>CM066031.1:1896957075-1898157075 GCA_033557465.1 Ichthyophis bannanicus
TGGTTTGAAAGTAGCCATACCAAGGAGGTGACTTCAGATCAGCTACTTAAGTGGATGCAGGGAGAATCCTTTTCTTTCTAAAACTGCCCCTTATACATGCAACCAGCAATGGCAGGCACATTACAGTTGCTCCAAAGCAGGAATGGACACCTACAAACCCCAAACTCTTCCCCAGAAATGCTTTCTTTATAGATGTATATGTGTTAACTTAACATTCTCCTAGTCCCCAGTTGTATTGTCTGTTTTGATTATATAGTAACCTCTTATGAACATGGGCTATCTTTTACATGTCTCTATACAGTGCTGCATATGCCTTGTTTTATTTTTTTTTTAAGTGCCTCAAGTCAATGCTGCCTCCTGGCAACCCAGCAGCCCCTGGGTTTTCTTGGCAAGGTATGAGCAGAAGTAGATCGCCAGGCCTTTTCTTCCAAAGCAATGGGAGAGTAAAGTGACTTGCCCAAGGTCACAAGGAGTGCCAGTGGGAATCAAACCCTGATCACTTGAGTACTAGGCTGTTGCTCTAACCACTAGGCTACTGCTCCTCATACTGTACGCCTTGTAGCACTATACAAATGATAAGTAGTAGGTATATATAGGATTGCTCTCTGTGGCAGCAAATCTTGTGTAATCAGCTTCCTACATATGTAACCAGTTTTTATCCATAGAAAGCCCATCTCCAGGAACAAGCAGGAATGCAGTATATACGTTTCATATATGGGTATCGTCGGTACTGACAGGGCCTGCGTCCAATTGGAAAGCTTTTGGGAGCAATCCACTGTGCCTGTGCATCTGCCTTCCTGCCTTCTCAAGTCCTCTCCTCACTTCTTCATTTTCCGTGGAGCCAGCAGGTTGTTTTCTTCTTGTCACCACCAAAAAACATCATTTTTGGTTTAAATCTGTGCTCTGTCTTTCCATCGACGCTGGTACCTTCTCTGATACCGGCTCCGATATTACTTCTTAAAATATTTTTTCTTTCATTTTTTCGAATTTTGGTGGTTTCTACTGCCAAATTAAGCCTCTGCCTATTTTTTTTAATGTGACAATGGAAAAACACCTCAGTGACTTCAAAAAATGTACCAAGTGTTCTGGTACAATATCAGTCATCGACAAACATGACTGGTGTTTAAATGTGTGGGTCCAGACCATTTACGAACTGATTTTCCTTTTTGCTAACAAATGACAAAAAGAGGCCTAAAGAACAGAGTCAGACGGTATGGTTGGACTTTATTTTAGTGACTTCCACATCGTCGAGGACGTCTGGCTCCTCTCTTGGTTCTCAGGTCTCCTCAGATCCGGCTGCCTATATGCTATCGTACCAGATTTAAGACAAAAATCAACATTTTCAAAATACTAAACAACAACTCGGCAGACATACTATAGGAACTCATCACTAAAGACCTCAATATCTGACTGAAAAGGAACAACAGGAACATGATACTAACACCCAGCATCTACAGTACACTAAGTCCAAGGACATCACAACCAGAAGAGTGTTCTCACTTGCGGCCCCAATGCTATGGAACACACTACCAGAAGATGTAAAATCCACTCAGGACATAAAGGACTTCAGAAAAAAGTTGAAAACACACCTATTCAAAGGGCGCTTTGGAAATGTCAGTACCCACAGCACCTGACACAAGATCCGACCACATAACGTTAGGACACTTAACACATGAGCAACCCTTCTTGTAAATAAGTTCTAGCACAAGTTAACTTACCCCTGAATGCTAAGTATTCCTATTTATCTATCAAAATGTTATGTTGTTATACTGTTAAACTGTAAATTAATATTATACTGTTATACTGTAGAAATGTTGAGTTGGAATATAAACCGCTTCGATTTAAGGATGAGGTGGTCTATAAAACCTGTTAAATAAATAAATGTCAGTCTAAGTCATGGGCACTGAAACGAGATACTGATCCTCGAGGTAAGTCCCTTCATCTACATTGAGATTCACCAAAAGATGCATCTGATGCCGACAGGCCTGCCAAATGGCCCCGGCGGGAGGACCAGCCCTCCAAAGCACAACAGAGGCTCCAGGATGCTCCCAAGGCCTTGACCTCCAAGGAGCCATGCTCTGGGACAGTGGCTCAGAGCCCCGTGCAGGATTCCATCCAGGCATTGGCCTCCTCCCTCGACCAGTGCATCCTGGCTATCGAGAGGAGTTTGGCAGCACTCTTGGCAGCCTTGGTACCGTGTGTATCGACAGCTCAAATGGCGCAATTGTCAGCATTCGGCCCATGGCTGATACCTCTGGGCCCAATGCTGGATTTCGAACCTGCATTGGGGGACCCTCTCCCTCCGATGCCTCCTTTGGAACTGACAGGCATCGTTGGTACCCAAGAAGTTCCTGCTGTCGTACCGACCGATCATCGGTATCGGCACGGGACCATTGATTCTCCAGGACCAGGCAGGAAGTCAGTCCTCACATATGGGGTGACGTCGGTGCCAACGGAGCCCCCGTGCGGAGCATTTCCCCAGTTTTCAAAGAAAGCCTTATGTCTCTCACCGACACACATGACTGCTGACTCCGATGCCTCGGGCTCGACCATGACACGCTGGTCTGTGGCCCGTGCGGCAAAATGTCGTCGAAGGCACTTCAGAGCCGTCAACATCAGCGAGAGAGAATTTTTTCAGAGTCTGCGTCCGGCCGGGCCCGGACTTCGTCAGAGTCCTCGACATCTCGGGAGTCTGACCCCGAGCGTTGTCGTGGTTCCTCTGAGAGGGGGTCTCCCACCTGGGAGCAGGAAAGGAAGAAGAAGCTCGTGAGGGCCGCGTCGGTGGAGGCTCCCTGGGTCCTCGAGGGCCAGGTCGTGTATCCCTGACCGCCGCCCCGGGCTCTTGGAGTCGGAGAGGCCGTCCAAACTACCTCGCATGGAGCCGGAGTCCCCTAGTCACGTAAGCTCTGTTGTCCTCGTGGACTCTCCTCCGGGAGAGCCGACGTCTGGTCCAACGCCGTCGGGGCCCGAGTCGGGGGCTGCTGAGTCTCCTGAGCTTGGACTCAGGCTGACAGCCTTGGAGAGCAGCTTGGAACAGCAGCGGGTGCTGATCGCCAGTCTGACCAGTGCATCTGCCCCGACCACCGGGACCTCGACGTCTAAGTCGACCCCGGAGACGGAGCCGATCCTCGAGTCCACGAAGTCTTGAGTTGATTCTCGGTCAAGGTCCCCTTGACCTCCCGTGCGGGGCCGAGGTCGTCGATGCCAGTGCCCTCGGCATCGGGGCGGGTGGCACCGAGGCCCACACAGCCGGAGCTGCTTGATGACTCCTCGGAGGAGTCGGCGTGGGAGACGGAGGACGAGGAGTCTCCTGACACCTTCCGGACCCGGTGCGTCCCATCGGACTCACCGGAGTCCAAGCCTCGGAGAAGGTCTCCCCCGGAGGATACCCGGTTCTCGGACTTTGTGAGGGACATGGCCAAGGCTTTGGCATTCCCTGCGAATGCTGAGGAGGAACCTCGAGCTGAGGAGCTCGATGCCCTCCAGTATGATTTTCCTCCAAAGGAAGCCTTTACTGTACCGGTTCCTCCAATGCTGGAACGGCTGCTCTTCCATATGTGGGCGGCACCGGCCTCAGCGCCAGTTCTGAGCAAACGGGTCGATTCCATTTATCGAGTCCGTAAGAGCCCTGGGTTCCAAAAGGCGCAGCTACTGCACAATTGTATAATTGTGGAATCGGCCATGCACCGCCTGAAGAGTCAGAAGATGCACTCCTCGGTGCCCCCGGACCAGGAGGCCCGGAACCTGGATGCCCTCGGTAGAAAGTGCTTCCAAGGCTCTATGCTATCTTGCCGTGTCCAGACTTACCAGCTGTACATGGGCATGTACTTGGGACCTGGCAAAGGAGATTGCTGGGTTCTCAGCTTGCCTCTCCGAGGAATCTTTGCAGAGGTTCAAGGCCTTGTCTACAGGGATCCGAGAGTGCTCGAAGATCATCTCTCAAGCAGCCTATGATGGCTTCGAGGCTTCGGCCCGGTTAGCCACGGCCGGCATCGGTGCACGCCATCAGGCCTGGCTACAGTCATCAGACCTGGAGTCATGGGTGCAGGACAAGTTGGTCGATGTCCCTTGCCGAGGTGACAACCTATTTAGTAAGCCCATGACTGAAAAGGCTGCAGAAATCGAGACTGAGACTCTCACTAGGGCAAGGCTGTCCAGGAAGACCTCTGCCCCTTTTCAAAAGAAGAAGGGCTCGGGAAAGAAGCCCTTTTTCCCGAGGAAGGGTGCTACCTACAAAACCTACCCTCAGTATCAGGCCTCTCCAGCTCCCCAACAGGGCCAGCAGGCCAAGGGGCAGGGGCATGGGCCCTGTAGGCAGAAGACCCCCAAGCCGACAGCTCCGGCTCCTACACAGCAGGGAGCGGGGTTTTGACTCCCACAGCATAGCCTCTCCTCCGCCGGTGGCTCCACTCAGCACAGGAGGTCAGCTGACCCTGTACGCCTACAGGTGGCCAGCCATCACAGGGGATACCTGGGTACTGAGCATAGTCCAAAAGGGCTACATGCTCCACTTCCACCAGCTACCCCGCTCCTACTTTCCAGTGTAGCCTCCAAGACTCCCTCTACACAGAAACCTCCTCCTTCAGGAGTTGGCAAGTCTTCTAAGGGAACAGGCGGTGGAACCGGTGCCTCACCACCTGACAAGGGAAAGCTTCTACTCCAGGTACTTCCTGGTACCAAAAAGGACAGGAGGCCTCCGGCCTATCCTAGACTTGCGAAACCTAAACAAGTTTCTGGAGAGGGAAAAGTTCAAGATGCTTACCCTTGGGATACTGCTGCCCTACCTCCAGCAGGGAGACTGGCTATGCTCCTTAGACCTAAAGGATGCTTATACTCACATCCTCATTCATCCAGACCACAGACAATATCTCAGATCTGTGGTGGGAGGAAACCATTTTCAGTACAGGGTACTTCCCTTTGGCCTAACCTCTGCCCCTAGGGTTTTTACCAAATGCCTGGCGGTGGTGTCGGCTTATCTCAGGAATCAGAAAATATTTGTCTTCCCATACCTGGACGACTGGCTCATCAGGGGCCAGTCTCTCCAGGAGACCCGACAAGCCACTCTTCGCACTGTCTCTCTTCTTCAGCATCTGGGCTTTGTCATAAACTACGCAAAGTCCACTTTGCTCCCCTCTCAGAACCTAGAGTTTATAGGGGCAAGATTGGACACCCTTCAGGCAAGAGCTTACTTGCCCGAGGACAGGGCCCACAGACTGATGGACTTGACCAACCAGTTCCAAAACAATTCTTATGTTTCCGCCAAGCACTACCTGCGGCTCCTGGGCCACATGGCATCCACTGTACACGTGACTCCGCATGCCCGTCTGCACATGCGGGCTGCTCAGTGGACACAGGCCACAGGCGACCTCCGAGACAGAGTAAAGGTGTCCAAACCGTTTTTGGACTCCTTACCGTGGTGGCTACATCTCCCAAACTTCTCAGGGGGGTACCTTTTCAGGCTCCAGCACACACAAGGGTGCTGACGACCGATGCTTCCTTAAAGGGCTGGGGGGCACATTGCCAGGGCATGTGCACTCAAGGCCTGTGGTCTCCTCGGGAGGCCATGCAGCAAATCAATCTTCTGGAGCTGCGAGCAATTCGCTTAGCTCTGCAAACATTTTCTCATGCCCTCTCTCACCAGTCTGTCCTAATTCAGACGGACAATTAAGTGGCAATGTTCTACATGAACAAACAAGGGGGCAAGGGATCCAGGCTCCTATGTCAGGAGGCACTAGATCTCTGCTCCTTTGCAGTCAAACAAGGTATGTTTCTCAAGGCAGTTTACCTACCTGGTCAGGAGAATTTCCTAGCAGACAAGCTAAGCAGGATTCTCCAGCTTCACGAATGGCAGTTGAATCCACTGGTGATCCAGCAGATCTTCCTCCGCTGGGGGCTTCCATCTATCGATCTCTTTGCCAGTCCACTGAACCGGCAGCTGCCTAGGTTCTGCTCCAGACAGCCGCATCCCCTGAGGATGGCAGCAGATGCTTTTCTGATCCCTTGGTCTACGGGCCTCCTGTATGTGTTTCCTCCCACACCCCCGGTGGCCCGAACTCTGTTCAGGATTCTCTGGGACAAGGCCTCGATGATTCTGGTAGCCCCCAGATGGCCGAGACAGCCATGGTTTCCACTTCTGTTGCAGTTGGCGGTGGAAACTCCGTTCCCTTTGGGGTTGCAACACGATCTCCTGTCTCAGGAGCAGGGTTCCCTTCTGCACCCCAATCTCAGGTCCCTCAATCTGATGGCCTGACTGCTGAAAGGGTAGTGCTAGCTCCCTTACGTCTGCCTAAGGTAGTTGAAGAGGTGATATTGGCCTCTAGGAGGCAGTCCACAAGAAAGTCCTATGCCCTCAAGTGGCGTAGGTTTACAGTATGGTGTGCTCAGCACAATGAAGATCCTTTCTCTTGCCATGTGCCAGTAGTACTGCAGTATTTACTTCACCTTTCAGACTTAGGTCTTAAGTCTAACTCTGTTCGGGTCCACCTCAGTGCTTTGTCAGCACACCACTCACCGGTGGAGGGACAGTCTCTGTCGGTGCACCCCTTGGTATCCATATTTCTCAGAGGTTTGCCTCTACTCAAGCCTCTGGTTCGTCCACCGGTGACTGAGTGGGATTTGAACGTGATCTTGCAGCAACTTACTCGCCCACCGTTTGAGCCGATGGCTACTTGCCATTTGCGCTTCCTCTCTTGGAAAGTGCTCTTCCTGGTGGCTCTTACATCAGCCAGGTGTGTGAGTGAGCTACAAGCTCTGGTCTCTGATAGACCGTACACATGATTCTATAGGAACAGGGTGGTCCTACGGACCCATCCCAAGTTCCTCCCAAAAGTGCTCTCCTCTTTCCACCTCAATCAGGAGGTGGTTCTTCCAACCTTCTTTCGCAGGCTGCATACCAGCCGGGCTGAGACAGTTTTGCATACCCTGGACTGTAAGAGGGCGTTGTCCTTTTACATAGAACGTATGCGGGGGCATCGAAGGGCTGCTCAGCTGTTCGTCTCCTTTGACCCTAATAAGATGGGGTTACCTGTCTCCAAGCGTACGTTGTCCACTTGGGTAGCAGATTGTATCGCCTGGCCGTATAAGGCAGCCGACCTCCCCTTGCAGGGTCGAGTCACGGCCCACCGTGTCAGGGCGAAGGCCGCGTCAATAGCTCATCTCCGCTCTGTTCCGTTGGTAGACATCTGCCGTGCTGCAACTTGGTCTTCAAGCCAGACTTTTGCAGCCCATTACTGCCTGGAGAGAGAGTCCTGAATGGACAGTGCTTTTGGACAGGCTGTACTCCGTAATCTCTTTGAGGTTTAGGAACTCCTACCCTCCGGCCCTTGTGTTGGGCTACCGTACGGGGCGTTCTCAGAGAAAATTCTTATCACAGATGCTGAAGCTCTTCTGAGGGAGCCATTTTTTCAGCTTTGGGTTCCCGGTAGCCTAGAGCTGGGGAGTCTCATATGTGAGGACTGACTTCCTGCTTGGTCCTGGAGAAAGAGTAGTTACTCACCTGTAACAGGTGTTCTCCAGGAGCAGTAGAAATCAGTCCTCACGACCCTCCCTCCTCCCCTGGAGTTGCAGTCATATACTTCATTTTGGTTTTTTTGCTGTCTTTTAGCTATGTCATCAGACTGAGCAAGATGTCACCCTTGGGCGGGAAGGGGACCGCGCTGGCCCGCTGCATTCCCAAAGGCTTTCTTTGAAAGCTGGGGAAATGCTCCGCATGGGGGTTCTGTCGGCGCCGACGTCACCCCATATGTGAGGACTGATTCCCGCTGCTCCTGGAGAACACCTGTTACAGGTGAGTAACTACTCTTTCTGTCAGAATCGGACTTTACCTCTTCCTATTCCGATGATGCATCGGAGGATTTCAGGGTAACTCCAGATCTCCCTTCTGATCCATCCCCTCCTTATGAGAGGCGTCAGTCCCCGCCAGAGGACATGTCTTTTTAAGACTTCATTCGGGAAATGGCAGCAGGCCTGCAGATCACTGTGGCAGCGGAGATGGAACAGAGGGCAGAGGAGTTGGAAATCCTTCAATACTTCTCGATGCTCAAAGAGGTGGCCATATTACCGGTGCATCGTATCCTGCAGAATTTAATGCTACATATGTGGAGGGCCCCGCTAACGGTTCCGCCTATCAAAAAATGACTTGATACCTTGTACCTAGTTCCACCATGCCCTGGCTTCCAAAAGCCTCAACTACCACATCACTCCATGGTAGTGGAATTGGTGATACGGTTCATGAAGGGTTCTAAGAATCATTCTTCCATATTTCTGAGCAAGGACTCCAGAACTCTTGATGCCTTTGGCTGTCTGTGTTTTCAGGCAAGCATGCTCACTTCTAAGATTACTTCCTACATGCTTTATATGGGCATGTATCTCAAGGATATTTCCAGGGATCTAGAGAACTTTGTCCTATCCTTCCTGATGACAAATGTGATGCATTCCAGGCCTTAATCAGGCAAAAGCAGAATACATCTAAAATTCATACCGGAACATCTTTCGATGCTTTTAAGTCATCCAGCAGAGCTTCAGCAGTCTGCATTGGTGTTTGCAGAATGGCCTGGCTACAGGCATCTGACCTTGAGCAGTGGGTTCAGGATAAATTGGCCAACATTCCCTGCACTGGAGAGAACCTCTTTGGGAAAAGGTTGGAGGGAGAAGGCCGGAGACTATGATAAAATGAGGAAAATAGTTAAGAAAAAACTAAAAGAAGCAGTTGCAAAGGTTAAAGACTTACATCAAGCTTGGGTGTTGTTGAAAAATACTATCTTGGAAGCCCAGAGCAGCTGTATTCCAAGCTTTAAGAAAAGTGGAAGGAAGTCCAAAAAACTGCCAGCATGGTTTAAAGGTGAGGTCAGAGAGGCTGTTGTTGCCAAAAAAGCATCTTTCAGGAAATGGAAAAAAGAGCCAAACGATGAAACCTGGAAACAGCACAAGCACTGGCAGGTCAAATGCAAGGCACTGATAAAGAAGGCAAAGGGAGAATTTGAGAAGAAGCTTGCTGCGGAAGCAAAAACGCGAAATAAAGATTTTTTCAAGTACATTCGTAGCAAAAAACCTGTGAGAGAGTCGGTTGGACCATTAGATGATAGAGGAGTTAAAGGAGCACTAAGAGGCGACAAGGCGATAGCGGAGAGACTGAATGAATTCTTTGCTTCGGTCTTTACTGAGGAAGATGTAGGGATGTTACCCATGACTGAAGTGGTATTTAAAGGTGCGGAAGAATTGAAGGAAATATCGATACATCTGGAAGATGTATTACAACTATTAGATAAACTGAAGTGTAGCAAATCACCTGGGCCGGATGGTATACATCCAAGGGTGTTGAAAGAACTGAAATATGAGATTGCAGACCTGCTATTAGTAATCTGTGAACTATCATTAAAATCATCTCTAATACCTGAAGATTGGAGGATCGCCAATGTAACACCAATTTTTAAAAAGGGTTCGAGGGGTGATCCGGGAAACTACAGACCAGTGAGCCTCACGTCAGTACCGGGAAAAATGGTAGAAACCATCATAAAGAATAAAATTACTCAGCATGTAGATAGTCATAGCCTAATGGGAGACAGCCAACATGGCTTTAGACAAGGAAGATCTTGTCTTACTAATCTGTTATGTTTTTTTGAAAGTGTGAATAAACAGGTGGACAAAGGTGAGTCAGTTGATATAGTGTATCTGGACTTTCAGAAAGCCTTTGACAAGGTCCCTCATCAGAGACTTTTGGCAAAACTGAAGAGTCATGGGATAGGAGGCAGTGTACTACTGTGGATCAAGAACTGGTTAAAAGATAGAAAGCAGAGGGTTGGGCTAAATGGCCAATTTTCCCAATGGAGAAAGGTGAATAGTGGTGTACCCCAGGGATCTGTGCTGGGTCCGCTGCTTTTTGACATATTCATAAATGACCTGGAAAGTGGAATAACGAGTGAGGTTATCAAATTTGCAAAATGGCAGATGAAATTTAATGTGGACAAGTGCAAAATTATGCACCTAGGGAAGAACAACCCAAACTATGGTTACACAATGCAAGGTTCCACATTAGGAACCACCACCCAGGAAAAAGATTTAGGCGTCATTGTGGATAACATGTTAAAACCCTCAGCCCAGTGTGCAGCGGCAGCCAAGAAAGCAAATAGAATGCTAGGTATCATAAGGAAAGGAATGGAAAATAAAACAAAAGATATTATAATGCCTCTATACTGTTCCATGGTGAGACCACACCTTGAATATTGTGTGCAATTCTGGTCGCCGTATCTTAAAAAGGATATAGCGTTATTAGAAAAGGTTCAGAGAAGAGCCACCAAAATGGTAAAGGGGATGGAAGGATACTCCTATGAAGAAAGGCTAAAAAGGATAGGGCTCTTTAACCTGGAAAAAGAGACGGCTGAGGGGAGATATGATAGAAGTCTATAAATTAATGAACGGAGTGGAACGGGTAAACGTAGATCGATTGTTTACGTTATCAGAATATAGAAAGACTAGGGGACATGCAATGAAGCTACAGGGTAAACTATTTAAGACTAATAAAAGAAAATATTTTTTCACTCAACGTGTAATCAAACTCTGGAATTTGTTACCTGAGGATGTAGTAAAGGTTGTTAGTGTAGCTGGGTTTAAAAAAGGTTTGGACAAGTTCCTGGAGGAAAGGTCCATAAACCATTATTAAGAAGGGACCCAGGATGTCAATGCTTGAACCAGTACAAGCATTGCGGAACCTGTGTCTTTTGGGGAAACTGCTAGGTATGTACGACTTAGATTGGCCACTGTTGGAAACAGGATACTGGGCTTGATGGACCTTGGTCTGACCCAGTATGGCATATCTTATGTTCTTATGAGATTGAGATGATCTTACTCTAAAATGCCTCTTCAGAAAGCCATCAGAACCCTCTAGGAGAAAGACTAATCCAAAGAAGTCTTTCTGTCCTAAGCAGAAAACATATTATCCTTCTTATCCACCTGCAGCTGCTTACCAACCTCAGCAGCAACAGCAGGGTCCCTCACCAGCCCAAAAAGCCTAAGACGCCTAAGCCACAACCAGCTGCATAGCCACAGCCAGCACCTGTTTTTTGACTCCTTCCTAGAGAGCATAGCTACTCTGGCTCTGCAGGGTCCCCCACCCCTACACATAGCAGGCAGACTCTGTTCCTATGCCCACAAGTGGCACCTCATCACATTAGAGCAGTAGACTCTCAACATTGTTCAAATGGACTATCGGCTTCATTTCAAAACCTTACCCCCCACCACCTCCTTAAGGGATTATCTCACAAACACTGTTCCCTCTAAGCTGTGCGCGTGTGCGCGCGCACACACCTCGCCGAGTGAGCGCACATACTTTACAACAGAGCGCACAAAAATTACAGCTCTGATTCTGATAGAAAACAACACAGACGTCTTAAAATTTAAAAGTTATGATTGTAATTACTAGAAATTTCCCGCTTCATTTAGTAATCGTCTATTTTCATTTAATTTGATTAAAATCAATCTGGTGTACATACTGTATTCTGATGAGTAGTCAAATTTTAAAGTATATAACTCCGAGTGTCGTTATGTGGTGCACAAAAATTTAACCTTCCTTCAAAAGCTGCACACAGCTGATATTTTATGCGCACACAGCCTACAGAAAATTAGAGGGAACATTGCTCACAAACCCCTCATAGACAAATTTCCTATCAGTCGAGGTGTCCATTCTCTTAGCTCAGGGGGCTGTAGAGAGAGTTCCACTTACCCAAGAGGGCATTGTCTTCTACTCTCCTTACTTTCTTATCCCCAAGAAAACAGGAGGGTTTAGGCCCATTCAAGATCTAAGGAACCTAAACAAATTCTTTTTTTGAGAAAAATTCAACATGCTTTCCCTCAGTACACTTCTGCTATACCTTCATAGGAACGACTGGCTATGTTCTCTAGACCTCAAGGAGGCATACACACGTTTGCTGAGCCACCCCCTACACAGGCAGTATCTGCATTTTCAGTTCCAGCAAATCCACCACCAATATCGGGTGATCCCCTTCGGGTTAGCCTCCGCATCTCGAGTGTTCACAAAATGCATAGCAGTGGTTGCTGCCTGCCTTCGTACTTTGGGGTCTTCATCTTCCCCTAATTGGACTATTGGATAATCAGGGGAGAATCCCCACAAGAGGTAGATCTATCTCTTTATCACACCATCACTGTGCTTGAAGATCTAGGATTCATCCTAAACTTTCCAAAATCGCACCTGGTCCCATCCCAGCAGCTCAAATTCTTTGGAGCACTTCTGGACACTCGTCACCCTGACCTTTCCTTCCACAGCATCGCTCTGCCCGCCTCATCGAGCTGGCCAACAGCATAGGTTTTTTCTGCCGTCATGTTTCTATCTAGTCTGCCCTTCCATATCAACTATAATAGTCCTCTTTTTACCTTTAGAGATCCTCTGTGTTTTTCCCATGCTTTTTTGAATTCATATACTGTCCTCATGTCCACCACCTCCACTGGGAGACTATTCCATGCATCTACCACTCTTTCCATAAAGAAATATTTCCGCATATTACTCCTGAGTCTATCCCCTTTCACTCTCATGCTATGTCCCCTCATAGCAGAGCTTGCTTTCAATTGAAAAAGACCTTCCTGTGCATTTATGCCACAGAGGTATTTGAATGTCTCTATCATATCGCCCCATCCTGCCTTTTCTCTAAAACATAAGGGGTCACGATGCTGTGACATCTCAAGAAATGCTGCATCTTCTGGGGTAGATGGCCTACATAGTCCATGTTGTCCCATATGTCCGCCTGCACATGTGGCAAGCCCAATGAACACTGTTGTCTCAATGGACCCAAGGAACAAGGCATCTGTTAGACAAGATCTGCATCACCTCACTTCTTGTAAACTACCTTCAGTGGTGGTGTTCCCCTCAAAACCTACTCGGAGGGTCACCTTTTCAGATGCCTCCAGCTCAATGCACCCTGAATGGATGCTTCCAAACTCAGGTGGAGAAGCACATCTGGACAGTCTGACCACACAGGGGCAGTGGACACAACAGGAATCTCAGTTGCAGATGAACCTCCTGGAACTATGTGCTCTCACGAATGCCCTTCGGGTTTTTCAACCCCAGCTTTTGGGCAAACGGGTCTTAGTCCTAATGGACAATCAAGTGGCCATGTTCTATATGAACAAGCAGGGGGGAACGGGTTCCTATCTCTTCTTCCAGGAAGCCTTTTGTCTCTAGTTCTTTTCCATTGCACACCGCATCTATCTCAGGGAAGTATATCTACAAATTAATTTTAAAAAAAAACAGAGATCCTGCTCACTACAAGAAACCAAAACTATATTCCTCCTACCACTCTTAAACTTCATAATATCGATTGCCAATCAAAAATGAAGTATGATACCTGGGTATCATTATTGATAGAGCACTAAACATGACCACCCAAATCAAATCCACTGATAGATCAGTTCTCTACAAATGAAAAAATATCCAGCATCTCAGGTCTATCCTAGACCCACACGATTTTAGAACTGTAGTCCAGGCTTTAGTAAATCCCCATCTGGATTTTTGTAACAGCATTCTACAAGGTCTTCCTAAAAAATTTATTCACACACTTCAAATAGTGCAAAATGTCTCTGCTAGGATTATAACCAAGGCCAGCCTTGCTGAACACATCACACCTATCTTATACAAACTTCACTGGCTCCCAATAGCTTACAGAATAAAGTACAAGCAAATAGTCACAGCTTTCAAACTCCTGGCATTTCTCCCTCCTACCTCTCCACCCTATTACAACCCCAATCTGACAACAGACAGAGGAGAAAAAACGCACAAAACTTATTGAGAATTCTTACCTCCGTACGGAAGACTAAACAGTTCACAAGCAATAGAGCATTCAGATTTACAGCCCCCACACTGTGGAACGCTCTACCTAATCAGCTTAGAGCAACCAAAGACCTTCTAACATTCCGCAAGGAATTAAAAACCTTCCTGTTCTCTGAATATTACAACACATCCTCCCCCAACAATACTAACAATTTATCTACCTCACAACACACCACCCAAATATCATAATCCCTCCCATCCGAAAATTAGCTCATGTAAATAGCTAAGAAACACAGCCCCCTCTATACCTTTCTTTAGAGTACATAGTTCTGGATTCATCTATCTTGTATATAGTTTATTTTAACTAGTTCTCTAGTTCCAATGATGTTATTAAGCTGTTAAACGTTCTATGTTACTTCATGTTATTGTTCAATGTAAACCGCCCCTGATCACTGGAAGGAGCGGTATGAAAGAGCTGTTCAATAAATAAATAAAAAATAAATAAATAAGTGTATCTCCCAGGTGAACTCAATCTCCTTGCAGACAGACTCCGCTGTATCCTACATCCACACGCGTGGACTTTAAATTGGGAAATGGCATCTTGGATCTTCCACATGTGGAAGACCCCTCGAATAGATCTGTTTCCCACCCAGGAGAATGTACAACTTCCACTGTTTTGCTTGAGGCTTCCCTCCTAGTACAGCCAGCTAACGGATGCCTTCCTTCTTCATTGGGGAAAGGGCGCATCCCCTTAATACCCAAGACCCTGTTCAAACTACAGGCCGACAGGGGCTCCATAATCCTAATAGCCCTTTACTAGCCACGTTGGCCATAGTTTTCTCTGCTGACTCGTCTGGCGCAGACTCCACCTCTCATCCTTCTCGAGGAAGAAAGGGGGCTTCAGTACTACTCTGCACTTCAGGCCTTCTTGGTCCCTTAGCAGGCCCAGCAACAAAAAGGCCAGGGACATGGTCCCAGAAAGCAAAAAGCCCCGAAGCCCCAGACACCAGCTCAGGCCCAGCCCAGGAAAAACGTTTGCCTGGCATGACCCCTCACACCCCCAGGGGGTCCACTGTTGTCCATAGGTGGACAGCCATCACCACCGATACCTGGGTGTTACAGGTGGTCAAGGAAGGTTACCACCTCCACCTACATCAGGCTCCACCCCTGTTCTTCCCAGGAGAGCCCACCAGGCCTCTCCTTCACCAGACCCTGCTCCTCACTGAGCTAGCAGGTTTATTCCGAGACAAAGCAGTGGAGCCAGTCCCAAACACCTCTGGGGCACCGGCTTCTCCTCCAGGTACTTCCTTGTCCCAAAGAGGACTGGGGGCCTCAGGCCCATCCTGAACCTTTGAGAGCTCAACAGGTTTCTGGTCAGGGAGAACTTCAAGATGCTCTCCCTTGGAACACTGCTGCCATTTCTCCAGCAGGGAGATGGGCTTTGCTCCTTGGACCTAAATAATACCTACACTGACATCCTAATCCACCCCAGCCACAGAAAATACCTCCAGTTTGTGGTTGGGGGACAGCACTACCAATACAGGGTATTGCCCTTCAGGCTGGCCTCGTCTCTAAGAGTCTTCACAAAGTGCTTTGCGGTGGACGCAGCCCAACTCAGGCTTCAAGGGGTTTTTGTCTTCTCCTACCTGGATGACTGGCTCATAAAGAAGGACACAGCTGCAGAGGCGTAATGCGCCACCGGACTCACTATAAATGCCCTACAGCACCTCGGGTTTGTCATAAACTACCCCAAGTCCCACCTCACTCCCGCTCAGAGCCTAGAGTTCATAAGGGCACAGCTGGACACCCTTCTGGCAAATGTTTCCTCCCTCAGGAGATGTCAGTACACCTCAAGGAACTAGCCGCAGAGGTGCAGTGATGCAGGACAATGCCCACCGGGCTTCTCCTCCGCTTGCTGGGACACATGGCCTCCACAGTCCACGTGACCCCAGATGCCCATCTACACCTGCAAGCAGCCCAGTGGTGCCTTCGCTCTCAGTGGACCCAGGCTACAGGCAGGCTCAGGAACAGAGTGCATGTGACCCGCCAGTTGGCATACTCCCTCGGATGGTGGCAGAATCCAGGTCACTTTCAGACGGGATGTCCTTCCAGGCACCCCCCCCCCCCTTGAAAGTCCTCCTCATGGACGCCTCTCTAATGGGCTAGGAGTGCATTGCGAGAGCCTCCAGATGCAAGGCTGCTGGTCCCAGAGGGAATCCAACATGCAGATCAGTCTGCTGTGCTGATCCAGACCGACAGTCAGGTCACGATGTTCTACATGAGCAAACATGGGGGAACGGGGTTGTACCCCCTCTACCAGGAGGTGGTAGCCCTCTGCTCTTATGCCACATGTAGAGGGATGCTCTTGAGGGTGGTCTACCTCCCGGGCCAGGACAGTGTCTTGGCGGACAAGTTGAGCAGGGTACTCCAGCCACACGAGTAGCGCCTGGACCCAGCAGTAGCCTCACGGCTGTTCCAGCTCTGGGGCATCCCAGGGGAAACCTGTTCGCCAGCCTGGACAACGTGTAGTTGCCCCGTTTCTGCTCCCGCCGACCGCACCCTTCTCGGGTAGCAGCAGACGCATTCCTCATCCTGTGGTCAGAAAGCCTCCAGTACGCCTTTCCTCCAACGCCACTGATAGCCAAGACCCTCTTCAAGGCTCAACGCAACACAGCATTGCTAGTGCTGATAGCCCCTCAGTGGCCCAGACAGCCCTGGTTCCCATTGCTTCTCTTCCTATTGACGGTACTGTCGATTCCCTTGTTTGAGCCCCAGGACTACTCTCGTAGGAGCAGGGCTCTCTCCTACACCCCAACCATGGGTCTCTTTCACTCATGGCTTGGATGCTGAAGAGTAGCGCTAGCTCCCTTCAACCTTCCATGGGACGTGGAAGACGTCCAGGCCAACCTCTCAGAAGGCCTCCACGAGAGGGCAACATTTCTTATTGTGGCACACCGAAAAGTGGACAAACCCATTCTCCTGCTCTGTGCAGGTGGTACTCCAATACTTGCTCCACCTATCTCAGGTTGGACTGAAGTCCAACTTAGAGTACACCTGAGCGCCATCGCAGCACTTCACCACTGTTGAGGAGAAGCCTCTCTTAGCTCAGCTCCTCATGTCTCGGTTCCTACAGGGCCTCATGTTGTCCAAACCCGCTGTCCGCCCTCCGGTGGCAGAATGGGACCTTAATATGATGCTCTCGCAGCTCACTAAGCCTCTGTTTGAGCCTTTAGTTACCTGCCACTTCGGGTACCTTTCCAGGAAGGCTGCCTTCCTGGTAGTGCTCACATCAGCTTGTAGAGTCGGCGAGCTCCAGGCTCTGATGGCAGACTCTCCCTACACGAGGTTCTACAAGAACAGGGTGGTGCTCCGCACACATCTTAAGTTTCTGCTGAAGGTGGCATCCCCATTCCATCTTTATCAGAAGGTGGTACTCCCCACCTTCTTTCCCAGGCCTCAAGCCGGCAGGGCAGAGACCGACCGTTCTCCATACTCTGGATTGCAAGAGAGCCCTGCCCTTCTACCTGCAACAGACTCAGGGCTACCGCAAAGCTCAACAGCTTTTCGTATCCTATGACCCTAGCCATCTGGGGCTCCCAGTGACTAAGCAAACACTGTCCACTTGGGTGGCAGACTGCATTACCTTTGCCTACGAGCAAGCAGGGATCCCACTAGACCAGAGAGTTATAGCACACCGTGTCTGGGCCATGGCTACTCCCGTGGCCAATCTGTGTTCCATCCGCATGACGGAAATTTGCTGGGCTGGCACCTGGTCTTTGATCCATACCTTCGCAGCTCAGTACTGCCTGGAGAGGGAGTCCCAGTGGGACAGCGCCTTCGGCCAGGCCGTATTCCGTAATCTCTTCAGGGTATAGGCAACTCCTGCCCTCCGACCCTTCTGTGTTCAGGCTACCAGAGCGCTGGTTCTCTGCTGGACTCCTGAGTCTTGCGAGTGTCTCTCTTAGAGATTCAACTGCTGCTGATCACGGTTCACCTTTGCAGGTCAGTATGATATTTTTGTACAGATCTTCGGTAGCCTGTAGCTGGGGAGTCCCATATGTGAATACTGACTTCCTGCTTGTTCTCGGAGAAAGCATAGTTACTCACCTGTAACAGGTGTTCTCCAAGGACAGCTGAAATCAGTCTTCACAACCCTCCCTCTTCCCCTTGGAGTTGCTTCTTTAACATCTTTTATTTTTGCCATCTTAACTATGTCATTGGACTGAGGCAAGATGGCACCCTTGGGCGGAAAGTGGACCATGCATGTGTGGTGCATCTCCCAAAGCCTTTCTTTGAAAGCTGGGGAGATGCTTTCATGTGGGCTCCATCGGCGCCAACGTCACCCATATGTGAGGACTGATTCCTGCTGTCACCAGAGAACACCTCTACAGGTGAATAGCTACACTTGCCTTGATGAAGCATCTGAGTGGCTAAAAATAAACCTCAAGAAAACAGAAGTTATGTTTATCTCCAGAGATAAAGATTTCACTCCACCTTCTGTGATAAAACTCAAAGAAGCGTTGCTAGAAGTAAAAAAAGAAGTAAGATATCTAAGAATAACTCTGGATCAAGCACTAAATTTCATCACACACATAAACAAAACAACACGTGCTATATACATTTAGTTAAAAATACTCCAACCATTGAGACCCTTCTTAGAACCTAAGGACTTCTGTACAGTTCTCCAAGCGATGATCTGCCCTCACTTTGACTTCTGCAACGGCATACTCCAGGGTCTACCAAAACAAACACTTAACAAACTTCGGATGGCTCAACATACTGCAGCTTGGATCTTGATGAAAGCCCCCAGGGATGTACACATAACACCGATCCGAGAAGTCCCAAAGAGGTCAGATGCACACGCAACCAAACAAGCGGAGCACAAAATAGTGAGATACGAATAAAGTGGTCACTGGTGCTTTATTCACAGTCCTTACGCTTTTCAGCCAATCCTACAGCAGTTAAATTGGCTACCATTTGAAAGCCATATAAAATACAAATCCATAATGACTACCTTCAAAATACTACAGAACCTATCCTCCACATATCTATCTTCCCTCTTAGTCAACACACCCATCATCAGACAGTGGAGAACTTGTGCACAAAACACACTAACCATTCCAACAAAATTCAGGAGACCAAACAGAACAATAAGCAACAGGGCATTCACATTCGACACTCTAATTCTATGGAACTCATTGCCAAACACATTAAGAGTGATGTCCAGCTTAACTACCTTCAGAAAACTGCTTAAGACAAATTTCTTCGCAGAACATTTTGGAAACAATAACCTACCACAAATGTGGACCCTACATAAGATCCATCACCAAACCCACAACAACAGAATATATCAGTAGTTACATCAGGAACGTCAATTTCAATACATTATACATTAACTTGCAACAACTCCTACAAATGTCAATATCTATAATTACAGTGTATTAATTAAAATTAGAATAAGTAATATGATACTATCATTTAGAAAGTTAGTTGTTATCTGTCACTTTATCTCCCTTATTTCCCCTCCCTGTTCAATTAGAAACATGTTCATTGTAAAATGATTTGTATCCTCTTATATCCTCTCTTGTTCATTGTAAAGTGGTTTGTTAAATGTAAACCACCTTGATTTCAAGATAAGGCAGTATAGAAATAAATAAAATAAATAAATGATGTGTATATTGTAGTATTGCATTATGTATTGTACCCTTGTATTATTTTTGCTGTAAGCTGCTATGGGTTGAACTTTGTTCAAAGGAAAGTGGTCTATAAATGTAACATAACAATACTCTACATCCCATAAAGATATGGTAAATGTCTATAAGCCCTGAAGAAGCACCTATCCATATCTTGTGCTGCTGCATACACTACTTCCATTTCCTGTCTTTGTCGTTACAGATTAGCAACACTTTGGATTCAAGCAGTTCCCTGATTTTAAAGAATCATACTGAGGTCCTGCGCTGCTTCTCTGTCCTGGGTAAGGAGTACTGCTACTACTACTGAATATTTATGTAGCGCTACAAGATGTACGCAGCACTGGACAGACAAAATAAAACAAAGGATATTATAATGCCTCTATATTGTTCCATGGTACGACCGCACCTTGAATATTGTGTGCAATTCTGGTCGCCGTATCTTAAAAAGGATATAGCGTTATTAGAAAAGGTACAGAGAAGAGCCACCAAAATGGTAAAGGGGATGGCAGGCTACTCCTATGAAGAGAGGCTACAAAGGTTAGGGCTCTTCAACCTGGAAAAGAGACGGCTGAGGGGAGATATGATAGAGGTCTATAAATTAATGAATGGAGTGGAACGGGTAAACATAGATCGATTGTTTATGCTATCAGAATATAGAAAGACTAGGGGACATGTAATGAAGCTACAGGGTAAACTATTTAAGACAAATAAGAGAAAATATTTTTTCACTCAACGTGTAATCAAACTCTGGAATTTGTTACCGGAGGATGTAGTAAGAGCTGTTAGTGTAGCTGGGTTTAAAAAAGGTTTGGACAAGTTCCTGGTGGAAAGGTCCATAAACCATTATTAAAAAGGGACCCAGGATATCAATGCTTGACCCAATACAAGCATTGTGGAACCTGTGTCTTTTGGGGATACTGCTAGGTACGTATGACCTAGATTGGCCACTGTTGGAAACAGGATACTGGGCTTGATGGACCTTGGTCTGACCCAGTATGGCATATCTTATGTTCTTATGTTCTTACACATGTAAAGATGGTACCTGCTCATCAGACCTTGCAATCTAGTCAAGATAACACAGTAGCTGTAGACACGGGACACATCTAGGGGGAATGGTAAGGAAAAACGAAGGAGATCAGGTGAGTCAAGATCCAAAAGCGGCAGCAAAGAGGTGATTGTTCAGCCTGGATTTGAAAAGAGCCAGAGAAGGCGCCTGACGTACAGACTCGGGTTGTTTGTTCCAGGCATAAGGAGCAGCAAGGTGAAAGGATCAAAGTCTGGTGTTAGCAGTAGAAGAGAAAGGCACAGATAGAAGTGATTTGGCAGAAGAGCGGAGCTCCCAAGAAGGTGTATAGGGAGAGATAAGAGAGGAAAAGTAGTGAAGAGCTGCAGAGTGAATGCACTTATAGGTCAGCAGGAGAAGTTTGAACTGTATGCAGAAACAGGGAGCCAATGAAGTGCCTTGAGAAGAGGGGTAATATGAGCATGACGAGGCTGGCGGAGGTTTAGCCGCGCAGCAGAGTATTGAACAGATTGAAGGGGCGAGAGATGATTCAGAGGGAGACCATCAAAGGAGTAGGTTACAATAGTCAAGATGGGAGGTGACTAAGGAGTGAATAAGTGTCTTAGTAGTGTGTTCAGAAAGGAATGTGCAAATTTTGTTGATGTTGTAGAGAAAGAAATGGCAGGTTTTAGCTATCAATTGGATATGTGTGGAGAAGGAGAGAAAGGTGTCAAAGACGACCCCAAGATTGCGAACTGAGGAGACAGGAGTAGATGGAGATGGAATCTCTAAAGAGGGTAGAGCCTTGGGGGCTGGAGCTGTGGTGATGTTACAGAGGTAGTCTTGGGTCCTGTAGAGCCTGCGGGGCTAGAATCATGACTGTGAGCTTTTCCAGGAGCAGGAGGTACTAAAGAGATGACCTTGGGGGGGTCCAGGAACCCAGTAGTTGGCTATATAGATTATTACAAACTTTGTGATTAGGCTTGGGAAGGGAGGACGTAAAAACTCATCTATACAAGAAAGGAGATGTAAAAGGAGAAATATCACAAATATTGTCTTGGATAAGGCACATTGTCCTTCATGCAGCCACTACTTACGGCTGATGGTTGGGATTCTGTCCTTGTCAATGTGGACAGGAATAACTGGCAGATTGGATGAGAGTCAGAAGCTGTAAAGATGTCTTACACATTGGAACATGGAACGTACGAAGCATGAACCAAGGAAAGTTGGAGTTGGTCAAGAATGAAATGGAACGTGTACAACTTGATCTGTTGGGTGTCAGCGAGCTGAAACGGACTGGCATCGGGCACTTTGAATCAGATGATCACATGGTCTACTATGCTGGAAATGAAAGACAAAGAAGAAATGGTGTTGCATTTATAATAAAGAAGAAACTTGCAAGTACTGTAATGAAATACAATGCAGTCAGCGAACGCTTAATCTCTATTCGTCTACGAGGATTGCCTATCAACACAACTATAATTCAAGTATATGCCCCAACAACAGCTTCAGAAGAGAATGAAATTGAAGAGTTCTATGAACAAGTACAAGCTGAAATTGACAGAACATACAAACAGGATATCCTGATAGTCATGGGTGACTGGAACGCAAACGTTGGCAACAAAGAAGAAGGCAAAGTAGTTGGAAAATATGGACTTGGCAACAGAAATGAAGCTGGAGAAAGACTGATAGAATTCTGCAAGACCAATGATCTATTCATCTCAAACACCTTTCAGCAACACAAGTGGCGACTGTACACATGGACTTCACCGAATGGATTATATAAAAATCAAATTGACTACATCTGTGGAAGTCAACGATGGAAAAGCTCTATAACATCAACAAAGACAAAACCTGGAGCTGACTGTGGTACAGATCATCAACTACTAGTATGCAAACTCAAGCTAAAGTTGAAAAAGAGCAAACCACTCAGGAATGCAGCAAAATATGACCTTGAGAATATACCACTCGAATTTAAAGACTGCCTGCAAAATCGATTTGCTGCTTTAGATACAAATGACAGAGCTCCGGAAGAGTTATGGAATGACATCAAGAAGGTTGTGCTGGAAGAAAGTGAGAAGTCTCTACAAAAGGTGAAAAAGCAAAAACGGCCAAAATGGATGATGGAAGAAACTCTGAAAATTGCCCAGAAACGCAGAGAAGCTAAAGCCAAAGGAGAAAGAAAGACAATCGCAGAACTCAAGACCGAACACAATTTAGGATAGCTATCCAGAGGGTCGCCATGAGTCGACTCCGACTCGACGGCACTTAACAACAACAACAACCCCATAGCCAGAAGCATGACATTTGAATGGCAGTTTATAGGAGTGCTGCTGGACATGACTCAAGTGGCGGCTTATCTCAGGGATTCGGGGAAAGTGTCTTAGAGATGCTCACAACACTTCCTGTCTTGGTGATGATCCTATTCCAGCTTGAGCTCTGTATTATCCTTTCAAGTCCCTCCTCACCAAATTCTTTTAACTATAGATGCTTCAAACCTGATTTGACTTATTCAAAGGCACTATCACGTCCTCTGTCCTGCTTGCCATTCCTTTCCCTATGCACCCAAGCATCCTTCCGGCTTTTGCCATCGCCTTTTTTACCTTTTTGTCACCTTAAGATCATCAGAAGCAGTCACCCCCAGGTCCTGCTCTTTTTTTTGTAGACAGAAGTACTTCATCTCCTATACTGTACGGCTCCCTTGGATTTTTGCAGCTCAATTGCATGACCCTTCATTTTTTAACATTAAATCTCAGCTGACAATTTCTCAAGCATTCTTCAAGCTTCACAAGATCCCTCCTCATGTTCTCTACATCTTCTGGGGGTCTGCTCTATTGCAGAGTTTTGTATTATCTGGAAAGTGACAAATGTTGCCCCACATCTGTTCTGCAACATCATTTATAAAATTGTTGAATCAGACCAAGGACCAATCCCTGCGACATGCTAGTGGTAACCTTTGTGTCTTCAAAGTAAACTCCAGTTTAGTTTTTGCCATTGAGTCAATGTAGATTCCTTGCGACCCAGCAGCCCCTGGGTTTTCTTGGCAAGGTGTGACAGGAAGTAGATTACTAGGCTGTTTTCCTGAGGCAATGGGGGGGGGGGGATAAAGTGACTTTCCCAGGCCACAAGGAGTGCCAGTGGGTATCAAACCCTGGTCTCTTGGTCACCAGAAATATTAACTATCCATACATATGCCATTGCAAAAATCGTTCACAGGAAAATTCCAAACAATGCAGGGATCAAAAAATGAAAAAAGTAACTGCTCACACAAGTAGTGCAATATTTTGAAAGTTTTAAAGTTTTTAACATACATGAAACTTGGTGTCCAGTGCATGAGCCCTTCTTCATATATCCATATTAAAATTGCACTAATGGGCTCGACAGGTACATCACCTTCAAGAGAGAAAAAAGGGAGCTTACTAAAGTGACCATACTTGTAAGTCACACCACTGTCATCATTGCTCCCAAAAAACCTCACATGAATGTTACTACATTCCAGTGTTATAAAAACAAATTCACAGCAATATAGTCAAAAGAATATTTCATGAGACAGTCATTCAATGAGTAACTTATCTTGCTAATCCGAAGGTAAGTAGACTCATGTCCAAGTCGTAAACATACTCCAACTTGGCCTCACTTCTCAATGTGTCATTGCTCCAACTTGACAACGCTACAGCTGTGGCAATAACTTTCACCAAGTGGTTTTGTCAGGGATTTTAACTGAATGAGCGAGAGAACTGGTCAGCCATGTTTGCTCGGGCTCTCAGTTGAAATCCCTAATGAAACCGGTTGGTGAAACCTATGGCCAGGGTCGGAGCGTTGTCAAGTTGGAGCTATAACAAATTGAGAACCGACACCAAGTTGAACAGTTGTAATGTGTTCATAACACAAACATGAGTCTACTTATTGGATACTGAGTTTCATATACGTTAAAAACTTTAAAACTTTGAAGATATTGCACTACTTGTGTGGAGCAGTTACATTTTTCATTTTTTGATCCCTGCATTGTTTGGATTTTCTCTTGGTCACCAAGCCACTGCTCTAATCACTGGACTACTCCTCCACTCAGATCACCAGTACCCTTTGTCATCTTCCATTCAACCTATTTATAACCCAGTTGATCACTTTAAAGTTCATATCTATGGCGCTCAGTTTATTTATAGGTCACCTGTGAGGAACTGTATCAAAGGCTTTGCTGAAATCTAAGTACACCTCATCTAGTGCTCTCCCTATCGACCGCCTGGCCAGAACGAACGAATGGATGATGAAATGCTCAAAGAAATCAGGGAAGCTAACAATATTTATAGCACAGTAATAATGGTGATATCAATTACCCCAATATTGACTGGGTCAGTGTCACAGCAGGACATGCTAGGGAGATAAAGTTTCTAGATGAAATAAATGACTGCTTCTTGGAGCAGCTGGTTCATGAACCAACTTGACAGGAAGCCATCTTGGAGCTAGTCCTTAGTGGAACACAAGATCTGGTGCAAGAGATTAGGGTGTTGGGGTCACTTACCAATAGTGATCATAGCATGATCACATTTGATTTAATAAATGGAGGAAGGATGACAAGGAAATCCACAGTACTATCTTTTAACTTTCAAAAGGGAGACTATGATAAAATGAGGAAAACAATTAAGAAAAAAATAAAAGGAGCAGCTGCAAAGGTTAAACGTCCCTCATCAGAGACCTTTGGCAAAACTAGAGAGTCATAGGATAGGAGGCACTATACTATTGTGGATCAGGAACTGGTTAAAAGATAGAAAGCAGAGGGTAGAGCTAAATGGCCAATTTTCCCAATGAATAGTGGAGTACCCTAGGGATCTATGCTGGGTCCGCTGCTTTTTGACATATACATAAATGACCTGGAAAAGGGAATAACAAGTGAGATAATCAAATTTGCAGTTGACAGAAAATTATTTGAAGTAGTTAAACCCAAGAGGATTGTGAAAAATTGCAAGAGGACTTTAATAAATTGGAAGACTGGACTTTCAAATGGCAGGTGAAATTTAATGTGGACAAGTGCAAAGTTATGCACCTAGGAAAGAAAAACCCAAACTATGGTTACACGGTGCAAGGTTCCACATTAGAAACCACCACCCAGGAAAAAAGATTTAGGTATCATCGTTGATAACATGTTAAAACCCTCCGCCCAGTGTGCAGCGGTGGCCAAGAGAGCAAATAGAATGCTAGGTACCATAAGGAAAGGAATGGAAAATAAAACAAAGGATATTATAATGCCTCTATATCGTTCCATGATGCGACCTCACCTTGAATATTGTGTGCAATTCTGGTCACCGTATCTTAAAAAGGATATAGCGTTATTAGAAAAGGTACAGAGAAGAGCCACCAAAAGGGTAAAGGGGATGGAAGGATACCCCTATGAAGAGAGGCTGAAAAGGTTAGGGCTCTTCATCCTGGAAAAGAGACAGCTGAAGGGAGATATGATAGACGTCTATAAATTAATGAATGGAGTGGAACAGGTTAATATAGATCGATTGTTTACTTCATCAGAATATAGAAAAACTAGGGGACATGCAATAAAGCTACAGGGTAAACTATTTAAGACTAATAAGAAAAAATATTTTTTCACTCAACGTGTAATCAAACTCTGGAATTTGTTACCGGAAGATGTAGTAACATAGTAACATAGTATATGACGGCAGATAAAGACCAGTATGGTCCACTCAACGTGTAATCAAACTCTGGAATTTGTTACCGGAGGATGTAGTAAAGGCTGTTAGTGTAGCTGGGTTTAAAAAAGGTTTGGACAAGTTCCTTCAGGAAAGGTCCATAAACCATTATTAAGAAGGGACCCAGGATGTCAATGCTTGACCCAGTACAAGCATTGCGGAACCTGTGTCTTTTGGGGAAACTGCTAGGTACGTATGATCTAGATTGGCCACTGTTGGAAACCGGATACTGGGCTTGATGGACCTTGGTCTGACCCAGTATGGCATATCTTATGTTCTTATGTAGTCTGCCCAGCAAGGTGGCAAGAGCAGGTGCACCTGCCGCTCCATGCAGGTCACCCCTGCATGGAGCGGCAGGGGTGACCTTTGTTGAGATATAAGAGATAGTTATGTTTAATTTGATTTTATCCTGTTGCTATAAAGGGATCCACTGTGTCTGTCCCATGTCATTTTGAATTCTGTCACTGTATTTGCCGCCACCACTTCCATTGGGAGGGCATTCCAAGCATCCACCACCCTTTCAGTGAAAAAGTATTTCCTGACATTGCCTTTCAATTTATCCCCTTGCAGCTTCTTCATTTATGCCTTCTAGTTTTACAGCTTCCCCGTCTTTAGAAGAGGTTTGTTTGTTCATTAATACTCTTTTAAGTATTTAAAGGTCTGAATCATATCTCCCCTGTCCCTCCTCTCCTCCTCCAGAGTATACATATTTAGGTCTTCAAGTCTCTTCTCATAAGGCTTCTGACGCAGGCTCCAAATCATTTTGGTCTCCTTCCTCTGAACCGTTTCCAGTCTTTTTATATCCTTTGCGAGATATGGTCTCCAAAACTGAACACAATATTCCAATTGAGGCCTCGCCAACAACTTGTACAGTGGCATTACTACCTCTTCCTTTCTGCTGGTAATTCCTCTTTGTATGCAGCCCAGCATCCTCCTGGCTTTTGCCACTGCCTTGTCGCACTGTTTCACTACCTTGAGATCCTCAGAAATAATCACTCCAAGGTCCTTCTCCTGGTCCGTGCACACCAACCTCTCACCCCCTATCATTCAACCTCTCATTCCCTATCGTGTACATTTCCCTTGGATTTCTGCTAATGGTTCCCCCAGAGTATCATAGAACGAACCATGCCACAAGTAATAGAGCGTTTTCTTTTATTTCTCCAATTTTATGGAACTCTCTTCCAGAGAAATTAAGGTCTGCCATTGTCTTGTCCATATTTTGGAAAGATCTCATGACACACCTGTTAATCAAGCAGTTTGGTAATCTTCATAAACCTGAAAAGCTCTATCCAACCTAGCCCTCTTAACCAATCCCTTCCAAGCAATATCTGAGCTCTTGTAACCACATTGTAAATAAGTTAATCATATGATGTGTGAGTCATCTATTTCAGTACTACAATGTATATACGTTATCATTCCAAGTTATGTCCTCCGATAATGTTTTAGTTATCTTTCCCTTTACTATATTCTCCAATCATGTTATAAAGTAATGGTTTCTCATGTTATAAAGTCATGTTTTTGTTCCTTTGTAACCCGCTTTGATTACTCAAAAAGGCAGTATAAAAAAAAATAATAAACCCCTCTTAAATAAATAAATAAATAAATATGGAGGAAACCCTTAGCAAATCACAGCCTAATGTCCCCACCACAAGATTTAAAAAGTTTAACAATGAAGAATTTATCGACTCAACAGTCCCCCACCTCGTAACAACGGCGAAAAATTTAGATGACACTGTCAAAAACTGGCATGACACCATCTTCAATGCAGCTAAAACTAATCAAATACACAAAAAGAGCAACTACTCTGACACTAACACCAAACCATGGTTCAATACCACACTAAAACAAAGCTAGAACACAACTGGCGTAAATCTAAATTGACGATACACAAAGAAATATACAATAATCACCTCACTAAATACAAAGAAACCTTGGACAGCACAAAAAAAGAATATTATGCCAAAATACTCTCAAAATCATATAACAGGCCAAGAGAGTTATTCTCCATTGTCAGAAATCTAACCAACTCTCAAACCACAGACAACGAAATTACCGACATCTCAGTTCAAACTTTAGCCCACCATTATCAAAACAAAGCAAAAATGCCATCAATGTCTATAGACATTAACAACGTGTCACACCAGCATTTAGAGAAATGGTCAGAGTTCCATCCCATAACTAAAGAGACACTAAAAAATATCATCACCGGTCTCAACACCACAACATCTTATCTAGATCCATGTCCAGTAACATGGATAAAAAACACACTACCAACTTTATTACCCTACATTCTCTCAATAGTAAACCTCTCACTTACACAAGGCTACCTCCCACCATCTCTCAAACACGCACAAATACGGCCAATCCTTAAAAACAGCAAACTGGATAAAACATCCCCTACATCATATAGACCCATCTCAAGCATACCATTCTTGGCCAAAATAATTGAAAAAGTAGTTCAATTACAGACACAAGATTTTCTAGACTCATCTTACCCTCTTGATGAGCAACAGTATGGCTTTCGGCCCCGCCATGGAGTGGAAACACTCCTCACAGTTTTAATAGATGCACTCCTAAGAGGGATTGACAATCATAAACAGGCATTCATTCTACTTTTCATCGACATATTAGCAGCGTTCGATAGCGTACACCACACAATAATGCTCAATAACTTAAAACAAATAGGATTAAACTCTACAGTACATAAATGGTTCTCATCCTACCTAAATGATAGAACGCAAAATGTAAGAATTGGAAATCAAAACTCAACCACATACAAGCAAGAAATTGGATTACCACAAGGTTCAGCGCTGTCAGCCCTACTTTTCAATATTTACATAAAACCAATCTGTAACATATTCAAAAGTTTTGGAGTACGATATCATCTTTACGCAGATGATATTATGATGTATATACCATTCACAATTCCCAACCTACCGCTTCAACTCCTATGGGACTGCTATAATGAAATCACAACTTGGCTAAAAGCACAAAACCTCCACATCAATCACACTAAAACTGAAGTTCTAATTGTGACCAAGAACAGATCCTATATCCCTCCATCACACATAAGACTTCAAAACCAAGAAATCAAAATAAAAAAGGAAATAAGATATCTAGGTGTTATACTAGATACACACCTCACGATGGAAACACACATCAGCAATACCATAAAGAAAATCTATTTCAAACTCAAAACCCTCAAACAACTTCGTCCACTAGTTTTTACACAAGACTTTATCAACATAATCCAAGCCACCATAACCCCACATTTTGACTTTGCCAATCTAATACTAATAGGCATAGCAAAACAAAGCATTAAACGATTGCAATTAGCACAAAATGCAGCAGCCAGAATCACATTGAAAATTAACTCCCTCCAACACATATCACCAATACTAGCCTCCCTTCATTGGCTACCAATTCAAAGTAGAATAATCTACAAAACAATAATAACATCATTCAAGGCCTTATATGACCTGGCCCCATCCATGATATGTAACTTAATACACAAAGAACCATCTAAGTCTACACACAGAAAAGGACAATTAAACAGATTAAAAATCCCGAAAGATTTTACAAAAGCCCATAAATCAACAAACAATAGAGCCTTTTCTCATATAGCCCCTACAATCTGGAATTCCCTCCCAGAGGAGCTACGAAAGCTAACAGAGATCATGGAACTCCGCAAGAAATTGAAAACCTATCTGTTTACCAAACATTATAATATAATTCATTATCTACATTAGACAAAGGTTAAAGAGATAATCGGATTGCTCCATGCAAAAGCCCTTTAACCCACACAGATAGCACTCACCCATGATGATCTTTTTGACCTATGTCCCCCTCCCTTCCATGTATACCATGTATATGTATTCATATATAAATTTGTACATAGTTTTCACACTGTTTGGTATTATATCACACTGTTTATTCTACATTTAAAATGATGTTCCTTGTAAATACGTTCTGTTATATCTCGACGTTCCATGTAAAACAAACTTGCTTTGTTAATTGTTGTTAACTGTAAACCGCAACTGAACTTTGGAAGATGCGGTATATAAATGTGAATAAAATAAAATAAAAAAAAAAAATAAAATAATGCTTTTAGGGACATATCTACTGTCATGATGTGGACACTGTTAAAGTTGGTATAAAGAAAAGAAATCCTGTTTCTTTTGAGGAACTAGGGGTGCAATTACCCCCAGTCACAGCTAGAGGGAGCAGGAACAGACATTCGGGAGTTAATGAGCCTAGGAACTCTGATGACTTGCAGCTGGAAGGGAATCACGAAGTTATCCAAAACAGTTTGCTTTATAAGTCAGAGCAGAATGCTTCTAACAGGGTGAGAAGGAAGGCTGAGAGCCAAAGAGAGAAGGCTGAGAGCCAAGAGGACAAGCCTGGGAGCTACCGAGGAGGAAAGCCTGGGAGCTACCGAGGAGACAAGCCTGAGGGCTGTGAAGGAAGCAAGGCTGGGAGCCATCAAGAAAGGACTGAGAAGAACTTGAGGAGAAACAGACTTCACAAGGTGGGGAGCCAGAAGGCCCAAACTGACCCTGTTACACAAGGGGAGTTTGGTAGAGCTTGCCCTAAGGTGAGAGTGTCTGCCACGCCTAGTTCTTATACTCTGCCTGGATATAGAGCAGAGAGACGGAAGCCAAGAACCAGGGAGAAGGGTTCTGAGAAGAGCTTACTATCTCTGGAGGATTATTGCCAAGTTTTACCAGGTCAGAGAGGAAAAGCACTTTTATAATCAACAGGAGTTTTTACCCAGAGTGAGAGGAGAATCCAGGATAAGTTTTACTCCACTGCCTAGAAGCACAGCTGTGTCTCACGCTGGCAGGCAGAAGTTCAGCTACCAAGGGAGAGGGGCTGGAAGAGAAAACACTGTGGATTTCAACTCAGCTAAACCAAGGTATGAGACATTAACCATTGACTGTAATTATTGTGCTCCTAAAGGCTCTGCTAAAACAAGTGTTCCTTCTGTGAGAAAAAAGAAACCAGATTGGTTTAGTAAAATACCAGCAGCCTTGAGAATCCCTGGCTATGGGAAGCCAGACTCTCGAGTTTTAAATTACAAGGCTGAGATAGACAGGGACAGTGAATACTCCTCAACTGAGTACAGTGAAGGAGAGTCCATGGAACTTGATTATCCAAACACTGTTCCCTCACCTATGCCAGAACTCATGGAATGTGATTGGTGCACTGCCTCAGCTCCAGACTCTGTATGTTCCATATAATACAGAAGAATGAATGAAATGTAATTAATGTTTCTTGCACTGAATTCTACTATTTGAAAGCCTGCTTAACTGTGAAGCAACAGTTAAGCACTCATTATAAATATTGGTACCTTTTGACACAAAGGACTTTCTGTTTTCTTGATTTACCTCTTATGTTGGACCTTTGCATTAACCAGGGAATAAAAGCCTTTATTTCCCTCAACCTGGTCTCTTTAATCAATAACGTCGTGACATAATGGCGTAATCTTTATTGTCCGGGAACACCCCGTGACACTACTAAAGTGCTCTACCAGAGTAATGCAGGTTTAGTGCCTAGTGTTGGTACCACGCTAAAAAGTAATGTGGGGCAACCGCACTAAAAACCCTTTGCTACTCTGGTAGTGTACATCAAGGCGATGATTGAGTGGGGCAGGGGTATTTCCAGTTTGGCTAGGGCAGGCATTAGTGTGAATGCAACTAACACCACCTCAATTTGTGGCATTAGTTGCACCCATAGCCCATTCGCTGTGGTAAAGCATGGCTTCTCTGCATTAACTGCAAGTGGACAGATGTACACACCTCCTTGCAGTTATCTAGAAACCCCCGACCTGGTAACTCAGCCCACACTCGCGTTACCAGCTCAGGTCTTAGTAAACACGCCCTTAATCACATTCAAAAATACAAACTTGCGTTGCCTTATTGGTTCATTTGATGCTTGATTCTAGTTCCGTTGGCTCTCCTTTTGGTGTCCCACCCAAAATTTGTAGCTTCAGAATCCCAAGTAGGGTCTGTGATAAGGAAGCTTATCATAGCTCAGGAAGGGGCTATAGAAAAGGTGAAGTGTCTCTGAACAAGCAACCTGTCAGTGCTGGTAGAAATAAGAAAACAGAATTTTCTCATAAAAGACTACCAGTCCCAGAATGCACCAGGTTTCCAACAGCCGTTAGAGGAGCTGAAGTGAGGAAACGTGTGTTCAATCAGGAGGGCTATGAGGTAATCCCTAAGCACTCATCTCAAAGGGCAGGGCCTGATTCAGCACAGCTGCGCTGTGTTAGGGAGGAGCACTCATCTAGGCAGAATAAGAGTAGAGTTTATTCTACAGATGACCATCTTCATGATCACCTTGGATATCCCGAGAATTGTCCTCAGTATCCTGAGAATCAGCTTGAGTTTGATCATCAGTTTCATCTGAAGGATCATCAGAAGCAGAAGCCAAACCGGACGGACAGAGAGGGAAAGAGACCCTTTGGAAGAAGGAAGAGAAAAGCCTTTGAGAGGGCTAGAAGAGTCCAAAGCAGTACGTATACTGGGAGGTATTCCAAGGGCCAGCATACACCATTGGACTGGGGAAAGCCAGAGGAATGGTGCTGCAGAGCTAGGAATCACCAGAGGCTACATGTGAGGGAGACGGCTGCACGTGGAAGGGACCCTAAGACCTGTGCCAGAAGGTATGTGAAGAGAGATCCAGTGTCCAGGGATCTGGATTGGAAGGCTGGACATAAGAACTGGACTACATACTGGCCAGGCTATATAGAGAGGAACTCTAGCAGCAATGGAAGCTCAGGTATGAACACTGATCTATGCCCTAGCTATAACCTTGAAAGACAGCAGGGAAACAAGTATTCTCCTGAAAATGCTCCATTGAGAGATTCATCTGTGCCAATCCATGATATTGAACCCATGCTTGTTGAACAAGGGGGAATAATAGCAGATGAGGATCCTGTTTATATGGACTGCTCTCTATCTAAACTCCGTTGGTAACTTTCTGTTATAAAGTACAGCAACCATCACAAAGAAATACAAATTTGTTCTTTAATCTACTCAGAAAAGCTCCTGAAGCAGGATTTGACCCACACAGTGGAAGGCAAGCCAGCTAAGGGGTTTCAGCTGGTAACTGCTAGCAATTAAGCCTTACCTAATTGCTTGTGAGCTAGGAGAGAATCACTTCTGTATCTATGTGGGAAGTAATCAGAAGTTAACCTGAAAATAACAGTTTGTTTCTTGCTTTGTGGCTTTTCGTTTGTTGTTTTCCTGATTTTGACTTTGTTTTTCCAAGTTAACACTGAAAGCAAGTAACCTAATTTATGTGCTACCAAGCATATCTGTGTTGGGAGAAATAACCCCATAAATAAATATCTTATTGGCTTTACCCAAGAGCACAACTAAATTGTCAGCAGCTGTGTCTGGTGTGAATGAACTACATTGCCCACAATACCTTGCATATCATATAGAAATATGCACTTGCCAAGAGTGTGAAGATTCTCACCCAGGCAGCCGTCTGACAAATGGCGTAGTTTTTTGGATTGCTTTTGCACAAAGGGGATTTACTTGCTGAGGATTACAACTAAAGTTCAAGTTTAAAGCTGGAAAAAAAAAGATTTTCCCTCAACTGCACTTTGGAGGAGAAGTGGATGTCCCAGGAGGAAAAGACCCTGTGCAGAGCTGGATTCATCACTGAGACAAGGGAATAAGTACCTGGGCATGTCTAGTGGTGGATGGGAGTAAGCACAGGGGTAATTGGAAAAAAAAAAAGTAGAAAAAAACACACCTGTTTGGAAGGTGGTGCACTTTTGGTTTTGTTTTCTTTGTTTCTTGCAGGGATCAAGATGGATCCGAGGGAGATGGCTAGCTGGATGGTAGCTCAGTTTAGCAGGCAACAGGAGCTAGCACAGCAGGCTCAGGACACTGCTATGAAAGCCATAATGGAGCAGCAGAGGCCAGTGCTTGATCTGGTGCAAGCCCTAGTTCAGCTGCAGAACCAAAGTGGAACAGATGCAAGACCAGCAGTAAATACTGGTACACCACATGTGGACAGTGTGGGACTCAATCAAGGGATTGGGGCATTTAGTTTTGGGAAGCTAACTCCAGATGATAATGTTGATGATTTTCTAGAGTCTTTTGAAAGAGTGGCACAAGCATTAGCATGGCCAGAGACCCAGTGGGCAGTAAGGCTGGCAGCCTCATTAACTGGAGAGGCGCTTGCAGCTTATAGAGCAATGCCAGCAGCCCAGGCTTTGAATTATAAGGAAGTAAAGGCTGCTATTAGAGATCGCCTAGGGTTGTCTATTTCAGAGTATAGGCTTATGTTTAGAGCTACTACATTGAGAGTGGGTGAAACACCCAGGGCTCTGAGTCAGAGAATCAGAGGTTTAGCTGTAAAATGGTTGGAGTCTGAGCAAAAGACGGTAGAAATGTTATTAGATATTATAATGCTTGAGCAATTTATGGCTGGGGTGCCTAAAGATTTGCACACTTTCCTTATACAGCAAAATTGCCAAAATCTTGGAGAGGCAACCATGCTAGCAGAAAGATTCTTGGAAGCCATGCAGGCTTGCCATAGAATGGGTGGCCCTCTGAAGATTGGTGCTGAGGCAAGATGTGCTGTATCAGAAAAGAAAATAATTAAAAATGTTTCTGAAAATGAATGTACTGTATCAAACCAGATGACACAGTGGAATAGAAAGAAATGTTTCAAGTGTGGAAAATGGGGACATTTAGAAAAGAGATGCCAGACACACACTAGCTTAATGGGTGTGGATTTAAAACAGCCCAAAGAAGGATTTCTTTTGATGGTTGATGTGCAAGGAATTACCACAAATGCTTTGTTAGACTCTGGGGCAGACCAGAGTATGATGTCAAAAAGGCTTTGGAAGAGGATAGAGGCCCAAGAAGGATTTGTGCCTAGAACCCCTGAAAGCCAAGTTCACATCAGATGCATTCATGGTGCTGCAACATCATATCCCACCTATAGGCTAAAGGTTAAGTGCCTGGGGGAACAAGAGGAAGTCCTGTTAGCAGTGGTGCCTAGGCTACCCTTTGATTTGGTTCTAGGAAGAGACTGGCCAAGATTTAAGCAGGGTCTAGTGGAAGGACTAGGAAAGAAGGAGGGAGAAGGTTTAATTTTAATAGCTCCCGGGCCTTTATTTGGAAGTCCTCAGACCCCAGCTAAAAAGATGGTTAAGCATCCAGAAGACCAAGCTACCCCAAAGCAGACATTCGTCCTAAAGTACCATAGGGTCACAGAGAAGGCCCAAGCTCCTAAGCGGGCAACCCCTCAAGCTGCTGGGTTTGACCTGTGCAGCATAGAAAATGTGACTGTACCTAGCCAAGGGAGAGCCCTGGTTGACACCGGTCTCCAAGTGGAAATACCTATTGGATGCTATGGGAGAGTAGCCCCAAGGTCCAGATTAGCCCTTAAATATTTCATCGATGTGGGTGCGGGAGTAATTGATCCCGATTACAGAGGCAATATTAAAGTTCTGTTATTTAACTTTGGACAGAATGATTATCACGTGAAGACAGGAGACAGAATTGCCCAATTGATCTGTGAGAGGCTGGGTTTTCCACCTGTGGAGGAGGTCACATCCCTGGAAAATTCTGAGCGTGGAACCAAAGGCTTTGGTTCTACTGATGTCAAAGGGGTTAAAAGCCTAGCTGCCACCTGTGCCCGAGAGAGGGAGGTGAATGAAGAGGAAGATTTGGGACCCCAGGTATCTGATTGTAAAGAAAAATCAGAGCCCCAAATAGGTGAGGACCTGACAGTGGTACAACAGGAAGAAATTAGGAAGTTGCTTAAAGAATTCCCAGATGTGTTGACACCCATACCTGGGGAGACACATTTGGTTGCCCATGAAATAATAACTCCACCTGGGAAATTAGTTCGTCAAAGGCCATATCGCTTGCCTGAAGCCAAGAGACAGGAAGTAGTGGCACAAGTCCAAGAGATGTTGGACATGGGAGTAATAGAGGAGTCAAAGAGTCCCTGGAATAGCCCCATAGTCCTGGTGCCGAAGCCTGATGGATCTTTAAGATTTTGTATTGACTTCCGGCAGGTAAACGCCATATCAGTTTTTGATGCATATCCAATGCCAAGAATTGAAGAGCTGTTGGACCAGCTGGGACAGGCTCAATACCTAACCACCCTTCATATGACAAAAGGATATTGGCAAATCCCTCTCACCAGGGAGTCGAAGCCGAAGACTGCGTTCAGCACCCCCGTTGGCCTTTTCCAGTTCAAGAGGATGCCTTTCGGACTGCATGGAGCAGCGGCTACCTGCCAAAGGTTAGTGGATCAGGTACTTCGACCCCACCAAAATTATGCTTTTGCATATATGGATGATGTCATAATCCATAGTAACACCTGGGCGGAGCATCTAAAGAGGATCAGGGCAGTCTTGTGCTCCATGAAGCAAGCGGGAATCACTTTAAACCTGAAGAAGTGTGCCTTTGCAAATAGGGAGGTAAAATACCTGGGCCACCTAGTGGGAAGAGGAAAAATTAAACCTCTAATGAGTAAAGTAGATAGCATCAGGAATTTTCCTCCTCCAACAACAAAGAAACAACTAAGAAGTTTCTTAGGACTTATTGGATACTACCGCAGGTTTATACCGCAATTCGCAGAGAAAAGTGCAATTTTCACGGATATGCTGCGGAAGAATTGTCCAAACCAGCTAAAGTGGACACCTGAAGCTGAAAAAGCGTTTTCAGTCTTAAAAGGAAAATTGTGTACAGGACCGGTACTGAAAGGGGTGGACTTCAAGAAACCCTTTCTGGTTCAAACCGATGCATCGGATGTAGGGCTAGGAGCGGTTCTATCCCAGTGTCATGATGGGGAGGAGCATCCTGTGATGTACCTGAGCAGGAAGTTGTCACCGGCTGAACAAAAGTATTCCACAATAGAAAAAGAATGTTTAGCTATCAAGTGGTCAGTGGAGGCGTTAAGGTTTTACCTTACAGGGAGAAAGTTCCAGTTGGTCACGGACCATGCCCCACTTAAGTGGTTGCAGCAAATGAAGAACCACAATGCCAGGTTGACACGCTGGTACATGGCCTTACAGGCATTTGATTTTCAAGTTGAACATCGTGCTGGGAAGTTACACAAGAATGCGGATGCCCTTTCCCGTATTACGGACTGTAGAGAAGAAGTTTCACCAGTCCGTAATAACTTAAGCAGGGGGGTATGTGATAAGGAAGCTTATCATAGCTCAGGAAGGAGCTATAGAAAAGGTGAAGTGTCTCTGAACAAGCAACCTGTCAGTGCTGGTAGAAATAAGAAAACAGAATTTTCTCATAAAAGACTACCAGTCCCAGAATGCACCAGGTTTCCAACAGCCATTAGAGGAGCTGAAGTGAGGAAACGTGTGTTCAATCAGGAGGGCTATGAGGTAATCCCTAAGCACTCATCTCAAAGGGCAGGGCCTGATTCAGCACAGCTGCGCTGTGTTAGGGAGGAGCACTCATCTAGGCAGAATAAGAGTAGAGTTTATTCTACAGATGACCATCTTCATGATCACCTTGGATATCCCGAGAATTGTCCTCAGTATCCTGAGAATCAGCTTGAGTTTGATCATCAGTTTCATCTGAAGGATCATCAGAAGCAGAAGCCAAACCGGACTGACAGAGAGGGAAAGAGACCCTTTGGAAGAAGGAAGAGAAAAGCCTTTGAGAGGGCTAGAAGAGTCCAAAGCAGTACGTATACTGGGAGGTATTCCAAGGGCCAGCATACACCATTGGACTGGGGAAAGCCAGAGGAATGGTGCTGCAGAGCTAGGAATCACCAGAGGCTACCTGTGAGGGAGACGGCTGCACGTGGAAGGGACCCTAAGACCTGTGCCAGAAGGTATGTGAAGAGAGATCCAGTGTCCAGGGATCTGGATTGGAAGGCTGGACATAAGAACTGGACTACATACTGGCCAGGCTATATAGAGAGGAACTCTAGCAGCAATGGAAGCTCAGGTATGAACACTGATCTATGCCCTAGCTATAACCTTGAAAGACAGCAGGGAAACAAGTATTCTCCTGAAAATGCTCCATTGAGAGATTCATCTGTGCCAATCCATGATATTGAACCCATGCTTGTTGAACAAGGGGGAATAATAGCAGATGAGGATCCTGTTTATATGGACTGCTCTCTATCTAAACTCCGTTGGTAACTTTCTGTTATAAAGTACAGCAACCATCACAAAGAAATACAAATTTGTTCTTTAATCTACTCAGAAAAGCTCCTGAAGCAGGATTTGACCCACACAGTGGAAGGCAAGCCAGCTAAGGGGTTTCAGCTGGTAACTGCTAGCAATTAAGCCTTACCTAATTGCTTGTGAGCTAGGAGAGAATCACTTCTTTATCTATGTGGGAAGTAATCAGAAGTTAACCTGAAAAGAACAGTTTGTTTCTTGCTTTGTGGCTTTTCATTTGTTGTTTTCCTGATTTTGACTTTGTTTTTCCAAGTTAACACTGAAAGCAAGTAACCTAATTTATGTGCTACCAAGCATATCTGTGTTGGGAGAAATAACTCCATAAATAAATATCTTATTGGCTTTACCCAAGAGCACAACTAAATTATTGTCAGCAGCTGTGTCTGGTGTGAATGAACTACATTGCCCACAATACCTTGCAAATCATATAGAAATATGCACTTGCCAAGAGTGTGAAGATTCTCACCCAGGCAGCCGTCTGACAGGTCTTACTTACGATGAAACCAATACAAAAAACTTTAATTGCCTGACACTGATGCCTCATTTTTAAGTTCCTAAAATTCTACAAAATTTCTATTGAACCTAGGAGCTTAAAAAGTCTTATGAACATAAATATGTGAAAAAATTAAAAAAATTGAGAGAAAAAGCCAAATGAACAAAAAATGAAGCATATTTTTTACTCCTGTGCACATTCCTAATCCCCAGTTTCCAGAGCTTTAGACTGGCACACCACCCCCTTCAAGAACTGATTTGCACTGAATGACAGCACCATACCACACCTCTCTTTTGCATTTATAGCCTGGATAGCATTCCAGACTTTTCCTGACATTGTGAGATTGTCTACCAGAAGTAAAACCTATTTGATCACCATGGGGTATGTTTACTAAACAGCGCTAATGTCGCAGCGGCGACGTTATCGTGCGATAAGTGATGCCATCGCGCGATAATGGCGCATTACCATGCGATAACATTACGTATCACGCGACAACATCTCTGGCGGCATTAAGGTGCGCAGAGGGTGGAGTAAGGCTCCCCAGAGGGCGGAGATAAGGGGTCAATGGGCGGAGAGTGGGCGGGGAGAGGCCCCAGGCACACTAACGCTGTGAAATCAGGGTCTGAAAATTAACGCCACTGAAAACCTTGCATTAGAGGCACATTTGCAGGAGAGAGAACCCAGTTCAGTCATCAATGTACAGCAAAAGCAGGGAGACCCAGATAAGTGATAGTAGTGATACATGTGCAGTAACAAAACATGCAAATACCAGAGAGATAATGACCAGAACCAAACTAGAAATACAAAACACCCAGCTGGCCAATAGAAAAAACACCGATAAACAGTAATCAACACTACACATAAATAATAAAAAGGAAGATGTCACTTTTGGAAGGGTCAATTCTGATTCCCCCCAGAAAGTGAATGTTCCAACATTGATAGTGTTGATGAGGGTTTGCTGTGGTGTATATTGGGCAGCTTGCTTATGTGGCTTTCACATGTGCAGCAACAGCAGAGTGGCCACGTAGGAAAGGGAACTATGGTGATGGTGCAAATGGGGTACAGGGGGCTGCAGGCGGCACATGCAGTGGGCCAGCTGGGGCACAGGGTGGACTAGGCAGATGCCCAGGTGACACATAGGAATGTAGAAACTGAAAACCAGCAAGACAGCAACTGACCAAGGGCAAACATGTCCACGAGTGTGTGTCCCACAGTGTCCCAGGGGACAGTACCCAGCAAGTACCCCAAAGGGCACATAACATAGAAACATAGAAATATGACAACAGAAAAAGACCACATGGCCTATAAGAACATAAGATATGCCATACTGGGTCAGACCAAGGTCCCTCAAGCCCAGTATCCTGTTTCCAGCAGTGGCCAATCTAAGTCATACGTACCTAGCAGTTTCCCCAAAAGACACGGGTTCTGCAATGCTTGTACTAGGTCAAGCATTGATATCCTGGGTCCCTTCTTAATAATGGTTTATGGACCTTTCCTCCAGGAACTTGTCCAAACCTTTTTTTAAACCCAGCTACACTAACAGCCTTTACTACATCCTCCGGTAACAAATTCCAGAGTTTGATTACACGTTGAGTGAAAAAATATTTTCTTTTAATAGTCTTAAATAGTTTACCCTGTAGCTTCATTGCATGTCCCGTAGTCTTTCTATATTCTGATAACGTAAACAGTCGATCTACGTTTACCCTTTCCACTCCGTTCATTAATTTATAGACTTCTATCATATTTCCCCTCAGCCGTCTCTTTTCAGGTTAAAGAGCCCTAACCTTTTTAGCCTTTCTTCATAGGAGTATCCTTCCATCCCCTTTACCATTTTGGTGGCTCTTTTCTGAACCTTTTCTAATAACACTATATCCTTTTTAAGATACGGTGACCAGAATTGCACACAATATTCAAGGTGCGGTCTCACCATGGAACTGTATAGAGGCATTATAATATCTTTTGTTTTATTTTCCATTCCTTTCCTTATGATACCTAGCATTCTATTTGCTCTCTTGGCTGCTGCTGCACACTGGGCGGAGGGTTTTAACATGTTATCCACAATGACGCCTAAATCTTTTTCCTGGGTGGTGGTTCCTAATGTGGAACCTTGCATCATGTAACCATAGTTTGGGTTGTTCTTCCCTAGGTGCATAACTTTGCACTTGTCCACATTAAATTTCATCTGCCATTTTGATGCCCAGTCTTCCAATTTATAAAGATCCTCTTGCAATTTTCCACAATCCTCTTGGGTTTTAACAACTTTAAATAGTTTTGTGTCATCTGCAAATTTGATAACCTCACTCGTTGTTCCACTTTCCAGGTCATTTATGAATATGTTAAAAAGCAGCGGACCCAGCACAGATCCCTGGGGCACACCACTATTCACCTTTCTCCATTGGGAAAATTGGCCATTTAGCCCAACCCTCTATCTAGTCTGTCCTTCCATAAAACTACAACAGTCCCCTTTTTACCTTTAGAGATCCTCTGTTTGTCCCATGCTTTTTTGAATTCAGTTACTGTCCTCATCTCTACCACCTCCACTGGGAGACTATTCCATGGATCCACTACTCTTTCCGTAAAGAAATATTTCCGCATATCACTCCTGAATCTATCTCCCTTCACCCTCATCCCATGTCCCCTCATAGCAGAACTTGCTTTCAATTGAAAGAGACTCTCTCCCTGAACATTTATGCCACGGAGGTATTTAAACATCTCAATCATATTTATTTATTTAACAGCTTTTATATACCGCACTTTTATTATCAGCGCGGTTTACATTTTAACAACTTTGTACTTAATCATAAAACATATGTCAAGTTTACAAGTAACAGGATATGAAAAACATGGATAACTGGGGTTAAAATAAAATAAATAACAGATATTCACAACTATTTACAATAGATTCTCAAGTGTTTTGCGTTCTAAAGGTTGGGGTCTGTGAGGTTTTTCCCTGGAATAGGTAGTGAATTTTCAGGAACTTATTCGACTAGCCATGATCATTGGTTTGTGTTGGAGGGGTACATTGTGAGAAGTGTTGTATGAAGAGGTGTGTTTTTAGAGATTTTCTGAATTGAGATAGGTCTTGTTGTGATCTAATGCTAGGTGGCAGCGCATTCCAGCATCTGGGGCGAAGGATGAGAATGCTCTTGAAGTAGTTGTCTGGTGAGTTTTGTGAGGTCTTTTGGGACCGTTAGCATGTTATCTGTTATGGATCGTCTAGATCTGGTGTTCTGTGCGTGATGAAGGAGGTCTGACAACGAGGATGGTGATATTTGATGGAAAGCTTTGAAGGTCAAAACGAGGGCTTTGTATAGAATCCTGCATGATATTGGGAGCCAGTGAAGTTCATAGGATGGGAGTAATATGTTGACTCCTTGAGACTCCATATAGGGCCCTGGCAGCTGTATTCATGGCCAGTTGAAGTGGGAAAGTTGTGCGGAAGTAGCATGATTCAAGCATAGGTCTGAGGTGTTGAAGTGTCCTGATCTTATGGTAGATGGCTTTTACAGTATTTTTTATATGTTCTTTGAATTCAAGCCGCTGGTCAAGTATGACACCCAGGTAACGTATTGAGGTTTTGAGTGGTAGATCGGCATCTCTTGTTCTTAGAGTTGGTGGAGGAGAGAAGTCTTTGTTCCTTGTGACGATCAGGACCTCTGTTTTTTTTAAATTAATTCAGAGATTTTGTGTAAGAAGCCAGTCTGAGATTGAATTGAAGCAGGTGATTAGTGTAGTCTGGTTTTAGTACGTTGATTGGAGTGAATAGAAGCACATCATCCGCGTAGATGAGACATGATATTTTTATTTATTTATTTATTTATTTGGCATACATTTATACACCGCTCCTTCCAGAGATCAGAAGCGGTTCATTGTTGTACAAGATCGGGGAGAGGGGACAAGACAAGGGAGGGATAATCAAAGAAAAGATTACAGTTATACAATTAATTGGTACATAAATTGCTGCTTGAACACCAGTATAAGTTACAACTTGTTGTACAGGACATGGTAGAGTGGACAATACACGGGGTAGCTTGACAACGGCATGATTACAGATATACATATCATTAGCACCTACATTACCGATTGAAATCCAGTGTAAATTACAGATTATCGCTTGAAGCACCCGGTGAGTTTATCTAATATATATACATATTTATATACTATACAACAGAGACTCAGTAGATAGGGCTATGATAGGGGAAAGAGACATACATATCTACAATTTTGATCATTGTGGAAGGGGACATCAAATGAGCATTAGGTTCATATGAAGCTTGGTCTCTTGAGGTAGGTGGGCAGCCTGGGAGGGGAGAGTTGGAACCTGCTATGTGATGCCGTAGTGTATTTGGAATAGGTGAGTTTTAAGCTCTTTTCTGAAGACCTGTAGGTCTTTGATCAGACGTAGCTCGTGTGGTAGTTGGTTCCAGAGCATGGATGCAGAGTATGAGAATGCCCGGTTGCTGGTCCGTTCTTTGACTAGTCTAATGCTGCTGGGCTAGCCTAATGCTGCTAGGCTGCAACATTAGCCTAGCAGCATTAGGCTGGACTAGCCTAATGCTGCTAGGCTGCAACATCTCCCGCTCATATTCCGAATGAGCGGGAGATGTTGCAGATGGGCTGCATATATATGTTAAATAGAAGAGCTGAGAGGGAGGAACCCTGCGGTACTCCTTGCTTCTGGTGGAAAGGCTGAGATGTAGTATTACCAATCCGTACCTGTTGCCAACGGTCTTCCAGGTAAGATTTGCACCAATTCCATGCCATTCCTTGAATCCCTTTTTCGTAGAGATGGGCAAGCAGTTGATCATGGTCAACAGAGTCAAATGCTGCTGCTATGTCTAGGAAGATCATTGCAACTCCATTCCTGATGTTATCTGTTGTATTAATAAGCGTGTTCATTAGGGATGTTAGAAGAGTGTCGACTCCGTGGGCTTCTCTGAAGCCATGCTGGTTTGGATCTAATGGGGCTTCGGAATCAATATGTTGTTGGATTTGTCTCAATATAACTTTTTCTAGAATCTTGGCTAATAAAGGAATACTTGAAATTGGGCGGTAGGAGTCTTCCTTTTTTGGATCAAGTTTATTGTTTTTAAGAAGGGGGCGGATGGAGGTCTGTTTGAGGGCTGTTGGAAATATCCCTCTATCATATCATATCATATCACCTCTATCCCGCCTTTCCTCTAAGGTGTACATATTAAGATCCTTCAGTCTGTCCTCATATGCTTTATAATGAAGACCACTAATCATTTTAGTAGCCACCCTCTGCACCGACTCCATCCTGTTCACATCCTTTTGAAGGTGCGGTCTCCAGAATTGCACACTATACTCCAAATGAGGTCGCACCAAAGACTTATACAGAGGCATTATCACCTCCTTTTTTCTGCTAGCCATTCCTCTGTGTATGCACCCAAGCATCCTTCTAGCTTTTGCCGTCGCCTTTTCTTCCTGTTTAGCTACTTTAAGATCATCAGACACAACCACGCCTAGGTCCCGCTCTTCTTTAGTGGACAAAAGTATTTCACCCCATATACTATATTGCTCCCTTGGATTGCTGCAGCCCAAATGCATGACCTTACTTTTTTTAACATTAAATCCCAGCTGCCAAATTCTAGACCATTCTTCAAGCTTAGCTAGATCCCTCCTCATGTTATCTACCCCTTCCTGGGTGTCTACTCTATTGCAGATTTTGGTATCATCCGCAAAGAAGCAAACCTTACCTGAAAGCCCTTCCGCTATATCACTAACAAAGATGTTAAAAAGAATCGGACCAAGGACCGATCCCTGGGGCACACCACTGATAACATCCTTCTCCTCAGAGTAAAAGCTGTTAGTGTAGCTGGGTTTAAAAAAGGTTTGGACAAGTTCCTGGAGGAAAGGTCCATAAACCATTATTAAAAGGGATCCAGGATATCACTGCTTGAGCCAATACAAGCATTGTGGAACCTGTGTCTTTTGGGGAAACTGCTAGGTACTTATGACCTAGATTGGCCACTGTTGGAAACAGGATAGTGGGCTTGATGGACCTTGGTCTGAACCAGTATGGCATATCTTATGTTCTTATATCAATCGTGGGTGTTGTTTAAATATACTATCTTGGAGGCCCAGACCAGCTGTATTCCACGCTTTAAGAACAGTGGAAGGAAGTCCAAAAACTGCCAGCATGGTTTAAAGGTGAGATCAGAGAGGCTATTGTAGCCAAAAAAAACTATCTTTCAGGAAATGGAAAAAGGAGCCAAATGACGAAAACTAGAAACAACATAAGCACTGGCAAGTTAGATGCAAGGCACTGATAAGGCAGGCAAAGAGAAAATTTAAAAAAAAACTTGCTGTGGAAGCAAAAATGCATAATTTTATTTATTTATTTATTTTATTTATTACAGGCTCTTATATACCGCTCTATTCAGAATCAGCGCGGTTCACAATATAACAACATACCATCACAACAAACTGTTAGGTTTTACAGAGAACAAGGTCAGAGAACTTGGATAAAACATGGGACGTCATTACTGCAACTATTTACAAGAGTATTTACAAGAGTATTTACAAGTATACATAACAGGATTTGTTCTTAGTTTGGGTAGTGATTAAGATTGGTTAGTTGGTCAAGTAATATTGGGGGAAGAGGTGGGATTTGAGTGCCTTTCTGAAAAGGGATAGATCAGTGATAGCACGAATCTCTGGGGGTAGAGCGTTCCAGTACTTAGGGGCATAGAATCTGAAGGCCCTGTTAGATGTCACTGATAGGCATTTTGTCGCTGCTTTGGGGATGATTAGAGTATTTGTTGATATCGTTCTCCTGGATCTGTTGGGTGGGACGGCCTGAGTGAGGTCTATTAGAGAGGAGGAGGTGATGCTTTTAGTGGCCTTGAAAGTTAGTAGTAATGTTTTGAACAATATTCTGCCATGTATGGGGAGCCAGTGGAGTTGCTCTAGGATGGGTGTTACATGGTCCCTTCTTGATGCTCCGTAGAGGACTCTAGCAGCGGTATTCATGGCGAGTTGCAAAGGGTTTAATGTGGAGTGTGGGAGGCCTTGGAGAATGGCATTGGCATAGTCAAGGTGTGGTAAGGTTAAGGCTTGAAATATAGTTCTGAAGTCATCAGGATCAAGCAGGGGGCGAAGATGTCGAAGAGTCCGGATCTTGAGGTAGATTGCTCTGACTACGTTGGTTATGTGTAGTTTCAGATCCATGCGTTGGTCAAAAGTGACTCCAAGGTAGCGAATGGAAGGTTTTGATTGGAGCTCAGCTTCTTTCACCTTTATATGGGATGGGGGGGTGAAAAGTGGGTCCCTGGTGATGAAGAGAACCTCGGTCTTTTTGTGTTGAATTCGGAGGTTCTGGGATTGAAGCCATTCGGATACTGCATCAAAACATTTAGCTAGCGGGGAAAGGTCCATATGAACTGTGGAGAAAGGCATATATAGGAGGATGTCATCTGCGTATATCAAGCATTCAACCTTGAAGGACCTGATGATATTGCAAACCGGTTGTATCTATATATTGAAAAAGAGTGAGGATAGGGATGATCCTTGTGGTACGCCTTGCTTTTGGTGGTAAGGTGTGAATGTTGTGGTCCCTGAGGTAATGTACTGCCATCTCTGATCAAGGTATGACTTGCACCACTCCAGGGCAGTGTTATTGATGCCTTTTTCTTTTAGTCGCCCTATTAACAGATCGTGATGTACAGAGTCAAAAGCCGCAGCAATGTCTAAGAAGATGAGAGCAAAGCCTTGGCGGATGTTATCAATGCCTGTGATGATGTTGTTGCAGAGAGTGGTAAGGAGGGTTTCAACACCGTGGAACTCTCTGAAGCCATGTTGGCAGTGGTCAAGAGGGGAGACGGTGTCAATGTGGTCCTGTAACTGTCTTTGAGCTTCCTTTTCAATTATTTTCGCTAGTAGGGGTATGCTAGCTATGGGTCTATAGGATTCAACCTTTTGTGGGTCGAGTTTGTGGTTTTTCAAGAGGGGTCTTATGGATGTTCTCTTGAGGGCTGGTGGGAAGGAGCCGGTTGTAAAGGATAAGTTCATCATTTTAGTGATGATGGGGCTGAGATCTTGGCGTAGTTCCTTTATCCAGTGGGCTGGGCAAGGGTCAGTTTGTGCAGTAGTCGTGTTAAGAGCAGCGATGGTGTCTTCAACATGTTTTCTGGATGGTGTGGAGAACATGGATAGGTTTGATATGCATATGGTGACTTGAGAGGAGATTGTTGCAATGTTGTTGGTTTGAAGCAACTTGGATTGCAGGAAATCGGCGAATGCTTGGGGATGGATGGGTTCAGGATGTTTTGGTGAAGGTTCTTTAGATAAGGTTTTGACTAAGTTGAAAAGATCGCGTGGTTTATTTAGTGATCTTTTCAGCGTATTGGTATGGAATTGTTTCATCTTGGCCATGACTGACTCCCTGTGCACAGATAGATGTGCTTTATAGGCTGCTTGGTCTTCTGAGGAGTGTGAGCGACGCCATCGTTTCTCCAGTTTTCTTAGGTGTGTGAGGGAGGCTCGTAAGTCAGGGGAGAACCAAGGAGAAGATTTTCTTTTCTTTGGGTTGTTACCCTGGACTGGTTGCAGTGCAATGGTACTGATAGTGCTGTTCCAGGATGTGATCAGATTTTCCAGATTGAGAGAGGTGTCATGTAGGAGAGGGAGGGTTTCCATAACTATATGTTCTTTGTTGAGGGTTTTGAATTTTCGAGATGTTACTCTTGTTGAGTCAATGGAGTTATTGTTTCTGTGTGGTGACTGTTTGCCATTGATGAGGATGGGGAAGGTGATTAAATTATGGTCTGACCAAGGTACTGGGGTTACAGAGTTGTCAAGTCTATTGTTGGAGTCGAGAGCTGTAAGAGGGGCAAAGATCATGTCAAGGATGTTTCCTCTCTCGTGCGTGGGGGTGTCAACAATTTGCTTGTATCCCAGTTCGTTGATTGCTTCAAGGAGGGCTGAGGCGTGGCTGGGATGTAGTGTTGGGAGATTGAGGTCTCCTAATATCCAGTTGGGAATGTTGGGCTTGCGTGAGTTAGCTGCTAGGTCTAGAATGTAAGGTAGGTTGTCCGTGGAGGGTGAGGGCGCTCTGTAAATTAAATTGATGAGGCATTGTTCATTTGTGATGGTTAATACGTCCATGCTGTTTGAGCTTGTGGAGTCCACGGTGTGGAAATTTAGGTCATTCTTGGTAAGTATGAGAATGCCTCCTCCTCTCTTGCTCTCTCTATGTTGGGAATGGGCAGAGAAGTTGGGGGGTATGAGTTGGTTAAGGATTACATTATCCGCGTCAGATAACCAGGTTTCGGTTATCATGAGGACATCTAGATTATGAGAAGAAATTGTGTCAGTGATGACTGGCCATTTCTTGCGGATAGACCGTGCATTTATGAGAGCACAGTTTAAGTAAAAGGGTTGAGGGGGTTCCTCTTGCTTATTTTTCTTTGGTTGTTGAAGGGCTATATGTATCAGGTGAGAGTGGCGTGTGGGGGTCTCTATTCTTGAGTTGGGATAAGAAGATTCTGCCCTTCTTTTTCCATGACTCAGAAGTATTGGAATTTGGTGAGCCGTGTGATATAAGGCAAGGGCTTCGTTGAGCCAGCTTGTGAGAAGGAAAAGGCAGATCGCCAGGGTATTAAATGGTAGAGCCATTGGGGGTTTTGTTGAAGTGGATGAGGTAACTTTCTGTGAGGGATTCTGTGATTCTGGTGATTCTGTGATTCTGGTGCTTTCTGTGAGGCTACTGACCACAGTAATAATTGAAACAACAGTGAAAATTGAATGGTACTGGCAACAGTAAAACTGAATGCAACAATGCTAGATGGATCTTACTGGCAACAGTAATAATGGGTCTTAGTGGCAACAGTAATAATGGGTCTTACTGGCAACAGTAATAATGGAAAGTAACAGTGATAGTTGAATGGTACAGGCAACGGTAAAATTGAATGCAACAATGATAAATGTATACTATTGGTAGCAGTATAAGTGAAAGCAATAGTAATAATACAATATAATAATTATTATGGTATGTTACTGAAAACAGTACTAGTATCTTCCTATATAGTGTAGCCGTTGGTATTGGTGAGCCTAGTCAACATTACAAGGTTGAGCAGGAGATGGAAAAAGAAAAAAGAAGAGACATTATGCTGTATAGTACTATCGATCAGTGTCTGTGAGAAAACAAGTCAGTTGAGTCGGATATGTAGCATGTATACTTGCTGTGGTTGAGGTTATGCGGTTGAGGTTTGGTGGCTGGTCTCCAGGCAGGCTGCTAGGGAAGGTGTCCTGGCTCCTCGGTTGGGCTGCAGAAGGTGGTCGAGTTAATGTCGGAGCAGAAGAAAAGAAATAGAGCTACAGGCTTGTTTCACGGTCCACGCCAAAGGGCCCTCTGGCGAGGTCCTCAGGCGCGGGCCCGACAGGCGCGGGCCTGCCTGTCTGCGATGCTTTAAATATGCGGCCTTTTTGCCTCCCACAGCCCGGATTGGGCCGGAGGACCGAGAGGAGTGCTTGCTGGCCTGCTCGGCGCTTCAACCCCGATCGGGTCAGTAGTAGATGGGCGCTGGTTGGAAAAGGCTATTCCCGCCGCTGGCGGTGCTTTAAATATGCCGCCTTTTTGCCTCCCACAGCCCGGATTGGGCCGGAGGACCGAGGGGAGTGCTTGCTGGCCTGCTCGGCGCTTCAACCCCGATCGGGTCAGTAGTAGATGGGCGCTGGTTGGAAAAGGCTATTCCCGCCGCTGGCGGTGCTTTAAATATGCCGCCTTTTTGCCTCCCACAGCCCGGATTGGGCCGGAGGACCGAGAGGACTGCTTGCTGGCCTGCTCGGCGCTTCAACCCCGATCGGGTCAGTAGTAGATGGGCGCTGGTTGGAAAAGGCTATTCCCGCCGCTGGCGGTGCTTTAAATATGCCGCCTTTTTGCCTCCCACAGCCCGGATTGGGCCGGAGGACCGAGAGGAGTGCTTGCTGGCCTGCTCGGCGCTTCAACCCCGATCGGGTCAGTAGTAGATGGGCGCTGGTTGGAAAAGCATTCAAGTGCATTCATAGCAAAGCATTCAAGTGCATTCATAGCAAAGAACCTGTGAGAGAGTCAATTGGACCATTGGATGATAGAGGGGTAAAAGGGACTCTAAGATGGGACAAGGCCATAGCGGAGAGACTGAATGAATTCTTTGCTTCGGTCTTTGCTGAAGAAGATGTAGGGAAGTTACCCTGCCTGAAATGGTATTTAAAGGTGATGCAGCAAAAGAAATGAAGAAATATCAATAAACTGTGTAGATGTATTACAACTATTTGAAAAACTGAAGAGTAGCATCTCACCTGGACGAGATGGTATACATCCAAGGGTATTGATAGAACTGTAATATGAGACTGCAGACCTACTATTACTAATCTGTGAACTATCAATACAATTATCAGTAATACCTGAAGATTGAAAGATGGCCAATGTAACATCAATTTTTAAAACTGTTTCCAGGGGTGATCCGGGAAACTACAGACCGTTGAGCCTGACTTCAATACCATCAAAAATGATAGAAACCAGTATTAAGAACAAAATTTCTGAACATGTAGATAGTCATGGTTTAATGGGGGACAGCCAACATGGCTTTAGCCAAGGAAGATCTTGTCTTACTAATCTGTTATATTTTTTTGAAGGTGTAAATAAAGAGATAGACAAAGTTGGGTCAGTCAGTGTGTAGTGTATCTGGATTTTCAGAAAGCCTTTGACAAAGTCCTTCATGAGAGACACTTTGGCGAAATTAAAAAGCCATGGGATTGGAGACAGTGTAGTATTGTGGATCAGAAACTGGTTAAAAGATAGAAGGCAAAGAGTAGGGTTAAATGACCAATTATTTTCAGTGGAGAAAAGTAAATAGTGGAGTACCTCAGGGATCTGTGCTGGGCCCGCTGCTTTTTAACATATTCATAAATGACTTGGTAATAGGAATAATGAGTGAGGTAATCAAATTTGCAGTCGACAAAATTATTCGAAGTAGTTAAACCCAAGAGGATTGTGAAAAATTGCAAGAGGTCCTTAATAAATTGGAAGACTGGACGTTCAAATGGCAGATGAAATTTAATGTGGACAAATGCAAAGTTATGCACCTAGGAAAGAACAACCCAAACTATGGTTACACAATGCAAGGTTCCAGTTTGGGAACCACCACCCAGGAAAAAGATTTAGGCATCATTGTGGATAGCACATTGAAACCCTCTGTCCAATGTGCAGTGGTGGCCAAGAAAGCAAATAGAATGCTAGGAATCATAAGGAAAGGAACAGAGAATAAAACCAAGGATATTATAATACCTCTTTATCATTCCATGGTGCAACTGCACCTTGTATATTGTGTGCAATTCTACTCACCATATCTTAAAAAGAATTTAGCAGAATTAGATAAGGTACAGGGAAGAGCCACCAAAATGGTAAAGGGCAGGGCTGGATTTACCTTGAGTGAGGCCCTACGCCAAGAAAAATTGTGGGCCCCCAGAAAAAATATAAACGAGATCAACTTTCCAAAACAGAAATGGTAATAGATGTATAGAATTGCCTGACATAAAGAGGCAATAAGGACAAAATCAGCATCGGAATTCAAGAAATACATTAAAAAAGTCATATTCCAGTTAATAAATTCAAAATAAAAAGTATTTTTCTACCTTCTGTTTGGGCATTTTTTCAGTTGCAATTGCTCCAGTCACTTTCTTCTGGTTTCTTCGTGTCTTCTGCTAGCTATCCATTTGTCCTTTCTTCTCTTTTAAATGTTTTCCATTCTCTCTCTATTTCTGCTTTAACATACTGATTGTTTCCCTTTTGCTCTTTCCCCCAATTCTTTCCTTATTCCTTTATCATCCATTTAAATTTCACCCTTCCATTTTCAAGCCCCTCTTACTCTCCCAATACCCAGCCCATCATAGACTTTTCTTCCACACAAAATATTTTTCCCCTCTCCATTCTCATTCCCCATCCATTCTAGTCCTCCCCCAAAATCAGTTCCCTTATAGTTCTAGACCCACCCAGCATCCACTCCCTTCTAGTCCCATTCTCCCATGCCCCATATCAGCCCATTTCCAGTCCTATTCCAGCTCTTCATCAGCCCATTTCCAGTGCTAGCCTTCACATCACAGGCCATTTCCAGTCCTAGCCCCCCCCCCATCACAGCCTATTTCCAGTCCTAGCCCCCACCATCACATCCCATTTGCAGTCCGAGTCCCCCTGCACCATCACAGCCCATTTGCAGTCCTAGTTCCCCCCCCCCACCATCACAGCCCATTTGCAGTCCAAGTTACCCCCCCATAGCCCTTTTCCGGTCCAGGTCCCCCCCCCCCATCACAACCCATTTCCAGTCCAATTCCCCCCCTTCATAGCCCTTTTCCGGTCCAGGTCCCCCTCCCCATCACAACCCATTTCCAGTCCATGTCCCCCCCCCATAGCCCTTTTACATTTCAGGTCCCCCCCCCATCACAGCCCATTTCTTTCCAGTCCAAGTCCCCCCCCCCCATAGCCCTTTTCCGGTCCAGGTCCCCCCCCTTCACAACCCATTTCCAGTCCAAGTCCCCCCCCCCTAGCCCTTTTACAGTTCAGGTCCGTCCCCCCCATCACACGTCATTTCTGTCCAGTCCAAGACCCCCCCCCATAGCCCTTTTCCTGTCCAGGTCCCCCCCCATCACAACCCATTTCCAGTCCAAGTCCCCCCCCATAGCCCTTTTCCGTTCCAGGTCCCCCCCCCCATCACAACCCATTTCCGGTCCAAGTCCCCCCCCCATAGCCCATTTACAGTTCAGGTCCCCCCCCCTATCACAGCCCATTTCTTTCCAGTCCAAGTCCCCCCCCCTGCCCTTTTCCGGTCCAGGTCCCCCCCCCGACCAGCACCGCGGCTGTCTGAGAGGCTTCAGAGGGAGCCGGCTAAGCTCGCGCGAGGCCCCGGCTCCCTCTGTACAGCCGCCAGCGTGAAGAGCCTTTTCCTTCATGCTGGCGGCTGTATCTGTGAAGCCGCGAATGCTGGGAAAGGTTAAAGGGCATTGCCTTTAACCTTTCCCAGCAATCGCGGCTTTACAGATACAGCCGCCAGCGTGAAGGAAAAGGCTCTTCACGCTGGCGGCTGTACAGAGGGAGCTGGGGCCTCGCGCGAGCTTACCCTGCTCCCTCTGAAGCCCTGCGGTGTATGGGCCGGCCCCGGGTGGGCTCTTGCCAGCTGTGGGCCCTACGCCATGGCGTACATGGCGTATAGGTAAATCCGGCCCTGGTAAAGGGGATGGAAGGATACCCCTGTGAAGAGAGACTAAAAAGGTTAAGGCTCTTCAACCTGGAAAAGAGACGGCTGAGGGGAGATATTATAGAGGTCTATAAATTAATGAATGGAATGGAACAGGTAAATGTAGATTGATTGTTTACACCATTAGTCACCTTTTAATTCAGAAAGTAGGCTAAAAAAATAACAACCTAGAGGATCTTTGCAACAGAAATATGTTTGCCAGGGACGATTCTTGTTTTTATTTCCCCCCCTTTTATTGAAGATAACCTTATTGTAGTAATATATTAGATGACAGCAGGTCTTGTCTGTCCAGTGAGGTGATTAGTGGTCTAACTGCCATCTGTGCAGATTATCCCCCATGCTTTTGTTTTTGGCTGGAATTTCAGCTGTGTGATTGTCTGATCCATTGTGTTGCTTACCAGTAAGCAGTTCACCAGTCACATGAATATTGGTGGCATTCTGCTCTCATTGTTATATAGCACTGAGGGGAGCCACATACCACTGCTGCATCAGAACCAGCATGTGTGGCCACTGAAAACTGGAAAAATTTATTTATTTTTTATTTAACCAGGCTTATAGACTGTTTTTTTACCGGTCAAAGTGGTGTACATATTTTTCCTTGTCCCTGAAGGGCTCACAATCTATGTTTTTGTTCCCGAGGCAACGGAGGGTTACGTAGCTTACACAAAGCCACAAGGAGCACCCGTGGGACTAGACACCCCAGTCCTTCCGGCCCAAGGTTGCTGTCCTTCTCTGCAGACAACAAACATTACACCAAAGGAATGGAGAAGGGCCACAGAAGATATCCCTGGTGTGGCTGTGCTCCTTCTCTGCACCTTTGGTGTACTCTTCCTACTTCATTTATAGCTTGCAGTACCATCCACTCAAATGGGTGCAGAACTCATATATTCGATTCAATAAACTCCTGTGGACATTGGCACATTGTGACCAAATCATATAGGTTCCATGGTGCAGTAGCTACTCTGCCTGAAGATTTGAAGTAAGAATTCTCCAGGAACAAGCAGGAAGTCTGTCCTCTAATATGGGTGATGTCGGCGCTGACAGAGCCCACGCAGAGCATTTCCACAGATTTCAAAGAACGCTTTTGGGACATGCTACCATGCATGTGTGGTCCCATTCCTGCCCAAGGGTGCCATCTTGCTCAGTCTACTTTTTTCCACGGAACCCAACAGGCATCTGTCCTGTTTTCCTGGAAAAATCCTTGCTATTCATCCTCAAAATAGTTAGTTTCCCGGTTTGCATACCGGTTCCTCTTCCCACTTTGAGCCGGTGCCGTCTCCGGCGATGTTCTTAGCTCCTTTTGTCTTTTTTTTTATCAATGCTTGCCTCGACTGGCATTCACACCCTATTTCTCCCAGGGGTCATCGACTCTCTCCGAGTGTTCCCCACCATGTTCCCCAGTGGGTTCAAAAAATCTGACCGCTGCAGTCAAATTTTATTGGTGACCGACACTTACGATTGCTGCCTACGCTTGGACTATGACAGCATCTCCTGCAACCGGTGCCAGGCCATGATGCCCAAAACCAATATAAAGAGGTTGGAGTTGCAAGAAAAACTGTTCCCCAGGTCCGACTCGGCACCGGCCTCCTTGACACCGATCTCCAAGCCTAGCACTTCCTGTAGGGTCCGAATGTCCTCGGAGTCCCGCGATGGCGGCTCCTCTTAGAAGACTTCGGACCCCGAGAGAAAGAAGAAAAAATCTTCAAAGTCCACTGAGGTTGCACCTGAGAAATCCAGTAAAACCACCCAGAGGGACTTGGGCAGCTCCAAGAAGCGCCCTACCAAGGTCATCAAGAAGGATTCCTTGGGCGGCAGAGATTGTGGTGCCGGGCCCGAGGTCCTCGGCGCCCCTGCCGAAAGCTGCAGAGCCTTCTGGCTTGGAAACCAGAATGGTGTCCTTAGAGCAGAACATCACTGCTTTCTCCAGGAACAAGCAGGAAGTCAGTCCTCACATATGGGTGACATCGGCACCGATGGAGCCCTCGCGGAAGCATCCCCTCAGCTTTCAAAGAAAGCCTTTGGGAGATGCCACCACGCATGCGTGGTCCCCTTCCCACCTAAGGGTGCCATCTTACTCAGTCTCCTTTTTTATTTATTTTATTTATTTATTTACATTCTCTTATATACCGCGCTATTCTGCATCAGTGCGGTTTACATTGAACAAACTGAAATTACATTGAACAGGGCATTATAACTTGGAGATAACTATTTTACAGGGAACATGGGCTATGGAGGGTTAAGTGGCTTGCCCAAGACCACAAGGAGCACCTGTGGGACTAGAAACCCCAGTCCTTCCGGCCCAAGGTTGCTGTCCTCTAGTGGGATTTGAACCCCCGACCTTCCGGGCTGAAGTACCTTGCCCCAACCACTAGGCCACTCCTCCACTCCTTTTTTCCACGGAGCCCTTCAGACATTTGTCTGGCTTGTCCCCAGAAAAAGTTAGGTTTTTCTCTGAGTTTCAGACTTGCCTCTGGTATTGCACCGGTACTCTTCCCATGACCTTCCGGAGGACCTTCGCAAGCCGCTCCTTTTCCGACGCCTCAGGTGAACGTCTCGGACTGCGGGACCGGGACTGAGCCCTGGTCCGGTAAGCACCTAGCCAGTCGGAACAGTCCAAGGCTGCCGCTGATTGCCAAGACCTTGTTCAGGATCCTTCGCGACAGAGCCTTGCTCATCCTGATAGCCCCTCGGTGGCCAAGGCAACCATCGTTCCCGCTTCATCTACAGTTGGGGACCGCTCCAGGACTCCTATCCCCATCCCCTTGGGGACCGCTCCAGGACTCCTATCTCAGGAGGGGGGCTCTCTCCTGCACCCCAACCTGGGGGTCCCTGTTGCTAACAGCGTTGCTGCTGAGAGGGTGACTCTGGCCCCTTTCAACCTTCCAGTTGAGGAGGAAGACATTCTGCTGGCCTCTCGCAAGGCCTCTACTAGGAAGGCTTACACCCTCAAATGGCGCAGGTTCTCTGTTTGGTGCGCCAAACACAGGGCTGACCCTTTCTCCTGCCTGATGGCTCTGGTGTTATAATATCTTCTCCATTTCTCTCAGTCCGGGCTCAAGTCTAACTCTGTCCGAGTGCACCTTAGTGCCCTGGCGGCGCACCACCATCCAGTGGATGGTAAGCCCCTCTTGGTCCAACCATTGGTGACTCATTTTCTTCAGGATCTGCTCTTATCGAAGCCCCGGTTTGCTCTCTGGCAACCGAATGGGACCTCAACGTAGTGGGGCAGCTCACTTGCCTGCCCTTCAAATCTCTGACTACCTGCCACCTTCGCTGCCTCTCTTGGAAGGTGACTTTCCTGGTCGTGCTTACCTCCGCTTGCAGAGTTAGTGAGCTTCAGGCCCTTGTGGTGGAGGCGCCCTATACCAGGTTCTACAAGAACAGAGTGGTGCTTCACACACACCCCAAATTCCTGCCGAAGGTAGTGTCGCCCTTCCATCCCAACCAGGAAGTGGCGCTCCCTACCTTCTTTCCAAGACCTCAATCCAGTCGGGCAGAGACGATCCTCCATACCTTGGACTGTAAGAAGGCTTTGTCCTTCTATATCCAACTCACTCAGGGCCACCGCCGTCTCTCAGCTTTTCATCTCCTACGACCCCAGTAGACTGGGGGAGGCAGTGACCAAGCATACGCTGTCCACATGGGTGGCCGTCTGTATCGCACTTGCTTATGAGCAGGCAAGGCTCCCATTGGAAGGCCGTGTCGCGGCACACTGTGTCAGGTCCATGGCTGCTTCGCTGGCAAACTTGTGCTCCATCCCAATGGTGGATATCTGCCAGGCCGCCACTAGGTCTTCAGTCCATACCTTCGTAACTCATTACTGCCTGGAAAGAGAGTCCCGACGCGACGGGACAGTGCTTTCATCCAGGCTGTGCTCCGTAACCTTTTCGGGGTTTAGGTAACTCCTACCCTCCGACCTTTCTGTGTTCAGATTACCGGAGCGCTGGTTCATCGGACACAGGGGTCTTACTGTGGTCTGTGTATTCGGGCTAAATTGCTGCTGCTTGCGGCTCCCTGTGAGGGAGCTTTGCTATGGGTTTTCGGTAGCCTGTAGCTGGGGAGACCCATATGTGAAGACTGACTTCCTGCTTCTTCCCGGAGAAAGCATAGTTACTCACCTGTAACAGATGTTCTCTGGGGACAGCAGGAATCAGTCCTCACAATCCTCCCTTCTCCCCTTGGAGTTGCTCCTTTATCATCTTTTTATTTTTGCCATCTTTTAGCTATGTCATCTGACTGAGCAAGATGGCACCCTTGGGCGGGAAGGGGACCACACATGCGTGGTGGCATCTCCCAAAGGCTTTCTTTGAAAACTGGAGGGATGCTTCTGCGAGGGCTCTGGCTGTGCCAATGTCACCCATATGTGAGGATTGATTCCTGATGTCCCCGGAGAACACCTGTTACAGGTGAGTAACTACGCTTTCTGTGATACCACGTCATTATCACTAGGGCTTTATTTGATTTGAGGCCATATCTTAGCCTCATGATCTCTAGTATGCTTTTGAGTTTTTAATAGGTTTTATTCCATCAGTTCAGAAATGTAGCAAGCAAAGTTCAATACCTGGTTAATCTGGATGCCAAGCTATTTAAAACTTGCACCTGATGCAAGCTTGGAAGCAGAGGTTATTGTTTCTGTAGTTTGTGGGGCCATATTCTTGGCTGACTCTGTAGCTGCTTTGAGTATGTATGGCTATAAGTCTGAAATGAAAGAAAAGGATCATTCCATATTGTTCTGCTAGACCAGTCCAGATAAGTGGGTTGTGTTCCCCTCCCAGGAGATTACTGGAGACAAAGAATCAATAAAAAGCCCAAGTTTCAGTGACATCATTCCCATGCCTCTATCTGCCTCAACCACCAGAGGATCCTTCAGTATTTCTTTGTCTCCAGCAGATGGTGGATGGATTTTTTCCTCTCTGAGAAAATTCTGAAAATTGAGAGGAAAATATTGATTAAATGCTTGTGAATGAGTACCTAGAGGGTGGCTCTCTCTCTTGAGCGCATGTGGGAGGCTCCACTAGACTGTGATCTTTTCGGTAGCCATAGGAAGAGGGAAAATTGGTTCAGCTCCATGTGTTTATCATTGATATCAGCCCGTTGAACAAAGCAGCCAGAAATTGGAAGGATTTGGAAGAATCTTGTAGAGTACAGCAGTTTCACACAACCTCAGTGCCCTCTCCCTCCTTCTCTGTCCCCCCCGCTCTCTCCTGAAGATTATAGATGGCTCTCAGAGGGATCTGCCTGTCGGTCACCTTTAAAAGCAGTGTTGCAAATCCAATGTACAGTATTAGGGGAGTAGTGCTGAGGCCAGCATGGATCCTCTGCTTGGGGGTCTCAGGGGGTGAGTACCAAGGCTTGACCTAGTCATTGTCCTTGTTGAGTACTCCCGTTTCAATTCAGGGTAGACTGCTGACAACCATTGGTGCGGTGTGGGAGTTTCCCTCTGTTTTTCTGCATGTGCTGGTAGTGGTTTTCCTATGTGTGCCTGTAGGTCGTGCGGTGTGTATGTGCATTATGTCCAAGCGGCTACAACGCGCGTTTCTACCCTAGCTCCTGTAGCACGCATTGCAGTAAAAGCGCAGTTAACGTGTGCCTTTAGGATGCTGCGGCCTTAGCGTATTCTGTTGTGATACAGTATTTGCCTTAACTCTCTTATGTCTTCTTCAAAGAATCATTGTTTGGCCTGTGGCAAATGTGATACCTCATCTCTGCTTTTCTAGCATGAGTTGTCCCTGGAGGGATTACACACCCTCTCTACGCTGAGGGATGCGGTTAGTCTGGCCTTTCCTGCCTAAGACAGTTCAGAGCAGGGTGAGAAGTAAGGAAAATATGTATTGGAGAATTGCAGTTCTCCAATAAGCGTTTTCCTTGCTTCTCACCTGTTCCGGTCTGGCTATTGGTTTCTGTGGGGGTGTGTGCTTCCTTTTTGGACTTGCCTGCCCAAGGGCAGGAAGTGGTGGATGGAGCTGTGCGTAAGGATAACTGGAGGTTCTGGTGGATGGAGCTGTGCGTAAGGATAACTGGAGGTTCCGGTGGATGGAGCTGTGCGTAAGGATAACTGGAGGTTCCGGTGGATGGAGCTGTGCGTAAGGATAACTGGAGGCTCCGGTGGATGGAGCTGTGCGTAAGGATAACTGGAGGCTCCGGTGGATGGAGCTGTGCGTAAGGATAACTGGAGGTTCCGGTGGATGGAGCTGTGCGTAAGGATAACTGGAGGTTCCGGTGGATGGAGCTGTGCGTAAGGATAACTGGAGGTTCCGGTGGATGGAGCTGTGCGTAAGTAGGCAGGAGGTTCTGGTGACCATGCTGTGCACCACTCCCCGACCTCTAGGGGATTGATGGTGACCATGTCCCCTGGTATAGGGGGGCTCATTTCCGTGGGGAGAGCTTCCAGAGTCCTACTTGTCCTCCATGGAATTGTTTTCCTTTTGTACAACAGGCCTGGTCATTCTAGTGTGGAAATTCAGACCCTGCAGCCTCTGGAACCCCCCGAGCGCAGTCTCATGAGGGGCAGGCAGAGAGTGGAAATCCTGTTTGATTGCCTATGGCTAATAGTTCTCGGCAAAGGGCTCCCCCTGGAGATGGGGATTAGCTGGGATCTGTCTGAGATTAGGACTGTGGCTTGGATCCAGATGTCTGATGTGGATGAAGAAGTAGAAACATAGAAACATGATGGCAGAAAAGACCACATGGCCTGTTCTAGTCTGCCCTTCCCATATCAACTATAATAGTGCCCTCTTTTCCTTTAGAGATCTCTGCGTTTGTCCCATGCTTTTTTGAATTCAAATACTGTCTTTGTCTCTACCACTCATTCTGCAAAGAGGTATTCTGAGTCTATGCCCTTTCACCCTCATCTTGTGTCCCCTTGTAGCAGAGGCCCTCCTGTGCATTTATGCCACAGAGGTATTTAAATGTCTCTATCATATCTCCTCTATCCTGCCTTTCCTCTAAAGTATACATATTTATATTTTTAAGTCTGTCCTCATATATTTCATAACGAAGTCCATTAACCATTCTAGTAGCCATCCTCAGGATGGAGTCAGTACAGAGAGTGGCTACCAAAATGGTTAATGGTCTTCATTATAAAGCATATGAGGACAGACTTAAGGATCTTAACATGTACACCTTAGAGGAAAGGCGGGATAGAGGTGATATGATTGAGACGTTTAAATACCTCCGTGGCATAAATGCACAGGGGGAGAGCCTCTTTTGATTTAAAGCAAGTTCTGCTATGAGGGGACATGGGATGAGGGTGAAAGGGGATAGTTTCGGGAGTGATATGTGGAAATATTTCTTTATGGAAAGAGTGATGGATCCGTGGAATAGTCTCCCAATGGAGGTGGTAGAGATGAGGACGGTATTTGATTTCAGAAAAGCATGGGACAAACACAGAGGATCTCTAAAGGGAAAAAGGGGACTCTTGTAGTTGTTGATATGGAAGGACAGACTAGATAGGCCATGTGGTCTTTTTCTGTCATCATTTTTCTATGTTTCTCTGCACAGACTCCAACCTGCTTATATCCTTTTGAAAGTGCGGGCTCCATAATTGCACACAATATTCCAAATGAGGCTGCACCAGAGACTTATACAGAGACATTATCACCTCCTTTTTCCTGCTTCCATTCCTCTCCCTATGCACCCAAGCATCCTTCTGGCTTTCGCCGTCGCCTTTTCTACCTGTTTAGCTACTTTAAGATTGTCAGACTCAATTATGCCCAGGTCTTGCTCTTCTTTTGTGGCCAGAAGTACCTCACCTCCTACACTGTACCGCTTCTTTGGATTTTTGCAGCCCAAATGCATGACCCTGTATTTTTTAGCATTAAATTTCAGCTGCCAAATTCCAGACCATTCTTCAAGCTTAGCTAGATCCCTCCTCATGTTATCGACTTCTTCCTGGGTGTCTACTCAATTGCAGATTTTGGTATCATGCACCAACAAGCAAACCTTACCTGACAGCCCTTCTGCAATATCACTAACAAAGATGTTAAAAAGAATTGGACCAAGGACAGATCCTTGTGGCACACCACTGGTAACCTCCTTATCCTCGGAGTGAGCTCCCTTTACCTGTACCCTTTGTTGCCTTCCACTCAACCATTTTCTAACCCAGTCAGTCACTTTAGAGTCCAACCCTAGAGTGCGCCATTTGTTTAAGAGTCGCCCTTTACTTAACGGTGTCAAAATCTTTACTGAAAAGTAAGTACACAACATCTAGGGCTCTCCCTCGGGTCAACTCCCTGGTCACCCAGTCAAAGAAAGCAATCAGATTTTTCTGACAAGACCTGCCTCTGGTGAATCCTGCTACCTTGGATCCTGCAATCCATTGGACTCCAGAAACCTCACTATTCTCTCTTTTAATAGACTTTCCAATAATTTACATATCGCAGAGGTTAGGTTAACCAGCTTTTAGTTCTCACTGTCATCCTTAAGTCCGCTTTTGTGTAGAGGCCACATGTGCCTTTCTCCACTCCTCTGCCATCACTTCAGACTCCAAAGAAGCATTGAAAAGGTCAGACAGTTGAGCCGCTAGAATGTCCCCCTCAGTATTCTTGGATGTATGCCATCCGGACCTATGACTTTGTCTACTTTTAGTTTAGCTAGTTCCTCAAAAACACAGTCTTCTGAAAATCGTTCAAGATCCCCTGTTGCTTTGGTTCCTCTTTGTGGGTGTTTTCTGAGATCCTGCTCCCGGCCCTTCATCTGCAACACAGAACAGAAATACTTGTTAAGCAATTCCACTTTATCCTCCTCAGTTTCTACATATTCTTCCCTTTTACCCTTGAGTCTGACAATACTACTTTTGCCCTTCCTCCTCTCACTGACATATCTGAAAAATGTCTTATCCCTGCATTTTATTGCATTGGCTGTTTCTTCTTCTGTTTATATCTTTGCTTTCCTGACCACTTTGCTAGCTTCTCTAAAATTTTCCAAATATAGATGTCTGCCTTCCTCTCTTTGTGATCTCTTGTATTTCCTGAAGGCCTCCCTCTTTTTCTTCACCCTTTCAGCTACTTCTTTTGAGAACCATAGTGGCCTCCTTTTCCTTTTACATTTATTTACCTTTCTAACAAAAAGGTTTGTTCTTAAAGTATCCCTTTTCAGTTTTGCCCACTGTTTTTCTACATCCCCCAGATGTTCCCATCCCACTAATGATTCTGTGAGGTATTGTCCCATCCTGGCAAATTTAGTTTTCCTAAAGTCTAAGACCCTTGCTTTTGAATGGATTTTATCAGCTCTAGTCCTAATACTGAACCATACCAGCTGGTGATCACTGGATGCGAGATTATCTCCCACTGTAACATCAGAAACATTTTCCCTGTTTGTAAGCACTAAGTCCAGTATGGCCCCATCTCGTGTGGGTTCTGTTACCAGTTGCCTGAATAGTTCTTCCTGTAGAGAATCCAGGAACTCCTTACTTCTAAATTACACTGCAGCAGGGATGTGCCAATCCACTTCTGACATATTGAAATCACCTATCTGTAGCACTTCTTCTTTCATGGTAATACTGCGTATATCTTCTATTAAATCTTCGTCCATTTCTATTCCTTGCAAGGGGGATCTGTACATAATGCCAATGCAAATGGATTTCCCTTTTTCTCTTTCTAGTTTAACCCACAGTGCCTCCTCTTTTCCTTTTAAGCCCTGCAATTCTATAGCTTTAATATTAGTTGTTACATATAGTGCCACTCCACCTCCCTTTCTTCCTATCCTGTCCTTCCTGAATAAAGTATAGCCCAGTATAATTACATCCCAATCATGGTTTTCCATGAACCATGTCTCCTTAACCGCCACTAAATCCAAGTCAGACTCTTCCATTAAAGAACATAAGAACATAAGATATGCCATACTGGGTCAGACTAAGGTCCATCAAGCCCAGTATTCTGTTTCCAACAGTGGCCAATCTTCAACATCTAGAAACATGGAAATATGACGACAGAAAAAGACCACATGGCCTATCTAGTCTGTCCTTCCATATCAACAACAGTCCCCTTTGATCTGGGATCTTATTTCCCATGCTATGGGCATTTATACACATAGCTTCCAGATGTTGCTGCTTTTACCCATTTCTACAGGGGTATTTAATGTTTCACTTACTTGAGGGCTTTCTTCGCCCATCCCCAATGAATCTAGTTTAAAGCCTTCTTAAGTAGGTTAGGAAGTAGGCTGCTGAAAACACTTTGACCCTTGTTGCCTTCAGAGGATTGTGTGGAGGCCAATGATATCTGTCTGTTCTGGAAGGAGGAACTGGAACTTGATTCCCAGGGTCTTATCCATCTTGAGCTTGGCAGCTGCTGCAGGCATGGAGCAAAAACCTTAGATAGATTCACTCCTGTAAGGGGTGCAGTAATCCACTACTGTCTTCCCATTCCCAGAGGTGCTCAAAGGCCTGTTCCGGTCATATTCCCCCGACTCCCCGATTAATGGGCTAAGGGTGTATAAGAAGATGTACACTCTCCCGGAGAGGGAGTGCGCTGTGTGGTTTGATATTTCCAAGGTGAATGCACAAGTCATGGTGGTTACCAGTCTGTCCACCATTCCTGTGGAAGGAGGATTGGCCTTTAAGGATACTCTGGTCCGAAATGTTGATTCATATTGAAGAATCAGTTTACTGCAGTGGCTGCTATTCTTCAGTTGCAGTATGTACAGGCCTGACATCTGAAGCCCTGCTCTAGTGGATTCAGTTTCTTACGCCAGATGATGCTATCCCTTTTTTGGAGTCTGCTACAGCTTTCCTTTCTGATGCCATGTACGACCTCATACGTCTAGTGGTCAGGGATTGTGACTTGTCGACGGTGACACAGCCTTGGCTTGGCTCTGACATGGGGCAGCGGATTATCTTCCAAAGTCTGGTTGCCCATCTGGCCTTGGAGGGATGCCTCTCTTGGGCCTGATTTGGAGAAACTGGTGAAGGACCTGGGTGAAACAACATCTTACCGCCTTCTGGTGGAGAGGTCCAAGGGGCCTATGAAGCGGACAGGAGCCCATGTTCCATCAGCCTCCGTCCGCTCCTTGTGGGCGCACTGGTCGGACTCCCAGTGGTCTCCCTGTTGCTGTTCGCCAGAAAAGCCTGTCTTCCCCTCTGTTTATGGACTTCGGGCTCGTTCAGGAACCCAGTCCCATCCAGAGGAGGACCCTCCCAGGCTGCGCAATGACAGTTTGGGACCCATTCTCTGGTTCCTCTGGTTGTGGGCAGACTTCACCTCTTCCTTCAGGAATGGGCCCAGGTCACCAAGGATCACTGGTGCCATTCCCCTTTCAGTACAGTTATGTCATGGAATACAAGAGCTGATTCTGGCCGTTTTTGCCTTCTCCCCATGTAGGGCTGTGAACAAGAGGGCTGCTATGCGGATCTTCTTCGACAAGTTACCTCTCCTGAAGGTAGTGGTGCCCGTTCCTCTGGATGATTAGGGCAAGGGCAGATATTCTATCTGTTTTATGGTGCCGACCCAAAAGAAACATTCCTGCCCACTCTGGACATCAAGGGTGTCAACGAGCGTTTGCGTGTCTGTGCTTCTGGATGGAAACTTTGCGATCCATAATCCAAGCAATGTGTCAAGGGGAATTCCTGGCTTCTCTGGATTTGGCCGAGGTGTATTTTGTTATCCTGATCTGGGGGATCAGCAAAGTATCTTTTTTTTGCAATGCTTGGCTCTCACCTTCAGTCTGCCACCCTCCCATTTGGATGCTCCACTCCCTCAAGGACATACTCCAAGATCATGGTGGTAGTGACTGCGATGCTATGGTGCCAAGGGATTTGTGTGCACCCATTTATTTGTTTATTTGTATCATTACTTGATATATCGCCTGGGAATGAGGCAGTTTACAATTGTATAAAGCAGCTGCAAGGAAAGAAAAGTAGTATGGGGGAAAGATATAGTATAGGGGGTTGAAGTACTTTTGTCCACTAAAGAAGAGCAGGACCTAGGCGTAGTTGTGTTTGATGATCTTAAAGTAGCTAAACAGGTAGAAAGGTCCGTGGCGTCTGATCTGAAGTTTACATTAAAGTCGTGGTCTGGATTATCATGCTTGTATATCGTGGTAACCTGCTGTTCCCTTTCCTTCTCCTTCCCTTATCTTTTCTATCCTCTATTCTGTCCTCTCTCATAAATGGCGTTCTTTTATTTATTTATTTATTTATTTAACAGTTTCTTATATACCGCCCCTTCCAGAGATCAGGGGCGGTTCACATCGAACAAAAATCAATATACTTCTGTATATTTTACATGGAACTTGTGTTAACTATGTACACGTTTAGTTACATTGAACATGTTTTGAACATTAACTAGAATAACACTATTCAAACTATGTACAGGTCATCACAACATAATTGAGTTACCGGTATTATTTACAATAGAGATATAGCCATTTGTTTGTGTAAATCTTTGTCTGTAGGGTAAGGCAGAGTAGAGTAAGTGTCTTTCTTATGTTTAATCATTTGTTCTGTCTTGAGAACTGTGAATGTGTTTCTGTGATTGTATCGGAGAGGTTTTTTGTTGGTAGGGGATCTCAAAGTGTTTTGTGAAAAGGTATGTTTTTAGTTCTTTTTTGAATTGGTGAAGGTCTTTTATTTTGCGGAGGGTTAAAGGGATTTCGTTCCAGAGGGTAGGGGCAGCAAAGGAGAAGGCTCTATCACTTGTCGTTGCTCTGGTCCTTCTGAAATTAGTTTTTATGTTGAGGGAGTGGGTTGCGTTCTGTCTTCGTGTTCTAGTTTCTGATGGGGTTTGTAATAGGGTAGATAGTTGGGAGGGAGAGATGTTATTGAGGAGTTTAAAGGTAGTAAGGAGGATTTTATATTTTATTCGGCTGCTTATGGGGAGCCAATGAAGATCTAGTAGTATTGGGGTCACGTGGTCTGTTAGCTTAGCTTTTGTGACCATCTTGGCACATATGTTTTGTGCTCTTTGGAGGAGGTATATGCTTTTTAGTGGTAGGCCATTTAGAATGCTATTGCAGTAGTCAAAGTGGGGGGTGATGAGGGAGTTGACCACTGATCTAAAGTCATGTGTGTTGAGTAGGGGTCTCAGGTGTTGTATTGTCTTGAGTTTATAGAATATCGTTTTTACTGTATGTTTTATGTGTGGGATCATGGTGAGTGAATGGTCCAGAATTATTCCAAGGTATTTTACCTCCTTTTTAATAGGTATTGGTGTGTTATTTATTGTGATTGTGGTAGGGTAGTTGTGGTCCATGTCAGGTTTTCTCGTTATGAACATTGCTTCAGTCTTTTTGAGATTGATGCTTAGGTGGTTGTTTTCAAGCCATATGGTGGTCTCATTCATGCATTGGAGTAGTCTATCGTATTTGGGGTTGTTGGTGTTTATGGGGATGGCGAGCATGATATCGTCCGCGTATATGAAATGGTTAATTTCATACTTCTTGAATATGTCTGTAATTGGTTGGAGGTATAAATTGAAGAGGAGGGCAGAGAGTGCCGATCCCTGAGGGATACCCTGGCCTTGAGGGAAGGTTTCTGATGTTTCTTTGCCTAATTGTATCTGTATGAGTCTGTTTGAAATGTATGATTTGAACCATTCAAGGACGGTTCCTCCTATTAGGTTTTCAAGTCTGTTGATGAGTGTTTTGTGATTAATGCTGTCAAATGCAGCAGATAGGTCTATGAAGAGGAGGAGGAAACCTTTGCTTATTTCATTAGTACCACGGATGAGGAGGTCTGTCAAGGCGATTAGGAGGGTTTCCACTCCATGGAAGGGGCGGAATCCGAATTGATGCGCATCAAGAAGTTTTTGCTCATCTATGTATTCCTGTAGTTGGAGTTGTATAGTTTTTTCTATTATTTTAGCGATTAGCGGTATGCTGGCAATTGGTCTGTAGGAGTTGGGGTCCTTTGGGTCAAGTTTATTGTTTTTTATTATGGGACGGATCGAGGAGAGCTTTAGGGTGTTGGGCATGGTTCCTTGTGTGAGGGATTGGTTTACTATGTATTGGATGTTTTCTGCAAGGGATTCCTTAGTATACTTGATCCATGACACCGGGCATGGGTCAAGCGGGGAAGTTGTAGTGTTGATCATTGTTATGATGTTGAGGATGTGTTTACGATCAACTTTGTGGAATGTTGTCCATTCATAGTTACTGGTCTGTGTATATTCTATCGTGATGGTTGGGGAGCAAGATTTTACCTTTAGCTTTTCAGCAAAGTGTGCTGCTAAGGTTTGGACGTTTATAATGTCCTGGTTCGGTTCTGGGTTATGTGTTTTTGTTAGTGTTTTGATGATTAAGAAGAGTTCTCTTGGTCGGTTGAGAGCAAGATTTATTAGATTGGAATAGTAATCTCTTTTTGAGTTGTTGATTGTTTCTTTGTATTTATTAAGTAAGTTTATATATTTGGTTTTGTTATCATGTGATTTGGTGTTTCTCCAGGTTTTTTCTTGTTTACGTAGTTGTCTTTTTAGTAGGGCAATGTTTTTCGTGAACCATTTTTGTGATTCTTTCTTTTTCTTCTGGGATGTTTGAGTGGAGGTAGCTGCTTCTTGGATTGTTTGGTTCCAGTTCTCTATCGTTAGGTCGATGTCAGATAGGCTTGTAGTGAGCTTAGGTAGTACCTTGTCAAGGAATGTGTCATTGTCAAAGCGGGTAAAACGTGAGTGGTGAGCTGTTGCGTTTGGGGACTGTGATGGTACTTGTGTTAGTAGATGAAAGGTTATCAGATGGTGGTCAGACCAAGGTACCTCTGAAGTTGTTGGGGGAGATTGTAGTTGATGTAGGTTGAAGGGGGAAGGGAGGAAAATGAGGTCTAGTGAGTTTCCTTTTATTATGTGTGGGGGTATTGATTATCTGGTTATATCCCATTTGGGTCATTGAGTCTATGAAGTTGTTTTTTTGTGATTGGTTTAAGGATGGGAGGTTAAGGTCACCTAGTATTATAAGAGGTTTTCTCTGGGATGCTGCGCATGCTAGTTCAAGGATAGGAGAAAGATTTTTGTGATCTGCTGATGGTGGTCTATAGATTAGGGAGAATGCTAGTGTTCTGTTTTCGATGTTTATTATGTCCATGCCTTCAACATTGTTTGAGTTTGTTAGGGTGTATTGTAAGTCTTTCTTGGTGAGTATATTTTCTTAAATGATATAGTATTGTATATTTTCTTAAATGATATAGTATTGTAAACCGCTCTAATGCTTCGGCCTGAGCGGTATATCAAATGTAATAAACCATAAAAGGTGACAGCAAAAGCTCGAAGGATGCTTGGGTGCATATGGAGAGGAATGGCTAGCAGAAAAAAGGAGGTGATAGTGCCTCTGTATAAGTCTTTGGTGCGACCTCATTTGGAGTATTGTGTGCAATTCTGGAGATTGCATCTTCAAAAGGATATAGACAGGATGGAGTCAGTACAGAGGGTGGCTACTAAAATGGTTAGTGGTCTTCATTATAAAGTATATGAGGACAGACTTAAGGATCTTAATATGTACTGTCGCAACCCGTGCCCAGGCAACCGCCTATAGGCACGGACCTGCCTTTGTATTGTCCTTTTAATTAAAGAATGGTTGGAGTCTTCCCAGGGCCGAGGCTCCTGGGAGTTGTAGTTGTGTGGTTTCAAGACAATAATGTTGAGACCCGAAGGTTTTCAAGGCAAACACAGGAATTTATTATTTCCTTTTTTTCCAAAGAGCATTTAAAGGCTCAACGCATAACAAAAATAGAATTTTTTTCTCCAAACAAGATTCCAAAGACCTTTTATCCAAAACAAGGCACTGTAAGTGCTTCAATTAGCTTTCAAACACATGTAGCTGTTTCTCCCAAAAACCTTCAGCATTCAAAATAAAACTTTTCATTCTTTTCACAAAACCCAAAAGAAAATGTTCTTTTCTTCAGATAAAACAGGATTCTTAGCAAACTCTAGCTAAGCAACATTATCCCTGTTTCCTCTCTCTGCTTTGTAGAACATTTTTAGGCTTTAAGACTTTCTCCTTTCAAACCAGGAACTCCTTATTTTGTCTTCTTACATAGAGAACAGTCCATTAATGAATCATCTTACTCCTTGTCAGATTCATAAGGATCTATTTGCATCTCCTCATAACTTGAGTCTGGTAACTCTGATTTCAAGTCACCCTGCAAAAGCTCAGGCTTAATATCTTCTAAAAGCTTTAACACTTTCCTCCAGTGGGACTTTTCCTTATGCACAGGTTTTTCCCCAAGCACGTGGAAATTCTTTCCCTTCAGTAACTGACACAATGCCTCTAACTGGCTCAAGTTACTTTTTGTTACAGGTTTATTCATGCACCTTTTTGGAGCTGGCAGTTTCCCAGCAGGTTCATAAACTGCTGCTACTGTATCTTGCTCCTCGTCAGCACTCCTCCCAGGCACAGCTTCCCTGTCTCCAGAACCAGATGCAGTTCCCCTGCAGTACTGGCTTCCTTCTGGGTCGTGGCTTTCACCTCTGAGAACCCCACTGCTTTCTCCAGCGTTCTCCCTGGTTAGGCCTCTCGTGTGACTCTCTCTCACAGCTTCCTTCCCAGTATGCTGCCTTCCTGTGTGCTGCTTCCCTCTGGAATCCTCTCTGATGCTGTCTCTGGTGATTCTCTTTCCTTCTGTTTTCCTGGTGCTCCCTCCTATTCCCTGGGGTTTATAAGAGTGTGCCTAAACTCCCGTGCACTGCCCTTCCCCCAGGTGTTTCTTATTAACTCCCAAGCTTGCCTCTGGATTAGCAGAGCTTGGGCGTGGTCTGCACTCAGCAACTACGTGTGTTTTTTTCTCTCTGCCTGCAGTTTGAGGGCTACTGCTTTCTTGCCTGTCTCTCTCCTTAAAGGTAAATGACTGTTTTTCTTCCCAATCCATAGACTCAGCTACACTCTCGCCATCACAGTACACCTTAGAGGAAAGGCAGGATAGAGGTGATATGATTGAGATGTTTAAATACCTCCGTGGCATAAATATTCAGGGGGAGAGCCTCTTTCGATTGAAAGCAAGTTCTGCTACGAGGGGACATGGGATGATGGTGAAAGGGGATAGATTCAGGAGTGATATGCGTAAATATTTCTTTACAGAAAGAGTGGTGGATCTGTGGAATAGTCTCCCAGTGGAGGTGGTAGAGATGAGGACAGTATCTGAATTTAAAAAAGCATGGGACAAACACAGAGGATCTCTAAAGGAAAAAAGAGGACTGTTATAGTTGTTGATATGGAAGGACAGACTAGATAGGCCATGTGGTCTTTTTCTGTCGTCATTTTTCTATGTTTCTAAAAGAAACAGGCTACAGAAAAGGATAGAACATAAATAGTAAAGAACGAAATACAAATAAGAACAAACATAGACACTATGGACATAAGACCAAAGATGAAGCAGGCAGCTGGAGTAAGCTAATGAGTATGGGAGAGTGATGAAGAGGAGGCATCAAAGGCCAACTGATATAGTTGTGTTTTTAGGGTCATTTTAAATTTAACAATGGAGAGTTCCGAGTGTAGCGAAAGGGGAAGGGAATTCCAGAGAGCAGGGGCATGGAAGAAAAATTCAGTATGACGGGTCCATTCCAGATGAGCTTGAGAGACAGAGGGGAAGGCCAGGTGGTGTGTATGAAGGACACGTTAGAGCCGGGGGGGGGGGGGGGGATGGTGGAAGTGAATGAGATCAGTCAGCGGGGAGTGGAGGTGTGAATTACTTTGAGGGTCATGACAAGAAACTTATATTGAATTCTGAAATGAACTGGTAGCCAATCTAGGCATGCCAGGAGAGGAGTGACATGATTGAACCTAGAAGAATGCATGAAGACACGTGCTGTGGTATTCTGTAACAACTGTAATCTGTGAAGCTATGATTGTGGAAGACCTGCCAGCACAATATTGTGGAGTGGAGGAGTGGCCTAGTGGTTGGGGCAAGGTACTTCAGGCAGGAAGGTTGGGGGTTCAAATCCCACTAGAGGACAGCAAACTTGGGCCGGAAGGACTGGGGTTTCTAGTCCCATAGGTGCTCCTTGTGGTCTTGGGCAAGCCACTTAACCCTCCATAGCCCATGTTCCCTGTAAAATAGTTATCTCCAAGTTATAATGCCCTGTTCAATGTAATTTCAGTTTGTTCAATGTAAACCGCACTGATGCAAAATAGCGCGGTATATAAGAGAATGTAAATAAATAAATAAATATTGCAATAGTCGATTCGAGATATGACTAAAGACAACCGGAGAGTAGAGAGGGCATCAGGGGAAAGGAAGGGGTGAATCTGGCGAAGATGAAAGAAACCACGCCAAGAGACAGAAGAAATGTGTTCAGAAAAAGACAATGCAGAGTCCAGGATGACTCCCAAATACCGAAAAGAAGAAACCAGGGGGATAGGAACAGACGCAATGATAGGAGCTAGTGAGAGTGGAGGGGCACCAAAAGAAATCCAGATGGCTGAAGATTTCAAGAGATTGAGGTGGAAGCAATTAGTCGTTAGTCAGGAGTGAACATGGTCAAGGCAAGAATTAAGAATGGAGCGATCAGGGGCATTGGGGAAAGTATGGTATAGAACCAAGATATCATCAGCATAATAATACGCCAAGATACCAGATTGCTGAATCAGAAGACAGAGCAGAGCTAAGAAAACATTAAACAGCAGGGGTGACAGAACCGACCCTTGGGGGACACTACAGGGAAGCGAAACCTTCGGTGAAACAGACACCTCTGAATGAATAGAAAAAGTGTGGGCCGTGAATAAAGAACAAAACTAGCTGAGAGGAGTACCAGTAACACCAAAGTCAGACAAGCGGGAAAGAAGAGTCTGATGATCCACCAAGTCAAAAGCAGCTTTCAGGTCCAGGGAGAGGTCACCCTGCTCATGGTTGACGTGTAGTTCATTTAATAAGGAAAGGAGGATAGATTCAACACTATGGCCTTCCCGAAACCCAGATTGCCAAGGGTGGAGAGCATTAACAGTGAGGAGATGAGAGGATAGCTGTGAGAATACCAGACATTCGAGAATTTTGGATAGCAAAGGAAAGTTAGACACCGGGCGCCAGTTAGCTGGGAGAGAAGGATCCAGAGTGGGCTTTTTAAGGATAGGATGTACTAGGGCATGCTTCCAGGGGGCAGAAAAAAAACCGGTGGACAAGCTAGCTTTAAGCATAGAAAGAAGAGGAGCCAGAAGACAGAGAGAAGGCTCAAGGAGCCAGGTTGAAGGAATGGGATGAAGAGAACATGTAGTTTTCCTGGCAGCCACGAGAGATGACAGTAGCTCAGAAGGAGAGATGGGGCTGAAGGCCGACCAAGAGTGCGTCAGGAGGGGAAAAGGGACAGGGGAAGCAAAAGGGGAGGGGACAGTGAGGGGAGAAAGCGGATCAGGGCAGGAAGGGAAAGATGATTGAAGAATCCGGATTTTATCTGAGAAAAAATTTGCTAACACTGTGGGATCCGGGCTCCATCCACAGAAGGGCTGGAAGCCGACAGGAGGGAGGAAAGGTCTCGGAACACCGTGTAAAGCCGGCGAGTAGACTGTGCAGCTGAGGAGATAAGGTGGGAGAGTAGTAGTCATGCTTAGCCTGCTGGATTGATGCATGGTATTCCCGATGATGGTGGTGAAAGACAACCCGTGTCAAAGAGGATGGACGGGATCGCCATGCACGCTCAGCATGACGCAGCTGGGAATGCATTAACCGGAACCCAGGATGGTACCATAGATGACAGCAACAGTGGGGAGAAGGGCCAGTGGAGGGAGGGCGAGGGGGCAGGGAGATCCAGAGCAGTAGACAGGGTTTCGTTCCAGGTAGAGACCTGAAAACGTGGAGAGAGCAATGTGAGGTCTGGGGGAAGCAGCTGATCCTCAGCGAGGAAATGCTACAGGGTAGATGAAGGGATGCAGCGTCGCCAATGTTGGGGAGAGAGAAACAGGATAGAAGGAGGGGAGTGGAGTGCGGGCTTCATGGAGAAGAGAATACAGGAATGATCAGTCCAAGGAAGCGGGAGGGCGGATAGCAATAACAGCGGGAACTGAATATTGTGGGGGGAGAAGATAAGATCCAGCGTATGACCTGCCATATGGGTTGGAAAATAGACATGTTGCTCCAAGGAAAGGTCTGTAAGGAGAGAAATGAGTGCCCTATCCTTGGAGCGAGATGGAGCATCAAAATGGACATTGAAGACGCCCACAAACCAAATGTTGGGAAACAGGGAGGAACTTCAGAGATAGTCAACAGTAGATTGTCCCAGGCCTGTGGAGAGATTGATGGCTGTGCATAGAGAAGAAGAAAGTAGAGGGGGTGGTGGAATCTAATCGGAGAAAGAGAGCCTCCTCGTGATGAAGCGCCGTAGTGGCAACCTCGCAGAGAGGGAGAGTCGAGCTGTAGAGAGCTGCCAAACCCCTGCTTGACCGGCCCCGCTGAGGGACAGACAGGGCTGAAAACCCTGGGGGCAGGCAGTGGGTCAACAATCCCTCCTCTCCATCCCGCAACCAGGTCTCAGAGGCAAAGAGAATGTCCACAGATTGGGCTTTGATCAGTTCGTGGACAAGCACAGACTTTGCCCTCACAGAGCGGCAGTTGACAAGTGCAAGGGTAAGAAGCAGGTGGGAGGCGACAGAGACACGGTCTGATAATACTATAGGGCATGGAAGTAAATTAGTAACAGAGCGAAAAGCTGTTGAGGGGAGAATACAAGGAAACTAGGAGGGACCAGGGCGCCAACCCCAATGAACGGGGATAAAGGGAGAGTAATTATGAGAAGCAGTACCCCAATGCAGGGGAACTGTGGCAGCAGAGTGAGCATTGACTGTATGCACCCAGGGAGGATAACGGTCACCCCCGAGTCGCCCCAAGGAGCTCGCCAAAGGAGCACGTCCTGCTCCTTGGCCGTGCTCCTTCGGCACGGAATGCTGCAGGAGTGATGTGTAAATAGCCGGAAGGAATGTGGCCAGGATCACAAGGTTGCATCACTTCTGGGCGGCACAGAGCAACTGATTGGCAGGCTCAGAATGTCCGGGGGAGGTACCTGCAGCAGAGGGAGCACAGATATTTGTAGTGATGGCAACAACAGGAAAACGGCAACAACAGCACACAGCAGCAGCAATAGCAAGCAGGAGATAGCACAGACAGGTGGGCAACTTCACTCTATGCCGCAGGAGTGATGTTTACATAGCCGGAAGGAACGCGGCCAGGATCACAAGGTTGCCTCACTTCTGGGCGGCACAGAACAGCTGATTGGCAGACTCAGAATGTCTGGGGGAGGTACCTGGATCTATTCATGGACGCACTTGCACATAGAGGCCATCATCTTCGCTATAACCATGAGAAGGTCCAGCAAAGCAGCAAAGGTGCTTTTATCTCTTTCCCATTCTGTGGCAAAAGGGTGAGGTGGAACAGCTGTCAGTAACCCACAGTAGCTCTCTTTTCAGACCGCACCTTCCTCACATGTCACATCCCCATCACCTTTCACTGCTGAACCTCCATATGTGGACTGCTGGCTTGTTCGAGCCAATTCTCTTTCAGAGGCGTCTTTGGTAGCTTCCCAGGTAGTATCCTCTCTGATAAGCCTCAGCTGGGTGATCACTTGAGGAAAGAATAAGTTGTTGCTTTTCCAGTCCCTGGAGTTTCTGGAAGCGCATTTCAATATTTGAATGTGCAGTGTCTTCCTGCCAAAAAAAAAAAAAGTCAAAGGCTGTTGGATTGTCTAGCGCTGTTAGGTATGCAGCAGGCTCCCAGAGTTCGGGAGTATCTTCAACTCTTCAGATTGATGGCGGCGACAATCAAGATGGTGCTGTTGGGTGTGTGCTCTTTTGTGCCCATTCCAGTGTTCCCTGTTGACTCTGTGGTCTCTGAGTTCTCAGCGGTTCGAGCTCAGGCTTCCACCCCCAATGATGGTGATGGCCAGCATGCAGTGGTGGCAGCAACCCAATATTTTGAGGACGGGCGTACTCGTACTGCTGGATGATTGCTCATGGACTCTTCTGTTGACGGATGCCAGTCTCTCAGGCTGGGGAGCCCATTGCTAAGGCTGAACGACATAGGGCCATAGGGATCTGCAGGGAAGTGGTGTGGTCGAACTGCCTTTAAGCGAAGGCCATTAGGTTGACTTGTCTGTGTTTCCAGTCCCTCATCAAGGGCCTGGCAATTTGAGTGTTCTCAGACAACACCACGGTGGTGGCTTATGTCCATCGGCAAGATGGCACGAGGAGTGCCAGGGTAGTTCTAGAAATGGCTCTTCTGTTTGCCTGGGTGGCGAAGAACCTCCTAGTTGGTCAGCCCTGCACGTTGCATGGTTGTCTTCTGTGGAAATGGATTTTCTCAGTTGGCACTCTCTGGTTCCATTAGAATGGGAGTTGAATGAGAAGGTGTTGCTGCTGAGGTCACCCTGAGAGGGATCTGATGGCGACATGCTCCAATGCCAAAATATGCTGCTGCTTCAGTCGCCGCACGGAGATGGGGTCTGAGGATGTTGGCTCCCTGGTTCAACCTTTGACCAAGTCAACACCTGCTGTATGTGCTTCCTCCGTGACCCCTGGTGGGGAATGTGATTCGGTGTATGGAGCGCCACCTGAGAAGGATTATTCTGGCAGTGCTGGATTGACCGATGAGAGCATGATTCAGAGATCTGATGTTGCTCTTGCAAGCCCCACCTCTTTGCCTCCATCTTGGTGCCTATTGTGTCAAGGGTCGCTTGTCCTGGAGGACCTGGCTCGCTTCTCGTTAGAGCTTAGCTCCTGTAAAGAGACAATTAGCCCATACGGGCTACTCTCCGTCTGTGTTTTTCTATTCCTCTCAGAGCCCGGAGGAGATCTGTTAACCTGATATAAGTGTAGGTGCGGTGCATGGCAGCTTGCTTCTGAGGTGTCCAAAGTGCCGTCTCTGTTGGCTTTTCTTTGCAGGACGGTCTGGAGAAAGGCCTTTTCTCTTAAGTCCTTAAAGGTTCATGTAGCAGCTTTAGCCTGTTTCAGAGGTCCATTGGATGGTAAGTCTCTAGCCTTACACTAATGTTTTGTGCTTTTGTCAGGGATTTCAGCATCTGCATCTTCCCCTCTGGTCGGTAATCCCTTTCTGAGATCTGTGTCTGGTGCTCGGGGCCCTGATGGCAGAGTTCTTTGAGCCATTGAAGTACACTGTTCTGAAGGATTTGGTGTTCAAGATTGTCTTCTTGGTCGCAATTTGTTCTGCAGAGCAGATTTCTGAGCTGCAGACTCTATGTCTTGCCGAGATCCTTATCTGTCATTTTAAAAGCAGGCCGTTTCTATTCAGCATATGCCTTCCTATTTGCCTAAGGTAATTCTCCCTTTCATGTGAACTAGGTATTCTGTCTGCCCTCCTTCTCGAAGGAGTAGTGTTGGGAGAAGGATAAGGATCTTCACTTTGTGGATGTCTGGAGGGTGCTTCTCTGGTACTTGGAGGTTATGAATTATTTTTGTAAGTCCGAGCATCTTTTTGTGCTGTTGGCTGGCACGCGCAAGGGTAACGCAGCGGCTAAGTTGATTTTGGGGTGCTGGATTAAGGAGGCCATTGCCTCAGCATATCTGCTATGGAACTGGCCAGTTCCAGAGGGTTTATGCACCCATTCTACCCAAGCGTAAGCATCCTCATGGGCAGAGCAGAGCTTAGTAGCCCCCGCAGACATTTGTCAGGCAACGTGGGCATCACTTTCCATTTTTGTCAAGCATTACTCCTTGGATATCCACTCTCAGGTGGACGCGTCCTTTTGTTGAAGGGTTTTGCAAGCTTCTGTCTCTTCTTCCTGCCCAGTGGGCTTGTAGTTTTGATATGTCCCACTTGTCTGGACTGGTCTAGCAGGACGATATGGAAGGTGACATTTTACTTACCAGATAATGTCCTTCCTTGAGTCCTGCTAGATTAGTCCAGACTGTATTTGTTCTGTTCTTCTGCTGCAGTACCCTTGGATCTGCTATGATTTATATACTTGGCTCTGCAGGTTCATCTTCTACTGACAGCTTTCTGTTTATTCTTTCCTGTACATAGTTCTCTATCGTTGATTAATCATTGTTGCCCATGATTGAGGTTGTGTCAGGCTTGCCATGTTTCTCCCATATGCTTTGGGATGAATACTGAAGAGACTTCTGGCAGCTGAGGCAGATAGAGGCATGGAAGTGATGTCATTGAAACTTGGACTTTTCATTGGTTCTTGGCCTCCATGAATCTGATGGTAGGGAAACGCAATCCACCTGTCTGGACTGGTCTATTAGGACTCAAGGAAAGCACATTAACTGGTAAGTATAATGTCACCTTATGATCCTGTAGTCTCTAGCCCAGCCTGCATCTCAGGTTCTGGGTGCAGAGACATGGCTACTGCTGGAAGGCCGACCCTTGATAACTCAACAGTGGCATTAGTGGGGTTCAGTCTCAGACATATTCCCTGCAACTCTTATCGAGTAAGGGTCAAGTGTCACCTGGGCAGTCATCCTGGTGAGGTGAAAAATGGGCAAAGACTTGCACAAAAGAATTTTGTATGTAAGTAATGTTGTGTACCTAAGGCAAGCACTTTGGCCTGTTCTGTTGCTTTTGGAGAGGAGTAGCCTAGTGGTTAGAGCAATAGCCTGGTAACCAAGAGAACAGGGTTTGATTTCCACTGGCACTCCTTGTGACCTTGGGCAAATCACTTTACCCTCCATTGCTTCGGAAGAAAAGGCCTAGCGATCTACTTCCAGTCATAAGAACATAAGAAATGCCATACTGGGTCAGACCAAGGTCCATCAAGGCCAGTATCCTGTTTCCAACTGTGGCCAGTGTTAGGGAAATCAGAATCCTATATATATGTCCTTTGTAATAATAATGCTTAGTTTAAGTGTATATACAAGAGGCCTGCCAAGAGAAATTGGAATCTTATAGAAATCAGAATCCTATGTGTGTGCCCTTTGTACATTCTGGTGGGTTGGAAAAAGGAATGTGCTGTGTAAGCTATTTGTTCTACTCAAGGATGACTTGTTTTTGCATTAGTTACTGATAAACTATAGTGGGCCCCCAGAAGATGGGTGGATGACGTATGACTATGTTTCTAAGAATGTATAAAAGTACTGACAATCCCTCCACCCTTTGGAATAAACTTGCATACTGTCCTTCAGTGTGGTCTGTGAGATTTATTCCCCTGGAGTCCAGCCAGCCGGAGCAGTACACCGCAGATGAGGGTTCAGGGTTCCCTGGCCTGGAGTGACCCAACAACATGCAGACCCATTACAGCCAGTCCAGGTCACAAGTACCTGGCAGGTTCCCAAAAGGTACACAGGTTCCACAATGCTTGTCCCAGGGCAAATAGTGGATTTCCCAGTCATACTTTGCCAAGAAAACCTAGGGGCTGCTGGGTCGCCCAGAGTCGGCATTGACTTGATGGCACTTAAAAAAACAAACAAACAAAAAAACCCTAATCATATCTGCTTTAACATAATGACCACTTTTTCTCTTTTGTAGCCTGCTCTTTACCTGACCGGATTCTCGCCTTCCTGCTTCCTAAACTGGAGAATAACAATGAGAAAGTTCAGATGGGGACTCTCATCATCCTGAGACAAGTCATCAACTCAGCCTGTAAGTGAGAGGACGGAGTGTGGGTACTGTGTGCCATGGAGCAAGTGTCATGCTGTGTTCCTTGGTGTGATGGGTCTGGTCAGTTTGTGGCTGTAAGTGAGAAAAAGAAACTCGGGTCTGTTTCTTGAATGGACTTAAATCAAATACCTAACACTTAATTCATTCACATATGGTCTAGAATTCAGTAATCCACTGTTGTCTACCACAGGTCTCAGAGAAACGATTCATGCACTTAACTTCTGGGTACTGTGTCTCCCCAGTATAGTGCTCGTTCACATCAATGACCATAGGCAATTTTTTCTTAACCTATCTTTTCTTGAAACAGATTATGCTTCCTAAACTTTGAACTTTCATACTTCTTAGAAAATGTCAATCCCAACATAAAAAGGCAGCACTTATCTTTCAAGTTTGCTGTCTTTATTCAGAAGCTTCTTTTCTGAATAAAGACTGCAAACTTGAAAGATAAGTGCTGCCTTTTTATGTTGGGATTGACATTTTCTAAGAAGTATGAAAGTTCAAAGTTTAGGAAGCATAATCTGTTTCAAGAAAAGATAGGTTAAGAAAAAATTGCCTATGGTCATTGATGTGAACGAACACTATACTGGGGAGACACAGTACCCAGAAGTTAAGTGCATGAATCGTTTCTCTGAGACCTGTGGTAACAACAGTGGATTATTGAATTCTAGACCATATGTAAGTGAGAAGACAGAGTGTGGATACCAGGTGCCATGGAGCAGGTGTCATGCTGCGTCCGTAATTGTGATGTTTTGTGGTCAGGTTGTGGCAGTTGAAGGGGGTCTGAATGGGCAAAATGATACATTTCATTATTTATTTATTTATATATATTTATATATAAAATATCCCACCTAAAAAAAGGCAGAGAATAGCCATTTGGTATACAGTACAGTTAAGGAATATGAAGAGTGCACTTAGATCCAAAGAGAGAAAATGGAGAAATTCAGAAACTTCAGATAATTTCACATTGTACAAAAACAAACTCAAAGAATATCATGCAGCCACCTTACAGTCAAAGAGGGAATATTACACTAAGTTAATGCAGAAATCTTACAACTGTCCCCGTGAACTTTTTTTTAGCATAATCAAATCTCTCATTAAAGATAACTCTTCCCAATTAGAGGAAACACATCTATCAAGTCAAGATATGGCAAATTATTTAAAAATCTAATATCGCCTAACAAAAACATCATAAATTATTTACAAATCCAGGATCCTACAGACCCACTACACTTATGGAAAATATTTTCACTACTGTGGTGTAGAAGGTCCCTCAGATCCCTTAGTGAGAGGTAAAATGCAGGACTTAGCTTCAGTTGAAGAAAGAAAACAAATGCACATGGCTCCTGGTTTCCAGGGAAACCACAAACAGAGCAGATCAGAGGAGAAGAAAACACGCCCCTGCTGCAGTTCAGCTCATCGGTCACGAGCTGAGGCAGAACACCTGCTGGAGGGAGGGGTCAGATTAAACCCAGGAAGCCAGAGATATAAGGGAAACTCATTAGGAAGGAAGTTAGCACAGCCGGGAGCACAGCGGAGAACACAGTCACAAGAAGCAGAGGATTGGCTTGGGAGTGAGGATTCAGAGGAACTAATGGTAACAGATGATTCTCTGACCTTTGACTCAGAAAGGGAAATCAGCAAAAGAAACGAGCAGAGAACCAGTGCAAAGGAGCCAGGTACAAGCAGCCCAGGTTTGGTGCCGTATATAAAAGGCAGCCAGAAGGGAAATGTACCAAGAAGGCAGACTTGTGTGCACGTAGAAACTCCAAGGCTTGTATCTGTAGCTGATCCTGGAGGGGAAAAGGAATCTCCCATAAGAAGGCCAAAAGATAGGCTGAGTGACTGGTATAAAAGCAAAGCTGTTTTTAAGAAGTGCTCTGATATTAGCCCAGAAGGGTGGGGCTTTACGTGTGCTGAATACTGTGGCCATTCCCAACCTTGTGTAGCAGAAGGCTGCAGGGAAAAGTCTCATGCTGAAGGAATAGGTGTGTGTGTGCTTGGAAACACCCTGTAGTCAATTGCAGACATTTCCAGCTGAGAACCAATATGAACCGATGGAAACAGAACCATCTTTAGAATACCTGCCTGTTGAGTCAATGGACTGTACAATATCTGTGTCTGATAAGATAAGACCTGTGTGCTAGGATTAAGCTGTGCAGAGAGAGAGAGCTGCAGGTAGCAGCTAGAAGAAAAAGCACCAAAGGTTTTGGAACAGAGAATTGCTCTTTAAGTTGGATTACTGTGATGCTGATATAGGAAGCTGTTTATGTTCCATTCTTACATTATTTTCCTGCCAGAAGATACATGGCCAACTGTTCTTTATTTTCTGTTATGTAAAAGCCGTTTGGAAGGGGAATTAAAATCCTGTTATTTGCCTGAACCACTCGAGCTCCACTACTCTCTTTATTTCGGTTTGTGAAAACTACAACTCCGAGGAGGCAGTGCTTTCCCCAAGCACTATTTTACTGTCTGAATAAGAGATCAGGCCGCTTAACTCTACAAGCTCCAGCTGTGGGGTAATAGCAACATTACACTACCTACACTGAAACATATAGAAGACCTCATGATAAGCATCAACACTACTACCTCCCCTCTTGACCCTTGTCCTGTCAGCTTGATCAAGATTGCAAGACATGAGCTCGCTCCAACAGTACTCAAAATAGTCCATCGCTCTTTACAGCAAGGTTACTTACCGCCTGAACTCAAAATGGCTTCCATTCGTCCAGTAAGTAAGGGAACTGCAAATGATATTAATCAACCAACCTCTTACAGACCAATAGTAAGTCTCCCTTTGTTAACTAAAATACTTGAAAAAAAAATTGTGTTCCAACAATTACAGGATCACATAGATACAAATTTGTCTGTTGACCTCCAACAATACCGTTTTAGATCATACTACAGTGTTGAAACTCTTATGACTGCACTTATAGATAAATTAATAACAGGAACAGAACCAAAATCTGGCTTCATTATTATTTTTCTTGACATAAAAGTAGCATTTGACTCAATACCACATCCACAAATTATCAAAAGATTACAAGAAATTGGACTAGTCAAAACTCCACTACAATGGTTCCACTCATATTTATCAAATCGACAAATCCAAGTAAAATTAGGCGTATCAAAATCAAGACCATACATCCAAACTCAAGGGGTTCCTCAAGAGTCAGCTCTCTCAGCATTGATATTTAACGTTTTCATTCAACCAATTTGTTCAATTATTCAAGTCTTCACTATCATATTTATGCAGATGATATGATTTATTCACCAGTCAACTTACAAAGTCTTGATTTTACAAACATTGCTAACTGCTTCACTAATATTAAATCTCCAGGAACAAGCAGGAATGTAGTCTTCACATATGAGTATCGTCGGTACTGACAGAGCCTGCGCGGGAACGCTCCCCAGCATCCAATTAGAAAGCTTTTGGGAGCATCCCACAGCGCCTGCATGCTGCCTTCCCGCCTTTCCCAACTGCCTCTCTCCAGTTCTTTGTTTTCCGCGGAGCCAGCAGGTCGTTTTTCCTGTCACTGCAGAAATTATCCCATCTTTTTCATTCTTTTTTGTGGTAGTGTCTGCCTTCCTCGATGCTATACCGGTACCGCCGGTTCTTTCTTTCTTTAAAAAAAAAAAAATTGTAATCTTTTTCCTGGACTTTCCAGCCTTTTTTCTGTCGGGTGCCACGCGCCATTTTGGGCACCAGGCCCAACTTTTCCTTCAGAATGGAAAAACCTGCCTCGGGTTTTAAAAAGTGTTCCAAGTGTGGCGGTACCATCTCCGTCACTGACACTCACGAGTGGTGCCTTAAATGTTTAGGTCCTGACCACTCCATCTCGGAGTGCGTTGCCTGTGGGATGATGTCGAAGAGGGGTCGGCAGAACCGAGCTGCTAAGCTTAGCACCCTTTTTCCCTCCAATGCAGCATCCGTGGCATCGACGTCTTCCAGGGCTTCGTCTTCCTCCCATGGATCTCAGGTAACCAAACATAAATCTGGCCGGTCCTCAAAGGGTAGATCTCCTTCCAAGCATCAAGATGCCTCTGGCGTTGCCCTTGAGGGACTTGTACCGGCAAAATTGCCCCGGCAGGAGGCTTCGGCTTCCAAAGCACTATTGGGGCTCCAGGATGTTCTCGAGGCCTCAACCTTGGCAGAACTACTGGTGCCATGCTTTGGGGTACCAGCTGCTTTCTCCGGTACCGAGACCCAGGCATCGGCAGCGTCAATAGACCAGAGGTTCTTGGCTATTGAACGCAGTCTGGCGGCTCTCCTTGCGGCTTCGGTGCCTTCGGGACCGCTTCAGACGGTTCATCCGGTATCGACACCGGTTCCGGCACTGATATTGGTACCGGTACTGACAGCATCGACATCGGCGACTGTGTTACCGACACCGAGTCATGCTGTTTCCTCCGGTATCGGCAGGCCGGTACCGGACCCCTCCGGTACTGACTTCGATCGGTACCAGTATTGTGCTTTGCAAGAGCACCCGGACAGGAGATATTTTGAATCCTCCGTTGAGTCTGAGGATTCTGACAGCTCTGTTGGTACCGGAGTACTTCTCTCTGAGGAGCCTTCCTCTCCTAAACGTAGGATGTCTCCTCCAGAGCATATATCCTTTCAGGATTTCATCCAGGAGGTGACTAGAGGACTTTCCATCACAGTGGCTCCTGAAACAGAGCCCAGAGCAAAGGAATTGGAGATTTTACAATATCCTAAAGCTCCCAAGGAGGCAGCTACTTTGCCTGTTCATGAGATCTTGCATGATCTCATGCTAAGAATGTGGGAAAAACCTCTTACCACCTCTCCTCATTCTCGTAGGCTTGATACCATGTATCGAGTACCTCCTTGTCCTGGATTTCAAAAAACCCAGTTACCACACCACTCCATGGTAGTGGAATCAGCTATGAGTGCAAAAAGCAAGAGTGCAAAAAGACATGCATCTAATCCGCCAGGACATGAATGTAGGACTCTTGATGCCTTTGGGCGTCGAACCTTCCAGGCCTCTATGCTTTCTGCCAGGATTAGTTCCAACATTTTATATATGGGAATGTTCCTTAACCCTTTCCAGGCCGAGCCCAAAACTCTCAGGATCCAAAATTCTGACTATATTTTCCTATCAAATGGTATATAATACATGACCATAGCAGAAGGAAAATCACTATTAGAACATATTGAATAAGACGGGAACAAGTTTCCTGAAATATGCAAAAATTAACCCGGCTACAGAATGTGGATTAAAATTTTAAAGTAGGCCTTCAAAGGGTTAAGGAGGTTACAGGAGATCTAGAGCTTATGAGCCCTCCTTCCTGATGAGAAGAGGCAAGATTATCGGTTCAGGGAGTGAGATAGTAGTTTTGAGTAGTACTCTTTCAAAAAAGCATGGGACCAACACAGAGGATCTCTAAAGGTAAAAAGTGGACTGTTGTAGTTGTTGTTATGGAAGGACAGACTAGATAGAAAAAGACCACATGGCCTGTCATCATGTTTCTATGTTTCTATGTTTGTTGTATTGATTGTCTCCTTGTAGAGTATGAGTGCATCCTGATATTGTGATTGGTGGGTTTTGGATTTTGTGTAGCGCCATTTGCGCAAGTTTGCTTTCTGTTGTTTTATTTCGGATCTGATCCGTGGGGCATTTTGTTTATTTGTGTGGTATGGTTGTTTATGAATTGTGGCTATGTTGTGAATTGTCATGCCAGCAGGTTACGGCTTCATCAAGGTCTGTTGGATCTTCAATGAGGTGTGGGATGGTTTCATCTAGGAATTCCTGATCGTATCTCCAGTCTAGTCCCGGACCTCTGGGTTGTCCACCTTTATCAGCAGCTAGGAGACTGAGGAACCTCCTTCTTTTCATGATGTCACCAGTATACATCCCCGGGAGCCGCCTCCACTTCCCAGTTGCCTCAGTCTCCAAGCAGCTGAAAGGGTGGTGAGCCCGGGGGTCCGGGCTACCTGGAGGAACAATTAAATATAGATAGATAGGATAGATGCAGATATGGTATAGATAAGAGTTGAATATAGTAGTAATATTACATCGGGGTTTGCTGCGTGGCTGCCTGTGCCTTTAAATTGCGCAAGAGTTGCCCCCCCTTCCTATCTTGGGCTTGGCGGCAAGTACGGGAGAGGGTGAAGAGACCTGTTGGAGGAGACAGGTGCGGATCTGGTGCGGTTGGGCAGCCCCATTTCAGACCGGAGTCCTGCGCGAATGGAAGCCTGCGCTTTACAGAAGCACTGCCTGTCAGCACATCCGGGCTTCGGTGGCAGCGGGCGAAACTGTTAAAGGCGGACTTAGCTTTCAGTCCAGGAGCGGCCCGATAGTAAGTCCGCCTCGGCGGAGTCTCGTCCTCGGCAGCGGGGAATCGGAGAAACTGCAAGGAAAAGCAGCCACATAACTGTAAGTAGGCCTGTCCTGCACACCCAAGCCGTCAGCGCGTTTGGGCGCGAAAACGGAGTCGGGCCCGGCCACGTGGCAGAGGCCATGGTGCGCCGTTCAGGGGAGTGTATTCCTGTTAATTTGGTGGCGTTTTGGCATTTCTTCCCTTGAGGGGTTATCAGTGAGTTGTAGTTCGCGTAGATAGGGTACACAAAAAAAAAAAAGACACAGAAGAAACTGCAAGGAAAAGACAGGATTTGTGAGCGGGCCCAGGGGGAGCAAAGGCTATAGTTGCTGTCTGGAGCCTCCGCGTCACAGGATGCCTTCTAAACCCCAGTGTTTCGTATGTGGGGCTAGAAGGGGTTCGGTGGCTGACTCCGGGGTCTGTAAAAGTTGCGCAAAAGAGGCAGCGGTGCTAGATCAGATGCCGGAGGACAAGGAAGGCTCTTTGCAGGTAGGGAATGAGAGTTCCAGTCCTCAGATACCCTTTGTGACCCCGGAGGAGCCGGTGGTGGGGCCGTCTTCGGCCCCGAACTTGCCCTCCGCCCCGGTGGAGTGGCTTAGGGGACTGTCATCCATTTTTTCAAGGGGCTTTGTGGCGCTTCTACAGCAGGCGGCGGGGGGGCTGCCACAAAGACCGGGAAAGTCTCCTATGGACAGAAAAGGTGTGAAGAGACTCTCCTCCGGCGGGAGTGCGGAAGAGGTTTCAGAGAAAAGACTGCACTTGGTTGATGAGCTGAGAGATCACTCGGTTGTTTCTGAGGGGCGCCTCTCCGATGAGGAACAACAGAGTGAGGATTTGGATGAGGAATTGGAAGAAGGAGAGCTCACTGAAAAAGAGGACCAAGCGAGAGTAGTGCGGGTGTTTCGCAGGGAGGAGCTCCCGGCTGTAATTGTAGAAACGCTAGGGGCGTTGAACATGCTGGTCCCAGGGGTTACGGAAGAGGAGACCCTGGAGGACCCTTTATTGCAGGTGTTTCGGAAAACTCAGAAAGCATTCCCGGTGCACAGAGTGTTTCAGGAGATGATCCAAAAGGAGTGGGACGTCCCGGAAGCTCCGCTGAGGGGGGCCAGAGTCATGAGGCGTCTCTACCCAGTGGTGGAAAAAGATAAGGAGGTCTTTAAACCGCCTAGGGTGGATGCAGCCGTAACGGCGGTTACGAAGAAGACCACCATCCTGGTGGAGGGCGGGGCAGCCCTCAAGGACACTCAGGATAGAAAGTTGGATGCCCTGCTGCAGCAGACTTTCGAGGTCAATGCTCTGGTGCTTCAGGCTGCCATCTGTGGTGTGTGGGTCGCCAGGGCCTGTTTGAGGTGGTCGCAGCGGGTCCGCGGTGAGCAGAATTGCAACGTAGCTGGGAAGGCCTCAAGGCTGGAATCAGGGGCGGCCTACCTGGCGGATACGCAGTATGACCTGATGAGAGGATTGTCAAAAAGCATGGCTTCGGCGGTAGCGGCCAGGCGCTATCTGTGGCTTCGGAACTGGGCGGCGGATAATGCGTCCAAGTCACGGTTAGGGAAGCTGCCGTTTAAGGGCAAGCTTCTTTTCGGCGAGGAGCTGGAGAAGTTGGTTAAGGATCTCGGCGAATCTAAAGGGGGTAGATTGCCAGAGGACAGGCCTAAGCAGAGCAAAGGGGCCCTGGGGGGCAAAGGGCCATTGAGAGAGTTCCGTAGATTTCGCTTTCAGAGGTTCAATACCGCCCAGAGAGGTAGGTTCCCCAACAGAACCCAGGGCTTCCGAGGCTTTCGGGGAGCGGGTAGAGGTTTTGGAGCCTCCTCCTCCTCCTCCTCCTCCTCTTCCTCCTCCAATCTTCGAAAGTCCCAATGATGCCAGGGGGGCCCAGGCGCCCCTAGTAGCCGTCGGAGGTCGGCTGCAGGAGTTTTATGCTGCCTGGGTCCGGGTCACGTCAGACCAGTGGGTGTTAGAATTGATTCGAGAAGACTACGCCTTGGAGTTTCGGGCCCCAGTGCGGGACTCCTTTGTGCGGTCCCCCGGCAATTCGCTGATCAAGCACAGGGTGATAAGGGAGACGGTACAAAGGCTCCTGGACCTAGGGGCGATTGTCCCGGTGCCTCGAGACCAATTCGGGTCCGGACGATACTCCATTTATTTCGTGGTGCCAAAAAAGGACGGCGACTTTCGGCCGATTCTGGACCTCAAAGGGGTAAATTGCTGTCTCCGCGTGTCACACTTCCATATGGAGACTCTACGTTCAGTAATAGTGGCGGTACAAAAGGGCGAATTCCTGATGTCCCTAGATCTCTCAGAGGCGTATCTCCACATTCCTATCCGCCCGGAACATCAACGTTATCTACGCTTTGTGGTTCCCTTCGGCCATTTTCAGTTCTGAGCGTTGCCCTTTGGCCTGGCGACGGCTCCCCGCACGTTCACCAAGATTATGGTGGTCGTGGCGGCGGCTTTGAGAAAGGAAGGGATTATGGTTCATCCGTACTTGGACGACTGGTTAATTCGAGCGAAGTCGCGGAGCGAAAGCGAAAGCGAACGAGTCACGGCCAGGGTGGTGGCGTTCCTAGAGAGCCTAGGTTGGGTGGTGAACATGGGGAAGAGTCATCTCATTCCTACTCAAAATCTAGAGTACCTCGGGGCTCGCTTCAACACAGAGACAGGTCACGTGTTTCTCCCTCGGCTCCGGGCTCAGTCTTTGCGCCAGCTGGTGCGTCGATTTTTGGTCAGCTGGGCGCCCACGGCCTGGAAGTATCTGCAGTTGCTGGGCACGATGGCGGCCACAATCGAGGTGGTTCCTTGGGCGCGAGCGCACATGAGACCTTTGCAGAGGGCCCTGCTCAGACGTTGGTTGCATCAACAGGATTCGCTGGCAAAGAGACTGCCTTGCCCGGAGGAGACCCGGGAGGCCCTCCGTTGGTGGTTGATTCCGGGGTCTTTGGACTGCGGGAGACCACTGGAAGCACCGGACTGGGTAGCGGTGACGACGGATGCCAGTCTGGTGGGCTGGGAGGCGCATGTTCAGGGCAAGTTCTCCCAGGGACAATGGAACTCGGAAGAGAGGACTTGGTCGATAAACTGGCAGGAATTGAGAGCTGTGTCGCTCGCCCTGCAGAGTTTTTGAAGTTGCCTGACGGGGGTGGCGGTCCGGGTATTCTCAGACAATGCAACGGCGGTGGCATATGTAAATCGGCAAGGTGGTACCAGCAGTGTGGCGCTGGAAGCGGAAGCAGAACTCCTGTGCGCGTGGGCCGAAGAAAATCTCCTGGCGCTCTCGGCGGCACATGTGGCGGGAGTAGAAAATGTGCAGGTGGACTTCCTAAGCTGGGTGAGGGTGGACCCAGGGGAATGGGTGCTCCATCCAAAGGTGTTCGGGAGCATACAGCGGCGCTGGGGTGTACCGCTCATGGACCTCATGGCGACGTTCTAGTCGGCGCAAGTCGGCCGCTTTTACAGCAGAAGGAAGGAGAGGATGTCAGAGGGCCTGGATGCTCATTCAAAGGTGGCCAGAGGATCAACTGCTGTATGTCTTTCCTCCGTGGGCTCTAATCGGCAGGGTCATACAGCGCATAGAGAGGTACAAGGGTCACGTAATCCTGATAGCCCCGGATTGGCCGCGCCGGCCCTGGTACGCAGACATGGTACGGCTCTTGGTGGAGCGGCCTTGACGCCTGCCGCCGCGCGCGGACCTGTTATCGCAGGGGCCACTGCTAATGCCACATCTGGATCGGTTCTCGCTTACGGCATGGCTCTTGAGAGGGCGCGGTTAAAGGCAAGGGGTTACTCAACAGCTGTTATTGCCACTTTGTTAAAGGCTAGGAAGACTTCTACCTCATTGGCGTATGTACGTGTTTGGAGAGTTTTTGAAGCCTGGTGTGCTGGCAGAACTTGCGAGGCGTTGCGGGCGACAGTGCCACAGATTTTGCAATTCCTACAGGATGGCTTTGACAAAGGATTGGCGGCTGCTTCTCTCAGGGTGCAGGTGGCGGCGCTGGCCTGCTACAGGGGCAGGATAGCTGGACGGTCGCTGGGGGGTCACGGAGATATCAAGCGGTTCCTTCGAGCGGTGTCTCTGTTGCGTCCTCCGGAGCGCCGGTTGGTGTCGACGTGGAGTCTCCCGTTGGTGCTGGAGACGTTAGAACGGGAGCCTTTCGAGCCGTGCGACAGTCAAGGATTTGACTTTGAAGGTAGTGTTTTTGGTCGCCATCTGTTCGGCGAGAAGAGTCTCCGAGCTGCAAGCATTATCTTGTAAGGAGCCGTATCTGTCATTCTTTGAATCTAAGGTAGTGTTAAGGCCAGTGCCAGCGTTTTTGCCCAAGGTGGTGTCGGCCTTCCATTTGAATCAGGTGATCTCCTTGCCCGTTTTTACTGGGAGCGAGGGGAACCCCGGCTCAAAGAAACAGAGACTGTTGGATGTCAAGAGAGTGTTGAAAAAGTACCTGCGCCGTACGGCGGCTTTCCGTAGATCCGAGAGACTGTTTGTCCTCTTCGGGGGACCGAGAAAGGGTGAAGCGGCCTCCAAGGCTTCTATTGCCAGATGGATTAAGGAGGCGATTGCTTCAGCATACCTGCTGAAGGGCAGGACGGTGCCCGAGGGTTTGCGGGCGCATTCTACTAGAGCGCAAGCGGCATCTTGGGCGGAGTTGCGTTTAGTGCCGCCAGTGGAAATTTGTAGGGCGGCGACATGGTCGTTGAATTCATTTGTTAAGCATTATCGTATAGATGTGCAGGCACAGCAGGATGTGTGTTTTGGAGCGGCTGTTCTTGAAGGGGCTAAGCAGGGTCTCTCCCGTTGAATACTGCTCTGGTACATACCCAGAGGTCCGGGACTAGACTAGAGATACGATCAGGAAGGTGAAATTAGACTTACCTTATGTTTTGGTGGTGTGGTGGTGTGGAGTGGTAGTTGGAATTTTATTAGGTGGTGGTCAGACCAGGGGACGGGCTGTATTTCTAGTGTTTTTGGGTTGTAGTCTCTGATGATGGTTAATGGGAGGAACGCTAGGTCTAGTATGTTGCCTTTGGTGTGTGTTTGGGTGTTGATTATTTGGTGGTGATCGAAGTCATCAATGGAGGCAAGGAAGTGTGACGTGGTTATGTGATAGGGGACGGCAGGTTAAGGTCTCCTATTAGGAAGTTTCACCTTTTAGCCTTTAACTGACTGGTTCCTTTGCCATGCCCTTTGGGAAACGTAGTTCAGTCACAATCCACTTGGCTTCAGGTAGAAAAAACACTTGTAGTTGGCTCGAATGATAAGGCAATGACAGAATTTATTGACTCAAACGCAAGGTTCACAAATACTACCCTTGGATACTTTCTCCAGGATTCTTCACAATACACATCAGGACATAAATAAACTCAAAGCAAACTTTCAGCTTATAGTGTTCTTCAGCTCAAAGATAAAGCCTTTTAACAGTCAATGCTACCAGCTTGGCTAGCATTGCTGTTTAAAACAAACAAAAACAGCATTTCTTAATGGCAGTTTTCTGTTCTCATAGTCCCAAATGCTTCCAGGCTGGTTTGTCTCCTTACAAACAAAGTAAAATTTTAACAGGACAAAAACTTCTCATAAGCAAATAATGCTCTATTCCATGCTTTAGGAATATTCAAAAACAAAGCAGAAGCGGACCACCAAGGACCAGGCCTACACACAAGTATAGTAATATAAATTGGGTCCCTCAATAAACAATTTTATATATTACTATACTTGTGTGTAGGCCTGGTCCTTGGTGGTCCGCTTCTGCTTTGGCCTCGGTTTGCGGATACCCTCTTCTCCTGTGTTTGTCATATTCAAAAACAAAGCCAAAAACTTCCCTTCCTTTCACCATTAGCTCGGCTTCTTGCCGATGCACTGCTCTGGATATCAGGTGTTTATCAAGCACAATCAGAGAGCTTCAGCTTGCTCTTGCTTTCTCAGCAAACGTATTTCTTCTTTAACACAGGACATGCACAAAACCATCTACAGGCTTTCAAGGTTACCTGACTCTGAAGGTTTTCTCTTAAGGGTGGTTTTCTTTCAATCCCTCTGCAGTAAAGGATAGGCACAAGGAGCAATCCATGTATGAGTCTTCGTCATTCACAGCTAGGTCTGGTTCACCTAGTTGCATCGGCTCTACCTCTCCTTCCAGTTCACCGGGTTCAGCTGACTGCCTTCCGTTAGAGCTGAGAGTATCCCTTGCAACTCTGCACTGCTCTGTATTAGACAAGCTTTCAAGGCTCATACCTGGGCCTGGGTTTGTAGCAGCTTCTCCTCCCTCATGCTCTGGCCACCATTCTCCTGTGCTTCCTCGTCCTGTCCTCCAGCTTGTGTTTCTGCTTGGATCTCTCCCTGAGACTCTCTCTGGGACTCTCCTCCTCCTCTCCCTTGCTTCTTTCTCTATCCTAGACTTAAATCCCCAAGGCTCCAGCCCCACCTCTTCTCCTCTCAGGTGATGGAGATCAGCTTGCCTCCTGGCAGCTGGGTAATTAGGGAACTCCGTGACGTAACATGAGGAGGGATCTAGCTAAGCTTGAAGAATGGTCTAGAATTTGGCAGCTGGGATTTAATGTTAAAAAATGTAAGGTCATGCATTTGGGCTGCAGCAATCCAAGGGAGCAATATAGTATAGGGGGTGAAGTACTTTTGTCCACTAAAGAAGAGCGGGACCTAGGCGTGGTTGTGTCTGATGATCTTAAAGTAGCTAAACAGGTAGAAAAGGCGACGGCAAAAGCTAGAAGGATGCTTGGGTGCATACGGAAAGGAATGGCTAGCAGAAAAAAGGAGGTGGTAATGCCTCTGTATAAGTCTTTGGTGCCACCTCATTTGGAGTATAGTGTGCAATTCTGGAGACCGCACCTTCAAAAGGATGTGAACAGGATGGAGTCGGTGCAGAGGGTGGCTACTAAAATGATTAGTGGTCTTCATTATAAAGCATATGAGGACAGACTGAAGGATCTTAATATGTACACCTTAGAGGAAAGGCGGGATAGAGGTGATATGATTGAGATGTTTAAATACCTCCGTGGCATAAATGTTCAGGGAGAGAGCCTCTTTCAATTGAAAGCAAGTTCTGCTGCGAGGGGACATGGGATGAGGGTGAAGGGAGATAGATTCAGGAGTGATATGCGGAACTATTTCTTTACGGAAAGAGTAGTGGATCCGTGGAATAGTCTCCCAGTGGAGGTGGTAGAGATGAGGACAGTAACTGAATTCAAAAAAGCATATGACAAACACAGAGGATCTCTAAAGGTAAAAAGGGGACTGTTGTAGTTGTTGATATGGAAGGACAGGCTAGATAGGCCATGTGGTCTTTTTCTGTCGTAATATTTCTGTGTTTCTATGTAAGGGTCCTTTCTCCAGGACCAAGCAGGAAGTCGATCCTCACTCACTTATGGGTGACGTCGGCGCCGACGGAGCCCTCGTGGAGCAATTTCCCCAGCTTTCGAAGAAAGCCTTTGGGGATTGCAGCGCGCATGCACGGTCCCCTTCCCGCCCAAGGGTGCCATCTTGCTCAGTCTTCTTTTTTCCGCGGAGCCCTACAGACGTAGTTTGTGATCGCCGCTGAAAAAGTTGATTTTTCGTTCTGTTTTTTCTCGGTTCGACGCCGTGTCCTTTTCCCGCCCGGCCTCGATACTCCGGTGTCTAGTCCGTTCACTATTTTTCAGTTTTTGTCCTTCGTGACTGGCGTTCCCGCCACTTTTTTCTTTTTCTCTGGCAGCATGGTCTTTTGACCTCGCAGGGGCCCTTTTTCCCCCGATGGCTGCCAGCGGGTTTAAAAAGTGTGATCGGTGTACGAGACTTAATGTCTCTTACCGACACACACGACTGCTGCCACCGCTGCCTCGGACCCAATCATGACCCGATGATTTGTGGTCCGTGTACCAAAATGTCCTCGAAGGCGTTGAGGAGTCGGCAGTCTCAAAAGGAGCGAATCTTCTCTGACTCCGCATCCGGCCGGGCCCGGACCTCGACAGAGGCTTCGACGTCTGCGGCGCTCCTGCCCGGCCTTGGGGCTAAAGACAGGAGCGGCGGTCTGATGCTTCGTGAGGAAGGAGAGTAACCTGTATCCAGGGAATGCTGGGTATTGTAGTTCCTGCTCCTCTCGCTCTGAAATAAAGAGTTGTAGTTATGGGGTTTCTAGTATTTTTATTATAGTAAAGGATATTGTTCCATCACATGGCAAATAAATGCAAACAAAATAGGTGCTTCAAATGCTAACAGGAAAACTTAGGATAAAGGCAACTTAAAGTATAATTGCTGCTTTTCACTTCTAAGCAAATTACTCACTTTGCCCCAAGAGGTCAGTTAGATTCACTGCAGCCTCTTTCAGCCACTGTTACCTTCACAGTGTTGGGGAAAATCAGGTGCACATAATTAGAGCTTTCTCAGCAAGGCAATACAACAGCTCCATAGCATTCAATTCACATACGGTAAGAAGCAGTTTCCTTCAGCTTGGCATCTCTACACAGCAGACCGTGCAATCCATGCTCTCACAATCTGGTAAGTCTGTATTATCTTGTGTTAACTCTTCAAGCTGTATGGAATTACTGGCTTCTGGTAACACTGGCTGTCTTCTAGCTTGCAACTCTAAAAACTGCTTAAAACTCTGTAGGAGCAATTCAGCCTGCTGTTTGGGAGGTAGGGAATTGCTATCAGCTATACAACTTCCCTCTGGCTTAAGGCTGTTTATTTTCTCCTCTCTTAGATTAATTGTATCAGAGTAACTGCTAGTCTCTTTTGCTAATGTTTCACACACAGGAGAGTTAGCTTTACGTTCAGCCTGGAAACTTGGTGGCAATTCACTTACTTGTTGCCATGCCGTTCTGACTTCAGATGGCTCCAACGTTCTCCAGCTGTTAGAATGTTTGTTGCTCTCTGGCTCAAACGGTACTTCACAGAATGATTGTTTTCTTTCTTGTGCCTGCCTTGAAGGCTTCCTTTCCCAGGGCTGTGCCTTCCAACGGTTGTCTAATTCAGGGCTAGGTCCTCTCTCCTTGGGACTTCTACTCACTGCCTCTGAATAGAACTTTGCAGGTTTCTTTCCAATGCCAGGTTCCCAAGTATCAGCATACTGTCTTCTGGACTTCCAATCATTCTCCTGCTTCTTCTTTATCCGTCTCTCCTTCTTCTCCTCAATCTTAATCCCATTCCGACTAGCAAAGCCATGCTCTGGTTTAAAACCACGTTCTCTCTTGGACACGCCCCTTCCAAGGGCAGGGTGTGCCCAATCAGAACTGTAGGACTCCTCCCCTGGGCTGGTCTCCATGCTCAGGTCTGTGGAATAGAGTCTCTCTTTCTTCCTTGGTTTCTCAAATAGGCATAAATCCTGCTGAACCTCAGGATTTTCATCCGTCTTCATAGGCTCAGGAGGGCGCTGTTCACCACATGTCTCCTGACTCCGGCCCCGAGCATCGTCGGAGTTCCTCTGAGCAGGGGTCTCCCGCCCGGGAACATCGTCGGAAGAAGAAACCCGCGAGGGCGTCGTCGGAGGACGCTCCTGGTCCCTCGAGGGCCAGGTCGCATAGCCCTGATAGCCGCCCCGGGTCCTCTGAGTCAGAGAGGCCTTCGAAGCATCCTCATCTCGAAGTGGAGTCTCCTGGACACGTGAGTACTGTGGTCCTTGTGGACTCGCCTCCGAAGGAGCCAAAGTCGGGCCCGACGCCGTCGGGGCCCGAGTCGGGGGCTGCTGGGTCTCCTGAGCTTGGACTCAGGTTGACGGCCTTGGAGAGCAGTTTCGCTGCCTTCATGGACCAGCAGCGGGCATTGATCGCTGGCCTCGCCGGTGCATCTGCCCCGACCACCGGGACGTCAACGTCCAAGTCGACCCCGGAGGCCGAGCCGATCCTCGAGTCCATGCGGGCTCGAGTCGATCCTCGGCCACGGTCTCCCTCGGCCTCCCGTTCGGGACCGAGGTTGTCGACGCTGGCCTCGGCGTCGGGACGGAGGTCCTCGGCGCCCGCCCGCACGGAGCCGCTCGATTTTTCCACGGAGGAGTCGGGCTGGGACACGGCGGAGGACGAGTCATCCGGTTCTTTTCAGACTCGGTGCGTCCCCTCCGACTCGCCCGTCTGAGCCTCGGAGACGGTCCCCCCCGGAGGATACCCGGTTCTCGGACTTCGTGAGGGATATGGCCAAGGCTTTGGCCTTCCCCGCGGATCCCGAGGAGGAGCCTCGAGCCGAAGAGCTCGAGGCCCTCCAGTATGACTCTCCCCCGAAGGAGGCCTTTACTGTACTGGTTCCTCCGATGCTGGAAAGACTTCTCTTCCGCATGTGGGAGAGCCCAGCATCGACGCCGGTGTTAAACAAGCGGGTCGATTCCATGTATTGAGTCCGCAAGAGCCCCGGGTTCCAGAAGGCATAACTACCGCACCATTCCATGGTGGTGGAATCGGCCATGCATCGACTCAAGAGTCAAAAGATGCACTCCTCGGTGCCTCCCGGCAAGGAGGCCCAGAACCTGGATGTCCTCGGTAGGAAGTGCTTCCAGGGCTCTATGCTTGCTTGTCGAGTCCAGACATACCAGCTCTACATGGGCATGTATCTCCGAGACCTGGCAAAGGAAATTGCCGTGTTCTCTGCGGGTCTCTCCGAGGAACCTTTGCAGAGGTTCCAGGCCTTGTCCACTGGTATTCGAGAGTGCTCGAAGTTTATTTCTCGAGCAGCCTATGATGGCTTCGAAGCATCGGCTCGGGTAGCCGGGGCCGGCATCAGTGCCCGCCGACAGGCTTGGCTTCAGTCATCCGACCTCGAGCCATGGGTGCAGGACAAGTTGGTCGATGTCCCCTGCAGAGGTGAAAACCTCTTTGGCAAGCCCATGGCTGAAAAGGCTGCACAACTCGAGACCGAGACTCTAACCAGGACTCGCCTGTCCAGGAAGACCTCTGCCCCTTCACAGAAGAGGAAGGGCTCGGGGAAAAAGCCCTTTTACCCGAGGAAGGTGTCTGCCTATAAACAACACCACCCACAATATCAAGCCTCAGCAGCTCCCCATCAGGGTCAGCAGGCTAAGGGACAGGGTAATGGGTCCCGTAGGCAGAAGGCCCCCAAGCCCACTACTCCGGCCCCTGCTCAGCAGGGTGGGGGTTTTTGACTCGGTAAGCATAGCCTCTCCCCCCCCGCTGGCTTCTCTCAGCACGGGAGGCCAGCTGGCCCACTTTGCCCACAGGTGGTCAGCCATAACATCAGATACCTGGGTGCTTCAGGTAGTTCAAGAGGGCTACCTTTTGCATTTTCACCAAGTACCTCCCTCCTACTTTCCAGGGGAGCCTCCAAGACCCCCTCTGCACAGGGACTTACTCCTTCAGGAGTTGGCAAGTCTTCTTCAGGAACAGGCTGTGGAACCGGTGCCCCACCACCTGAGAGGTCACGGCTTTTATTTCAGGTACTTTCTGATACCAAAAAGAACAGGAGGCTTCAAACCCATCGTAGACTTGCGCAACCTCAACAACATAAGAACATAAGATATGCCATACTGGGTCAGACCAAGGTCCATCAAGCCCAGTATCCTGTTTCCAACAGTGGCCAATCTAGGTCATACGTACCTAGCAGTATCCCCAAGAAACACAGGTTCCACAATGCTTGTATTGGGTCAATCATTGATATCCTGAGTCCCTTTTTAATAATGGTTTATGGACCTTTCCTCCAGGAACTTGTCCAAACCTTTTTTAAACCCAGCTACACTAACAGCCCTTACTACATCCTCCGGTAACAAATTCCAGAGTTTGATTACACGTTGAGTGAAAAAATATTTTCTCTTGTTCTTAAATTGTTTACCCTGTAGCTTCATTACATGTCCCCTAGTCTTTCTATATTCTGATAAGGTAAACAATCGATCTAAGTTTACCCGTTCTACTCCATTCATTAATTTACAGACCTCTATCATATCTCCCCTCAGCCGTCTCTTTTCCAGGTTGAAGAGCCCTAACCTTTGTAGCCTCTCTTCATAGGAGTAGCCTTCCATCCCCTTTACCATTTTGGTAGCTCTTCTCTGTACCTTTTCTAATAACGCTATATCCTTTTTAAGATACAGCGACCAGAATTGCACACAATATTCAAGGTGCGGTCGTACCATGGAACGATACAGAGGAGATAGAGCAGCTTTTAAACTAGATATTAGGGGAAAGCCGACAGTCGCCCAAGAGCGGATGGTTCGGAAGAATGTATCCTTGAAGGATACTACCAAAAGCAGAGAGGTTCCACAAAAGAGTAAAGTAGCCAAAATGCCCTCAAGTATGGAGCAGACAGAGCGTAAAGATCCCAATTTACCCATGTCTAACAATAGCCAAATTAACATGAATAGAATACATTCTCTAAAATGCTTGTATGCAAATGCTAGAAGTCTAAAGAATAAGATGGGAGAGTTAGAATATATAGCTCTAAATGAAAGGTTAGATATGATTGGAATATCAGAGACATGGTGGAAGGAGGACAACCAGTGGGACACTGTGATACCTGGGTACAAACTATATCGTAATGACAGAGCTGATCAAATTGGTGGAGGGGTTGCGCTCTATGTTAGAGAGGGCATTGACTCAGAAAGGATTAAAGTTTTGCAGGAAACAAAATCTGCTGTAGAATCTATATGGATTGAAATTCCATATAAAAGGGGGAAGGCCATGGCAGTGGGGGTGTACTATTGAGCACCTGGCCAGAATGACCAAATGGATGATGAAATGCTCAAAGAAATCAAGGAAGCTAACGTTACAGCGCAGTAATAATAATGGGTGATTTTAATTACCCCGGTATTGACTGGGTCAGTGTCACGTCAGGACATGCTAGGGAGACAAAGTTCCACCTTACTACTATAGACTCATCCTACCCATGAATACATGTTCAATATTCACTCGAGTTTAAATATGGTACATAATTAAAGCATATAAATAGTATATTGTTTATTGTACATAGTTATCCCTTTTATTCCATGTTTTATATTCCCTTGTTCTCTGTAAACTCGATGTTACCTGTACACATTGCAGTATATTTTGTTCGATGTACACCGCGCTGATTTTAATAGCGCGGTATATAAGAGATGTTAAATAAATAAATAAATAAATAAATAAATAGATGAAATAAATGATTGCTTCTTGGAGCAGCTGGTTATGAACCGACCAGAGGGGAAGCCATATTAGACCTAGTCCTTAGTGGAACACCAGATCTAGTGCAAGAGATAAGGGTGTTGGGGCCACTTGGCAATAGTGATCATAGCATGATCGCCTTTGATTTAATTAGTGGAGGAGGGATAGTAAGGAAATCCACAGTACTACCTTTTAACTTTCGAAAAGGAGACTATGATAAAATGAGGAAAACAGTTAAGAAAAAACTAAAAGGAGCAGTTGTGAAGGTTAAAGACGTACATCAAGCTTGGGTGTTGTTGAAAAATACTATCTTGGAAGCCCAGACCAGCTGTATTCCACGCTTTAAGAAAAGTGGACTGAAGTCCAAAAAACTGCCAGCATGGTTTAAAGGTGAGGTCAGAGAGGCTGTTGTTGCCAAAAAAGCATCTTTCAGGAAATGGAAAAAAGAGCCAAACGACGAAACCTGGAAACAGCAGAAGCACTGGCAAGTCAAATGCAAGGCATTGATAAGGCAGGCAAAGAGAGAATTTGAGAAGAAGCTTGCTGCGGAAGCAAAAACGCGAAATAAAGACCTTTTCAAGTACATTCGTAGCAAAAAACCTGTGAGAGAGTCAGTTGACCCATTAGATGATAAAGGGGTTAAAGGAGCACTAAGAGGCGACAAGGCGATAGCGGAGAGACTGAATGAATTCTTTGCTTCGGTCTTTACTGAGGAAGATGAAGGGATGTTACCCATGACTGAAGTGGTATTTAAAGGTGCGGAAGAATTGAAGGATATATCGATACATCGGGATGATGTCTTACAACTATTAGATAAACTGAAGAGTAGCAAATTACCTGGGCCGGATGGTATACATCCAAGGGTGTTAACTGAAATATGAGATTGTAGACCTGCTATCAGTAATCTGTGAACTATCATTAAAATCATCTCTAATACCTGAAGATTGGAGGATCGCCAATGTAACACCAATTTTTAAAAAGGGTTCCAGGGGTGATCCGGGAAACTACAGACCGGTGAGCCTGACGTCGGTACCGGGAAAAATGGTAGAAACCATCATAAAGAATAAAATTACTCAGCATGTAGATAGTCACAACCTAATGGGAGACAGCCAACATGGCTTTAGACAAGGAAGATCTTGTCTTACGAATCTGTTATGTTTTTTTGAAGGAGTGAATAAACAGGTGGACAAAGGTGAGTCGGTTGATATTGTGTATCTGGACTTTCAGAAAGCCTTTGACAAGGTCCCTCATCAGAGACTTTTGGCAAAGTCCCTCATGAGAGACTTTTGGCAAAACTAAAGAGTCATGGGATAGCAGGCAGTGTACTATTGTGGATCAGGAACTGGTTAAAAGATAGAAAGCAGAGGGTAGGGCTAAATGGCCAATTTCCCCAATGGAGAAAGGTGAATAGTGGTGTACCCCAGGGATCTGTGCTGGGTCCGCTGCTTTTTGACATATTCATAAATGACCTGGTAAGTGAAATAACGAGTGAGGTTATCAAATTTGCAGATGACACAAAACTATTTAAAGTTGTTAAATTCAAGAGGATTGTGAAAAATTGCAAGAGGATCTTGATAAATTGGAAGACTGGGGATCAAAATGGCAGATGAAATTTAATGTGGACAAGTGCAAGGTTATGCACCTAGGGAAGAACAACCCAAACTATGGTTACACGATGCAAGGTTCCACATTAGGAACCACCACCCAGGAAAAAGATTTAGGCGTCATTGTGGATACCATGTTAAAACCCTCGGCCCAGTGTGCAGCGGCGGCCAAGAGAGCAAATAGAATGCTAGGTATGATAAGGAAAGGAATGGAAAATAAAACAAAAGATATTATAATGCCTCTATATCGTTCCATGGTGAGACCGCACCTTGAATATTGTGTGCAATTCTGGTCGCCGTATCTTAAAAAGGATATAGCGATTTTAGAAAAGGTACAGAGAAGAGCCACCAAAATGGTAAAGGGGATGGAAGGATACTCCTATGAAGAGAGGCTAAAAAGGTTAGGGCTCTTTAACTTGGAAAAGAGACGGCTGAGGGGAGATATGATAGAAGTCTATAAATTAATGAACGGAGTGGAACGGGTAAACGTAGATCGATTGTTTACCTTATCAGAATATAGAAAGACTAGGGGACATGCAATGAAGCTACAGGGTAAACTGTTTAAGACTAATAAAAGAAAATATTTTTTCACTCAACGTGTAATCAAACTCTGGAATTTGTTACCGGAGGATGTAGTAAAGGCTGTTAGTGTAGCTGGGTTTAAAAAAGGTTTGGACAAGTTCCTGGAGGAAAGGTCCATAAACCATTATTAAGAAGTGACCGAAGATATCAATGCTTGATCCAGTACAAGCATTGTGGAACTTGTGTCTCTTGGGGAAACTGCTAGGTACATATGACCTAGATTGGCCACTGTTGGAAACAGAATACTGGGCTTGATGGACCTTGGTCTGACCCAGTATGGCATATCTTATGTTCTTATGTTGGAATATCCTTAGATGAACGTTTAAACCTAACCACCCACATTAGCAATACTACCAGAGCTATATATCACAAGATGAAAATTCTACTACACCTCTGAGCACTTCTCTCCCGACCTGACTTTCGAACCATGCTTCAAGCCTCCCACACTTCGATTTCTGTAACAGCATCCTCCAGGGCCTACCAAAACAACTATAAACAGCACAACACACAGCAGCCCGCCTCATTTATGGAGCCACAAAAACAGACCATATTATCCCCATCCTGAAACAATTATACTGGCTCCCAATCGCAAGCAGAATCAAATATAAAACCATACTTAACGTCTTCAAAACCTTACATAACTTATCTGCAATACACCTAACCAGACACATTCACTTACTGCCAAACAATACACCAAGAAGGAACTTTTCACAGAACACTCTAGCCATACCTAAGGAAATCACAAGAAGCAGCCATACCACAACTAAAAGAGCATTCTCCCTCTACTCTTTGGAATTCCCTTCCTCACAACCAGAGACAAATCTCAGACTTCGCAATGTTCAGGAACAGCTCAAAAAGGGATCAGTGATGTGTCCCAGGGATCTGTCCTTGGTCCGATTCTTTTTTTCTTTTCAACACCGAACACTACATACACAACACCAACAAACAACTCAACAGATCCTTCCCCCCCCTCATCCCCCTCCCCATCTCCTTGCGGGTTCTGATCCCTTAACCGGGTTACAACAGTAATTACACTTTGTGATAAGGAAGCTTATCATGACAGAGGAGAAAGGGATAAAGGAAAGGAATTCACCCTTATAAAAGGACCTATTTTGCAAGGTCAGAGAAACAAAACCCCAATCACACCTAGAAAGCAGGAAATTCCCAGATGGGATAGGTTTCAGAGTTCCCCTAGTGGAGAAAAGGAGAGGGAATACAGACCCAGGGTAAAGAGTAGTTACTCACCTGTAGCAGGTGTTCTCCAGGAGCAGCAGGAATCAGTCCTCACTCACTTATGTGTGACGTCGGCGCCGACGGAGCCCTCGTGGAGCAATTTCCCCAGCTTTCGAAGAAAGCCTTTGGGAATTGCAGCGCGCATGCGCGGTCCCCTTCCCGCCCAAGGTTGCCATCTTGCTCAGTCTGATGACATAGCGAAAAGACAGCAAAAAAGTTAGCAAAAACAATGGATAAGAATGACTGCAACTCTGAGGGGAGGAGGGAGGGTTGTGAGGACTGATTCCTGCTGCTCCTGGAGAACACCTGTTACAGGTGAATAACTACTCTTTCTCCAGGACCAAGCAGGAAGTCAGTCCTCACTTATGGGACTCCCAAGCTTAAGGCTACCGGAGACCTCAAGCCGAAAAATGAGCTCCCTCTAGCTCAGCAGTACAGAAGGAAGGAATCTTCTCTGAATACGCCCCTGGCCGGTAGCCCAACACCAGGGCCGGAGGGTAGGAGTTGCCTAAATCTCAAAGAGATTGTGGAGGACTGCCTGTCCGAAAGCACTGTCCCTGCGGGACTCCCTCTCCAGGCAGTAATGAGCCGCAAAAGTCTGGCTTGAAGACCAAGTAGCGGCCCGGCAGATGTCTGCCAACGGAACAGAGCGGAGATGAGCCACTAACGCAGCCTTCGCCCTGACACGGTGAGCCGTGACTCGACTCTCTAAGGAGAGGCCGGCTGCCCCATAAGCCCAGGCGATACAGTCAGCTACCCAGATGGACAAAGTATGCTTGGAGACAGGCACCCCCAACCTATTGGGGTCAAAAGAAACGAAAAGCTGAACAGCCTTTCTATGCTCCCGCGTACGATCAAGGTAGAAGGATAAGGCCCTCCTACAGTCCAGGGTATGCAGAACCGTTTCAGCCCGGCTGGTATGCGGCCTGGGAAAGAAGATTGGAAGAATCACCTCTTGGTTGAGAAGAAAAGGGGAAACCACTTTTGGAAGAAACTTAGGGTGAGTCCTTAAGACCACCCTATTCGGGTAGAACCTAGTGTAAGGAGGCTCAGACACTAGGGCTTGCAGTTCACTAACCCGCCTAGCGGTGATAAGGGCTACCGAGAAGAGAGTTTTCCAGGAAAGGAAACGAAGAGGGCAGGTAGCCATAGGTTCAAAAGGCGGACAGGTAATCCGCTGTAAGACCACATTGAGATCCAAATCAGGGGCTGGTGGGCGCAAAGGAGGCTTAAGCAGAAGGAGGCCTCTGAGAAAACACGCCACCAAGGGGTGTGCGGAAAGAGGTCTGCCGTCCACCTGCGAGTGATGTGCAGAGAGAGCACTGAGGTGGACCCTGACAGAGTTGGACTTGAGGCCTAGATTGGAAAGGTGAAGCAAGTATTGCAGTATCACCGATACCAAGCAGTAGAAGGGGTTCTCAGACTGCTGAGAACACCACACGGAGAAGCGACTCCATTTAAGGGCGTAAGACTTCCGGGTGGATGGTCGCCTAGACGCTAGGACGACATCTTCCACCTCCGGAGGTAGTAGGAGCAGAGCTAGGACTACCCTTTCAGCAGCCAGGCCATCAGGTGAAGGGCCCGGAGGTTGGGGTGCAGGAGAGTGCCTTGATCCTGAGTCAGGAGATCGGGCTGAAACCCCAGAGGAAGAGGAGTGTCCACCGCCAGTTGTAGCAGGAGCGGGAACCAGGGCTGTCTCTGCCACCTGGGCGCTACCAGGATTACCGAGGCCCTGTCCCGGAGAACTTTGAAAAGCGTCCGGGACACGAGTGGCGTGGGAGGAAAGGCATACAGTAGGCCCGTGGACCACGGGATGAGGAAAGCATCCACCGCTACCCTGAGAGGATGCGGGTGCCTGGAGCAGAACCTGGGAAGTTGCCGGTTCAGAGGACTGGCAAAAAGATCCATGGTGGGGAGGCCCCACTGGAGGAAGATCCGCTGAACCACCAACGGGTCTAACCTCCACTCGTGTGGTTGCAGAATCCTGCTCAGTTTGTCGGCCAGGTAATTTTCCTGTCCTGGCAGGTAAACAGCTTTGAGGAGGATGCCATGGTCGACTGCCCAAGAGCACAGTCTCCGAGCCTCTTGACATAGAAGGAGGGAGCCGGTGCCCCCCTGTTTGTTCACATCGAACATGGCAACCTGATTGTCCGTCTGGACCAGTACAGACTGATGAGAAGTGAGGTGAGAGAAGGTCCGTAGAGCTAGGCGGATCGCCCTGAGCTCCAGGAAGTTTATCTGCTGAGCAGCCTCCCAAGGGGTCCAAAGGCCTTGAGTGCATGTGCCCTGGCAATGTGCTCCCCATCCCAGGAGAGAGGCATCTGACGTCAGCACTTGGGAAGGCAGAGGAGACTGAAATGTCATGCCGAGTACCAGATTGGGCAGATGAAGCCACCATTGCAGAGAGGAGACCAGGCGGTCGGAGATCTGTACTAAGTCCGCAAGGCTCCCTGTGGCTTGATGCCATTGAGTGCAAAGGCTCCACTGAGCAGGCCTCATATGTAGACGGGCATTCGGAGTGACATGGACTGTGGAAGCCATATGGCCGAGCAGCTGCAGGAATTGCCTGGCAGAGACCAGGGAAGTGCTGTGAAACCTGCTGGCCAGAGCTCTGAGCCGGTTGGCCCGTTCCAGAGGCAAGAAGGCACGAGCCTGCAGAGTGTCCAACCGTGCTTCTATGAATTTGAGATCCTGAGAGGGGAGCAAAGTGGACTTTGCGAAGTTTATGACAAACCCCAAGTGCTGAAGTAGAGCCACTGTGCAATGAGTGACCTCCAGGGAAGACTGTGCCCGGATGAGCCAGTCGTCTAGGTAGGGAAACACAAAGAGGCCTTGAAGCCTCAGGAAGGCTGCCACCACTGCCAGGCATTTGGTGAACACCCTGGGAGCGGAGGACAGGCCAAAGGGCAGTACCCTGTACTGATAATGATTTCCTGCCACAACAAATCGTAGATATTGTCTGTGGTCCGGATGGATAAGGATGTGAGTATAAGCATCCTTTAGATCCAAGGAGCATAGACAATCTCCCTGCTGGAGGTAGGGCAGCAGGATTCCAAGGGTAAGCATCTTGAACTTTTCCCTTTGCAGGAACTTCCAAGGTATTGCACCTCCTGTTTGACATGCGGTGTTGCTTGCATAGCAGAATTAGAAAAGGTATAGAGAAGAGCAACAAAATGGTAAAGGAGATGGAAGGATACCCCTTTGAGTAGAGGCTCTTCAATTTGGAAAAGAGATGGCTGAGGGGGGATATGATAGTAGTCTATAAATTAATGAATGGAGTGGAACAAGTTAATGTAGATTGGTTGTTTATGTCATCAAAAAGTAGAAAGACTAGAGGACATGCAATGAAGCTACAATGTAATCTATTTAAGACTAATAAGTGAAAATATTTTTTTACTCAACATGTTTTCAAACTCTGGAATTCATTACCGGAGGATGTGGTAAAAGCTGATATTGCAGCTGGGTTTATAAAAGGTTTGGACAAGTTACTGGAGGAAAGGTCCATAAAACATTATTAAAGAGAAGCCAGAAAATCCACTGCTTACCCCAGGATGTGCCTGTGTGCCTTTTTGGGAACTTGCCAGGTGCTGCTTGTGCTCTGGATTGGCCATTTTTGGGAACAGGATACTAGGCTTGAAGGACCTTGGTCTGACTCAGTATGGCATTTCTTATGTTCAGGCATGCTGGGCATGGGTGGTTGCACGAGTGTGCAAAGGTCAGAGGTTGAGCTGGAGACAGCTGGATAAGGATGGATTCGTGGGCTGAGATTCTAGAAGATTTTGTTGGCTGGAGGGGACAAGATGTTGCTGCTGAGTGTTGTGGTTGTGTTATTCTGTGTATGGACTCTCTTTAACATGCTAGGACAGAGGTGAAAAAGATCTGCTGGGAAAGGTGTGGGAGATATAATGAGATATGTAACAGAAGGTGCAAGTCACCGGATAGACACTACTATTTAAGTTAAGTCCTAAAATAATAACATAGAAACATAACGGCAGAAAAAGACCACATCTCCTATCTAGTCTGCCCTTCCATATCAACCACTACACCAGTCCCCTTTTTTCCTTTAGAGATCCTCTGTGTTTGTCCCATGCTTTTTTATTTATTTATTTATTTTTATTTTATTTACATTCTCTTATATACCGCGCTATTCTGCATCAGTGCGGTTTACATTGAACAAACTGAAATTACATTGAACATGGCATTATAACTTGGAGATAACTATTATCTCCAGGAACAAGCAGGAATGAGTCTTCACATATGGGTACGTCGGTACCGACGGAGCCTGTGCGGGAACGCTCCCCAGTGTCCAATCAGAAAGCCTTTGGGAGCATCCCACAGTGCCTGCGTGCTGCCTTCCCGCCTTTCCCAACTGTCTCTCCTCAGTTCTTCTTTTTCCGCGGAGCCAGCAGGTCGTGTTCCTGTCACCGCAGAAGAATTTCCTTATTTTTTCTTTATTTCTTTTGTGTCGCATCCGCCTTCTTCGACGCTGTACCGGTACCGCCGGTCTTTGTTCTTTTCTTGTAAAAAAAAAAAAAAACAAAAAAAACTTTTTTCCGTTCTTTTTCTTCAGGTGCACTTGAGTTTTGGGCCTTAGGCCCAAAACGTTTTTTCCTTAAATATGGAAAAGCCTGCCTCAGGATTTAAAAAGTGCACAAAATGTGGCAGTACTATTTCCGTCACAGACACCCATAACTGGTGTCTAAAATGTTTAGGTCCTGACCATTCCATAACAGATTGTGTGTCCTGTTCCATGATGTCTAAAAGAGGTCGGCAGAACCGAGCTGCCAAGCTCAGTACCCTGTTTCCCTCTGATGCGGCTTCGGTGGCATCAACGTCTTCCAGGGCTTCTTCTTCCTCACATGGATCTCAGGTAACTAAACATAAATCCAGCTGGTCCTCGAAGGGTAGATCTCCTTCTAAGCATCGAGATGCCTCTGGCCTTGCCCTCGAGGATTCTGCACTGGCAAAATTACCCCGGCGGGAGGCTTCGGCCTCTAAAGCATCATCATCGGGGTTCCAGGATGATCTCGATGGCGTGGCCTCGACAGATCTCCTGGTGCCATGCTCTGGGGTGCTGGTGGCTTCCACCGGTACCAATGTCCAGACATTGGCGGCGTCGATGGATCAGAGGATTCTGTCCATAGAACGCAGTCTGGCGGCTTTCCTTGTGGCATTGACACCCATGGTACCGCAACAGACTACTCCGCCGGTACCGGCTCTAGCATCGCCATCGGTACCGATCCTGGTACCGGTGGCATTGACATCGGCAATGGTGTCTGCTATGCCGGTACTCTGTCCTCTGAAGCCCTCCGGTACTGATACCCCGGTACCGGTTATTCCCGATCCCGGTCTGTACGGGTATCGGGCTTTGCAAGAGCATCCGGACAGACGATACTTTGATTCCTCTGAGGACTCTGAGGATTCTGAAGAGTTGGTCGATGCAGTGATGCTTCTTCCATAGGAGGAGTCCTCTCCTAAACGAAGGATGTCTCCTCCAGAGGATTTGTCTTTTCAAGACTTTATCAGAGAGGTGGCTCGGGGTCTCTCTATTACAGTGGCACCTGAGACAGAGCCCAGAGCCAAGGAGTTAGATATTTTACAATATCCTAAGACTCCTAAAGAGGCAGCTACCTTACCTATTCATGAGATTCTGTACGATCTCATGTTGAGGATGTGGGAAGTACCTCTCACCACCTCTCCTCATTCTCGCAGGTTGGATACCATGTATCGTGTCCCTCCTTGTCCTGGTTTCCATAAAACTCAACTTCCTCACCACTCTATTGTGGTTGAGTCTGCAATGAGAAAGATTAGAAGTGCCAAAAGACATGCCTCTAATCCTCCAGGACGTGAATGTAGAACCCTGGATGCTTTTGGAAGAAGAGTCTTCCAAGCTTCCATGCTTGCTGTGAGAATTAATTCTTATAGTCTCTACATGGGAATGTTCTTAAAAGAAGTCACTGACCATTTGCAGACTTTAAGTCCTTTTATGTCTGAAGATAAAAGGCAAGAATTTCTCACTGGGCTCAAACATTCCCAGGATATCTCCAAAATCTCCAGGAACAAGCAGGAATGAGTCTTCACACGTGGGAGACGTCGCCGACGGAGCCCACACGGGAATGCTCCCCAGCATCCAATCAGAAAGCCTTTGGGAGCATACCCCGCGCCTGCGCGGTGGCTTCCTGCCCTTCCTACTGCCTCTCCCCAGTTTTTCGTTTTCCGCGGAGCAGGCAGGACGTCCCTCCTGCCACCTCAGAAATTTTTCCTTTTTTCTGTAGTTGCGGCTTTCCCGCCGACGGTGGCACCTCCGTGCCCCCCTTTTCTTTCTTTCTTTTAATTATTTTCATTTAATTTTCGTCGCCCCCTCCGGGCGCTGAGGACCGGGGCATGGAGCCTTCTTCCCCCCAGCCTCACGGCGGGGACTTAATTTTCCACGTGGACTCCAATGCCTGGTGCCTCTCCTGTTTGGGACCTGACCCCTTTTTCCCGGATTCCCCGGGCTACAGTGTCGGAAGAAGACCCTCCCTCTTTCGGGTATTCCTCGACGACGTCTTCGCACCCAAGGCGCGGTCGTCGGGTTGTTCTTCTCTCCAGGATCAGGTAACCACAAAACAGTCTGTTAAGACTAGCTGAGTCTTGAGGGGCGAGTCTCATGCGCGGCATGGCGACGGCTCCGGCCAACCCCTCAAGTCCTCCTTGGCTGATATACCCCGGCGGGAGTCCTCGGGCTCCAAAGCATTTACGGGGTTTCGGGATGTTCCTGAGGTTCGCTCCTCACAGAACATTCCCGAGCCATGCCCGAGGGAGGTACCCGCTTCGAGCGGTGCCGATTCCCCAGCATCGGCGTCGGCGTCGAGTGTTCCACTCTTTGCCAGGGATCGTCAGCCGGTGTCCTCGGCGCCTTTGGGGCCGATCGACTCGACCGGGTCTGACCTCCCTACATCCAAGCCATGCTCGGGCGTGGTAGCCGCTCCGGGCGGTACTGAGACCCCGGCATCGGCGTCGGTGTCGAGCGCTCCGCTCCTCACCGAGGATCGTCGGCTGCTGTCCTCGGCGCCTCCGGGGCCGATCGACTTGGTCCAGCCTGGCATTCCTCCATCCCTGCCATGCGCGTGGGCGGTACCCGCCCCTCGGCGTCGGTGTCGAGTGTTCCGCTCCTCACCGGGGATTGGCGGCTGCGGTCCTCGGCACCTCCGGGGCCGACCGACTCGCGCCGGTATGGCGTTCCTACAGGGGTGGTATCCGCTTTGGGCGGTGCCGACCCGTCGGCGTCGGTGTCGAGTGACCCGCTCCCCACCGGGGATCGCCAGCCACTGCCCTCGGCACCTCGGGGGCCGATCGACTCGACACTGTCCGGCGGCCCTACGTTCAGGTCATGCGCGGAGGTAGTACCCGCTTCGCGCACGCGGGCGTCGGTGGTTCCGCCCCGTGCCGGGGATGGTCATCTGGCCTCCCTCCCCTTGGGGCCGCTCGCTTCGACCCGCGCCGGGTCGCCAGTATCCCAGCCCTGCGCAAGGGTGGTACCGGGTTTGAGCGGCGCCGCTCCGCCGGCGACGGCAGGGGCGTCGAGCACGAGGGACCACCATCAACCTTCCCCGGGGACCTCGGGGTATGTCGGCCAGCGCACGGGCGACTCCCCGGCATCGACGCGGCCGTCGAGGGCCCCGCCCTTTCCTAGAGAAGGGGCCTCGGGGTCTTCGACCGCTTCGACCCAATCTGGATCTGCGCCGCCCCGCAACGGTACCCCGACGTCGGCGCAGGGGCTTTGCACTCCCCCCCCCCGCAGCGACTTGTCGTCGGGTGACCGGGGTCCCCTCGGGGACGGGCCGTATGCCCCGGAAGGATTTCTCTCCGGGTCGGATGGGTTCGAGAGGGAGCCCGGCATCGGGCAGTGTCCGCCGATCGACATTGGCGCCGGCGTCAGATGACCCCCTCTCCACCGAGCTCCGCCCTCGGGGACCCCTGATGCTCATGGCACCGATCCACGCGGTTCCGATCCGCGCTCCGGGATCTCCACCACCGGCGCGGTCGCCCCCGCCGGGGCCCTCTAGAAGGGAGTCGATCTCCTCGCTCAGTTCGATGCCCAGCCTGGAGTCGGTATCCAGCCTTGAAAGACTGGACACTACATGTCTTGGGATCGGTCCCTGTCCCCTCCCGCGACGCAGAGCGGAGACCGCTCGCTGGCCCCGGCCCTCCAGCGGCCGCGGAACCACTTCGATCGCCGGGAGCAGCGCCACCCCCGGGTTCGGGGCCGAGGCCGATTCCTGCGGCACCGTCGGTGCCATCGACCCCTTCGATGCCTAGCTTGGAATCAATCCCAGGAGCCGACGACGCCATGGGGACTGCCCCGATCCGGGTCGGTTGGTCCCCTCCTCTGCCCAGCGGGCATCGGCCCGAGTGGCCTCTGTGTGCCCTGGCAGTCTCCCCCGCCCTAACTCCTCCGGCAGAGCCACCTTTTCAGGATTTCCTCCTTGACATGGCGGACTTGCTGGCCATCCCTACCCCGGACCCGAGCCCGGGCCCTGCGGAACAGGCAGCCGTGATGCTTCCTCTGCATCCCTCCCTGCAGGATCTCCTGCTGGGGGCTTGGCGGTCGCCTTTGAGGGTTCCGGCACCGTCGACTGCGATGCAGGCTCTGTACCGGGTGCCTCCGTCCCCGGGTTTTCGGCAGCACCAGCTTCCACATCGGTCCGTTGTGGTGGAATCGGCGCTGAGGAAGGCCGGAAGCAAGGAGAAGCATGCTTCTCGCCCCCCAGGCCGCGCCTCAAAGATGCTAGATACTCTAGGACGTCAAACCTTCCAGACGTCTATGCTGACGGCCAGAATTATTTCATATATATTTTATATGAGTCTGTCGCTCCGGGAGGTCACCGAGAGGTTGTCTCGGTTATCCCTCTTCTTATCTGCAACCAAGGCCTTTGAATATTCCCTGCTCCTTTATCACTGCAGGAATATCTCCGGGTTCCTTTCTCGTGCTTCGCTGGACTCCTTCCAGTCGGTCAGCAGAGCCTCTGCTGTTGCCATTAGAGCACGCCGTACAGCATGGTTGCAGGCGTCCGAGTTGTGTAGATGGGCGCAGCACAACCTGGGTAATTATCCCTGCGACGGAGATCACCTTTTCAATAGCGAAGCCTTGCGTCAGGTCGCACAGTGCTTCGCTAACCTTCCCAGAGTTAGCAGCCAGCCTAGGGCCCGGCCCCCCGGCGGTGGTAAACGCCTCTCCAGACCCCCCTTCCCTAGGAAGAGGAAATATCAGCCCTCCGCCCACCCTCCAGGCACGCCCAAGCAAGGGACCTCTCAACCCGGGTTGATGCCCCCGGGCCTGCGCCAGGACTCTCATACTAAGCATTTTTAGGCTCAGGCGGGCGGCTGCCTGCACTTAACCCTTTTATCGGAAGTTTAAAAATTGAGCTCTACTCTGGGGCTCGTTCAGTTGACAAATGGTTCGGAGGCTTATCTAGGGGTTCAGGTATTCTCCTTCCATTTGGAAGGGAGACCACCTCTATTCCGTGATAGCTATGGCCCACGGCCAACTTAATTACCCTTCGGTACGTCTCCGAACCCTTCTCAGCCAGTATCACCCTGCTGATTGCTTCCGTACTGGAATTCTCCTCCTGTCCCCCGTCTGTGCGGGGGGCGAGTTATCTGGAGTGGAGGAGTGGCCTAGTGGTTGGGGCAAGGTACTTCAGGCCGGAAGGTCGGGGGTTCAAATCCCACTAGAGGACAGCAACCTTGGGCCGGAAGGACTGGGGTTTCTAGTCCCACAGGTGCTCCTTGTGGTCTTGGGCAAGCCACTTAACCCTCCATAGCCCATGTTCCCTGTAAAATAGTTATCTCCAAGTTATAATGCCCTGTTCAATGTAATTTCAGTTTGTTCAATGTAAACCGCACTGATGCAGAATAGCGCGGTATATAAGAGAATGTAAATAAATAAATAAATAAAAAATCTGCGTGCAGGTCCTGGGGACACATATAGGGCCTCCAGCCCCTGTGGCGTTCTACCGGACTGATGCTATCCTCCGTCCCCCACGCTACCGCGCTGTTGGTTCGCCGATCTGCCCTTGTCCTCCGGAATAGATCCCTCTACTGACGGATCTTGCTGCCACCTTCCCAGGTGGACGTTCTGTGGATCAATGGCAGATCCGCCTTACCAGGGTGATGCTCAGGGAGGTAGGCCCCTCGGCATACCTGCGTAAGTACCGGAGTGGGCGTCCTCATGCCCACCGGCTTAGATATACTAGATATCACCTGCACGATAGGCGCATATTGGGGGGATGCCCGCAGTACCTGTGTTCTACCGCTTAATTTCCCTATGGCCGGTACTCACGCCCCCCCTCCCCCGGGGTCCGGCCAGTCCGCCGGCCTATTCCTCGATCGGGCCGCGGACTGGTGGTACTCTACTGCTGTGAAGTCTACAGCTCCCTTTTCAGTTAGGTCCTCCTCCCGGGGGTTCGGACCCTTGTCTCCCTATCTCTCGCTAGGGTAGCCTGTGTACTCCTTCTGCTCCGGGGTACACCTCTACTCTTCTCCGGAATGGGCTCTCTGGTTCGGCCAGTCTTCTACTGTTAGTCCTCTGAGTTCTGGACTCTACTCCTAAGGGAGTGCTCAGCTTTGCACTAAGCCTCCTGGAAGACCTGCCGTCCTTCTCCTGACCCAGCTGACGCCTGGATCTCCTAGCCTTCCGGATTTGGAACTTCCTCCTCGCTGCGGCGAAGTTTCCTTGACGACTTCGCTACTGCGTCTACGGTGCCTTCATCACAGGTCCGCTTCCGGCAACCCGGTAGGTAAGCTCTACAGGGTTCCACACCATTAATTCATTAAAACTTAATGGGCGGTAAGCTCTATATGATACTAGGTCATTTACTCATTAAATGCTTACTGATACTATTTATGCATCCCTCTGACTACTCTTCCTGTAGCCTGGGTTTTTTTTTTGCTGTATCTTAATGATACCTGTTCTGCACTCTAAAGACTTCCCTCTGTAGTCTTTAGATTCGCTGTTCCTCTATTCAACTCCTGCCCTCCATCCCTCAGGGGATGCCGGGGATTCAGGCTGGGCAAATGCCATCCCGTCCTGGGCTGCGCTTATGGGATCTCCCCGGGCATCCTTAGCTAGGGAGTCCCCATGTGTGAAGACTCATTCCTGCTTGTTCCTGGAGATAGCACAGTTACTTACCTGTAACAGGTGATCTCCGGAACAGCAGGAATTAGTCTTCACAACCCGCCCACCTCCCCTAGGAGTTGTATCTCTATTTTCTCTATTCCTTCCTCTCCTCTCCTTCTGGCTCAGCTATGAAACTCAACTGGGGAGAGGCAGTAGGAAGGGCGGGAAGCCACCGCGCAGGCGCGGGGTATGCTCCCAAAGGCTTTCTGATTGGATGCTGGGGAGCATTCCCGTGCGGGCTCCGTCGGCGACGTCTCCCACTTGTGAAGACTAATTCCTGCTGTTCCGGAGATCACCTGTTACAGGTAAGTAACTGTGCTTTCTCCAACCGTGCAGCTTTCGACTCACTTGAATGTGTAAGCAGAGCCTCAGCTATTGCCATAGGTGCATGTAGGATTGCTTGGCTTCAAGCATCTGATTTGGAGATCTGGGTTCAAGATGAATTGGGAAATATCCCTTGTACAGGTGAGAACCTGTTTGGTAAAGATTGGCAAGCAAAAGCCAATCGGATGGATGCTGAAAATTCTGCTTTGGATAGACTATCCAAATCCACAGCTGCTCCTGCTAAGAAAAGGTTGTTCAAGAAAACACCTTTTTCTAAAAAGGGAAGATTCTATCCTGCTTATGGTCAGCGGGCATCTTCTGCAGCTTAGTTCCCTTCCAAACGTCAGCAATCCTCCAAACAGACCAAAGCAAAGGCTGCGAGGCCTGCTCCAGCCCAGCAACCTCAGCCTCCTCAGGGCCTTTGACTTTCTGCTAGAGAACTTAGCCTTCCTGGCTCTAGAAGGACCAGAGCCCTCCACCATTCCAGGAAGGTTATGTCACTTTGCTCCCAGGTGGGGGCAAATTACAGCAGAGCATTGGACACTCTCCATCATAAGAGAGGGGTACAAACTTCATTTTTCAAGCTTGCCCCCTCTCACAAGAGTGCACCAGTTCAATTCTCCAACCTCCCTCCTCAGCCTGTTGGAGTAGGAGGTTGCCACTCTTCTCGCCCAGGGGGCAATAGAAGAAGTGCCTTTTCAAAAACAGGGCACAGGGTTCTACTCCCCCTGTTTTCTTATTCCAAAGAAAACAGGGGGCTTCAGACCCATCTTAGATCTCAGAGAGTTGAACAGATTCCTAGTCAAAGAAAAATTCAAGATGGTTTCTCTAGGAACTCTGCTGCCATACCTTCAGAGTCAGGATTGGCTTTGTTCTCTAGATCTCAAGGATGCGTACACTCATGTTCTCATCCATCCAACTCACAGAAGGTTCCTTCTGTTCCTTTTTCAGGAAAAGCACTATCAATACAGAGTGCTCCCTTTTGGTCTGGCCTCTGCACCAAGGGTGTTCACGAAATACATGGCAGTGGTTGCTGCTTTTCTGCGCACCCTGGGAATATTCGTCTTCCCTTACCTGGACGACTGGCTCATTCGAGCTCCCACTCAATCAGAGGCCAAGACTTCTCTAACCTGCACAATGCGTATTCTTCAGTATTTAGGGCTGGTAATAAACATCCCAAAATCCAATTTGATCCCTACTCAGTCCCTGGAGTTTATAGGGGCGTTGCTGGATACCACAAGGGCAAGGGCCTATCTTCCCCAGGCCCGTTGCCTGTACATGTGGTACCATATGCTCGCCTTCACATGAGAGCAGCTCAGTGGACTTTATCCACCCAATGGACCCAGGCATTAGGCTGCCTGTCAGACAAAATAGCAAACACAAGTCGACTCATTTTATATCCGAGCAACCAATCATCAGAAACAGAAGAACAGTAAATAGCAACACCCTCCATGTCCCGAATAGCATGAGAAATTGTAACGCAAACACCACCAACAGAGCGTTCTCATTTACTGCACCAACACTCTGGAACCAACTGCCCTATGAACTAAGAGCAAACAAAGACTTGAAGGACTTCAGGAAGAAGCTGAAGACTCACCTCTTTAGGACTCACTTCAACCTGACCTAGTCAGAGTATGTAATATACGTGTATATGGATACATGAAAAGCCTCCACTAGTACAATCCAATGTAGATACGTAAAGTCTCCTCTTATACAATCAATGTAAAAAAATTGTAATTGCTTGTTGTGCCTTCCACCCCCCCTGATATCAATGTATGTTCAAATTCCGGCCTGTACAGCCGCCCCATTATGTATAGAATACCGCTGCTGATCGCTGGAAGCAGCGGGATACAAGTGTACACTAAATAAAATAAATAAATAAAATAAATAAATTTTGTCCCTCCAGTGGTGGAAGTCCCCTCAAAACCTGTTGCTGGGGTCCCCCTTTCAACAGCCTCTACCCCAAGCAACTCTTACAACAGATGCTTCTCCAATGGGCTGGGGAGCTCATCTTCAGGACCTCTCCACCCAGGGCATCTGGTCCCCACAGGAGACTTGTCTACATATCAGTCTCTTGGAACTCAGAGCAATCTTCCTTGCTCTGCGAGTTTTCCACACCCTGCTCAGCCACAAGACAGTCCTTATCCACACGGACAATCAGGTAGCCATGTTCTATGTAAACAAGCAGGAAGGAACTGGTTCTCTGTCGCTTTGCAACGAAGCTCTGCGACTGTGGGCCCTCGCCAGAGAGCATCACATTCATCTTCTGGCAGTTTATCTTCCAGGTGTTCAAAACTCTTGGGTGGACAGACTCAGTCGAGTTCTGCTTCCACACGAGTGGTCCCTACATATGGACCAGGTATCCAAGATTTTTCAAATTTGGGGAACCCCGGACATAGACCTCTTTGCAAGTCCGTGGAATGCCAAACTTCCCCGGTTCTGTTCCAGAACTCCAGCTCAGGGGGCTCAGGCAAGGGATGCTTTCCTCCTTCACTGGGGTCAAGACTTCCTGTATGCCTTTCCACCCATTCCCCTAATTCCCAAAACCCTGTTCAAGCTTCAGAGAGACAGAGGCCACATGATTCTCATAGCTCCACATTGGCCACGGCAAGTGTGGTACCCTCTGCTTCTACATCTCTCTCAAGCTCCCTCCCTAGAGTTAGGTCTGCTCCAAACCTCCTCTCTCAAGAGGACGGAAGGTTATGGCATCCCAATCCCCAGTCTCTGCATCTCAGGGCTTAGTTGCTGAAGGCCTAGATCTCCAGGATCTTCATATTTCTCAACAAGTGAAAGATGTTCTTTATGCTTCCAGAAAACCTTCCACTAGACGTTCTTAAGCTTTCAAGTGGAGGAGGTTTACCATCTGGTGTTCTGAGAAGGGTCTTAACCCCCGTGCCATACCTCTGGAATCCTTGCTGGAGTATCTCCTTCATCTGTCTAATGCAGGCCTTAAGACAAATTCAGTAAGGGTCCATTTGAGTGCTATTGCAGCTTCCCTTAAGCCTCTAAATGGACAACCTATTTCCTCTCATCCTCTTGTAGCAAGATTCATGAGAGGCCTCCTTTTAACAAAGCCTCCCATCAAACCACCCCCGGTGGCATGGGACTTAAACTTGGTTCTTGGTCAGCTTATGAAGCTGCCTTTTGAACCTTTAGCTACCACCTCCTTGAAATACCTTTCTTGGAAGGTTATCTTTCTCATTGCAATCACTTCAGCACGCCGCATTAGTGAATTGCAATCACTCGTAGCTAATCCGCCTTATACAAGGTTCCATCATGACAAGGTGATCCTTAGGACTAATCCATACTTTATGCCTAAGGTGGTCTCGCCTTTTCACCTCAACCAGGAGGTCTACCTACCTGTCTTTTTTCCAGGGCCTCATGCATCAAGTGCAGAGATGAATCTTCATACCCTGGACTGTAAAAGAGCTCTGGCCTTTTACTTACAAAGGACACAACAACATAGAAAGGCTTCCCAACTCTTTGTTGCCTTTGATCCTTCTCATCTCAGACAACCAGTTTCCAAGAGAACACTTTCTAACTGGATTGCCCAATGCATTTCTTTCGCCTATCAGAGCAAGAACCTTTCTCTGGAGGGCCATGTCACAGCTCACAATGTGAGAGCCATGGCAGCCTCAATGGCTCATCTCAACTCTGTGTCTATCGACGACATCTGTCGAGCAGCCACTTGGGCCTCGGTTCATACCTTCACAGCCCATTACTGCTTGGACAAGGACTCCCGCCGGGATGCCTTGTTTGGTCAGGCTGTTCTTAAACACCTGTTCCATACTTAATCAACTCCTACTCACCATCCCTCATGGGATGCCTGAGATCCATGTGGGGAAGTGCAGCCCTGTTCCAGGGACACACAACTTCTGGGATCTCTCCCTGGCATCTAAAGCTAGGGAGTCCCCATATGTGAAGACTCATTCCTGCTTGTTCCTGGAGATAGCACAGTTACTTACCTGTAACAGGTGATCTCTGGGAACAGCAGGAATAAGTCTTCACAACCCACCCACCTCCCCTAGGAGTTGTATCTCTCTATCTTTCCTTTCCCTCTCTCTCTCTCTCTCTCTCTCTCTTTGTCTCAGCTTAAAACTCAACTGAGGAGAGACAGTTGGGAAAGGCAGGAAGGCAGCACGCAGGCGCTGTGGGATGCTCCCAAAAGCTTTCTGATTGGACGCTGGGGAGCATTCCCGCGCAGGCTCCGTCGGTACCGACGTACCCATATGTGAAGACTTATTCCTGCTGTTCCCAGAGATCACCTGTTACAGGTAAGTAACTGTGCTTTACAGGGAACATGGGCTATGGAGGGTTAAGTGGCTTGCTCAAGACCACAAGGAGCACCTGTGGGACTAGAAACCCCAGCCTTCCGGCCCAAGGTTGCTGTCCTCTAGTGGGATTTGAACCCCTGACCTTCTGGCCTGAAGTACCTTGCCCCAACCACTAGGCCAGTCCTCCACTCTACCACCTCCACTGGGAGACTATTCCACACATCTACTACTCTTTCCGTAAAGAAATATTTCTGCATATCACTGCTGAGTCTGTCTTCCCTCCTTTATCAGAAGCATTAGCTTTTCCAACACAATTTGTTTCTTGTAAAAATTATGTTTCAATGTAAACCGTCCCTGATCTCTGGAAGGGGCGGTATAGAAAAACGTTTCAAATAAACAAATAAATAAATTAGTCTCCTTTCACCCTCATCCTATGTCCCCTCGTAGGATAGCTTGCTTTCAATTGAAAGAGGCTCTCGTCCTGTGCATTTATGCCATGGAGGTATTTAAATGTCTCAATCATATCACCTCTATCCCGTCTGTTCTCTAAAGTATACAGCATTTACATAAAGTAGTGGCGAATTAACAGGGGGGAGAGTTAAGGCAATGGAGTGAGCTGACAGCTGGCTAGGCAGGATTGTTGCTTTGAAAATGATGATTATGCCATAATTCACCTTCATATTTGCAGAACTCCTAATCAATTTCCCAGTGAACTTTAAGAAGAAATTAGAGGGGGAAAGGTAAGGGTGTGTTGGAAAAGCTAATGCTTTTGATAAAGGAGGGAAGAGCTAGTTTGCCTGAATTCGAGCCTTTATCTTTAAGACTGCAATATTGAAATCAATTAAATACCACTATTTATTTGAAACATTTATAGCCCGCTGATCAAGAATCCTCAGCTGATTTTTAGCTCACAGCTTTCCAATGGTAGTTCGGGGCAAGTTACTTTCAGGTATGTAGGTATTTCCCTGTTCCCAGAGGACTTACAATCTAAGTTTGTACATGAGGCAATGGAGGATTAAGTGACTTGCCCAAGGTCACAAGGAGCAGCAGTGGGAAATGAATACAGATCTCTTGGGTACTACATTGTTTATTTATTTATTTACATTCTCTTATATACCGCGCTATTCTGCATCAGTGCGGTTTACATTGAACAAACTGAAATTACATTGAACAGGGCATTATAACTTGGAGAAAACTATTTTATAGGGAACATGGGCTATGGAGGGTTAAGTGGCTTGCCCAAGACCACAAGGAGCACCTGTGGGACTAGAAACCCCAGTCCTTCCGGCCCAAGGTTGCTGTCCTCTAGTGGGATTTGAACCCCGACCTTCCGGCCTGAAGTACCTTGCCCCAACCACTAGGCCACTCCCCCACTCCATTGTTGCTCTAACCACTAGGTGGCTACTCCACTCCTAACAAATAAAAACATATAATTAATAACAATACATATAAAAATATACTACAAATCTAACATTAAACCAATGAACACTAAAAGCTTTCCTAAAAAAACATACCTTTAATACGTTTCTTGAAATCAAATATCTCAGACCAACAGCATAAAGATTCAGGGAAATCATTCCTCAACTTAGGATCTGTGCAACAGAGTGTGATTTTGTGTCCACACTAACTTTTGCTATATGTAGATTTTGATCTTGGGAGCACAGTTCATGCCTTAGCTGGTAAAAGGAAAATGGCATGCTCAGAGATAATGGATAAATCCCACCACAAGTGCTTAAATATCATCCATAATGCCTGAAGGATTGGAGGAGTAGTCTAGTGGTTTGAGCAACAGCCTAGCCACCCAAGAGATCTGGGTTCAATTCCCATTGGCCTTGTGACCTTGGGCAAGTCACTTTACCTTCCATTGCCTTGGAAGAAAAGGCCTGACAATCTGCTTTCAGTCATACCTTGCCAAGAAAACCCAGGGGCTGCTGGGTTACCAGGAGTCAACATTGACTTGATGGCACTTTAAAAAGAAAATGGGGGGAACAAACAAAGCAAGAGAGGAGGACAGGTTTGGAACAGACTGCTTTATTGAACCATCTTCAATAAAGCAGTCTGTTCCAAACCTGTCCTCCTCTCTTGCTTTGTTTGTTCCCTCCTACACCTGCAAGAGTCACGCTCCTCCTTTGTACCCACTTTAAAAAGAAAATGCCTGAAAGCAAACTAAACTCTTATCGGCAGTCAATGAAGCCGCTGTAGAATGGGAGAAAGATGGTCCATTCTTCCCACACCAGAGAAGAGACAAGCAGCCATGTTGTGTGCTGATTGCAGTACATGTAGCTGAGAAGTAGACATTCTCCAGGAACAAGCAGGAAGTCAGTCCTCACTTATGGATGATGTCGGCACCAACAGAGGCCGCACAGAACAATTTCCCAGTTTTCAAAGAAAGCCTTTGGGATTGCTGCCACGCATGTGTGGTCCTCTTCCCGCCCAAGGGTGCCATCTTGCTCAGTCTCCCTTTTTCTGCAGAGCCCTTCGGACGCATGTGCTCGTCCCTCGGAAAAAGTTTTTTTCTTTTTGGCCCTTTGGCCTTTTTTCCAGTTGCATCGGTCCTCTCTCGTCCTCCCCGACGCTTCGGCTGTGGGCCAGGGGATCCTTATTTTCCCTTTCTAGTTTTTTCATGTTTTGTGACCTTTTCGTGCCCTTTTTCTGTCCGCTGGCCTTGAGTGTTTTCGATCTTGTAGGGTTTTTTTTCGCTTCCATGGCCATCGGCTTCAAAAAATGTTACAGATGCTCCAAGCACATGTCGCTCACAGACACCCACGACTGTTGTCTGCGGTGCCTGGGGGTTGACCATAAACTGGAGCTCTGCTTTCTTTGCAAGAAAATGTCTGTTATGGCCCTTCAAAGCTGTAAGCAGAAATCAAACGACATTTTCCGTAGGTCAGCACCGGAGTCCCTGGTGATGTCCCGCTCCTCTGATCCACCACTTGTGGAGTCCCCCGCAGTGACTCCACGTCCCAGGCATTACTCTGACCATTGTTCGCCCGAGGTGGAATGACGTAAGAAGAAGACCTCGAAGACGCATTCAGGGGCTCCGGATAAGCGTGAGCGGTCTTGTGCTTCTTCCCTTAGCCCTCCCCGGTGCTCCCGAGAGTAGGACAAGGAGCAACCCCGAAAGGTACCTCATACAGACACGGAGGCCTCCGGTGATGGCGCACCATCTCCGGAGGGTCGTCCCGGTGAGGACCCCCTCTCCTCCTCACGCCAGACCCGGTAACCCTGGCATTGGCGTCCCAGGGACCCACTTCTGAGTGGGAGTCCCGTATGCTGGCACTAGAGCGCAGCATTTCTGCCTTCTTAGCTGCCCAGCAGGCGCTCTTGCCCAGCACAGCTGACTTGTGCCTCGAGACCGAGGGTCCCTCGACTGTGGTCCCAAGAATTGACTTGGAAATCCCCGAGAGCCATGGGCCTCGTGAGGGTCCTCTGCACTGGTCTCGCTCGCCATCCCGTTCCTCAGGGGCGAAGTCATCCAGAGTTAGTGCCGCCGGCTCCAAGCGGGCTCAGCCACCGGACATGTGGATCAGCCCGACTCAGAGTCATTCTCAGACATTTCGGACTGGGAATCGGATGGGGACACATCCTCCGAAACCCGCGCACATCGGGACCTTCTTTTGGACCCATCCCCGCCTGCCTTGCGAAGGTGGTCACCCCCTGAAGATACCTCTTTTTTTGGTATTCCTGCGGGATATGGCTCAGGCTCTCAATCTGCCCACGCAGACCGAGGAAGAGCCAAAGGTGGAGGAATTGGACATCTTGCAATATGAGTCTCCTCCAAGGGAGTCTCTCACGGTCCCTGTGCTGTCCATCCTGACCCGGCTGCTCCTCCGTATGTGGGAATCACCCGCCTCGGTCCCTATCATCGGTAAAAGATTCTATGCCATGTACAGAGTCCAGCGCGGGCCTGGCTTTCGAAAGGCCCAGCTTTCTCATACCTCCAAGGCAGTGGTATCCGCAATGCGGAAACAGAAGAGCCCAAAGTCGCATTCTTCGCTTCCACTCGGCAGGGAATCCTGTGCCCTTGATGCCCTCGGGCGTAAGGTCTACCAGGGATCCATGCTAGCATGCTGCATCTAGGCATACCAATTGTATATGGGTATGTTCCTTTTCAATCTCGCCAAAGAGCTCAGTGGTTTTGCAGTGGGTCTTGAAGGTGACCACCTTCTCAGATTCCAAACCCCTCTGAGATCGGTCACGGACTGCTCAAAATATCTCTCTTGTGCCACAGATGACGGGTTCGAGTCTTCCTCTCGGGTGGCAGCAGCTGGCATCGGAGTCCAGCATCAAGCATGGCTTCAGTCCTCAGACCTGGAACAATGGGTCCAGGAAAAACTCTTGGATGTTCCCTGCCTCGGCGAACAACTGTTTGGTAAGCCCATGGAGGACAAGGCGGCTGAAATCGAGACGGAGTTCGTAACCCATACCCGTCTCTCTCGGAAAACCTCATCGCTTCCTCGGAAGAAACAGCACAGTAAGAAGCCCTTCTTTCAGAGGAAGGGTCTTCCTTACTGAGGATACCCACCCTATCCACCTGCCCCAGCGCTGATGCCTAGCGGCCAAGGCAAGGGCAGAGCTCAGGGCCACCATAAGCCTAAGGGACCCAAGGCCCAACAACCAGTGCCACCCAAACCAGCTCTGGAGTTTTGATGCCACGTGCATAGCTTCTTGTCCCCCAGCGACGCTCCTGCCGGTAGGAGGACCTCCGAGTGAGAGGCCATCACATTGAACAGCTGGGCCCTCCAGGTCATCTGCGACGATTACCATCTCCATCTGGACAGACTTCCCCCTCCCTTCTTCCCAGCAGAGCCTACTTGGATTCCCTCACACCAGGCTTGCTTAAAGCTAGAGTTGTACAACCTCCTTGGACAACGGACGGTCAAAAGGGTCCTGCTGCATCTCCGGGGTCGGGAGTTCTACTCCCATTACTTCCTTGTCCTGAAGAGGACAGGGGGCCTGCACCCCATCCTCAACCTCAGGAACCTGAACAAGTTTCTGGTGAGGGAGAAGTTCAGAATGCTGTCGCTTGGTGTCCTACTGCCCTTCCTCCGGAAGGGCGATTGGCTATGCTCCTTGGATCTCAGAGATGCGTACGCCCACATCCCTGTCCACCCCAAGCACAGGAAGTGCCTGCATTTCAGGGTACAGGGGGAGCACTATCACTACAGGGTGCTCCCCTTTGGGCTCGTGTCTGCCCCGTGAGTCTTCACCAAATGCCTGTCAGCAGCCGCAGCCCACCTCCGGCTGCAGGGCATATCCGTCTACCCCTACCTAGACGATTGGCTCGTCACGGGCGCATCGTCCAGGGAGGCGCACCTCTTGGCATCATGCACGGTCCTTCTCCTCGAGTGCCTCTGTTTCCTGATTAACCTCTCCAAGTCCCACCTCAAACCTGTGCAGGCACTGGAGTTCATCGGCGCACAGCTCGAAACGGAACGGGTGACCGTCTTCCTCCCCCGAGCAGATGCAGACTGCCTCCACGCTCTGGCTGCCGAGACCCAAAGCTAAACCATGGTTTTCGTGCGGACCATGGTGTACCTCCTGGGGCACATGGCCTCAACTGTGCATGTTGTTCCCCACGCTCGCATGCATATGCGAGCGGCTCAATGGTGCCTCAAAGCGCAATGGTCCCAAACCTTGGCACGGCTCTGGGAATCAGTCTTGCGCAGCCTATCCAGTTCCCTGGATTGGTGGCAGAATTTCCGATGCTTACTTTGGGTCATGCCCTTCCAGGCTTTGCAACACGAGCTCATCCTGATGACGGATGCCTCGCTATCGGGCTGGGGAGCCCACTGCGACAACCTCCATATCCAGAGATGGTGATCACTCGAGGAATCACGGAAACAGATCAACCTGCTCGAACTTCGAGCAGTCTGGTTGGACTTGAAGGTCTTTGAGCACCACTTGCGGGACAAGTCGGTGCTTGTGTAAACCGACAACAAGGTTGGTGATGTTCTACATAAACAAGGAAGGGGGCACGGGCTCCCACCTCCTCTGCCAGGAGGCAGTCTTCCTCTGCTCCTTCGCAGTGCGTCAGGGCATGACCCTAAGGGCTGTCTACCTCCAAGACCAGACAACACTCTTGGTCACTTCTTTGAGCGGTTACCTTAAGGCAATACAATGACTATACAACTCATTCCAAGTATCTCATTAGTTTAGTTTGATCTTTTGTTGTTACAGGTATTCCAACCTACTAAGGTCTCAGACAACCTACTGCACTACAGTTTGGACATATTATACATCCTACTTATGTGCTCGTTGACATCAATGACCTTCCATAATACATAAACATTGGTTTTCTTACTCTGAATTTATCAACCTTATGGTGGTTTTTTACATCGGAACCCCAAAGGAAGTACTCTATTCTTTTCTTTAACTCCTCCTCAGCCGTTTCATTTCTAAAATCCCAACGCCATTATTTAGGTGCCCTTTTCACTGAAGTATGGTTCATCAGGGGATTTTCTCTCCGTACCTTTATTCTAAAAGAAAAACACATCAACAACTATTTTAATACTAAACATTCCTATAAAATATTTTTTATATATAATACAGCCTTATTCAAAACTCACCAATAAAATGATGCTGCACACGTATTCAGAACCAAAACCCCAAGCTATTCGCCCGAGAAGAAAACGCCGCGCATGCGGACTATTGAACTTACTAGCCTATTTAAAGTCCTACCTTCTCACTCTTATTGGACAATCCATACCTCTGCCCAATATCTCGACGTCTTACCCAACGAAAACTATTGCTGTTCAAATAAATCACAAACCAACCAATGGTCCTATTTCCACTTCTCCCTAAACCAACACACCTCACAACCTCAAACAATACAGAGGCGCCGCTGTACGCACCAAAACCATCAACCTCTCTTTCGATCAAAATCAAAGACAAGCTGACCACTCTATAGTTGCGTTCAAACCCTTAGGAGCAACTGAATCTAAATTAAATATCCACTGTTGTTCTCTAATGATCAACGTTTGTTCTTGCGACTTGCCAAACAGACCAGCTTCTACTTGATCAACACACCAGCACCGCAGCTGTTCAAAAATATGTCCCTCAGACGTACAATGCTGTACCAAAGGGGCCTCCTCCTTTTTACACTTTATTTTACTTCTATGCTCTCGCATCCTAACTTTAAATGGGCGAGTAGTTTGTCCCACGTACAGCAATTCACATGGGCACTTAATTATATAAACCACGTTCGATGACTCACATGTGGTATTATGTCTTAACTTGTGAACTACCCCTATATGTGTAAAACTTGCTATCTCCATAGTTATATCACAAATAGTGCAGGCTCCGCACTTTTTATGCCCTTTCAGATTCCCTGCTGTTCCCCCAGGGGTCACTGATCTTAATATGGCTGGACTTAGCCATTCCTTTAAATTCCTATTCCTACGCCATACACAGCGCCACCAGGAAGACTACCTTCCATGAAAGGTGCCGAAGCGATACAAAAGGTGTTGAGAAAGTATAGTAATATTCTACGTGTAGTACCGGGTTTGACAAATAAACAGCTATGCTGTGTATGGCGTAGGAATAGGAATTTAAAGGAATGGCTAAGTCCAGCCATACACTCAGCCTATTTTCAGTCCTAGCTCCCCCCTCCACAGCCTATTTCCAGTCCAAGCCCTCCCTCCCCTCCCCTCCCGAAGAGCCCCGCTGTTGTTTAAGATACTTTAGAGGGAGCTGGAGAGGCCCCGGCTTACCTCTACAACTGCCGAAGTGAAGCGCGTATATTTCCTTCACTTCGGCAGCTGTACTGACGTTTAGAATGCTGCAGCGCTGAGGTCAAAGGGAAATTGCTGTTTCCCATGCTCAGTGCGGCAGCGTTCTAAACATCAGTACAGCTGCCGAAGTGAAGGAAATAGACGTGCTTTACTTCGGTAGCTGTAGAGGTGAGCTGGGGCCTCTCCGGCTCCCTCTAAAGCCACCCTGCCTGCCGCCGGTGTTCAGGATGTTGTTTGTGCGGGGCCCCCTGAAACGCAGGGTCCTGTGCAAACAACATTCTTGCTCAATGGACGAGCTGGCCCTGCATGGAACGATACAGAGGCATTATAATATCCTTTGTTTTATTTTCCATTCCTTTCCTTATGATACCTAGCATTCTATTTGCTTTCTTGGCCGCTGCTGCACACTGGGTGGAGGGTTTAACATGTTATCCACAATTACGCCTAAATCTGTTTCCCGGGGTGGTGGTTCCTAATGTGGAACTTTGCATCGTGAAACCATAGTTTGGGTTTTTCTTTCCTAGGTGCATAACTTTGCACTTGTCCACATTAAATTTCATCTGCCATTTGGATGCCCAGTCTTCCAATTTATCAAGATCGTCATGGGTTTTAACAACTTTAAATAGTTTTGTGTCAACTGCAAGTTTGATAACCTCACTCGTTATTCCCATTTCCAGGTCATTTATGAATGTGTTAAAAAGCAGCGGACCCAGCACATTTCCTGGGGGACTCCATCCACTATTGACCTTTCTCCATTGGGAAAATTGGCCATTTAGCCCTACCCTCTGCTTTCTATCTTTTAACCAGTTCCTGATCCACAGTAGTACACTGCCTCCTATCCCATGACTTTTTAGTTTTGCCAAAAGTCTCTGATGAGGACCCTTGTCAAAAGCTTTCTGAAAGTCCAGATACACTATATCAACTGACTTACCTTTGCCTACCTGTTCATTCGCACCTTCAAAAAAACATAATAGATTAGTAAGACAATATCTTCCTTGTCTAAAGCCATGTTGTCTGTCTCCCATTAAGCCATTACTATCTACATGTTCAGTAATTTTGCTCTTTATGTTGGTTTCTACCATTTTTCCCGTTACTGATGTCAGGCTTATTGGTCTGTAGTTTCCTGGATCACCCCTGCAAACCTTTTTAAAAATTGGTGTTACATTGGCGATCCTCCAGTCTTCAGGTATTACAGATAATTTTAATGATAGTTCACTGATTACTAATAGCAGGTCTGCAATCTCATATTTCAGTTCTTTCAACACCCTTGGATATATACCATCTGGACTAGGTTATTTGCTACTCTTCAGTTTATCAAATAGTTTTAATATGGTCGCAAGATGGCGGCGGAGTAGGACGCCGAGTGAAGTGCGCAGAGAGGATTGGAGTGTGGTTTGTGCTGATGGGGAAGAAGAGGAAACAGCGGTCTACCAAACCCCCCACTACCTCTACACCTGGCAGTGGCTTGATCCAGTCTTCCATCTCTGCTTTCTGCACACCGATGGTGGCACCTATGGCTTCGGCGAATCTGTCGATTGGGTCGGCAGATTTGAGCTTTGGGGTTGATTTGAGCCCCGTTCAAGTGTTGCCGCCGCAGCCCGGAAGGAGTCCCGCGGAGGAGCTGTATGTGGTAGTATCTCTGGGTCAGGAGGTTACAGCTACAGTGGGGGGCGCCTCCTCGATGGTAATCCCGAGTCTGTCGGCATCTCCTTGTGGGGGCAATGAGTTGAGTCCCTCTCTAGGAGTTTGCCTGGGGTCGGAGCAATTGAAGATTGGCTCCCCCGACACCTCAGTGCCCCCAGTGTTGTGCAGGATAGAAAAACCGGCAAAAGTGACTTTGGATAGCTTAGGGGAAGCCATCTCATTACTTCAAAAATCCCTGCTTCCTATAGTGGGTGCTTTCTCACAAGAACTGAATGCTGTTGAAATTCAGAGTTCTACGTTGGAGACAAATTTGGTGGGTCAGACTACTAGAGTGACACGGTTGGAAGCCCAAATAGAAGAACTGCAGGCTTTGAGTGGGTCCTACACCAGAGATCAATTGATTTCAGCATGACATTTGGAGTACTTGGACAATCAATTGAGAAGAAATAATTTGAGGTTCTTAAATTTTCCAAGATCTCCCTTGATGGAGCCCATAAGCTTGGTTCGTAAGTACTTTACTGAGGTCCTGCTGATGCCTGCTGAGTCTTTTCCTCCTATTGTTAGAGTTCAGTATGTGGCAATTTCTTTAGTTGTAGCAGGTACAGAGATGGATCCAGAGGGTATAGCTGGACCGGCTCAATTGGATCTGTCAGAATTTCTGGAGAGTTCTTTGGAAGTAGTGACTAGTCATGCTACTTTGCTGGTCTGTTTTGCATTTGAATCTGACCGAAACTCTGTAGATTGTATTTTCGAAAAATGTCTCTTTCTCAATTTATGGGTTCAAAAATCTCTATATTTCCTGATCTTTCTAGGGATACCCAGAAAAGGCGGAGAGAATTCTTGGCTTTACGTCAAAGGTCTTCCACTCTGGGAGCTCAATTTAGATTAAAGTATCCATGTAAATGTGTGGTAGTATATCAATCTAAGCAATTTCTGTTTTTTGAGCCCCAGCAATTGGTACAATTTCTTCAGGGTAAGGAAGGTGATGGGCGGGTTTGATTCCTGTACCGGCTGCCATATTAGATATCTATGCTCGTATGATTATATTTTTTAAGGGGGCTCTCCATTTTATGGGGGGGCTTCCCCTTAAATCTTTCTTCCTTTATGGTGTTATTTCTTGTTTGGGACCTTATTGGGGTTATATGTTGTGGACTAAACCAAATATGTATGATTTTTCTTTACTTTGTTTTTCTTCTGTATGAAGTGTGGTATCCTTATTCAGATGATTCTGGATTATTCTGAGAAATTCAATAAAGATAAATTTAAAAAAATAGTTGTATTACATCTTCCCGGTGTATCAATATTTCTTTCAATTCTTCCGCAGTATCACCTTTAAATACCACTTATCCCTACATCTTCCTCAGTAAAGACTGAAGCAAGGAATTCATTCACTCTCCACTATGGCCTTGTTCCCTCTTAGTGCCCCTTTTATCCCCCTATCATCTAATGGACCAACTGACTCTCTCACAGGTTTTTTGCTACAAATGTACTTGAAAAAGTTTTTATTATGCGTTTTTTCTTCCACAGCAAGCTTCTTCTCAAATTTTCTCTTTGCCTGCCTTATCAGTGCCTTGCATCTAACTTGCCAGTGCTTGTGCTGTTTCCAGTTTTCGTCATTTAACTCTTTTTTTTTCTATTTCCTGAAAAATGCTTTTTTGGCCACAACTGCCTCTCTGACCTCACCTTTAAACCATGCTGGCAGTTTTTGGACTTCCTTCCACTTTTCTTAAAGCGTTGAATACAGCTGGTCTGTGCTTCCAAGATAGTATTTTTAAACAACACCCAAGTCTTTAACCTTTGCAACTGCTCCTTTTAGTTTTTTCTTAACTATTTTCCTCATTTTATCATAGTCTCCCTTTCGATAGTTAAAAGGTAGTACTGTGGATTTCCTTACCATCCCTCCTCCATTAATTAAATCAAACGCAATCATGCTATGATCACTATTTCCAAGTGGCCGCAGCACCCTTATCTCTTGCACCAGATCTGGTGTTCCACTAAGGACTAAGTCCAAAATGGCTTCCCCTCTGGTTGGTTCATGAACCAGCTCAACCAAGAAGCAGTCATTTATTTCATCTAGAAACTTTATCTCCCTAGCATGTCCTGCTGTGACACTGACCCAGTCGATACTGGGGTAATTGAAATCACCCATTATTATTACTGTTCTGTAACTTTTGTTAGCTTCCCTGATTTCTTTGAGCATTTCATCATCCATTTGTTCATTCTGGCCAGGTGGTCGATAGTACACCCCACTGCCATCGCCTTCCCCTTTTTACATGGAATTTCAATCCATAGAGATTCTACAGCGAATTTTGTTTCCTGTAGAACTTTAATCCTTTGTGACTGAATGCCCTCTCTAACATAGAGCGCAACCCCTCCACCAATTTGATCAGCTCTATCATTACAATATAGTTTGTACCCAGGTATCACAGTGTCCCACTGGTTGTCCTCCTTCCACCATGTCTCTGAGATACCAATCATATCTAACTTCTCATTTAGTGCTATATATTCTAACTCTCCCATCTTATTTTTTAGACTTCTAGCATTTACATACAAGCATTTTAGAGACCGTATTTTATTCATATTAATCTGGTTATCGGTAGGCAGGGGTAATTTGGATAAGCTCTGCCTGCTCTGTACTCAAGGGCATTTGGGCTACCTTTGTCTTTATTGGAACCTCTCTGCTGATGTACCCTAACTTCATTTTTTTGGTAGTATCCTTAAAGGATACATTGTTCCGAACCATGCGCTCTTGGGTGACTGTCGGCTTTCCCCGATTATCTAGTTTAAAAGCTGCTCTATCTCCTTTTTAAAGGTTAATGCCAGCAGCCTGGTTCCATCCCAGTTAAGGTGAAGCCCATCCCTTCGGAAGAGACTCTCCTTTCCCCAGAATGTTCCCTAGTTCCTAACAAATCCAAAACCCTCATCCTTGCACCATTGTCTCATCCACGCATTGAGACTCCGGAGCTCTCCCTGCCTTTTGGGTCCTGCAGATGGAACAGGAAGCATTTCGGAGAATGCTACCCTGGAAGTTCTGGATTTCAACCTCCTAACTAAAAGCCTAAATGTAGCCTCCAGAACCTCCCTATGGCTTTGACAACAAATTCATTGGAATGGAGTGGAGTGGAGGAGTGGCCTAGTGGTTGGGGCAAGGTACTTCATGCCGGAAGGTCAGGGGTTCAAATCCCACTAGAGGACAGCAACCTTGGGCTGGAAGGACTGGGGTTTCTAGTCCCACACATGCTCCTTGTGGTCTTGGGCAAGCCACTTAACCCTCCATAGCCCATGTTCCCTGTAAAATAGTTATCTCCAAGTTATAATGCCCTGTTCAATGTAATTTCAGTTTGTTCAATGTAAACCGCACTGATGCAGAATAGCGCGGTATATAAGAGAATGTAAATAAATAAATTCCTACCACATTTTTCTATGTCATTGGTACCAACATGTACCAAGACAGCAGACTCCTCCCCAACACTATCTAAGACCTTGTCTAGGTCGTGCGTGAGGTCCTCTACCTTCGCACCAGGCAGGCATGTTACCAAGCGATCCTCACGTCCACCAGCCACCTAGCTATCTACATGCTAATGATCGAATCATTATAACGGCTGTCCTAACCCTTCCCTCATAGGCACATGGCCTTGGAGAAACTTCCTCGGTGTGAGAGGGTTTTACATCCCTGGAGGACAGGTCCTAGCAATAGGATCACTTCCTGCCACATCAGGATAATGCTCTCCTGTCACGTGACCTGCATAGCAACAGGGATGCTGCCAGACTGGAGGTGGGACTTCAGGACTATATCCCTATAGGTCTCGTCTATTTACCTTTCTGTCTTCCTTATGTCTTCCAACTCTTCTATTCTTGCCTCCAGAGATCGGACTTGTTCCCTGAGAGCAAAGAGCTCCTTGCCACCAACTGGGAGAAAATCATACATGTGACACTCAGTGCAAAAGACTATAAAGCCCCCATCTCGCGGCTGGACTGCTGTCTGCATCTTTGTTTTAAGGTTGTGTTTAGATATTTATGTTCTTTACTTACTAAGGGTTTCTGGGGATACTTATACTAATAAAACTATACCTAATACTTTTAATGTACTTTGTTCACCTGAAATTTATTTAATTTCAGGTCCTTAATGTATGCTTATGAGAATAAACAGCTGCACCTGAGAGTGAATATGGCACCTCCTTTCCTTTAAGAGGTTTAAGCACCCATAAAGCTATGATTATCCCAGGGGTGGGTGGGTGTTGGGGAGGGAGTGAGGAAAAAAAGATTTATTAAAAGCTGGCTGCTACACAGTACCCTCTCTTTTGCTTCTAAGGTAATCTGTGACCAATCTCCAGGGGGAGTCCCACAGCCCTTGCTTGGATAGAGGGAGTCTTGGGTTCTAAATCTAACCAGAAAGCTCTCCTCTGTGTTTTAAATTTAAACTAGGCTCTTACTGAGTATTAAATTTAAACGGAAAACTCTTTGCTGCTACTAGGCCTTGACCGATTTAACAAATACACTGGCTTCACATATTAATCAGCTTTAATCTAAAGACATTATTTTCCCCCAAGATTTAGAAAAATTCCCAGAAGTAATACAGTTGCAGATCTCTCTCAAGAAGTAGCAGTCCCCTTTTGTAGTCCTTCAAGACTGAGAAGCACAGAACTCTGGTTGAACTATTTATGTCTGTGCTTCTGAGGTAAGCTGTGACCAGTTTCCTGAGTGATTAACACAGTCCTTGCTTAAAAGTGCGAGTCTTTCAAACTGGCCTTTTGATCTGTTGCCTGGCTTTAACACCTATTTAAAAAATTTCACAGGTCTCTTGCCCCCTGTGTAGAAGGCCTCTTTGTAAAGGTCTCTAGAAATTATTTATTGCTCAAGGAATACTGACCCTGTTTTGCCTTTTATGCATTCAAGCCTTTTGCGGGAGGAAGTTGCCACTCTGCTTACTATCCTCGCCATTGAGCCATTCCCATCGACTCAGGTTGGCAAAGGGTTTTACTCCAGGTACTTCCTGGTTCTCAAAAAAACAATGTTTTTTTTGATCCATTCTAGACCTCCACAGTCTCAACCAGTTTCTGATGTGCGAATGGTTCAAGATGGTCTGCCTAGGGATGCTGCACCTGTACCTCATAAAGGACGACTGACTATACTCCTTGCATCTCAAGGATGCATAGACATGCATCCCGATCCACCCAAGTCACAGAAAATACCTCAGATTCATGCTGGGCAATCAGCACTACCAGTACTAGGTGCCCCCCTTTGTACTCACTTCAGCACTTCTGGTTTTCACGAAGCACCTCGTGGCCATAGCCGGCAACTTGCGCACCATGGGAGTCTTCGTCTTCCCCTACTTAGACAATCGGCTTTTCAAAGGCCCGACTCCGGATGCTGTCCAGCAGTCCACTCACCTCACCATATAGGTCCTTGAGCGATTGGGGTTTGTCATCAACTACCCAAAGTCCCACCTCCAAACCACGGAGCAGCTGGAATTCATTGGGGCCCTCCTTCATACCACTCGAGCCAGGACATTTCTACTGCTAGACTGCATGCAGCGGCTGACGGAGGTGGTCGGCAGCATGCCGCATCATTGTCACGCTACAGGCAGTGGGATGCTGAAGGTGCTTGGTTACATGGCCTCCACAGTCCACATTACCCCCTTGGCTCACCTCTTTATGTGGCAGGCACAATGGACCCTCTGCACACAATGGAAGCAGGCCATGGGCTGCCTCTGGGACAGGGTAGTGGTCACCGCTCCACTGGTGCGGTCCCTCGGCTAGTAGTTGGATCCCCCGATCCTGCTTCAGAGCCTTCCTTTCCATGCAGAGTCCTCCCTGCTGGACATTGACAACTGACGCGTCGAAGCTTGGGTGGGGGACCCATCTGGTCAGCATGCGGATGCAGGCCCCTTCTGGGCTAGGAGGGGCAGATTCAAGATGGCTGTGGCCGGTGAGTTTTGGCATGCACACAAATCGATGGGTAAGCAGAAGGTGATACCAGCTAAGCAACCCCCGACTAGCCAGAATACCCACGCGATTTCCTATGGTCCTTTGGATCAGTTTCTTGTACATGTGCAGCCAGGGCAGAACTTGGGAGGAATGGTATTGCCCGAGCGTGAGCCATTGGAGCATGTCAGCTCAGTGTCTTCTTCAGGGCTGGAGCTTACCCTCCAGAAGTGCAGCAGCCTTTGAAGCTGTACTTATCCCTCCGGAGTAGTTGCCCTTGGCTGGTGGGGCCCAAGTGGCCAGGCCAAATGGGGAACGGGGGCTGGACCTAGGGTTGGGGTCATCAAGTTTCTTGGTATCTCTCGAGGTGATTTCTTCTGGAGCCGGTTTGGTTACTGAGGATGAAAGGCAGACGGAAGAGGTTGTAGCGGCGTGGAGAGTGTCAGACGGGTGCCTGGGTGAGAATGTTCACAGTCTTGGCAAAGGCATATATTAATATGATTTGCAAGGGATTGTGGGAAATGTAGTCCATTCACACCAGACACAGCCGTTCACAATAATTAGTTGTGCTTGAGTGTAAAGCCAATAAGATATTTATTTATGGGGTTATTTCTCCCAACACAGATATGCTTGGTAGCACATAAAACAGGATACTTGCTTTCAGTGTTAAACTTAGAAAAACAAAATCAGGAAAACAACAGCTGAACTTGTCAGGCAATCAATTCAAAAGAATAAAGACCTGGTTGGTAACAAACTGGTCTTTTCTGTAGGCTCTAGCTAATATTTTCTTAGCAGTGCATCAAACAACAAGCAAAACCCACAAAGTAGGGAAAAACTGTTCTTTTCAGGTTAACTTCTTATATCTTCACACATAGACTCAGAAGTGATTCCCTCAGAGCTCACAAGCAATTAGGTAAGGCTCAATTGCTAGCAGTTACCCAGCTGAAATCCCTTAGCTGGCTTGCTTTCTACTGCGTGGCTCAAATCCTACTCAGGAGCTTTTCTGAGTAGATTAAAGAACAAGTTTGTATTTCTTTGTGATGGTTGTTGTACTTTGTAACAGAAAATTACCAAAGGAGTTTAGACAGAGAGCAATCCATGTATTCACAGCCTGCATCTGCAACCCCTCCCCCTTCTTCAACAATCATGGGTTCAATATCATGGATTGGTACAGAGGAATTTCTCAATGGAGCACTCTCAGGAGAATACTTGTTTCCCTGCTGTCTTTCAAGGGTATAGCTAGGGCATAGATCAGTGTTCATACCTGAGCTTCCATTGCTCTTAGAGTTCCTCTCTAGATAGCCTGGCCAGTATGTAGTCCAGTTCTTATGTCCAGCCTTCCAATCCAGATCCCTGGACACTGGGTCTCTCTTCACATACCTTCTGGCACGGGTCCTAGGGTCCCTTCCAAGTGCAGCCGTCTCCCTCACAGGTACCGTCTGGTGATTCCTAGCTCTGCAGCACCACTCCTCTGGTTTTCCCCAGTCCAATGGTGTATGCTGGCCTTTTGAATGTCTCCCAGTATACGTACTGCTCTGGACTCCTTTAGACCTCCCAAATGCTTTTCTCTTCTTTCTTCCAAAGGGCTTCTTGCCCTCTCTGTCCGTCCGCTCTGGCTTCGGCTTCTGATGATGATCCTCCAGATAATGAAGCTGTCCAAGACGAGGATCTCCAAACTGAATCTGAGGATAATTCTCTGTAGAATAAACTCTACCTTTATTCTGCTTAGATGAGTGCTCCACCCTAGCACAGCGCAGCTGTGCTGAATCAGGCGCTGCCCTTTGAGATGAGTGCTTGGGGATTACCTCATAGCCCTCCTGATTGAACACACGTTTCCCCACTTCAGCTCCTCTAATGGCTGTTGGAAACCTGGTGCATTCTGGGACTGGTAGTCTTTTATGGAAAAATTCTGTTTTCTTATTTCTACCAGAACTGACAGGTTGCTTGTTCAGAGTCACTTCACCTTTACTATAGCTCCTTCCTGAGCTATGATAAGCTTCCTTATCACAAGAGGTATAGCTGGAGTTGAGGGTGCTGCAGGAGGAATGACTTTGAATATTTTCCTATCTCCTCCCGGCCAGATAACTCTTGAATCAGTTTGGAATGCTATAAAGCAATTGACTGCAGCAATACTACCTCAAATACAGGATTTAAAATCTCAGCTGCATGATGTTGGTCAGGAATGTACTGTGAACTCAGAAGATATATCAAAGATCAGAGAAGACTGTGTGAGTTTATCTGTGTGGATTCTGTGGAAGGTCATATGGAAACTTTGGTTCATTCATGAAGACTAAGATTGAACAGCTGGGCCATAGCAAATGCCCTTCAGGCCCTCCGGGCACACCTGGCAAATCAGGTCCTCCTGATTCAGATGGACAACAGGGTGTTAATGTTCTGTGTTAACAAATGGGGAGATAGGGGCTCGTACCTCCTCTACTGGGAAGTGGTTCGGTTGTGGAAGGTACAGAGAAGAGCAACAAAACTGGTGAAAGGGATGGAAGGATACCGCTATGAGGAGAGGCTTAAAAGGTTAGGGCTCTTCAACTTGGAAAAGAGACGGCTGAGGTGGGAATATGATGTTATTGTTGTTGTTAATTGCCGTCGAGTCAGGGTCGACTCATGGCGACCCTTTGGATGGTTGTCCTAAATTGTGTTTGGTCTTCAATCAGGCAGCTCATTGTTGATAGACTGGTACCCATAGCTGCTGTTATTGTATCGATCCATCTCATTGCTGGCCTTCCTCTTTTGTGTTGACCTTCTATCTTGCAAAGCATGATATCTTTCTCTAATGATCTCTCTTTTTGCATGATGTCCACAGTATGAAAGTCAAAGTCTTGTCATCTGAGCTTCTAAGAGGTCTTTAAATTAATGAATGGCGTGAAACGGGTAAACGTGGATCGGTTGTTTACATCATCAAAAAGTAGAAATAATAGAGGACACACAATGAAGCTACAATGTAACCCATTTAAGACTAATAAGAGAAAATATTTTTTTACTCAACATGTAATCAAACTCTGGAATTCGTTACCGGAGGATGTAGTAAAAGCTGTTAGTGTAGCTGGGTTTAAAAAAGGTTTGGACAAGTTCCTGGAGGAAAGGTCCATAAACCATTATTAAAGAGGACACAGGAAATCCACTGCTTACCTCAGGGAGAGCTGTGACCTAGATTGGTCACTGTTGTTAATAGAATACTGGCTTGATGGACCTTGGTCTGACACAGTATGGCATTTCTTTTGTTCTTATGTGCTGGATCATGTGATGGAGCTACAGGTGACTTACCTGCCCTGTGAGCTCAACATTTCAACTGAGCAGAGTCCTCCAGCCACACAAATGGACCGTCTAAAGGGAGGTGGTGGAATAAATATTCCAGGAGTGGGGCATCCCCATGATCAACCTCCTTGCCATATCGCAGAACTCCCAAATGGGCCGGTTTTGCTCCAGGAGGCTGGCTTGCATCATATGCCATTCTCCTTTACTGGAGGGTTGGGCTTGCTTTATGCCTTTCCTTCGATCCCACTTGTGAAAACTTTGCTGAGACTGCAGGCCAACACGGGCACTATGATCCTCATCACCCGGTACTGGCCTTGGCAACTGTGGTTCCAAACCCTACTATTGCGGTTTGCTCGGAGGGAGCTTCTCCGTCTGTGTTCTGCTCTGGATCTCATCTTCCAGGATGGGGGGATTCTGTTGCTTCAACGTCCGCTCCCTGTCCCTTACGTCCAACGTCCGCTCCCTGTCCCTTAGTTTTTTACATCTGTCATTATTTGTAAAAAGTTAGAAAGTTTCTCTGTTTCAATGTAATGCATATCTATTCCATGTAAAAAAGTTAAAAAGTTCTCTGTTCAATGTAATGTAAAGTATACAGAAGTATACATAATTTGTTAAATTGTTCCATGTAAACCGCCCTTGATCACTGGAAGGGGCGGTATAGAAGAAATAAGTAAATAAATAAAATAAATAAATAAATACGGCATGGATGCTGAGCGGGTTGTCCTGTCTGAGCCTAATCTACCTGACAGCATCATGGAGGGTCTACTGGTGTCATGCAAGGACTCGATGCATCAAGCTTATGTGTTCAAGTGGTGGAAGTTCGCCACTTGGTACATAAGTAGGGTGCTGAATCTCTTCTCCTGTGCAGTGGATCGCTTACTGGAGTACCTTCTGCACCTCTTGGACTCAGGCCTGAAGTTCAACTCTGTCTGAGTCCACCTCAGCGCGAACGGCACCTACCATTGTGGCTCAGGGGGGCTGGGTCATCTCGGTTCACCTGCTGTTGGCTCGATTCATGCGTGGTTTGCTTCTCTTGAAGCCCCCCATCAAACCTCATACAGTGACTTGGGATCTCAATGTGGTCCTTACGCAGCTCATGCCAGCTCCTTTTGAGCTGCTGGACTCTTGTCCTCTTGACTGGGAAGATCCTGTTTTTTGGTGATGGTCACATCGGCTCGCTGTGTCAGTGAGCTCCAGGCTCTGGTGGCCCATCCGCCTTACACCAGGTTTCATCAGAATCGGGTGGTCGTACGGACAGACCCCCGATTCTTGCATAAGGTGATCTCTGAGTTCCACTCAGCCAGTCAATTGTCCTGCTGACTTTCTTCCCGAGGCCTCATGCCAACTGGGGGGAGGCTGCATTGAACATGTTGGACTGTAAGCATGCCTTGGCCTTCTACATAGACTGCAGCAGGGCTCACCGGCAATCTACAGAGCACTTCGTCTCATTTCACCCTTGTAAGTTGGAGACTGCTGTCTTTAAGTGCACGCTGTCCCTGTGGTTGGCATATTGTATCGCCTTGGCATATTCATAGGCTGGCCTGAGCCTCGAGGGCCATGTTACGGCTCATAATGTCTAAGCCATGGCCGCTTCTGTCACTAACCTGTGCTTGGCCTCCATGGATGAAATCTTCAGTTCACACATTCACAGCCTACTGTTATCTGGATGGGGATTCCCGACAAGACAGCAACTTTGGCCAGTCCATGCTCTGGCACCTCTTTGTATATTAGGTCCAACTCCTGCCCACTGGCCCTTATGTCTGTCCAGGCTACCTGCAAACATTATATCAAAAATGCTATTTTATTTAGGGAACAGGTCTCAGACTAGAGCGGGGAGGGATCTGATGAGGTAAACCTCTAAACACCAATCCCCTTCTTTGCATCAAGGACCCGAAAGTTTATTTATTTAACTGTATTTATATCCCGCTTTTCACCGGGTCAAAGCGGCGTTACATGCAAGAGTGGGGAAATTAAGTATAAGGGTGGGACCATCACCAGAGAGACAACATTGATGATTTTGGTATGAGACAGACTTTGGACATGGACAGGTTAGTGCAGCTTTGGATCAATGTATCATGGTGGGCGAGATCAGAGGTTAGTGCACTTTTTGGTGGGAGTCGTATTGAAGTATTCCTGGAATAAGGTGGTTTTTAGCTGTTTTCTGAAGGATAGTAGATCGGCATTGTTTCTGAGATGGCTCGATTCTCCTTTCTCCTTGGTGCTAACGACAAGCTCCTGTGATTATACTTCGCTCGTTTGTATGCCCGTTTAATAACCCCTGAAGGATAACCCCTACTTTGAAAATTTTTCTGAAGAGTTTTAGATTGTGTTTTAAAGTCGATGTCCTCGGAACAATTCCGTCTATAACGCAGGAAGTGGGAAAAGGGAAGACTGTTTTTAAGTTGAATCGGGTGAGCGCTCCGGTAGTGCAACAAAGCATTTCTATCCACTTCTTTTCTGTGGATAGTAGTGAGCCAACGATCCATGCCTTTCTTAACTTCCACATCCAAATAAATAATCCTCTCTTTGTTAAAACTATATGTAAATTGAATGTGAGGATCTAATTGGTTTACCCATTCAAAAAATAATTGTAAATGATATTCTTGCCCAATCCACAACAAAAAAATATCGTCTATATATCTACCCCAAAATGGGATCTGCCGTTGAAAAGGGGACAGAGACATCCATTTTTTCTCAAAATCGCCCATATAGAGATTGGCAATCGAGGGGGCACATGTGGCCCCCATTGCTATTCCCATTTTTTGATGATATAATTTTTCTTCAAAAATAAAAGAATTCTCATACAAGACCATCTTAGTTATCTCTTGCAAAAATTTCAATTGCGGCTCTGTGACATCTCCCCTGGCCTGCAGTGCAGATGATACACTGGAGCTTGCCGCTTTTTGTGGGATACTCGTATATAAGGAAGTAACGTCCATTGTAACCAATATCACCTCAGCATTACTGGCCCACTGGGCATGCTGTTCCAACAACTGTAAAAAATGGGTTGTGTCCCTGATAAAAGATGGAATAGACTTCAATAAAGGTCTTAAATATGAGTCTAAAAAAGTAGATAATGGCTCCAAAGTCGTCCCCCGAGTTGAAACTATGGGGCGGCCCAGGAGGATTGTCCAACCTTTTATGAACTTTAGGCACCAAATAGAATTTTGCTAATGATGGACGCTGGACATTTAAATAATGCCATTCCTTCTTAAAGATAATTTTGTCTTGGAAAACTTGAGTTGTCAATTGTTTAATCTTCTCCTGTAGCCGAATAGTGGGGTCTTCCTCTAGCTGGATATATGTAGTAGTGTCTGATAGGGAACTTTCGGGTCCTTGATGCAAAGAAGGGGATTGGTGTTTAGAGGTTTACCTCATCTGTTACAATCTGATCGAGTGCCTTTATTGTTAAAGTCCTCTTGGAATCCCCCAGGCCCGGTACACTCATCTTTACTTCTTTATAAAGATCTCGTCCTTACAGATGTTGAAAAGTTGGAACAAACAGAAAGAGGCATGTATAATACCCTTTCCAAAGATGAAAGAATAGCATTACAATCACTCCTGGCACAGCCTGAATTAGTAATACGGCGGGCAGATAAAGGAGGAGCAGTAGTGGTGCAAGATAGAGATCAGTATTTGTTGGAAGCTCAGAGACAACTATCAGACACTACTACATATACCCAGCTAGAGGAAGACCCCACTATTCGGCTTTGCAAGACAAAATTATCTTTAAGAAGGAATGGCATTATTTAAATGTACAGAGTCCATCATTAGCAAAATTCTATTTGGTGCCTAAAGTTCATAAAAGGTTGGACAATCCTCCTGGGCCGCCCCATAGTTTCAACTCGGGGGACAACTTTGGAGCCATTATCTACTTTTTTAGACTCATATTTAAGACCTTTATTGAAGTCTATTCCATCTTTTATCAGGGACACAACCCATTTTTTACAGTTGTTGGAACAGCATGCCCAGTGGGCCAGTAATGCTGAGGTGATATTGGTTACAATGGACGTTACTTCGTTATATACGAGTATCCCACAAAAAGCGGCAAGCTCCAGTGTATCATCTGCATTGCAGGCCAGGGGAGATGTCACAGAGCCGCAATTGAAATTTTTGCAAGAGATAACTAAGATGGTCTTGTATGAGAATTCTTTTATTTTTGAAGAAAAATTATATCATCAAAAAATGGGAATAGAAATGGGGCCACATGTGTCCCCTCGATTGCCAATCTCTATATGGGCGATTTTGAGAAAAAATGGATGTCTTCGTCCCCTTTTCAACGGCAGATCCCATTTTGGGGTAGATATATAGACGACATTTTTTTGTTGTGGATTGGGCAAGAATATCATTTACAATTATTTTTTGAATGGGTAAACCAATTAGATTCTCACATTCAATTTACATATAGTTTTAACAAAGAGAGGATTATTTATTTGGATGTGGAAGTTAAGAAAGGCATGGATCGTTGGCTCACTACTATCCACAGAAAAGAAGTGGATAGAAATGCTTTGTTGCACTACCGGAGCGCTCACCCGATTCAACTTAAAAACAGTCTTCCCTTTTCCCACTTCCTGCGTTATAGACGGAATTGTTCCGAGGACATCGACTTTAAAACACAATCTAAAACTCTTCAGAAAAATTTTCAAAGTAGGGGTTATCCTTCAGGGGTTATTAAATGGGCGTACACACGAGCGAAGTATAATCACAGGAGCTTGTTGTTAGCACCAAGGAGAAAGGAGAATCCATCAGAAGGAGAACAAGTGAATTTTATAACAAAATTTTCACCTCATAGTGGCTCGCTTAAAAAGATCTTAAAACGCCACATGAATGTGCTACAAAGCATTCCAAGCTTGCAGGATAAGTCAATTCGCTGTGTGTGGCAACGTCATAGAAATTTAAAAGAGCTCCTTAGTCCAGCGACATTAAGACCTTTGGCTATTCCTGAGCAAATCACACAAAAGGGGCACACAGAATGTGGTAGTTGTAACATCTGTAGTATAATGTTGGAACTAACTGAATTTCATTACCATGGAAGGAAGTATATTTTAAAAAAACAAACTACCTGCAGTTCTATTTATGTGGTATATGGTATACGGTGCCCATGCCATCTGTTGTATGTAGGAAAGACTATCCGTCCTTTACGAACCCGCATTAATGAACATCAGAGCCGATTACGATGCAAGAAGATTGAAGCACCCATAGTGGCTCACTGTTTGACTTTTAATCATCAGTTTGACCAGCTCTATTGTTTTGCATTGATCAAATTACAGCAGGGTTTGCGGGCAAGATGAGGGAACAAAACCTTTTAATTTGTGAACAACGCTGGATATATACGTTGCAGTCTGTTTACCCCAGGAGGTTTAAATGCCCAAATAGACTGGGCAGTGTGTGTTTAAGAAGAAAATAGGGTGGAGGAATAGCGCTAAGAGAAGAAGCGAGTAACCGCTGTTTGCGACTGATTTGAAGATCAATCTAATTGCTGAGCTTTAAATGGGCTACAGTGACGGTTTTCATTAATAATGAGTAATCATTCATTGATAATGAGTAGTCATAGACTTTTTAGTACATAAAATCATGATAGCCAATGGCAAGAAGGCTGGAAGGCAGGAATTGGTTAAAAGGCTGGGCTTAAGAATGAAACTACGCATGCGTGGCGTTCTTTGAGAAAAGACAAACGTGAAGGAATGAGGAGAGAGGTATGTCTTCTTCAGCGTTAAAGACGGGATTGTCTTCAGCAGTATCTTATAGTCAGAGAGAAAATATTTATCTTAAAAAATGCTGTGTGTATTCATCTATCTCCAGGAACAAGCAGGAATGAGTCTTCACATATGGGTACGTCGGTACCGACGGAGCCTGCACGGGAATGCTGCCCAGCTTTCAATTAGAAAGCTTTTGGCAGCATCCCTCGCGCCTGCGCAGTGACTTCCCGCCTTCTCCACAGCCTCTCTTCAGTTTTCGTTTTTTCCGCGGAGCCGGCAGGACATCCTCCTGTCACCGCAGAAACCTTTCTCTTTAATTGCTTTAATTATTTTAATTTTTTGTTTTCTTGTGGTCGTGGCTGTTTCTCCCGCTACCACCGGTACCGCCGGTGGTTTTTAGGCTAAAATCTCTAAAACTTTTCTTCAGTTTTTTTTGCCTTAACTCTTAGGCCTACTAGGCCTTTTTCACTATGGAGCCTTCTTTTCCTAAAAAGTGCCTCCGCTGTGGAAACACCTGTTTCTTTTTAGACACCAATAGTTGGTGTCTCAACTGTGTGGGTCCTGACCCTTTTTCCCCTGACTTGTCAGGAGATAATTTTGTGAGACAACCTTCAGTATTTAGAGTTTCCCTCGATACCGTTTTTTCTTCGGCATTGAGGGTACCCGGTTTCTCTACTTCATAGGATCAGGTAACCCAAAAACAGTCTGTTAAGACTAGTCAGTGCTTGAGTGGTATGTCCCATGCCCAGCATGGTGACGGCTCCGGCCTTACCCTCAAGAATCCATTGGCATTACCCCTGCGGGAGTCTTCGGGCTCCAAAGCGTTAAAGGGGTTTCAGGATGTTCCTGGGGCTCACCCCTCACAGAACATACCTGAGCCATGCGCGGAGGTGGTATCCGCTTCGAGCGGTACCGAGCCTCCGGCATCGGCACCGGTGTCGAGCACTCCACTCTTCACCAGGGATCGTCATCGGGCGTCCTTGGTACCTTCAGGACCGATCGATACGCACCGCATTGACTTCCCTCAGCCATGCTTCGGGACGGTACCGACGTCGATCGGTTCCGATACCCTAGCATCGGCATCGACATGGACCTCGGTACCGTCGATATCGATCGATGTCACCCAGGCTGCCTTAGTGGTATCGGCATCGCCGATACTACCACTGGCGTCGGAACTGTCGAGACATGCATCGCTAGTCTCGCTCTCTTCGATGCCGAGTCTTGAGTCGATATCGAGTCTCGAGGACTGCGTCCCGACGCGTCCCGGAACCGACTCCGGTCGTTTCCCCATAGGTAGTTTCGAAGATCTTAGCCATAACTCCCTCATGATCTCGGTACCACGACAGCAGTTCCCGATGACTACTTCACCTGCTAGTCCTTTATCACTAGCAAGGTTGTTGCCTGTTCTTGCACCGCTGCCTAGTTTGGAACCGATACCTGGCATTGTTGCAGTACCTTGTACGTCCTCTGATACTCAGGCTCTTTCTTTAGCCTCACCAGGAATACTTCCCATAGGAGATCAGTCTTTTCAGACTTTTCTCCTGGATATGGCAACCTTTCTTAATATTTCTATCCCTGGTTGTGATCCTACACATGGCTCACCGGCACAAAAGCAACAAATACAGTTTCCTTTACATCCTGCTCTGCAGGATCTCCTTCTTAGGGTTTGGAAATCACCCTTACGACTTCCTCAAGTTTCTAATGATGTTGAGGTTAGGTACCGTGTACCACCCTCTCCAGGGTTCCAAAAACCTCAACTTTCTCATCGTTCCCTGGTAGTGGAATCAGCACTGAGGAAGGTTAAGAGCAAGAAGAAGCATTCTTCTTTTCCACCAGGTCATTCTTCAAGAACACTTGATGCTTTTGGCCGTCAAGCCTTCCAAAACTCTATGCTGGCTTCCAGAGTTCTCTCATATATTTTTCACATGAGTCTAACACTCCAGGAAGTCACAGAGAAATTGTCTCTTTTGACCCCTTTTTTACCAGAGCCCAAGGCTACTGATTATATCTTGCTCATCAATCACAGCCGGAATATATCCTGGTTTCTGTCTCGTGCTTCTATAGATTCTTTTGAGTCCATTAGCAGATCCTCTGCTATTGCCATTGCAGCACGTCGCAGAGCCTGGCTTGAGGCTTCAGACTTGAGCAAATGGGCACAAACTATACTAGCTCATTCTCCTTGTACAGGAGAAGGTCTTTTTAATAAGGAGGCTTTACGTCAGGTTGCTCAATGCTCCCCTGACTCTTCTTCCACTAGAAACCATTCTAAGCCACCTCCTTCTTCAAATAGTAGGAAATGTCCTACCAAACCTTCTTTTCCTAAGAAAAGGAAGTTTCATTCCTCTCCTGCCCATCATTCGGCTGTACCTAAACAAGGGACGCCTCAGCCTAGTCTGAAGTCCTCCAGTTCTGGCCAGTCTCAACATCCCCAGCAACCATAGGTGCCTGGAATTGTAACTTACATATTAAAAGATTATTCACTGTGCTTTTCTTTTTCAGTGTACTAACCTGTCAAAAAAAAAAAAAATTATTTTGTTCAGGTACTACACACTCCAGAAGAGCAGTTGCAACTATCACCTGATAGTTTCTTTCCCAACTGAACATTTTTCCTTCAGTTGACTTACCCCATGGGTACGTCCCCTCCAACTACTTGAGGGCTACCATACTGAACTGCTTCTCTGGTCGTTCCCCAGACAGTGAGAAGAGATATCCCCTCTCTTTTCTTGTCTGTTTTCTTTATTCAGCACAGGACACTCTCTCTGCTGTTTCTGTCAACAGCTCTGCCTGCAGGAGTTGTAATAATTGTATTACTGGGACTTTTCCAAGTTCCAGTCCCTTGTTAAAAAATTTTTGTCTAGCCTCTGTAGTGATTCCAAACTATCTTGGATCCTCCTACTCGTTAGGCTTTCTCACATTATTCTAACCATCTCCTTTTCTAGGATATGGCAACATAACTGATTTTCAGTCAGTTTCTCTCATAGCTCTCCTGCACAATGCTCTCTGCAGTCTTCAGAGAAGCTTTCTACTATGAGGGCTTTGCTATAGAGCATTGTCCTTGTCTCTGAAGTTCCTCTATTATTAGAGAGAAACTTCTCAACCCTTCCTATGCCTGTGAGGGTTCTCCACACCCCCTCTAACCTGGGGTGTTCACACGAGATAGCAGTTCTTCTGCGTGAAAATCCAAGGCATCTACCATGTCAGTGTTCTGTAGAACTCCCTGCCTTGTTCTCTACAGATTCATATCTTCATCTGTTCTCACGCGAACATCACGGTTATCTCACTGGGTTGCTTTCCTGCATCCCTCAACCCACGAAAATAGATTCTCTATGCATATCCCAAGTGGGCTCACCCTCTCGCAGAACACAGATTCTTTTTCATTTACATTCCCCATGTACAATTATGGGGCTGGGTGGTAGACATGTATCTCAATCTGTTGTCTTGTATGTAGCATCTCCATATATGTCTACATACTTATATCATTTCTCTGGTGGTGCTAAACCATGCCCCACAAATTTCCATATATCTAGGTGTATCATCTATATATATATATATATATATATATATATATATATTTGATAAATTTCACCACCCATATCCTAATATACAACTCTGGACATATGTATATTTATCTATCTATATATATCTATGAATATATACATATCTATTCCAGCCACATATATATATATCTCCCTATATGTATGTGTTTGATGGGGGGCTTCTTAAGGGTTGGTCAATCTTATTCACTATCACCCTTACTGTCTATACTACATGATTTACCTCTTAGAGGTTTTAGACAGATTGTTGCCCCACGTCCCATACCAAATTATGATACAGGACCTGTTCAGCACCAACAACCACTTTGGTGCTAACATCTTCTATTTTTTCTTTATGTCCTTGAAGCATCCAGCTTCAATATTTTTCCTATCTCTCGCCAGCTAGGAAAAACAGTGTACATCTTTATCTTCGAGTACACAACTGTTTTCCGTAGGAATAGGGGTTTTCCATCCCCCCTTTCCTGCCAGGACTGGGCTAGTTCTTCAACTCCGTCAGTCTTCTTCCTTTAGTCCTCAATGTTCATGATGCCTAAAGGACTTTTCAGCTTTTCCCATAAAGCTTTCCATTGAAGACCAGACGTCTACTCCTACCCAGTTGACACCTAGATCATCTACTACCTCCAAGTCTGGACCTTCATCCTCACTACTGAGAGGTCAACTTGACGATTCCGCCACTACTTATCCAGTAGACTCCATCATGCTTTCTACTTCCTACCATACAGTAGGTAAGCTGCATATTTTAAGTGTACATTAAATGTGTTTTAATTTTATTTATTTATTTATTTATTTTATTTATTTACATTCTCTTATATACCGCGCTATTCTGCATCAGTGCGGTTTACATTGAACAAACTGAAATTACAATTACGCATCATATCTACCAAGGACTCCTGTAGTCTGTAGAACATCTAGTCCTTGGCTATGCTGTTTCTTTCCTCACAGCTCCTTTATTGTCAACTCCTACCCTCCATCCCACATTGGATGCCGGGGATTCCTGGAGACAAAATGCGCCCCTGACCCGGGCACTTGCATTTTTATGGGATCTCCCCCTGGCATCTCCAGCTAGGGAGTCCCCATATGTGAAGACTCATTCCTGCTTGTTCCTGGAGATAGCACAGTTACTTACCTGTAACAGGTGATCTCTGGGAACAGCAGGAATTAGTCTTCACAACCCTCCCACCTCCCCTAGGAGTTGCATCTTTTTTATTTTTTCCATTTTCTCTCCTCGCCTTTGTCTCAGCTCTGAAACTCAACTGAAGAGAGGCTGTGGAGAAGGCGGGAAGTCACTGCGCAGGCGCGAGGGATGCCAAAAGCTTTCTAATTGAAAGCTGGGCAGCATTCCCGTGCAGGCTCCGTCGGTACCGACGTACCCATATGTGAAGACTAATTCCTGCTGTTCCCAGAGATCACCTGTTACAGGTAAGTAACTGTGCTTTATGTAGAGCTGAGAAGAAGCTGCATGTCTTCATTAAATTGGAATCCCCCGAAGAAACCGCTTGGACGGTGAAACGCACAAGCGCTGATGACTTGCGTTGGGACCCAAGTTTAGATTCTCAGATAAGCAAACAAGCATTTCTTATTACTCTGCATTCTGTTAAATGCTATATGAGTCATGAAAATCTTAGTCATTAAAGATATAATGAACTTTTAAACCACAGAAAGCAATCAGCAGAAGAAAGGTTTTGGAGTAATTAGCGTAAGAAAAGTTTTGAAATAATCAGCGGAAGAAATGCTTGAAATGTTGAAAGACACTGGTAGATACTTTTACATATAAAAAAAAGAAAAAAAAAAGGGAACTTTCGGGTCCTTGATGCAAAGAAGAGGATTGGTGTTTAGAGGTTTACCTCATCAGATCCCTCCCCGCTCTAGTCTGAAACCTGTTCCCTAAATAAAATAGCGTTTTTGATATAGTGAGAGAATGGAGCAATATTTGTAATAGGACTGGTATATTGATTGCTCCAACAAAACCCGATAGGTGATAGTTTACCTGCAAACATTGACTAATCTCAGTGCTGCTGTATACTGAGGATGCTGAATCAGTGGAGTCCCTAGAGGGACTATTTTCCTGTTCTCCAGTTTTTGTCACCCCTGTTGGGCTTGAGCCTCCTCGATTTTCGGTAGTCTGTAGCTTGGGAGTCCCATACATAAGGACTTACTTCCTGTTTGTCCACAGAGAAAACATAATTACTCACCTGTAGCAGGTGTTCTTTGTGGACAGCAGGAATAAGTCTTTGCAACCCTCCCGCCTCCCTGAGGAGTTGTTTTTCTTGGCTACTGCTTTGAAATTTGACTGGAGAAGTTGGCGCCGTGGCAGACGCGCATGCACAGTGCAGCGCCCAGAGGTTTCCAGTGTTAGCTGGGAGTGTTCCTCGTGTGCTCTGTCAATGATGTCAACCCTACGTGAAGACTTATTCCTGCTGTCCACTGACAACACCTGCTGCAGGTAAGTAACTTTGCCTTTAAAGGGCTTGTGGAGATTCTTGTTGGAGAGACTGGCAAGATTGGGACCTTCGTGGTTTTTTATTTATTTATTTGTTTATTTGAACGTTTTTTTTTATATCGCCCCTTCCAGCGATTAGGGGCAGGATACATGGAACATATTAACCGGTACAATTTAAACATGGAACTCCGAACAGTAACTATATATATACCAGTACACACTATTTATAAGTGCATGGTGATGGCTGGAATTTCTTAGCTATATGCAATGAGTTAGAGGAGGGGAAATGGGGTGGGTTAGACTGTTGGGGCGGATGGGAGGGTGGAGTTAAAGGATATATTGTTTATAAGGTGAGCATTATAATGTTGTGAGAAGAGGTGTGTTTTCAGTTCCTTGCGGAAGGTTAGGAGATCTTTGATAGCTCTGATTTGGTCAGGGAGTGTGCTCCAAAGTGGTTGGAGTGTGACAAAATCTAAAGATACTGGAGAGACATTCAAGATCAGACTTGGATCATTATTGGGATAAATTCTCCCTTGCACTCAAAAATGTATTTGCAGGGCCTCTTTGATCAGGAAGATAAAATGTGAAAATCTCCCCAATTTATTGGCAGCATGCTTGGTAGTTGCTAGAAAAGGCAAGAGACCCAAGTTCATGAAAGCGGAAGACTTGATGTGCTTTGAAATGACGTTCTAAGAATATCTTCGACACGGACTCCTTTGTGTCATTGGGTTTGCTCCTAAGTTACATATTGAGAGTTCTGCTGGATGAGAGTCACCACATGGCGTCTTGTTCTCTGGGCTTGCTTGAACTACGGTCTTTTGATAGTTTACATTTGAATTAGCTTGCCTCTGTTGGCAAAATTCCCTCTGGAATGGAGTAGAGGCAAAGTGTCATTGAGTTTATTAGTGCACATCGTATCGTTAGACCGGGTTCAATATGCATTGCTTGTTGGTGTTGGTGTGTCTAAGGGAGACTGTATGATTATCTATGAAAAAGTCATAGGTATGAATCCTTGTGTCTATAACATTATTATTTGCTGTGCTATGTACTTGCAATGCAATGTGTGCCTTCGAGTCAGTCCTGACTCCTGGCGACCCAGAAGCTCCTGGGTTTTCTTGGCAGTGTCACCGGAAGTAGATTGCCAGGCCTTTTTTCCGAGGCAGTGGAGGGTTAAGTGACTTGCCCAAGGCCACAAGGGGTGCCAGTGGGAATCAAACCCTGGTTGCTTGGTTACCAAGCCAGTGTTCTAACCACTAGGCTACCACTAGGCTACTCCTTTTTTAAGTAGCCAGTAAGTACACTCTGTGTACTTACTGGCTACTTAAAAAAAAACAACGCATACTCAGTCAGTATCCAAAATCAAGAGTCAGAAAGTGTTTGCATCAAATGTCATACGCACAGACTATAAGGAATTTGATACTAAAACAAAACCACCACCTGTGTAATAAGATATACTAAAGTTTTCAAAATTTATGTATTTATTTATTTAGACAGTTTTGTATACCACCTTATCCTTCAATCAAAGTGGTCACAACACAATTGGAGGATACATTTAACACGAGGGGATATGAGACACATACACTAATACTTTCGGGGAACATGGGCAAAATGTCAAAAGCAAAGCAATTAATGAGCAAACAACAAAGCAAACAGTGTCCCTTAGACAGGACCTACCTGAGGGGCAAGGTTGAAAAAAGAAAGCACTGGCAGGGGTGTAAGATTAAGGTCACTAATCTGGCACTGATCTTCTCCATTTTTCAGCCATTCAGATGGAGAGCAAAAGACCTCTGATTCTAGCTTCCATGAAAATCCCTCTTCAGAGCACCATCAATAAGGTAAAAAGCAATTGTACAACTAGAAACCTGTAAACATAGTCTGTTCCTTTTGGATCTGACTTCTGTATCCTTCCCACCTCCTGCTTGTACCTGCTCCCCTCTATCATTCCAGCACAGCTTCTCTCTCCATCCAGCATAGCTCTTCTTGTTCATTCCCTATACCTGCACGCAGCACAATTTCTCTCCTGACATAGCTCCTTTACTTCACCCCTTATCCCTCCCCCAGTCCAGCACTACTTCTTCCTTGCCCTGTACTCCTTGAGTCAGTTCAGCTAAATGCCTATCCAACTTAATTTGTCCCCATCCATCACAGCTTCTTCCCTTCATCTTTTACTTCCCTATTCAGCATATTTACTTCCTCTCCCCTACTTTCCTATTCCCCATTCTAGCTCAGTTCCTTTCCAGCTCTGCTTGTCCCCCACCCACCAAGCACACAACTACTTTTCTCAGCCCTCTACTCCTGCATGCAAGAGTTTTTGTCCTGCTCTCTTTTCTTCAGTTTAGCGCAACTTTTCTCTCTCACCCCAGCCCCCAATCCGACACAGTGCCTTGTCCCCTACTCTTAACACATCTTTTTCCCATCTCCCCACCCTGCTTTATCAAAAAGCATTTCCATTCAACACTCCTGAGGAATTAGGAGGGTGTCCCAGCTATTGCACCCCAAGTACACATGTGCCGAATATTGGATGATCAAGAACCATCATTGCAATGAATGAGTCTGTCACACCTGGTGACATCATCTGATGTCGCCATGGATGGAAGTGCTGTCCCAGAGCTCAGAAAGGGAAGCCTTTCTGAGTATGTGCCAGGTGACCCTACCTCCAGAGCCTGACCCTACCTATCTTATTCACTTCTTAACGCCTTGCCAGCAAGGACAGAAACCTCAGCTCTCCCATAAAAATTCAACAAAAGAAGAAGAACAGGAAACAAGACTGCGAAGCTGTTTCAGCCATGAGCTCAAAGCTGGAAAATAAACAGCACTGACGCACATTATCACTTCATCAGGTGCCTGGGAATGAGTTACCATGTGGAGGCTGCCCGCACTATGCCCGCATGTCCCCATGGGCCTGACGATCATGCAGCCATTCTCTCCGTGACTTCACCGAAGCACTTGCCGCCGGAGCCTCTCTGGATCAGCTGCCCCCACAGGCCACATCCTCCCACATGGCCAAGAAGAAGCACCAGACAAAGAAGCATGCTGCCATGGCATGGGATGTGCCCGACAAGGCCTCCATCCCCGGGCCGGTGTGTCTAGAGACCCTCGCTGTGGCCCACACATCGGCTACCCAGCCTGCTTCCTCTGCAGCCCTAGGAAACAGTGTTCCCCCATTCAGCATACCTCCATCAGATCTCCATGGCGCTGCCCTCTCCACGGCCATTAGACACACCACGGAAGCAAAAAACGTATGTCGGTGCATCACTGTGCCACTGGGGAAGCCCTACGGAGCCCCTCTGTGCCAAGATTGCCAGAAACCAGGACACGGGAACACGTGTAAGCCTGCCATCACACTGGCGAGGATATCACCTCTCCACGCTGGAAACGTCACCTTGAGCCTCACAATGCCGTGATCTGCCCCAACACCAACTCAGCTTACAGCGGCAGCAGGCAACGCCGCAGGAGCAGAAGGGACAGAAGCAGCTCATGCTACAGAAGGTACAGATGGAGATCAGCAGCAGCGATTCCAGCAGCTCCCACAACAGAAGTCGCCACAGATCCAAGATTCATAGGGGACATCGATCACCCCTCAGCACAAGCAGCTCAGCCACCCCAACACGCACAGTCCGAAGACCTACAGTCCGATGAGCGGGCATGACCATCGTGGTGGCACAGGGAAGCCATAGCATGCATCCACAGCGGCCCTAGACCTCATTGCCGGCTTCTAGGAGCAGAACTCCCCATCGGACACAGATATCCACTGAACATGCCGCTCAGGACAATGTGTAACCAGCTCTTATTTCGCTGCCATTGAGGGACATGTGGAGGCCCTCGCCATCACCATCGCCCCCATGTTTCTCGCCAGATCCCCTGACGATGGACAGCGAAGGGGATGAAGCAACCATCCATGGCTCCATGGAAGGGAACTGTTGCTGTCCTAGTTTGCCAGGCACCATGTCAGAGGTTTCTCCACCACCTCCGCAGCCACCATCATCAACAAAGGACCTCACATACCCCAAATTTCTTCAGAGACTGGAATCCCAACTCTTACTCACCCTAGCCAACACACTGGACCCAAGGAGCTTCAATCTTCATCACCCACTGCCTCAACCTCGTCCTGTTTCCTCCAACCTATTCAGAAATCTTCATGCTATTGATCCTTTGGTTCTTTCTTCCACTGTTTCTTCATCTCTTTCTTCCACTATGTCATCTAAGTCTGTTGAAGAGGCAGTAACTTCCTATAACGCTGTACTCTCCTCTGCTCTGGATGCTCTCGCTCCAACCATGCCACTTCCTGTGAGGCGTTCTGCACCCCAGCCCTGGATTTCATCCACTACGCACTATCTACGTTCCTGTGCCCGTTCTGCTGAGCGTGCTTAGCTCAAATCCCGCTCCCTTGCAGACTTTCTACACTTCAAATTCATGCTTGTCTCTTTCCAGTCAGCCATAGCTCTTGCCAGACAAGACTATTATGTCCATCTGATTAACTCTCTTGCCTCTGACCCTCGCCATCTCTTTACTACTCTCAGCTCTCTCCTCAAAGTGCCTCCGCCTCTGATCCCTCCCTCCCTTTCTGCCCAAACCCTGGCTGACTATTTCCATGACAAAATCCACAAGATCACCCTCCAGTTCCCCACAAAGTCAGCTGCTTCCCCTCCTCCCCCTCTTCACTCCCAACTTCCACCCCCCCTACCTCTGCTACCCTCTCTTCCTTTCCTGTGATCTCTGAAGAGGAAACTGCACACCTTCTTTCTTCTTCCAAACTCACCACCTGCTCCTCTGATCCTATCCCCACCTGTCTCCTAAGCCCCATCTTCTCCACTGTTGTCCCTGCCATCTCTCATATTCTCAACCTATTGCTCTCCACTGCAACAGTCCCTGCAGACTTCAAGCATGCAGTGGTCACACCTCTCCTCAAGAAGCCCTCACTTGATCCCACTTGTCCTTCTAATTATCGACCCATCTCCCTCCTTCCTTTCATTTCTATACTACTTGAACATGCAGTTCACCGCCACTGCCTTGACTTCTTCTCCTCTCATGCCCTCCTGGATCCTTTACACTGGCTTTCGTCCTTTTACACTCTACTGAAACGGCTCTTGCCAAAGGCTCCAGTGACTTGTTCTTGGCAAAATCCAGGGGCCTTTACTCTGTCCTCATCCTTCTTGACCTCTCTGCTGCTTTTGACACTGTTGACCACAACCGTCTCCTCGATACCCTGTCCTCGCTTGGTTTTAAGGGTTCTGTACTATCCTGGTTCTCATCCTATCTCTCCCATCACTCTTTCAGTGTGTGTTCTGGTGGCTGCTCCTCCTCTGCTATCTCGCTCCCAGTTGGTGTACCCCAAGGATCTGTCTTGGGTCCGCTCCTTTTCTCTTTCTATACCCAGTCCCTTGGTGCGCTTATCTTTTACCATGGCTTTCAGTGCCATCTTTATGCTGATGACTCCCAGATCTACCACTCTACGTCTGAAATCTCTTCGGCAATCCAGACCCGGATCTCTGCCTGCCTTTCTGACTTTGCTGCCTGGATGTCTCACTGCCGCTTGAAATTGAACATGGCCAAGACTGAACTTCTTATCTTTCCCCCTAAAATCTCCCCTCCTCTTCCTCCTTCCTCAGTCTCTGTGGATAACTCTGTACTCCTTCCCGTTTCCTCGGCTCGCAATCTTGGAGTTGTCTTTGATTCTTCTCTCTCCTTCTCCACACACATTCATCTGATAGCTAAGACCTGCCGTTTCTTTCTCTATAATATCAGCAAAATCCACCCTTTCCTTCTGAACACACTACTAAGACGCTTATCCACTCCTTAATCACCTCCCATCTTGACTACTGTAACCTACTCCTTGCTGGTCTCCCTTTGAATCATCTCTCTCCCCTTCAATCTGTTCAACACTGCTGCGCGGCTAATCTTCTGCCAGCCTCGTCATGCCCATATTACTCCTCTTCTCAAGTCACTTCATTGGCTCCCTATCTGTTTCCGCATCCAGTTCAAACTTCTCCTGCTGACCTATAAATGCATTCACTCTGCAGCGCCTCACTACCTTTCTTCTCTATCTCTCCTAACAACCCCCCCTTGGGAACTCTGCTCTTCTAGCCCTCCCAGCCCTTCTGTGCCCTTCTCTTCTATTGCTAACTCCAGACTTCGCTTCTTTCACCTTGCTGCACCTTACGCCTGGAGCAAACTACTTGTGTCTGTACGCCTGGCACCTTCTCTGACCCTCTTCAAATCCAGGCTGAAAACTCACCTCTTCACTGCTGCTTTTGGATCTTGACTCACCTGATCTCCTTTTTCTTTTCCTTTCCCCCTTGTTTTATCTCTGCCTACACCTTCTGTGTTGTCTGTCGTGGCTAAATTGTAAGCTCTGATGAGCAGGGACTGTCTCTTTCATGTCTGTGCAGCGCTGCGTATGACTTGTAGCGCTATGCAAATGCTCAGTAGTAGTAGTAGTAGTAGTAATAGTAGCAAATGCAAAGATCGCAGCCCACCAGTTCCAGCAGATTCTCTTTGAAGATGAACTGCTAGACAGGCTAAAAAGCGCCGTCAACACACTGCCCCCAGAGTCCATGGCAACTACCTTGGCCATTCTCGCTGACCTTATGGAATGTGGCAAACACCGTATCTGCTTGGCCTTTGATGCTTTTGACACTGCAGCCTGCGTGGTGGGATATGGCCATCGCTTCCAGGCTTATGGCTTGGCTCCGAGTGTCTGGACTGAGGGAGGAGACCCATGATCGCATAGCTGATGCCCCCTGTGGGGGGAATAACCTCGGGAATGGGGACGAGGTCTAGGGCGCTGTTAACGATCTGAAAGACTGCTGCATCACCCTTCAGACTCTTGCTGCGGAAGGCCTGGATCACAGCTCCAGCCACTAAAAATCCCATGGAACCCAGCCATGGAAGTCCTATTCGTCATCTTGGCGCTACAGTTCTATCACCAGTGGCATCCGCAGCACTTTAAGCTGCAACCAGCCTACCATTCCTCCTACCAGCAGAAGCCTCACCAGAGGGCCCACAGGCAGCAGAAACAAACAGCTTCCTTGTCCAATAAAAGCACGCATTTCTTTTGACAATGTGTGCCACTCAATCACCTTGTGGGGGAATGGCTCTCAGACTTCTTGGATGCCTGGAAAGAGATTACAAAAGACAAGTGGACCCTAGAAATCATCACCAGGTGCTACTGCATCAGTTTCTCCACTGCCACACACCAACACACCTACCCTTACAGGGAGACACCACAAAAGTTGATTCTTGTCATGGTTGTGGAGATACACTGTCTCCTGACATTGAGGGCCATCGAAGGACAGAGGAGGTCAAACGTGGATTCTACTCCAGGTACTTCCTGATCCCCAAGATGTCCGAGGATGTCCACCCCATCCTGCACCTTCACAACTTGAACAAATTCATCCACAGAAAGAAGTTCTGGATGTACTCCTTGGGTTCTATCCTTCCACTCATACAAACCACTGACTGGATGGCATTGCTAGACTCGCAGGGTGCATACACCCACATCCCCATCCACCATGCCCACAGGAGATATCTATGCTTCTGTGTGCTCAGCTAACACTATCAGTACAGGGTGCTCCCCTTTGGCCTCTTTCCTGCCCCAAGTGTCTTCACAAAATGCATTGCCATGGCTGCTACACATCTCCGCAAGCTTGGCATATTCATTTTTCCCTACCTGGACGACTGGCTCTTTACAGTGCCCTCACAGCAAGAGGTCACAACATCTGTCGGCCAGATGACCACTCTACTTTCATCACTTCTTAGTGATTTCCAGAAATCACGTTTTCAACCCACACAGAGTTTGGAGTTCATTGGAGTGGACATCAGAACCACCCAGTCCAAGGCATTTCTGTCTGCACAATGAGTGGACACCATCACCTCGCTGGCTCAGAAAGTTTTGTTTGCCAGCCACGCCACTGCCAGAACACTGCTACACCACCTGGGCCACATGTAAGTGATCACCCAAGTCCTTCCTTTCGCCAGACTCCACATGCACCACCTGCAATGGCACTTTCAATCATTGGATGCAAAAATGCGGCAGTCAGTCACGGGGTGGGCGCAGCGGGACATCCTCTCAGGGGGCAGACCTCTTCAGCAGCCACCACACCTCATTACCATCACTACAGATGCCTCCAAGGTGAACTGGGGCACCCACCTACTGCACTTCCGCACCAAAGGCTACTGGACCACATGGGAACACAGCCACCACATCAACTTCCTGGAACTACATGCAATTAGATATGCATTGAGAGTCTTCTATCACTTGATCCAGGCCAAAACCATCTTAATCCAAATGGACAACCAGGTAGCAATGTTCTTCATCAACACGCAGTGGGGCATGGGATCCCTCACACTCTGCAGGGAGGCGCTGAAGTTCTGTTCCTTCGCACAACCAACTACTGACAGCCTCGGTTGTGAGCTTGACCCACACAAATGGTCCTGCGATCTCTGCATTCTTCCACAAGTGGGTACAGACACACATGGACCACTTCGCAGTGAGGCGAACACGATGTGCACCTGCTTCTGTTCAAAACGCCTGTCCTCCCGCAGTTTTGCCTTGGGCTCATTCACCATACATTGGAGGAATCTGCCACTCATGTATGCTTTCCCTCCTTCTCTGCTGATCTCCAAGACCATCCAGAAAATCATCCAGGACCCAAGTGCGGGTCATTCTCATTGCTTCTCTCTACCCCATGCAAGTATGGTTTCCCTTCTTACGCTGTCTGACTCAGGAACCACCCATCCAACTGTCACAGGCACCAGACCTCATCCCACAGGATGAGGGCACAACTCTGCACCCTAGTCTATCAATGCTCGCTCTGACTGCCTAGATGTTGAGAGATTGATACTGTCATCCCTCTACCTCTCTATGGAAATATAGCAAGTCATCCTGGCTACCAGACATTCCTTCATGAGAAAATCCTATGGCCTCAAGTGGAAACATTTCGCTGCCTGGTGTGCCTCCGAAGGACTCAATCCTGTTTCCTGCCCAATCTTGCGAGTTCTTTAATACCTCCCACCCTTATCGGCATGGGACTCAAGATGGCGTTGATTCGGTGCCACCTGTCAGCCATTGGCAGCTTCCACGACTGTCCAAATGATGCCTCCATCTGCACACATCCATTGGTCTTGTGATTTATGAAGGGCCTGGCCAGCCTCAGGCCCATGGTATGGCAGTTGGTGCCACCCTGGACCTCAACATTGTTTTACACCAACTCACACGGGACTCCTTCAAACCCCTGCTGTCCATGCCCCTTAAGTACATCACCTGGAAGACCCCATTCCTTGTTGCCATCACCTTCACCATATGGGTCAGTGAGCTGCAGACCCTAGTTGCATATATGCCTTATACCCTGCTCTTCCTGGATCATGCCACCCTCAGAACCCACCCCAGATTTGTTGCAAATATGTTAAAGACTTACACCAAGCTTGGGTGTTGTTTAAAAATACTATCTTGGAAGCCCAGATCAGCTGTATTCCATGCATTAAGAAAAGTGGAAGGAAGTCCAAAAAACTGCCAGCATGGTTTAAAGGTGAGGTCAGAGAGGCTGTTGCCAAAAAAGCATCTTTCAGGAAATGGAAAAAAGAGCCAAATGACGAAAACTGGAAACAGCACAAGCACTGGCAAGTTAAATGCAAAGCATTGATAAGGCAGGCAAAGCGAAAATTTGAGAAGAAACTTGCTATGGAAGCAAAAACACGAAATAAAGACTTTAAGTACATTCATAGCAAAAATCCTGTGAGAGAGTCAATTGGACCGTTAGATGATAGAGGGGTAAAAGGGGCAGTAAGAGGGGACAAGGCTATAGCGGAGAGACTGAATGAATTCTTTGCTTCGGTCTTTACAGAGGAAGATGTAGGGATGTTACCCATGACTGAAGTGCTATTTAGAGGTGATACTGCAGAGGAATTGAGAGAAATATCGATACAGCAGGAAGATGTCTTACAACTATTTGATAAACTGAAGAGTAGCAAATCACCTGGACCGGATGGTATACATTCAAGGGTGTTGAAAGAACTGAAATATGAGATTGCAGACCTGCTATTAGTAATCTGTGAGCTTTCATTAAAATCATCTGTAATACCTGAAGATTGGAGGATCGCCAATGTAACGCCAATTTTTAAAAAGGGTTCCAGGGGTGATCCGGGAAACTACAGACCGGTGAGCCTGACGTCAGTACCAGGAAAAATAGTAGAAACCATCATAAAGAACAAAATTACTCAGCATGTAGATAGTCATGGTCTAATGGGAGTCAGCCAACATGGCTTTAGATAAGGAAGATCTTGTCAACTAATCTGTTATGTTTTTTTGAAAGTGTGAATAAACAGGAAGACAAAGGTGAGTCAGTTGATATAGTGTATCTGGACTTTCAGAAAGCCTTTGACAAGGTCCCTCATCAGAGACGTTTGACAGAACTAAAAAGTCATTGGATAGGAGGCAGTGTACTATTGTGGATCAGGAACTGGTCAAAAGATAGAAAGTAGAGGGTAGGGCTAAATGGCCAATTTTCCCAATGGAAAAAGGTGAATAGTGGAGTACCCCGGGGATCTGTACTGGGGCCGCTGCTCTTTGACATATTCATAAATGATCTGGATAGGGAATAACGAGTGAGGTTTGTGATAAGGAAGCTTATCATAGTTCAGGAAGAAATAATACAAGAGGTGAATTGGCTCTGAATAAGCAACCTGTGCTGGCTGGTAAAAGCACTAAAACAGAGTGTTTATCTAAAAGACTACCAGACCCAGAATGCACTGGTTTACAGAAAGCCTCTAGGAGAGCTGAAATAGGGAAACGTGTGCCTAATCAGAGAAGCAATGATGTAATCCCTAATCACCCATCTCCTAGGGCAGGGCTTGATTCAGAACACCTGGACTGTGCTAGGGTGGAATGTCCATCTAGGCACTTTAAAGGAAGAAGAAATTCTTCAAACAGGAAGAGCAAGAGCAGGAGCAACAGCTATGGTGGCAAAGACGGCAAGAGAAGGAGAGACAGAGCCTGAACAGAAGGAAGAACAGCAAGACGTCCAGGAGGTCTAAGAAAGGAGCCCAAGGCAGTACGTATGCTGTGAGAGATTCCTGGGGCAAGCATTCTTCATTGGACTGGAAGAAACCAGAGGCTTGGAGATATACAGCCAGGAACCCTCGGACAGCACCTGTAAAGGAGACGGCTGCATCTGCAGAAAGAAGGAGCTCTAATACCTATTTAAGGAGGTATGGGAAAAGAGACCTAAAGTCCAGAGATTCTGACCGGAGAGCTGGGCACAGAAGCTTTGCTACCTACTGGCCAAAATACCCAGAGAGGAAACCTAATGACAACGTGATCTCAGGTATGAATTCTGATCTGTTCCCTAGCTTTGCACAAGGAAGACAGCAGGGAGACAGTTTCTATCCTGATAGAGATCAGTTAGAGAATTCCTCTGAGCCAGTGTATGAAAGTGATCCTATGATATTTCAAGAGCAAGGGGAAATATCAAATGAGAAAGTGGAATGCATGGATTGCTTTTTTTCTAGGCTGCTGTTCTAAAGTAATCCTCAGTTAAGAATCAAACACCAAAAGGAACTGTATTGATGTTTAGCTTCCCAGAAAAGTTTCTTTGAGAGAAAGCTTTGGGGAAAGTTGGAGTCACGTGGAGAGTGGACCAGCAAGAGTTTGCAGCTGGTTAAGCACCTGTGATTAGAGCAAGGCACAGGTGCACGTGGGACTTTGGAAAGAAAACTTCTTCACTGTGTGAAAGGAAGAAAGTTGTTTTTTTGATAAAGAGAATTTTCCTTTTGGGTTTATTTTTCATTCCAGCACTGCTAAGAAAGTTTATTAGCAGGAGCTAGAAGAAAGACCTTTTCTGTTCCATTAAGGTCTTTACTAAGTTGTTGCATAAGTAATTCAGTTGCCTTATTTGTTTTGTTTCCTGAATACAATTCCTGAAGAAATTATCCTGTTGATGTTACCAAGCATATCTGTGCGAGGGAATAACACCCCATAAATAAAATCTGTTTTTTTTGCTTTACACTCGAGCAACTACAATTCTTTTTTTTTTTTAATACTTTATTTAAATTTTCAACACAAACAGTGCAATGATAACCAAACATAGACCATAACATAGAACTAAAAGAAAGAACGACACCTCCCTACCTCCCCATCTCCTCCACCCCCGAGGTCAATACATATGGAACACCTCTTTAATGGGCAAAATGCTACTACCAACCCAAGACTTCCAACCCAGGACAATTTATCAGCTTGGGGCACCTAACACTTGGCCGCCTCCCCAAATTCCAACAAAGCTTTCCATTTTTCCCTATGATGAGATGACTTCTTTTCTCCCCTCCGGGGCATTAATTCAAATTTACAGTAATCACATACTAGACCCCACCATGCTTGCCAATGAAGGGAAGCAATTTCTTTCCAGTTCCGTATCCGACAACATAGAGCAACGCCTAACAAAAAATCTAAGAAGAAGCCATCCTTGCTGCGTTTTAACAAGATATCTGAGACGGAGCGATAAACTAAGATTTCCCATGTGAGGGGAATACTGAAGCCTAATACCTTTTGGATACACTCCCAGACCTGCAACCAATAAGTTTGGACATTGAGATAGTCAAAGACAACATGTCTAAAAGTGCCAAGTTCTTTTTGGCAAATCCAACACTTATTGCTTGCCGTTTTGTCCCACCTACTAAGGCGTACAGGGGTAATATAAGCTCTATGGGCAAAGAAAAATAGCGTTTGGGTAACAGAGGCAGACTTAGTAATCCTTACATGGGAAGGCCAAAACTTCCCCCACCCCCCTTGTGATAGGGCTATACCAGTCTCTTTTTCCCATGCACCTCCCAGGTTACCAGGAGGCTCGGGGCTAGCCTGCTTCAGCACTTTGTATAAGAAGGAGGCCTTCCCCGTCATACCCTGAACTTGCTCAATTGTGGCACCCAGCTTTCCCTCAGCTTTCAGCTGCCGAAGATCACCGAGAATTCTCCCAACACAATGCTTCAACTGGATCCATTGGAAATAGGCCGAACCCGGGAGATGAAACTCCCATTGTAACTTTTCAAAACTTTTCCATTCTCCTTTATCAATTAACTGACCAACTGTCCATATATTCCTACTATACCAAGGTTTCCACACAAAGGGTTTACGCTGTATCTTAAAGAGTGGGTTGAACCACAAAGACAAACCCTCCGACAGCACATCCCCTGGACAGCTGACATTCATTAAGGTCTGAAAAGCCCTTTGCGTGTCCATAATCATTCGAGGCTTTAAGGATATATCACTAAATACCATACTTGGAAGCAAGGACAATGGGAAGGGGGCTGCTATTTTCTCCTCAAGCCTAAGCCAAACTGGGCTTTGGGCACTCTGTTGCTCCGACCACCTCACCCCCTGCTTCATTAAAAAGGCATTATGATAAAGCCGGAAATCTGGGAAATTTACTCCCCCATCTTCTTTTTTCGCCTTAAGCTTTTGAAGTGCAATTCTGGGGGGCTTATTATTCCACAAAAACGAAACCAAAAGCCTCTCCATCTGCCGATATGTCTGCGCTGGAAGGAACAATGGCAACATCTCCAAAATATAAGCTACTTTTAGGAACTATTGCCATTTTTATTTTATTTATTTATTTATTACAAGTTCTTATATACCGCACTATTCGGCATCAGCGCGGTTTACATTATAACATAAAGACCATAACAACAAGCTGTTTGGTTTACATCGAACAGGAGTACAAACTTGGAGAACCGGGGTAAACTATATACAAGAGATAATTACATAGAACAGAATAGAGTCTTAATAATATCAAGAACGGCATGGTGTGTTCATGAGTGGGTCACTTCCTCTGGTTCAATTGCTGGTAGGGTAGTATTGAAGGAAGAGGTGGTATTTGAGTGCCTTCCTGAACTGGAGTAGGTCAGTAATGGCCCTTATGTCGGAGGGTAGAGCGTTCCAGCATTTGGGTGCATAGAAACTGAAGGCTCTGTTTGAGGTTGTCATGTTGCACTTTGTCAACGCCTTCGAGGTTGTCAGTAGGTTTACGGCTGATGTTCTTCTGGATCTGTTGGGGGGTACAGTGTGAATCAGATCTGTGAGTGAGGAGGATGAGATACCCTTGATTGCCTTGAATGATAGGACTAGGGTTTTAAAGATGATCCTCCCATGGATGGGGAGCCAGTGAAGCTGTTTAAGAATGGGAGTTACGTGGTCGCTTCTGGAGGCTCCATAGAGGACTCTTGCTGCGGCATTCATGGCCATCTGTAATGGGCTAAGAGTGGATTGAGGGAGACCTTGTAATATGGCATTTGCAAAGTCGAAGTGTGGAAGGATTAGTGCTTGGTATATGGTTCGGAAGTCATCAGGGTCCAACATGGAGCGCATATGCCTAAGCGAGCGTATTTTGAAGTATACAGCTTTGACTATGTTATTTATGTGATGTTTCATATCCAGACGTTGGTCCAATGTAACTCCAAGGTATCTTATCTTTAATTGTCTCTAGTCGCCCCCACCATGATAATCGCAACGGAGACCATTTTGTAGTCATCGACTGTATGGTCGAAATTAAAGAGCTGGCATTAAAGCCAACCGCTTCTTCTAAGGGGTAACAATAGTGAACACCTAAATACTTCACCGGGTTTGATTCCCAAACAAAGGGAAACTCCTTTGTAAGCACAAGAGTTAAGGGCAAAGGCTACAGACTTAGTCCAATTAATCTTGTACCCCGAAAGGACTGAATACCTTCCAATCTGATCAAGGATATGGGAAATCGAGTCAGGGGTAGTAAACAGGAGAAGATCATCGGCATAGGCCGAAAGCTTAACCTCCATACCCAAAGTATTAAAGCCCTGAATCCTAGGATTCTGTCGCAGTAAAAGGCAAGGGGCTCCAAAGCGATATTAAACAGCATTGGGGATAAGGGGCACCCCTGTCTCGAGCTGCGGCCCAGCAAGAGCTCACGGGATTGAATGTTATTCACACAAATACTCGCTAATGGATGAGCGTACAACACCTTAATAAAGCTAATAAAACCAGGGCCGAAACCAAACCACTTAAGAGAAGAAAACAAAAACGACCACTCCAGCTGGTCAAACGCCTTTTCGGCATCTAACGACAGCCCCACCAGCGGGCCCTCCATCTTCCCTGCCCCGGCCAGGACATGACAGAAAAGTCTGGCGTTATCCGCGGTAGACCTCCCTTCCACAAAACCGCACTGATCTGGGTGTATCAAAAGGGGTAGCACTCCCGCAAGGCGCCGCGCCAGTACTGTCGCATAAATGTTATAGTCCACATTAAGTAAAGAGATTGGCTGGTAATTGCTTACCAGCTGTGGATCTCGCCCCGCCTTTTCAATCACAACCACCTTTGCTGAAGCAAAAGAGCCCACCTGAGGACTCTCTTCTAATAACGCCAGGAAGTACTGCTGTAGAAATGGTCCCAAGTCTCTTGCAAAAACCCTAAACAATTCCACGGGCAACCCATCCGGCCCCGCTGCTTTCCCAGTCGCTAGGGAGTCAATTGCCTTCTGTATCTCTTCCAGAGACATCGGCTCGTCAAGCCGATTTGCCACCTCTGGCTCTACCATTGGTCGTTGACTCTCATACAATAGCTGCAGGAAAGCCTCCGGCGAGCATCCCGTCTCAGAGGTGTACAGTCGTTCATAGAAGGATCTAAAAGACTCCGCAATGTCCAAATCACCTACCAACAACGCCGAGCTTCCCTGATCCCTGATAGCAGCAATTTTGCTAGCCTCTTTACGGGCTCTCAACGCATTGGCAGGCGCCGGCCTTATTCCCTTCTCTATAGTATGTACTCTCCTAGGCTTTAATGCACTGCGAGGTCTCCGACGTAAGGAGCTGATTATATCTAAATCGTAACCTTTGCAACCTCAACAATACACAGGGATCTGATCGCTTAGTCAATATCCGCTCCCCGGCTCGTATTTGCGACTCCAAGGCCTTAAGCTGCTCTCCACGCTGCTTAGCTTGTCTGATGCTAAAGCTGGTAATAACGGCTCTCAAGAAAGCTTTCAGCCCCTCCCACCTAGCCCACCCTTTAGTCAAATGTGGGGTGTTAAAGACAAAATACTCCTGAATGGCCTTTCGAATCATTGAGCAAAAGCTCTCATTATCCAACAGCGCTCTATCAAAAGACCATCTAGAGGCTGAGGAGCTCAACACATCATCCTTCAATACCACCGATACTGCAGCATGATCTGAGATATGCATCGGGTGAATTTCTGCCGCAACCATATTTGGGATCAGGGGCTTTGATATCAGGATATAATCTATTCGTGACAGGGACTGGTGAGGAGGCGAAAAAAAGGTAAATTCCAAGTCACCAGGGTGCAACATACGCCACGCATCCATAAGCCCCATTTCTCCCATCATAGAAGTTAGAACCTTCTGCGCCCTAGTAGGCCCCAGAGTTCTCAATGGCTTCCTGTCCACCAGACCATCCACTACCAGGTTTAAATCCCCACCCAGCACTTTCAGGGATGAAGAGTCTGCCTGCAATTCCTCCGCTATCGTGCGAAAGAAATCCGGACAGTCTCTATTAGGGGCATGCACATTCATTAAAACCAAATCTAGAGCCCCCACTTTCACACATACTTTGACCCACCTCCCTTCCTGATCAGCCCTGACATTGTGCACAACAGCATTGAGAGACTTACGTGCTAAAATAGCAACCCCATTATGCTTGCCCTGTGCAGCAGAGAAGGCTAAAAGCGTAAAAGGTTTGATGCCTAATTTTAGTGACTCCTTCCCGCTGAGATGAGTCTCTTGAAGGAGTAAGATGTCACCTTTTTCATGTTTACCATACAGGATAATTTTCTTCCTCTTTATAGGGTTATTTATACCCTTAACATTTAAGGAGAGAACCTTAATAGGCGCCATGTCTCATCCACCAACTACAGGTCTCATCTCTCTCGACCAAGTTGCTGACTTCTTGAAATGCATTCAACACTTTCATAAACAATGCCCCGTACACTTTGCCCATCTTCCAAACCATAGTTGTGAAATTGACAATGCAGTACAATCAACAATAGCTAGCCCACAGCAAATATCAGGCAACAAAATATTTCTGGAGGGCCCCGGGGCGGGGAGGGAACCTAAAAATCTACCAGGTAAACCCAGAGCAAGCAGATCAGGTACAGAAGTGCCTATTGATAACTAAGAAAGCATATAAGCAATTGTGCTGTCAGTGGTAATACAGAAAACAACATTTACTGTCATGTTAATAACAATAGAGAGCGAAGACCCAAAGCGCGATGCCCAGAACGTATCCCTCAGGCCTCTTCAAATTGGTCTAACACAACCGACCAACATCCAGATATAAGTCTCTCCTTGCAGGCCTCATCGCATCAGCTCTTGTTCTTTCTCGTCCAGGAAAGCATATAGCATATCAGGATCCTCAAAAGTCCTCGTGCTGTTATGGAGTGTAATCCTCATCCTTGCAGGGTGGAGCAACCCAAATCTCGCCTGCAGCTTCTGGAGCCTGGGCCGCAATTCCAAAATCCTTTTCCGCTTGTCTACAGTACTTTATTTATTTATTTATTTATTTAAAATTTCTTCTATACCGCGCTATTATAATCAGTGCGGTGTACATCGAACAAAACATACTACAATGCATACAAGCAACATTGAGTTTACATAGAACAGGAAAAGAAACATAGGACAACCGGGGTAACTATTCACAGGGTAACTATTTACAGGTTAAATTAGTATTGTCACCAATACTCTAAGCTAATTTGGTATCAACTTCATTTTGTGGACAGGCTTAAAATTAGTGGGTGGGCAAGAGTATAGGCTAACCATTTTCTGGTTGTAATATGGTGCTATGGTAGCTGTGACATGAGAGAAGTTTACCCGATGTGTGGGTGTCAGGGTTGGTGTCAGGGTAGCATATTGTGAATAGGTGGTGTTTCAAAGCTTTACGGAATAGGATTAAGCTTTTGATGCCACGGATTTCATGAGGAAGGGCATTCCAATTTAGGGGAGCGAATATGGAGAAAGCCCTGTTGGATGTGGTCTTAGTACATGATGTCATCATCCTGGGGACTATTAAGGTGTTCATTGCTGTGGATCTCCTGTCTCTGTTTTCCAGGGTGCTGTGGATTAGTTTGCTAAGCGGTGTAGGTGGGTAGTTATTCAGGGCTTTGAAAGTAAGGACTAATGACTTATATTGGAGTCTGGCGAGTAACGGTAGCCAATGCAGAATTTTCATGATTGGTGTTATGTGGTCAGTTCTTGATGATCCAGAGAGAACTCTTGCAGCTGCATTCATTGCCAGGCGGAGCGGATTTAAAGTTGATTGAGGCAGGCCGTGGAGGGCGATGTTCGCAAAGTCCAGGTGTGGGAGGACTAATGCCTGAAAGGTTGTCCGGTAGTCATTGGATTCCAGTAGGGGGCGGAGGTGACGTAATGTTCTGATCTTGTGATATATAGACTTTGTAACGTTCTTCACATGTGTAGTCATATCTAGGTGCTGGTCCAATGTGATGCCCAGATATCTGATTGTAGGTTTGGACTTCAATTCTACATCGTTGACAAGTAGTGATGGGGGGGGTATGAATTTACGGTTCTTTGTAACAAAAAGGACATCAGTTTTACTATGATTGATCCGAAGGTTTTGTGTCAGCAGCCAATCAGCTACCGCTCCGAAACAATTGATTATTGGGGAGAACACTGGTTGGTCAATTTTGAACGGCATGTAGAGGAGGATGTCGTCTGCGTAAGCTAGGCACCGTACGTTGAAAGATCGGATCAAATCACATATCGGCTGCATATATATATTGAACATTAGTGCCGATAAGGACGATCCTTGAGGTACCCCCTGAGACTGCAGGAATGGTTCCGAGGATGTATGACCTGTTTTTACTTGTTGCCACCTGTTGGATAGGTAGGATTTACACCATTCAAGTGCTGTGCTTTGAATCCCCTTTTCTTTCAGGCTTTGTAGAAGTATGTCATGATTCACAGAGTCGAAGGCGGCGGAGATGTCCAGGAAGATGAGGACAAATCCTTGTTGGATGCTGTCCATTCCAGTGACCAATTCGTTGAATAGGGTTGTGAGGACTGTGTCGACGCCATGCGCTTCCCTGAAGCCGTGTTGTGACGGGTCTAGGCAAAATCAGGGAAAAACATCAATCTATGCCCTTCAAATTCAACGGGTGCTTCAGCGCGAGCCGCCTCCATGATCTTAAGTACCTGCTGGTGCCTTAAGACTTTAAAGATTATCGGCCGTGACCGTTTGCTACCAGCTAGGATTTGTGAGGGCACCCGATGCGCTCTTTCAGTCTCGAATGGCATGTCAAAAGCCAGGTGCAGCTTAGCAGGAATCAATTTGTACAGAAAGGCAAATATATCCGTCCCCTCGGCCCCCTCAGGGATACCAACAAGTCGAATGTTGTTTCTGCGGAATCTGTTATTGTTATCTTCTAACTCTTTCTGCAATTGCTTGATTTGCCTGGCCTGCTTATTCAAGGCCTTCAATCTTTCCTCATGCGCCTGCACTCTCTGCTCCGTCTGCTCTTGCCGGAGGCTAAGGCTCTCCATGCCGCTTTTTAGTCTGCTCATGTGTCCCTGCACAGTAGCCAATGTTTCGCTCTTTGCGGACACTATTTCCTTTATTGCACGCACCTCTGCCAGTAACTCTTGAAGGGCCTCGGGGTAATCTCGCGCCGCCGCCATTTTCTGTGGGGACGGAGGCTCCCGCTTGGATCTCTTCATGCCCGTGGTTTGGCTCGCAGTAAAATCCAAATGTGCAGGTTTGGGTCCCGATATCTCTCCACTCTTCGGGGTTCAGTGCTCCCAAGTTACCTCCACCAAAATTGAGCACAATTGCAGGATTCTTAACTAGGCCCCTCCGGAGCTAACGCTCTACACAGCCACCCTGCTTCGCTCCAGGCTCCGCCCCCCCGCAACTACAATTCTTTATTCTTGTTGAACGGCTGGTTTTGTGTGATTGAACTACAACACCCACAATCCTTTGCAAGTCAAGTAAATTCCTGCCTTTGCCAATATTGTGGAACTTTCACAACAAGCACCCCCGTTTACAGGTTATCAAATTTGCAGATGACACAAAACTATTTAAAGTTCTTAAAACACAAGAGGATTGTGGAAAATTGCAGGAGGATCTTGATAAATTGGAAAACTGGGCATCAAAATGGCAGATGAAATTTAATGTGGACAAGTGCAGAGTTATGCACCTAGGAAAGAACAACCCAAACTATGGTTACACAATGCAAGGTTCCACATTGGGAACCACCACCCAGGAAAAAGATTTAGGCGTCATCGTGGATAACATGTTGAAACCCTCTGCCCAGTGTGCAATGGTGGCCAAGAGAGCAAATAGAATGCTAGGTATCATAAGGAAAGGAATGGAAAATAAAACAAAGGATATTATAATGCCTCTATATCGTTCCATGGTGAGACCGCACCTTGAATATTGTGTGCAATTCTGGTCGCTGTATCTTAAAAAGGATATAGCGTTATTAGAAAAGGTTCAGAGAAGAACCACCAAAATGGTAAAGGGGATGGAAGGATACTCCTATGAAGAAAGGCTAAAAAGGTTAGGGCTCTTTTTATCCTGGAAAAGAAACGGCTGAGGGGAGATATGATAGAAGTCTATAAATTAATGAACGGAGTGGAACGGGTAAACGTAGATCGATTTGTTTACGTTATCAGAATATAGAAAGACTAGGGGACATGCAATGAAGCTACAGGGTAAACTATTTAAGACTAATAAAAGAAAATATTTTTTCACTCAACGTGTAATCAAACTCTGGAATTTGTTACCGGAGGATGTAGTAAAGGCTGTTAGTGTAGCTGGGTTTAAAAAAGGTTTGGACAAGTTCCTGGAGGAAAGGTCCATAAACCATTATTAAGAAGGGACCCAGGATATCAATGCTTGACCCAGTACAAGCATTGTGGAACCTGTGTCTTTTGGGGAAACTGCTAGGTACGTATGACCTGGATTGGCCACTGTTGGAAACAGGATACTGGGCTTGATGGACCTTGGTCTGACCCAGAATGGCATATCTTATGTTCTTGTCGGCATTGAATGAACCGGTCTGACAAGGTGATCATTGGTGACAACGCGGTTCCAAGCTGCAATGAGTGACTCAATCAGCTCACGCTTTGATGTCAGATGCCTCTTGGATATTTCCAAGGCCACCTTGTGCCACAGGTTCTCGACTGGATTCAGATCTGGAGACTGGGCAGGCCAGTCCATTGACTTGATGTTGTTCCGCTGCTTCCAGCTGATCTCCTGTCTGGAGCGATGGCAGGGTGCATTGTCATCTTGAAACAGGAACTGGCCAGGAAACAGCTGGTGTGCTGATGGCACCAGGCACTTTTGCAGTATGGTGATGTAATTGGCCCCGTTGACCATTCCATCGACGATGTGAAGATGTCCAACACCACTGGCAGCCATGCAGCCCCAGATCATCACCTTCAAAGGATGCTTCACAGTGTGGTTGAGACACTCATGCTTGAATTCCTCTCCAGGAAATCTCCTCACATAGGTGTGGGCCTGGTTACCAAACAGGCAGAAGGTGCTTTCATCGCTGAATAACACCTTTTCCCACATTTCAGTCGACCAGGTTGACTGCTTTCTCGCCCACACGATCCGGTTGCACCTTTTTATGTCAGTCATCAGTGGCTTATTCTATGCTTTGCAGCCCCGGAGACCAAACTGCAGGCACCAGCGACGAACTGTTGATGAGCTGACACTGACCTCACTCTTGTCTGACCACTCTCGAAGTAGCTGAGGAGAGGTCAACTTGCGATTAGTCAGTGAAATGCGTCGTAGTGCGCAGTCCTGGCATGATGTTGATGCACGTGGATGACCTGAACGAGGCTTGTCCACCACTGAACCCGTTTCTTTCTTCTTCTGTACAATTTTAACAGCAGCGCTCTGACTGTAGCCAACTTTCCTGCCTTTCTGACGGCCTGAAAATCCTTCCTCTCTCATAAAGGACACACGAACACACCCTCCTCCAATGTCAGGGTCTGAGTCATCTTCATGGTCGACCCAGAAAGCGTATGAAATTCAAAAATTCTGTGTGTTTTTATAGCCGCACTGTTGGCTAGATATCTGCATTGTGACTGGTTAGTGAAACCAGCCTCCTGATTGATCAGAAATAACGTGTGCATATTGGATAGTCTCGATCCAGTTTTGACGCGGGATCCACAAAAATCGCATTAGCTATCTCCCAATGTCTGTAAAGTATTTAAATTGGAAGCAAGGAATGCAAAAAAGTCAACTCTAATAGCCAAATGTATCCCTTTTAATGTGGTAGAAAGATGAATATGCTGGGGCTGGGCTCTTTCTCTGTCTCTTTCTTGTTTCATTTTGTGTCCTCTGGTTTCTGTAGCAAAGCACAGTAAATCAGCAACATTTTGTTTCACTGTCAGGATTTTCTCATGCTGTTTTCAGCAGTTCATCCTTCCCCTGATTTTTCTTTCTGACGAAAGATGGTCAAGGGTCTCAGGCAGGCCTGTGGCCTGTATCTAGGCCTGCTTCACAGGCCTAGCTACAGAAGCCCTGTCCCGCTTGTCCTGGCTTGGGTCAGATTCCCAACAAAACTACGGAATTCATTACCATTAACATTGTGCATGATATCTAGCACTACTTTACTATTACCTCAAGATACTTCTCTGTACCATAACTTATGCTATTAGAACCACCCACTCCAGAAATCGTGCATGATATCTAGCACTACTCAACTATTACCTCAAGATACTGTTCTGTACCTTAACTTATGCTATTAGAACCACCCACTCCAGAACCTCCTTTACACAAGACATTATAACCACCTTCCACAAAGTTGACGCCATCCTCCAAGACCCTCATACATAGACTTCCCTCACATGCATCCCCCCCCTTCATCTAATCCCAAAATGACCCCCATAAAACTTCAAGCCTTTCCTCTTCTTCTCTTCATGATAACTCTCCTAATACACAACATCTACACATACAAATTAGACCGAACCCCCTTTAACAATATTCCCATTATCCACAACCCATATCAAAACATATTGCATACCCCAACACATATCCACATACATAATCAAAATCCGCGCCACAATATTCACAGACCCTATCCCAGACTAATCCAAATAAACCGTCAGCAACCTATTAATGTGAATAGCGCCTCCAACACAACCACTAGGAGAAAATTCATCCTAATAAACATCCGATCCATAAGAAACAAATTACCAATTATTAATGACATGATCAGAGATGAAAAACCTGACATACTCTTCATCACCGAGACTTGGCTTGCACCCACAGACACAATTCTATTAAACCAACTAGACACACAACAATATGACTTATTCAACTGCCACCGGGACGCCAAAAGAGGAGGTGGAGCCCTCATACTCACCAAAAAAGACCAACAATACACCCTAACAAACATAAATAATATAGATGGCATGGATATCATCAACATAGAGAATAAAACCCTTGCATTTAGCCTCATCTATAGAACCCATCTGCTGACCACAAGAACCTCACCCCCATCTTGCATGTACAGCTTCGCAGAGAAAACCACTTATCATACTGGGTGACCTAAACCTCCCTTCACTAAACCCATCTCACACAACAAACTTCATGGATGCTATGACAGAAATGTGATATGAACAGATCATACATGTCCCCACACACATAAAGGGTAACACACTAGACTTCGTCTTCCTCCCGACCCCCTTCAATAACCACCAACTCCACACTCCCCCAATCATAACAGAAGTACCATGGTCCGACCATCACGTAATAACCTTCCATCTCCCCTCACCAACACCCACTAATAAAACAACAAGCACCACGCCCCATAACTCACGTTTTACCCACTTTGATAAAGATGCCTTCCTAGACAAGGTAATACCCAATCTAACCACAAACTCACAGAACATTAGTACAACCATAAACCAATGGAACTTAACAATCCAAGAGGCAGCCGCCCCCACGAAAGTCACAAAAAAAACAAACAATAAAAAAGTCAGAAAAATGGTTCACTAAAGACCTTGCCAATTTAAAAAAACAACTGAGAAAACAAGAAAAAAGATGGAGAATAACAAAATCAGACAAAAACAAGTACCAATACACAAGCTTACTCAGTGCATATAAAGATGCAATCAACAAATCAAAAAGAGACTATCACTCCAAAGTAATAAACATGGCCATCAATCGACCTAGAGAATTATTTGCAATTGTAAAAACACTAACAAAAACCCAAAAGTCAGAACCTGAACAATTCTCAATAAGCGTACAGACACTAGCAGCACATTTTGCTGTGAAACTAAAAAGTAAACCCCTTAGCACAATAACAGCACTGCACACAGATCCAAAAACTACTAATAAGTGGACAGCCTTTCACAAGGCCGACCAAAAACACATCCTTAAGATTATAACAATAATTAATACCACAACCTCCCCTCTTGACCCATGCCCAGTATCATGGATAAAGTCCACCAAAACTGAACTCGCCGAAAACATCCAAAACATAGTTAACCAATCACTTTCTCAAGGCATCATGCCTGACGCCCTTAAGCACACCTCTATACGTCCTATCTTAAAAAATAATAAGCTTGATCCAAAGGACCCAAACTCATACAGGCCCATAGCCAGTATACCGTTCATTGCTAAAATAATAGAAAAAAATCATACAACTTAATTACAAGATTACATTGATATACACAAACCCCTTGACTCACATCAATTCAGATTCCACCCCTTCCACGGAGTTGAAACCCTTCTAATTACACTGATGGACTATCTCATCAGAGGGACAGACGACAACAAACACGGTTTCCTCCTTCTCTTCATAGATATAACCACCACATTCGACAATATTAACCACAACACACTAATTAAGAGGCTAGAAAACCTAGGAATAGGAGGGACGGTCCTCAAATGGTTTATGTCTTATATTTCTCACAGATTGATACGTGTCCAAATAGGTAAAAACACATCAGAAATGTTCTCTCAAGGACAGGGAATTCCACAAGGTTCAGCACTCTCCGCTCTCCTTTTTAATTTATATCTACAGCCCATCACAAACATATTTAAAAAACACAATATTACCCATTTCATCTATACCGATGACATCATGCTCGCTATCCCCATAAACACAACCAGCCCCTCCTACCACAACTTATCTGAATGTATCAGTGAGGCCAACTCCTGGCTAGAAACCAACTATCTCAGCATTAACCTTAAAAAAACAGAAGCAATGTTTGTAACAAGAAAACCTGATGCTACCTACCCAACAACCATCACAATCGACAATACTCCCATACCTGTCAAAAAAGAAGTAAAATACCTAGGGATTATATTAGACCACGCACTCACCATACTCCCTCACATAAAACAGACAGTAAAAACTGTATTCTATAAACTAAAGACAATACAGCACCTAAGACCCCTCCTCGACACACACGATTTTAGATCTGTAGTCCGCACACTCATCACCCCCCATTTCGACTATTGTAATAGTCTACTAAATGGCCTGCCGCTCAAAAATACAAATTTATTACAAAGAGCCCAGAACATCTGTGCCAAGGTAATATCAAAGGCACGTCTTACTGACCACATGACTCCCATATTACTAGAGCTACACTGGCTCCCTATAAATAGCCGCATAAAATATAAAATACTCCTAACTACATTCAGACTCCTCAACGACATCTCTCCCTCACACCTAACCACCCTCCTACACTCCCAATCAGAATCCAGAACACGCAGACAAAACGCAACCCATTCACTCAACATACACAAAACCTTCTGCAAAACCAAGAAAACTACAAGCTCCAGAGCCTTTTCATTTGCAGCCCCCACCCTCTGGAATGAACTTCCACTGACCCTTCGCATGACAAAGGACCTCCAAATATTCAGAAAAGAACTTAAAACTCACCTCTTCACCGAATATTTTAAAATCCCCTACCCCCCACGAGCTACCCCCCAACAATCTCAGAAACAAGCCCACCAACCCCCAGAACCCTCTGATGATTAACCCCCCCTTTCCAGAGCGCACAGACTATCAACTCCCCCCCCATACACATTACCTAAAGAAGAAAATAACTACCAGGATCTACACAAGACTGTCTGTAAATATGTTTATTGTTCATAGTAAATAATTATTTGACACAGTTTTCATACAACGTTACCTGTAAATAGTTATAACTTGCTGTTCCATGTAAAACTATAAAAATTGTTAAACTGTTCCCTGTAAACTGCCCTTGATCTCTGGAAGGAGCGGTATAGAAGAAAAGAATAAATAAATAAAATAAAATAAAATTACCAGAGGATGTAATAAAAGCTATTAGTGTAGCTGGGTTTAAAATAGGTTTTGACAAGTTCCTGGAGGAAAAGTCCATAAATCATTATTAAAGAGGACCAGGGAAATCCACTGCTTACCCTGGGATAAGCAATGTGGAATCTTCATACCCTTTTGGGAACATGACAGGTATTTTTGACCTGGGTTGGCCACTGTTGGAAACAGGATGTTGGGCTTGATGGACCTTGGTCTGACTCCAAATGGCATATCTTGGTATGAAACCTTTGCTGGCCTGGCTCATGTGCTCTCTGATATGTGTATGACACACTTCCATGACTGACCAGCCCTGAAAGAGAGCACTTGACTAGTGAAAATCTGGAAGTGTGCTAGTTGAGGGACCAGCCCTTGTACAAGAACTCTAGTTTTGAGGGCTAGGGCATCAGAATCCATTGGGCCCTACATGACTGTGTTGATCTTCAAAGGAGTATGTTTTGTTGTCTTCTTTGCTGATATCTAAGTGAGATTCACATGTTCTGACCTCCTACAGGTGAGGCGTACTTTGGTGCAGGTGATCATCGCCATGGCTCACCATGGTTACCTGAATCAGACAGGGGGAGAGCTGCTTGTGGAGTACATCATTCGACTTTGTACCCTGCCCACGGAGTCCATGGTATGAGCAAGAGATCCAGGGGTAAAATTATTATCAGGAGAACTAATAAACCTGTATTACTGTCGCACTCTCCCCATTCAGTGCTGTATTAATTTCTCTGGTGATTCTTCTCTGTATTTCTGACCCATCCAGTGGATCTCTCTGGGACCTCTTCTCTGTATTTCTGTCTCTGTCCCCTTGCAGAGCTGTCTTAACCTCTCTGGTGTCTCTGCTCTCTATTTCTCTCTCTGTCCCCATCCAGTGCTGTCTTAACCTCTTTGGGGTCTCTACTCTGTCTTTCTGTTACCATCCAGTGTTGTCTTGATCTCTCTGGGCCTCTACTTTGTATTTCTGTCTCCATCCCCTTGCAGAGCTGTCTTAACCTCTCTGGGATCTCTGTTCTGCATTACTGTGGAGTGGAGGAGTAGACTAGTGATTAGAGCACTGGCTTGGGAACCAAGAGGCGAGGGTTTGATTCCCACTAGCATTCTTTGTGGCCTTGGACCTTGGTCACTTAACTCTCCATTGCCTCAGAAGAATCCAAGTTATTAATGTCCCTGTTTAATGTACATTACCAAGTTTAACTGCAACGTAAACCGCTTTGTCTAAAATGATAAATCTGTATAAAAAACTACTGTCTTTCTGTCACCATCCAGCACTGTATTAATCTCCCTGAGCTCTCTGCTCTGTTTTGCTGTACCTCTCTCCCCTTGAAGCACTGTGCTAATCTCTCTTGTCTTTATAAAATAGGCTTAAGGTTAGTGCATTTTAGCTGCCTTAACCTTGGCACCTAGTTATACTACCTGACACTATGAAGGTAATTTTATAAGAAGAAAATATAGAGGGAAAACTCCCTGAAATAAGACTGCTTTTGATAGAGTGGGAAACTTAAAAGAGCAGGATGAAACTGTCCAAAAATAAATATTAAAAAAGAGGTAAAAATGTGCTCTCCAGGAACAAGCAGGAAGTCAGTCCTCACATATGGGTGATGTAAGCACCAATGGAGCCCGTGCGGATTCATTCCCCAGCTTTCAAAGAAAGCCTTTGGGAGTTAGGCCGCGCATGCGCGATCACCTTCCCGCCCAAGGGTGCCATCTTACCAAGTTGTCTTTTTTCCACAGAGCCCTGCAGATGTCTTGTCTGTGTCCCGGTAAAAGTAGATTTTTTGCCAACTTTATTCATGCTTCTTTTTTGACGATCGGTTCTCCGATCACCTTCTTGTCGCCCGAGTGCACTCTCTCCAAGGCGTTGTGTTTTACTCGGGTCCTTTATTCTTTTTCTTTTTGTGAAGCACGGGCATTCTCCTCGTATCCTCCCTGGCCGAGACTTGCGAGTGATCTTGCAGGTGCCATGTTTCCCGCTATGCCTTCAGTCAGTGTATTTAAGCATTGTGGCAAATGCCCCCGCACCATGTCCATCACAGACAGCCACAGTTGCTGTATCCAGTGCCTTGGTGTGGACCACGATGATTCTTCCTGCCCACTCAGCCTGCAGATATCAGCCAAGAGCCGGAAGAATCGTGAGCAGCAGCGAAATTAGCTGTTTGGCTCGAAGGCCTTGGCTTTGGGGCCGGCCTCGAGCATGGAGAAACTGCTCTCCGGGATTGTGTCTGACGACTCTGTGCATGGGCATGCTCGATCTGAGCCCCGAGGTTGTGGAACCTTGGACTAGGATTGTCCTCCGAGGACCTCCCCTGTGGGCTCAAGACATCCTCCAAGTTGAGACCCAAGTCCAATCCCAGAGCCGGAGGTAAGTCATTGAGTACCCGATCTGATGCTAAGGGTGATAGCCGGGAAGTTGCCCTAGCAGGAGGAGACTCCCACTGCATCAGGGGATTGGGCTCGGCTCACTATGGATGCCTCCAAGCTCTACTGGGGAGCCCACTGTGACGGTCTATGGTCACAGGGCACCTGGACTTGGGAGGAGAGTGCCCTCCAGATCAACTTCCTAGAACTCTGGCTGTAACGAATGCCCTCCGGGTGTTTCAGGCCCACCTGGTGGGTCAGGTGATGCTTGTCCAGACAGACAACCAAGTAGCGATGTTCTATATCAACAAACAAGGAAGAACGGGCTTATACCTCCTCTGTTGGGAGGAGGTTCGCCGGTGGAATTTTGCCACGGAGAATGAAATGATCCTCCGAGTGGTCTACCTGCCGGGCCAGGACAATCTGTTTGCAGATCAGCTCAGCAGAGTTCTTCTGCCTCATGAATGATGACAGAACCCAGAGGTAGCCAGCTCCATCTTCCAACATTGGGGGATCCCAACATTGGACCTGTTTGCCAGCCCGAGAATGCACAACTGCCATGCTTCTACTCATGGAGGTCGGCTCCATGCCGAGTGGCGGTGGATGCCTTTCTCCTGCACTGGTCCGGGAGCCTTCTGTATGCATGCCATCCTTCTCCCCTGGTTCCCAAAATCTTGCTCAAGGTTCAGTCAGATGGGGTTTCCGTAATCCTCATTGCCCCTCGGTGACCCCAACAGCTGTGGTTCCTCCTGTTCCTGCAGCTGTCATGAGTGGCCCTGTTACATCTGGGCCAGGACCCCAATCTGCTCTCGCAGGAGAACGGGACTCTTCTCTGTCTCAACTTCTGGTCCCTTGCCCTGACAGCATGGATGCTGAACGGTTATCTATAAATGCTATAAAAATTACCAAAACAAGAACCCCCAAAACCAAAGCCGAGGGAAGTCAGTATGAATTACTGGCCCCTCCAGACGGCATTATCCCTTTTATTCGAAAGTATAAACTCCATCAAAAAAACTTAGCTTATTTATCAATCAATCTCCAACTGACGTGCACGTTTCGGGATCCGCTCCCTGTATCATCAAAAAAACTTAGCTTATTTGTCAATCAATCTCCAGTCGACGTGCACGTTTCGGGATCCGCTCCCTGTATCAAGTGCAATCTCCTTCAATTTGTATAAACCGCCAAATGTCGCCAAGCTCACATGCTCGGTATGTTTTTAAAGGGTACTTATGTTCTTATTGGCTGACATCACCCATCACTCATCGCCGAAGATCCAATCAGACGGTAGGGGCACCCCACTGAATCAGGGGAACTCCACCAACGTCATGGATGACATCACACAAGACTTGCCCAATCGATTTCCTTATTGAGGCCAGAGGGGGTCACCGTGCCTAATTTAAAGATCCAGCCCTGTTCATGTCGCTGAAGTAAGGCCACACAATCACCCCCTCTAGGGTCCAAGGGGATGAGAGCAATTATGGTCCAATAGAAATCAGAGAATTCATGCTTTAACAAAAGACAATGATCCACTAGCAGGGCTGATAAGGGGGTACCCCTACTGTCTGATTGGATCTTCGGCAATGAGTGATGGGTGATGTTAGCCAATAAGAACATAAGTTTTTTTGATGATACAGGGAGCGGATCCCGAAACGTGCACGTCGGTTGGACATTGATTGACAAATAAGCTACGTTTTTTTGATGGAGTTTATACTTTTGAATAAAAGGGATGATGCTGTCTGGAGAGGCCAGTAATTCATACTGACTTCCCTCGGCTTTATCCGACAAAAAGATTAGAAAAATTACTTTCTTTGGTTTTGGGGGTTCTTGTTTTGGTAATTTTTATAGCATTTACGGTATTTGATTACCTTAACCTAGGGTGGTTTGTGAACGGTTATCTATAGCACATCTCTGCTTCTCCAGAGAGGTGGAGGACGTTCTACTGGCATCACGCAAGGATTCAATACACCATGTGTATACCTTAAAGTGGTGTAGATTCTCCATCTGGTGCTCGGACAGGAATCTCAATCCTTTCTCTTGCTCGGTGCAGGACATAGTGCAATATCGCCTGCATCTCTCTCAGACTGGTCTAAAGTCTATTTCTGTCAGGGTGCACCTCTGTGCCCTAATGGCGCATCATCACCTCGTCGATGGCTCACCCGTCTCTGTGCACCTGCTGGTGGGCCGCTTCATAAGGGGTCTTCTCCTGTTGCAGCCCCCCGTTCACCCACCACTGGTGGTGTGGGACCTTAGCTTCATTCTTGGGAAGCTGTTGGCTCTCCCTTTTGAGCCTCTGGCTACGTGCCACTACTTGTCATGGAAAGTAGTGTTCCTGGTGGCATTCACTTCAGCCAGAAGAGTCAGTGAGCTGCAGGCATTGGTGGCTCATGCACCATACACCAGGTCCACAAAAACAGGGTCATTCTCCGGACACATTCTAAATTCCTGCCTAAGGTGATGTCCGCTTTTCACATGAACCAGGAGGTGGTCCTTCTTATCTTTTTTCCAAGACTTCACATGTCCCGAGCGGAAACCTTGTTACACACTTTGGATTGCAAGAGTCTCTGTCCTTCTACCTTCAGAGGACACACCCTCATCACTGCTAGCTGTAGATGTTCATCTCCTATGATGCTAACAGACTTGGAGTTGTGGTCTCCAAGCGTACCCTATCCTCCTGGGTGGCAGACTGCATCTCCTTTACCTATGAGCTCTCCCTGGAGCATCACATTGCTGCGCACAATGTGTGCGCCATGGCAGCCTCAGTGGCCCCTCTGCACTCTGTCCCTCCACTGGACATTTGCTGGGCTGCCACATGGTCTTCAGTCCATACCTTCGCAGCGCTTTACTGCTTGGAAGAAAGCTCATGGCGCCACAGTGCCTTTGGCCAGGCAGTACGTCACCTCTTTGAGGAATAGTGCTATTCCTTCCCTCTGGCCCATTGTAGTCAGGCTATCGGCGAGGTGATTCCATGGTCAATGCTGCAGCTGTGTCTCTGGACTTTAAGTCATTTAGTGCTCCTTGCTGCCCTGCATGGTTCACTTTTTTGAGTCGTCTGTGGCTCCTACAGGTTTTTTCGGTAGCCTGTAGTTTGGGAGTCCCATATGTGAGGACTAACTCTCTGCTTGTTCTTGGAGAAAGCGTAGTTACTCGCCTGTAACAGGTGTTCTCTGTGGACAGCAGGAATCAGTCCTCACAACCCTCCCTCCTCCCCATGGAGGAGTTTTTTCTTTTTTGCTTGATTAAGATATGTCACCATACTGAGGTAAGATGGCACTCTTGGGCGGGAAGGTGACCGAACTACCAAAGGCTTTCTTTGAAAGCTGGGGAGTGAATCCGCGTGGTCTCCATTGGTGCCGACGTCACCCATATGTGAGGTCTGATTCCTGCTGTCCCCAGAGAACACCTGTTACAGGTGAGTAACTACGCTCTCCTTTCTGCCCAGCTGCTGATTGTGTTAGCTCAGCTGCACTTCTCACTACTACTTGCTGCTCTCCTGTTTAATCAGCCTTTCTTTTGACTGCAGAACAAGAGGCTAAGTCTTGATGTCGACGATCTACCTGATGAGAGTGTGCGGAACATCAGTGTGGACACCTTGTGGCTCCTCAGCACCACTGTGGAGCACATGAGCACTGTGAGTGATGGATGGAGTAGAGCATTTGTTTCTGGTTAAGGGAACAGCTTGGCAAAAATGGCTAGTAGGGAAGTTAGTGTATAAGATGAACATAGACCAGGAGTGCCCAAGTTCAGTCCTCAAGGGCCCCAAACCAGTTAGGTTTTCAGGATATAGACTGAAAGCTCACTTGTTCGTCAAGCACTTTGATAGAGAGGACTAGTTCTTCTCCTTCTATTAAGTGCACAGAACTCTATCCTCCAGTTAGCTATTCTGAGCACACTATAATTTACTCAGTCAAATTCCCTGGTTCTGCTACACCCCCTTCCCAGCTTATCCATGTTGATTCTCCAGCAATATGCATATTGTACCTTACTTTTATAATCCTCCATTGTTTCAGAAAAATTCAAGTTATCAATGTCTCTGTTTAATGTACGTTACCAAGTTTAAAGTTACAATGTAAACCACTTTGAATGAATGATAAAGCGGTATAAAAAACTGTTAAATAAATACTTTCATTTGTTCCTATTTGTTCATGTTGTTGTTAAGCACCAGCACCATAATTCAAAGGCATCAATTTTCTTCCTGTCTATCTTTTTCACTGTCCAATTTTTGCATCCATATGACGTTATTGAAAATGCCATGGCTTGAACAAGTCAAATCTTTGTATGGAGAGAGACATCTCTGCTCTTGAGAATCTTGTCTAGGTCCTTCATAGCCATTCTGCCCAGAGCAATGCGTCATCTGATTTCTTGACTTCTTGTTGATCCAAGTAGGTTAAAGTTATCCACTATTTCAATTTCTTCTCCATCAACGATGAACTTATTGATTTAGCCAGTTGTCATGATCTTTGTCTTCTTTACATTAAGGTACAAGCCCATTTTAAGACTATGTTCCTTGATCTTGAGAAGCAAATGTTTGAGTGTCTTCACTTTCAGGCAGTAATGTGGTATCATCAGTATAGCGAAGGTTGTTGATGAGTCTTCCACCAATCTTCACACCTCTGTTGTCTGCATACAATCCTTCTTCTCTGATGATTTGTTCTGCATAGAAATTAAACAGGTAGGGGGAAAGTATGCAGCCTTGGCATACACCTTTGCTGATTTTAAACCATTCTGTTTCTCCTTGTTCCGTTCAAACTGTTGCTTCTTGATCAATGTAAAGGTTGTGCAAGAGAACGATCAGGTGTTCTGATATACCTACCCATGCTTCTTAATGTGGCCCAGAGTTTCTCAGGATTTACACAGTCAAAAGCCTTGCTGTAGTCAATAAAGCACAAATAGATATCCTTTTGGTATTCTTTAGCCTTTTCAAGGATCCATCTCATATCCGCGATGATGTCTCTCGTTCCTCGCCCTTTCCTGAATCCTGCTTGCACTTCATGTAGTTCTCGTTCCAGGTATGGTTGTAGTCTCTGCTGAATAATCTTCAGTAGAATCTTGCTGGCATGTGGGATCAGAGCAATTGTGCAATAATTTCCACAATCAGTTGGATCACCTTTCTTTAGTATTGATATGAACATAAATCTTTTCCAATCAGTTGGCCATGATGTTGTCTTCCAAATTTCCTGGCAGAGCCTTGTAAGTATGATAACTGCTGCATCAGATTGCTGTAATACTTCTTTGGGAATGCCATTGATGCCTGGTGCTTTGTTCTTTGATAACTAACAAATCAATTCAGTCTTTTCTTAGAGCGATAAAATCTGTCAAGTGTATTATGCGCGACGTTTCTTGGAGAGTGTAACTGACAAGAAGCTGGTATGCCTCATGAAGTGTAACGTCTGCAGCATCGTTAGGACGGTGTTAAGAAAGGTTTGTGGAAACACCTGAAGAAACTAGGAAAAGTGAAACGCAAACATAAGCGCTGGAAAGAGGCGTTGGGAACTAAAAGATAAGCACTTTTCAAACACTTTATAAACTTAACTGATTTTATGTGGAATTGAGTTAGAAGGTCATTGATGCTAATAGGCACTACCGATAGACATGAAAGAAGTCTAATAATAAGTACTGTGGAGTCTGAGACCTTCTATACTCTGATAGAAAAGATCATGTTATACTTTCAATACCACAGGATTTTTTGAATATTGGAAGCCTTTGTTCTTTGATAAGGCTTTCAATGCTGCTTCAACTTCTTCTTTCATCACCAATGGTTCCTGATTATCTCCAGGAACAAGCAGGAATGTAGTCTTCACATATGGGTATTGTCGGCACCGACGGAGCCTGCGCGGGAACGCTCCCCAGCGTCCAGTAGGAACACTTTTTGGAGCATCCCTCAGCACATGTGCGCTGCCTTCCCGCCTTTCCAACTGTCCCTCTTCAGTTCTTCGTTTTCTGCAGAGCCGACAGGATCTATTCCCTGTCACCGCAGAAAATTCCGTCTTTAAATTTCTTTTCTTGTAGTCGCGTTTGCCTACCGCACGACGCCGACCGGTACCGCCGGTTCTTTTCTTTTCATACAAAAAAACCCCTTAAGCTTTAGACTGTTTCTTTTCAGAAACTTTTCTCTTTCGTGCTAGGCGCCATTTTGGGCACTAGGCCCCATATTCCTAAAACATGGAAAAGCCAACTAGTGGTTTTAAAAAATGTACTAAGTGTGGCGGTACCATTTCCGTCACTGACACCCATGATTGGTGTCTGAAATGTTTAGGACCTGAACATCCTCCAACTGAATGTCTCTCCTGTATGGGGATGAATAAAAGAGGAAGACAGAACCGGGCTTCAAAGATTGGTACCCTCTTTTCTTCAGATGCCAGATCCATTGCATCCATAAAGCCAAAAGATTCTGATAACAAACGTTCCGACAAAAAATACATAAAGTTACAAGGGAACGTTTGTTGTCAGAATCTTTTGGCTTTAGGGGGATTCTGGTTTGTTTTGTTTTGTGTAGATCCATTGCATCGACATCGTCAAGGGCCTCTTCTTCCTTCCATGGATCTTAGGTAACTAAACATAAAAGCTGGTCCTCAAAGGGTAGCTCTCCTGCTAAGCATCGAAAGGCCATTGGCGTTACCCTTGAGGGAAACACACCGGCAAAACAGCCCCGGCGGGAGGCTTCGGCTTCCAAAGCATCGATGGGGCTTCAGGATGTTATCAAGGCCTCAACCTCACAAGAACTGCCTGTGCCATGCTCAGGGGTTCCGGCCGTCCTTACTGGTACTGACACCCAGGCATCGGCAGCGTCGATAGACCAGAGGTTCCTCACTATTGAGCGCAGCATCACAGCTCTTCTTTCAGCTGCAGAACCGGTGGTCCCACGGGCACCGGTACCGACATCGACACCAATGCCGTTACCGACACTGACGGTACCGGCCCCGGTGGGAACTCTTCCCATGCCATCTCTGGCTGAGATTGACAAAGCAGTACCGGGTCAGCTCGGTACCGACTTTGATCGGTACTGGGATCATGCTTTGCAAGCGCATCGGGGTCAGGAATACTTCGATTCCTCCGATTCTGAAGACTCTGACAATTCTGCTGGCACTAGAGGGTTTCTCCTAGAAGATCCCTCTTCTCCCCAACGCAGAATGTCACCTCCAGAGGACATGTCATTTCAGGATTTCATCCGTGATATGGCCAAAGGTCTTTCAATCACAGTAGCTCCTGAAGACAAACCCAGAGCAAAGGAATTGGAAATTCTCCAATATCCTAAAGCTCCTAAGGAGGCAGCCACTCTGCCTATCCATGAAATTCTGCATAGCTTGATGCTCAGAATTTGGGAGACACCTCTGACTACTTCTCCTCACTCTAGGAGACTTGATACTATGTATCGAGTTCCGCCATGTCCTGGATTTCAGAAACCTCAGCTGCCACACCATTCAGTGGTAGTGGAATCAGCCATGAGTAGGATGAAAAGTGCAAAGAGGCATGCATCCAATCCTCCAGGTCATGAATGCAGGACTCTGGGTGCTTTTGGACGCAGAACTTTTCAAGCTTCTATGCTTTAAGCTAGGATCAGTTCATATATCCTATATATGGGAATGTTCCTCAAGGAAGTCACAGGAGACTTGGAACTTATGAGCCCATTTCTCCCAGATGATAAGAGACAAGATTTTCTTGCTCTAGTTAAGCATGCTCAAAATGTCTGCAAGTTTGTTAATCGTGCAGCCTTTGACTGCTTCGAATGCATCAGCAGAACCTCTGCTATTGCCATTGGCACACAACGGATTGCCTGGCTACAGGCATCAGACTTGGAGACTTGGGTACAGGACAAGTTAGGCAACATTCCTTGCACGGGGAAGAATCTCTTCGGCAAGAACTGGCAGGAAAAGGCTAACGAGTTAGAGGCTGACAATTCTACCTTAGATAGATTGTCAAAGTCTACAGCCACTCCAGCCAAAAGGAAGCCTTATAAAAAACCCTCTTTTAGCAAAAAGAGGAAGTTTTATCCTTCCTATACCCAGCAGAGTCAAACTCCAGGTCAGGTTGCCCAAAAGGGACAAACTAGACAGCAAAAGTAGCCAAAAGGCCCGAGAGCCCAACCAGCTCTCCAGGTTGAGCCCCCTCAAGGGCTTTGACTCCTTCCTAGAGAGCTTTGCCTTCCTGCCTCTGAGGGGTCCCCAACCCCCCAATATCCCGGACAGGTTATGCCACTTTGCCAACAAATGGCATCAGATAACAGCAGAAGATTGGACTTTGTCCATTGTAGGAGAAGGGTACAAGCTTCATTTTCACAGCATGCCCCCTCCTAAAATTCTAAAGCAATTCAATTCTCAAACCTCCACAGACAATCTGTTAGATCACGAGGTCTCCACCCTTCTTGCCCAAGGGGCAATAGAGGAAGTGCCCATTCTTCAATGGGTTGCAGGGTTCTACTCCCCCTGTTTTCTTATACCAAAGAAAACAGGGGTACACAGACCCATTTTGGACCTCAGAGAATTGAACAAATACCTATTTCGAGAGAAGTCCAAAATGATTTTTCTAGGAACTCTTCTGCCATACCTTCAAAGCCAGGATTGGCTTTACTCTCTAGACTTAAAGGATGCATACACTCACATTCTGATCCATCCAGATCACAGGAAATTCTTACGATTCTTTTTCAGGTGAAGACATTTCCAGTACAGGGTTCTTCCTTTTGGTCTGGCTTCAGCACCAAGGGTATTCACGAAATGCATGGCAGTAGTAGCCGCATTTCTACGAACCCTGGGGATATTTGTCTTCCCTTACTTAGACGACTGGCTCATTCAAGCCCCTACAGTTGCAGGGGCCAGCACTGCACTGTCCCGTACAATGCAAATTCTCCAATACTTGGGATTGGTAATAAACTTCCCAAAATCCCAACTTGTTCCTTCCCAATCCCTGGAATTCATAGGAGCCTGTCTAGATACCAGACAAGCAAAGGCTTTCCTTCCACAGGCCCGGTGTCTTCGCATAATACAACTAGCTTCTCAAGCAGCAGGCAAATCCTCCCTCCCTGCTCGAGAGCTACTACAGTTACTAGGACATATGGCTTCCACAGTTCATGTAGACCCATATGCTCGCCTCCACATGAGAGCAGCTCAGTGGACCCTATCCACAAAGTGGACACAGGCCACAGGTCATTTGTTGGACAAAATAATAAATTCTCAACGACTAATTTTGTCCCTCCAATGGTGGCAGTCACTATAAAACCTGACAGTGGGGTCTCCTTTTCATCAACCCTCTTTTCAGGCCACCCTAACAACAGATGCATCACAGGTGGGTTGGGGAGCACACCTGAATCATCTCTCTACCCAGGGAACCTGGACTCCACAGGAGGCCGGTTTACACACAAACCTCCTGGAATTAAGAGCAATCTATTTAGCTCTTCGAGTATTCCATGCCCAGCTCAGCTAAAAGACAGGCCTAGTCCAGACGGACAATCAAGTAGCCATGTTCTATGTGAACAATGAGGGCGGAACAGGTTCTCGGTCGTTATGCAACGAAGCTTTGCGACTGTGGGCCCTCGCCAGAGAGTATCAAATTCACCTTCTAGTGGTATATCTTCCAGGCATTCAAACCCTTTGGGCAGACAAACTCAGTCGAGTACTGTTGCCTCACGAGTGGTCCCTCCACCTAGATCAGGTGGCAAAGATATTTCATCTCTGGGGCACTCCAGACATAGACCTCTTTGCAAGTCCATTGAATGCCAAACTTCCCCGGTACTATTCCAGGATTCCTGCTCACAATTGTCAGGCAAGGGATGCCTTCCTTCTTCACTGGGGTCAGGACTTCCTTTATGCCTTCTGTCATGCAGCAGACCCTCTTGAAAGAAAAGAAAATGTTTTAAACGGAGAAAAAAACGTGCACAAGCTGCATTATTCGGAGGAACCAGCTAGAGGGAGCCAGAGCGACTTCAGAGACACTGAGGAGCCACGCCCCGCTGGTCACACGGTAATGCCAGCCAGCTTCCAATCCTCGAAGGCAGGAGTGCTTCTTAAGGAGAGTGTGGAAGACTGGAGACGGTTGGGCAGGAAGGAGTTCGGCAGGAGACAGGTCGGCAAGGAGGTCGGCAGGAAGGAGAGAGAGAAGAGCAGCAGTGGAGAAAGAGAAGCAGGCCAAGGAGGCAAGTCCAGCAGAAGCAAGGGAAGGATCTCTTGCAGCGCAGAGAGAAAGAGGTTAGAATAGAAACCTGATTACTCTACCGCTAGCAAACCACCCCGAGTGAAAGACGATTTCCCTGGAGCTAATGAAGGACCTGGGAAGGTCTCAGCTCAAACAAGAGTGAGAGCTGTTTGTCCAGAGAGGCGAAAGCATTGCTGCAACTGTAGTCTAAAGTCAAATGAGAGACAGCTGGAGAACCTAAGCCGTGCTGCACAGGCAAGCCAGAAGCTAAGCCGGTACAGGCCCAGACCTTCACTTGGAGAAGGGACTCCAACCTCACAAGGTAAACCATACTTTCCTGGAAAAAGATTTCAGAAAGCTGCTGTATGAGAAAGACAGGCAGTAGAAGAAAACCGTTTGTCTGAAGGTTCCTACGATACAAGGTATGAAAAATGTTTACCTAAGAAGAAAGTTCTGAATGAAAAATGTTTATATGGAGCTGCTATAAAACCTCTGAATAAAGAGGAATCCTTTCAGTATAAAACAGCACATAGCCGACGCCCTAGGCTTAGCCCAGAACATTTGGAAGTGATACAGGAGCTGTATAAAAAGCCTGAATATATTTTACCTGAAAAGCCTGAATATATTTTACCTGAAACCAAGGACACAGATTCAGAGGCTTCACAAGAGGAGGCAATGCAAGTGGAACTAGCAGGGGATATTTCAGATCCAGAAATGGATTGTACATACTGTGTTACAGGAAACCTAGAATCCCTGCCAGGCTTGTGAGCTGTGTGACTTGCTGAATTGAACATTCTTGTTTTGTGTAAATAGCACCAGTCTTGTGAAAGTAACAGTTTTTGCTTTAAACCTGAGTTTTTCTTTTCCTCACCTGAAGTAAGGACATTTTGCTTTATAGTTGTATTCCAATCATTTGAACCATTGTGAAGAAGGGAAATAAAAAGCCTTTATTTTTCCCACCACTCTGAGCAGTTGTTTTCATTGAAGTTTGGTATCAAGGAAACTACAAGGACCAAAAGTCAATTGGGCCTTTGGAATACTTGCCAATTTCAACTTTATAATTTTTGTGTCTGACCTACCCTGACCTCTACTAGCCACCAGGGTAGACCTCACGACACTTCCCACCCATTCCCCTCATCCCCAAAATACTCTTCAAGCTTCAGAGAGACAGGGGTCGCATGATCCTCATAGCACCACGATGGCCACGCCAAACGTGGTATCCCCTGCTTCTACATCTCTCTCAAGCAGCACCTCTGGAGTTAGGGCATGCTCCAGATCTCCTTTCCCAGGGGGACGCTATGGCACCCGAATCCCCAGTCCCTGCTCCTCATGGCCTGGTTGCTGAAGTCTTAGACCTCCAGGATCTCAACCTGTCCCAACAGGTAAAAGATATCCTTCAGGCTTCTAGGAAACTTTCCACAAGAAGATCTTATGCCTTCAAGTTGGAACGTTTTACTATATGGTGCTCCAAGAAGGGATTAAACCCCCTTGTTATACCCTTAGAATCGATACTAGAGTATCTCCTTCACTTATCGAATTCTGGTCTAAAGACCAATTCGGTAAGAGTCCATCTTAGTGCAATTGCAGCTTCTTATAAGCCTCTGAATGGACAACCAATTTCCTCTCATCCACTCATATCAAGATTTATGAGAGGCCTTTTATTAACCAAACCTCCCATTAAGCCACCACCGGTGGCATGGGATCTAAATCTAGTTCTCGGGCAGCTCATGAGGCTGCCTTTTGAACCTTTGGCCACTACAGCCCTTTTGACCTGGAAGGTCATCTTCATAATTGCAATCACCTCTGCCCATCGCATTAGTGAATTGCAAGCTTTGGTGACTGATCCTCCTTATACTAGGTTTCATCATAAGGTTGTTCTTAGAACTCACTCACACTTTATGCCAAAGGTGGTTTCGCCTTTTCATTTAAATCAATCAATTTATCTTCCTGTATTTTTTCCGAGGGCTCATACCTCTAATGCAGGAAGAAACCTTCATACTTTGGATTGTAAAAGAGCCTTAGCCTTTTACATACAAAGAACACAGCAACATAGAAAGTCCTCGCAACTTTTTATAGCTTTTGACCCTAGTCATTTGGGACTTCCAGTCTCCAAAAGAACTTTATCTAAATGGATTGCCCAATGCATATCCTTTGCTTATGAGAGTAAGGGTCTTCCTCTTCAGGACCATGTCACAGCTCATAATGTGAGAGCCATGGCAGCTTCTATGGCTAATCTCCACTCTGTGTCTATCAATGACATTTGTCGAGCAGCCACCTGGGCTTCGGTACAGACATTCACAGCCCACTACTGCCTGGATAAAGCCTCCCGTCGGGATGCCTTCTTTGGCCAAGCTGTTCTTCAAAATCTCTTTCAGACCTAAATCAACTCCTACCCACCAAACCTGGTGGAATGCCAGAGATCCATGGGAGGAAGGATTCCCACCTTCTAGGGTGGCACCTTCCTGGGGTTTTCTCCCTGGCATTTTCAGCTAGGGAGTCCCCATATGTGAAGACTACATTCCTGCTTGTTCCTGGAGATAGCGTAGTTACTCACCTGTAACAGGTGATCTCCGGGAACAGCAGGAATTTAGTCTTCACAACCCACCCACCTCCCCTGGGAGTTGTCTCTCTATCTCTTTGTCTCTTTCCTCTCTCCCTCTATCCTTTCACTCAGCTACAAACTTAACTGAAGAGGGACAGTTGGAAAGGCGGGAAGGCAGCGCTCATGTGCTGAGGGATGCTCCCAAAAGCGTTCCTATTCGACGCTGGGGAGCATTTCCGTGCAGGCTCCGTCGGTGCCGACGATATCCATATGTGAAGACTAAATTCCTGCTGTTCCCGGAGATCACCTGTTACAGGTGAGTAACTACGCTATAAGTTACAGGTTGAAACGGCTGTTGGTCCACTTGATCTTTATCATATTAAAACTCTGTATATTCTTTCCACCTTTTCATTCATTTATTTATTTTATTTTATTTACATTCTCTTATATACCACGCTATTCTGCATCAGTGCGGTTTATTTATTTATTTAATTTTCTTATATACCGCGCTATTTGTCATCAGTGCGGTTTACATTGAAACAATACAACAATTGGTCAGATATAACAGACCTATTACAAGTAACAGGAAAATTAACATGGAAGTAAACAGGGAAATCATTTATATTTCTAGAAAATATTGAACAAACTGAAATTACATTGAACAGGGCATTATAACTTGGAGATAACTATTTTACAGGGGACATGGGCTATGGAGGGTTAAGTGGCTTGCCCAAGACCACAAGGAGCACCTGTGGGACTAGAAACCCCAGTCCTTCAGGCCCAAGGTTGCTGTCCTCTAGTGGGATTTGAACCTCCAACCTTCCGGCCTGAAGTACCTTGCCCCAACCACTAGGCCACTCCTCCACTCCATGATCTTCTCAGAATCATTCAACATAGATCTTTGAGCATCTTGTAACATTCCTTCTCCAGGATCAAGCAGGAAGTCAGTCCTTACATATGTGTGACATCGGCGCCGATGGAACTCGCGCAGAGCATTTCCCCATCTTTCAAAGAAAGCCTTTGGGATATGCTACCACGCATGTGTTGTCCCCTTCCCGCCCAAAGGTACCATCTTGCTCTCAATCTCCTTTTTTCCACAGAGCCCAACGGACATCCGTCCTATTTCCTCAGAAAAAATCTTCCAAAACTCCCTTAAAAAGTGTTCTTTCCCCAGTTGCATACCAGTTTCTCTTCCTGCCTCAAGCCGGCGCCAGTTCTGGCACTGTTCTCGGCTCCTTTCCCTCATTTTTGATCAAGGCTTGCATTCACGCCTTTATTCACCCAGGGGTCATCGCCCCCGGCTGGGTGTCTCCCACCATGTCCCCTTGTGAGCTCAAAAAATGTGACTGCTGCAGTCAAACCATGTCTATTACAGACACACACGACTGCTTATGCTACCTGGGCTTGGACCACAATAGCACCACCTGCAACCTGTGCCAGGCCATGACTCCGAAAACCAACAAGAAAAGGACGAGTTGCAGGAGAGGATGTTCCTGAGGTCCAACTTGGCACCGGCCTCCCTGATGCCGAGCTCCAAACCCAGCCCATCCTGTGAGGCCTCCAAGAAGACCCTGGACCCCGAGCGAAAAAAGAAAAGATCCTTGAAGCCAATCGAGGTTCCATCAGTGAAATCAGGTAAAGTCCTGCGGAGGGCGATTCTGCTAAGGTCTCTCAGAAGAAGTCCTTGGCCAGCGGAGACCGTGCAATGCTCCCTGAGGCCATAGTCCTCGTCGAGGACGCACTCATGAGAGTGCCGCCATTAGGCCCGAGGTCTTCTGTGCCCATGCTGAAAGCTGCGGAGCTTTCTGTCCTCGAAACCAGAATGGCAGCCCTGAAACAGAATATTTCTGCTCTCCTGGCTCTGCAGCAGGTGACAATGGCCGGTTCTTCAGCATCATCTGCCCCAACAACTAGGCCCCTGACTCTGGGGGTGTCCCCGGGCATCGAGCCAGGCTCCACCAGCCTCGAGTGAGTCATCCGGCACTGGTCGAGGTCCCGGTCCCGTTCCCGTTCCTTGGGTATTCATTCCTCACTGTCCAGTTTCCGAGAATCAGTCTAGAGATCCTCCAGAGGATCCCGGCTCCTCTGGGCCAGCCTCCAGATGCGAGACTGCAGGTCCTCGGAATCATTCACACCCTCTCACTCTGTGGAAGACCGACATTGAGGCCTCCCCGGAAACCTGCTGGCACCGAGACGTCCCCTCAGAACCGACTTTCTCTGTGCCATTCTCCCCCAGAGGGCGTGGCCTTCCATGGCTTCGTTTGAGAGATGGCCCGGGCCCTATCAGTTCTGACAGTCAGAGGAGGACCTGTTCACTGAAGAACCGGAAATCCTCCAGTAAGAGTCCCCACCCAAGGAGACTCTTACAATGCCGGTGCAGCCAATCCTTGAATGGCTGCTCCTCAGGATGTGGGAGACCCCAGGCTCGTTGCTGTTTGTCAGCCAACGCCTCTATACCACCTACCACGTCAAGAAGGGCCCCAGGTTCCACAAGACCCAACTCCCACCTAATTTAATGGTTGTGGAATCAACCGTGCAGAAGTTAAAGGGTCAGAAGAATTACTCCTCTGGCCCTCAACACCCTTGGGCGAAAATGATATCAGGGCTCCATGCTTGGGTGCTGGATTCAGGCCTACGAATTATAGATAGGCATGTACCTCAAGATCCTGTTCCAGGAGATCTCCAGCTTCTAGGCTGGGCTCGCCGGGGAACCCCTCCAGCAGTTCCAGTCCCTAACATCTAGGATCAGGGACTGCTTTTAAGTTCCTTTGCTGAGCCGCCTATGACTGCTTCGAGTCAGTGGCCTGACTAGTGGCATCGAGCATTGGCGCCCGGCACAAGTCCTGGCTACAGACCCTCAGACCTCGAGCAATGGGTTCAAGGAAAACTGCTCAACGTCCCATGTACAGGGGAAAATTTGTTCGGCAAACCCATGGCCGACAATGTTGCCAAGATAGAGGCCAAGGTGGTGACTAGGCAGAGGTCCTAAACCATCAGGGAAAAGACCCCTTTTCCCAAGTAAAAAGGGGTCCTTCTACCAAAGTCACTACCAGCCCTTCTCAGGCCATCAACAGCAGGGCATTCAACCTAAGGGCCAGAGCCACGGGCCCAGGAAACCAGAAGCCCTAGGCCCAGACTCTCACCCAACTCGGGGGGAGATTTTGACTCCTGGGGCAGGGCCTCTTCCCCCCCAGCCCACAGGGGGCCACCCGGCACTCTTTGCTCACAGGTGGGCCTAAGTTACCTCAAACCAGTGTTTTTTGCAGGTGATCAAGAAGGGGTACCTCCTCTGCCTGCAGCTGATACCCCCAAGGTTCTTCCCAGGAAAGCCAGTGTGACCTCTCCTTCACCAGACCTTGCTGCTCTCAAAGCTTACAGGCTTACTCAGGGATGGTGCAGTGGAGCCTTTTCCCAACCATCTTTGGGGAAAGAGCTTCTACTCAAGTTACTTCCTTGTCCCCAAAAGAACAGGGGGCCTCAGACCCATTCTAGACCTGTGAAACTTGAACAAGTTTCTGGTGAGGGAGAACTTCAAGATGCTCTCCCTTGGAACATTATTGCCTTACCTCCACCAGGGAGATTGGCTGTGTTCCTTGGATTTAAAAAATGCCTATACCCACATCCTGATCCACCCCTCCCACAGGCAATACCTCACGTTCATGGTGGGAGGAGGGGAAGGGTCTTTACCAAGTGCCTGGCGGTGATAGCTGCCTGCTTGCACCTACAGGGGGCCTACCTAGACGACTGGCTTATCATTGGCAGCACAGCCTCAGAGGTCAGGCAGGCCACAGAGCCTACAACCCTCCTGCTGCAGCAGCTGGGGTTCATCATCAACTACCCCAAATCCCACCTTGCCCCACCCCAAACCTAGAGTTCATAGGGCCGTCCTCCCAAGGGAAAGGGCAGACCACCTCAGGTAACTGGCAGAAGAGGTGCAACACCGCCGCTCGGTGCCTGCTCTCCTCCTGCTTCGCCTGCTGGGCCACATGGCTTCAGCAGTCCATGTTACTCCCTTAGGCCGCTCCACATGCGGGCAGCCCAATGGTGTGTCTGCTCACAGTGGACTCAAGCTACGGGCGAACTATGGGACAGGGTCAGAGTCACCCACCAACTGGCGGAGCCTCTCACCTGGTGGCAAAACTTGCTACATCTCCAGGCAGGTATGCCATTCCAGGCACCAGCACTGCAGAGGACTCTGACAACAGATGCCTCCCTCCTAGGCTGGGGGGTGCATTGTGGGGGCCACCGCACACAAGGTAGCTGGTCCCAGGAGGATTTGCTCTTACAAATAAATCTTCTGGACCTCAGGGGCAATTTTTCTGGCCCTGTGAGTGTTCCGCCATCACCTGCGGCACTGACCTGTGCTGATCCAGACCGACAACCAGGTGGCAATGTTTTACATCACCAAGCAGGGGGGGCACCGGCTTGTACTCCCTCTGCCAGGAGGTGGTGACCCTCCTCTCCTTCGCAGTCCGCAACAGCATGCTCCTGCGAGCAGTATATCTACCAGGCCGGGACCACTGCTTAGCGGACAGGCTGAGTAGGGTCTTTCACCCACACAAGTGGTGCTTGAATCCCAGAGTAATGAAGCAACTCTTCCACACTGGGGCAGGCACGTGATGGACCTATTTGCTTCCCTGCACAATGTGCAGCTGCCTTGCTTCTGCTCTCACCAACCACACCAGGGGAGAGTGGCGGCAGACCCCTTCCTCATCTCGTGGTCGGAGGGCCTACTCTATGCGTTCCCACCAACCCCCCCTGATCTCCAAGACTCTCTTCAAGATCCAGTGATACTGCTTGCACCCAGATGGCCCAGGCAGCCCTGGTTTCCCCTATTGCTTGCCCTGTCAGTAGCATGCCTCCCTTGAGTCTGACAATACCACTTTTGCCCTTCCTCTTCTCACTAACATATCTGAAAATGTCCTATCCCCCATTTTATTGCATTGGCTATTTCCTCCTCTTTTTGAATCTTTGCTTTCGTGACTACTTTGCTAGCTTCTCTAGGTTTTTCCAAATATAGATGCCTGTCTTCCTCTCTGTGATCTCTTGTATTTAATGAAGGCCTCCCTCTTTTTCTTCACCTTTTCAGCTACTTCTTTCGAAAGCCATAGCATTCTCCTTTTCCTTTTACCTTTATTTACCATTTTAACGAAAAGGTTGGTTGCCCTTAAAATATCCCCTTTCAGTATTGCCCATTGTTTTTCTACATCTCCCAGCTGTTCCCATCCCGCTAACAACTCCCTGAGGTATTGGTCCATCTTGGCAAAGTTAGTTTTTCTAAAGTCTAAGACCCTTGCTTTTGAATGGATTCTAACAGCTCTAGTCCTAATCCTGAACCACACCGTCTGGTGATCACTGGATGCAAAATGATCTCCCACTACAACATCAGAAACACTTTCACCATTGGTAAGCACCAAGTCCAGCATGGCCCCTTCACGTGTGGGGTCTGTTACCAATTGCCTGAATAGTTCTCCCTGTAGAGAATCCAGGATCTCCTTACTTCTAGATGATACTGCAGCAGGAATGTGCCAATCAACATCTGGCATATTGAAATCTCCTATCAGTAGCACTTCCCCTTTCCTAGCAATGCTGTGTATGTCTTCAATTAACTCTCTGTCCACCTCTTCCTCTTGTGAGGGAGGTCTGTATATCACACCAATGTAAATAGATTTCTCTTTCCCTCTTTCTAGTTTAACCCACAATGCCTCCCCTCTCCCTTTTAAGCTCTGTAATTCCAAAGCTTTAACAGTAGTTTTTACATATAGTGCCACTCCTCCTCCCCTACTTCCCACCCTGTCCTTTCTGAATAAAGTATAGCCAGGTACAGTTATATCCCAGTCATGGTTTTCTGTGAACCATGTTTCTGTAACTGCCTGTGAGATTTATACAATCAAAACCAAATCTCAGAAGGGAAATCATATAACATAGTCACATAATGTATGATGGCAGATAAAGATGAGTATGGTCCTTTTAGTCTGCCCAGTAAGATGACTAGAGTGGTTGTAACCACTGCTCTTTGCAGGTCACCCCCTCTGCCTGTCTTTAGGGTTGTACCCGCTTCTCCTTGCAGGTCATCCCCACTCTATTTATTAAAGATATTTAAGTTTACTTTGATTTCATTCTCTTGCTATAAAGGGATCTACTGTGTCTGTCCCATGCCATTTTGAATTCTGTCACTACATTTGCTGCCACCACCTCCATCGGGAGGGCATTCCAAGCATCCACCACCCTTTCAGTGGAAAAAGAATTTTGTGATGTTGCTTTTAAGTTTACCACCTTGCAGTTATAATGTATGCCATCAAGTTTTACAGCTTCCCCTTCTTTGAAAAAGTTTTGTTTGTTCATTAACCTTTAAGTATTTAAAGGGCTGCATCACATCTCCCCTGTCCCTCCACTTCTCTAGGGCACATATTTAGGTCTTCAAGTCTCTTCTCATACGTCTTCTGGTGCAGGCTCCAAATCATTTTGGCTGCCTTCCTCTAAACTTTTTATATTCTTTGTGTGATATGGTCTCCAACACTGAACACGATATTCCAACTGAGGCCTCACCAACAACTTGTACAAGGGCATTAATACCTCCTCTTTCTGGCTTTCGCTACCACCCTGTCGAATTGTTTCACCACCTTGGGATCCTCAGACACTGTCACTCCGAAGTCCCTCTCCTGGTTCATGCACACCAACCTCTTGCCCCCCATCACATACAATTTCTTTGGATTTCTGCATCCCAAGCGCATGACTCTGCACTTCTTCACATTTGTTCTGGCAAAATCCAAGGACGTTTACTCTGTCCTCATCCTTCTTGACCTTTCTCCTGCTTTTGACACAATAGACCACCACCTTCTCCTCGACACCTTGTACTCGCTTGGTTTTAAAGGCTCTGTGCTATCCTTGTTCTCTTCTCCCATCATACTTTCAGTGTTTATTCAGTTTGATCCTCCTCTACTGCTGTCCCATGCACAGTTGGTGTATCCCAAGGATCTGTCTTGGGCCCACTCCTTTTCTCTTTCTATACCCAGTCCCTTGATGCACTCATCTCCTCCCGTGGCTTTCAGTACCATTTTTACTCTGATGATTCTCAGATCGACCTCTCTACACCTGTAATCTCTCCGGCAATCCAGGCTAGATCTCTGCCTGCCTGTCTGACATTGCTGCCTGAATGTCTCACTGCCACTTAAAACTGAACATGGCCTAAACCGCGCTTCTTATTTTTCCCCTGAACCCACCTCCCCCCTTCCTCCTTTCTCATTCTCTGTGGATAACACTTTGCTTCCTTCCTGTTTCCTCGGCTCTCAACTTTGGGGTCATCTTTGACTCTTCCCTTTTCTTCTCCACACACATTCAGTTGATAGCTAAAGCTTGTCGTTTCTTTCTCTATAACATCAGCAAAATTCACCCCTTCCTTTCTAAACACACTACTAAGACAATTATCCACTCTTTAGTCATCTCCTGTCTAGACTATTGCAACCTCCTCGTTGCTGGTTTTCCTCTATATCAGTCTTCCCCTTCAGTCTATTCAAAGCTCAGCTGCATGGTTAATCTTCTGTCAGCCTTGCTATGTTCATGTAACCCCTCTCAAGTTGCTTCATTGGCTCCCTATCTGTTTCCGTATCTAGTTCAAATTTCTCCTACTGACCTATAAGTGCTGCTCATTCTCTCCCCCCACCCCTCCACGGGAACTCTGTTCTTCTAACGGATCACTTCTGTCTGTGCCCTTCTCTTCCACTGCGAACTCCAGACTTTGATTGTTTCACCTTGTTGCTCTGTATGCCTGGAACAAACTACCTGAGTCTGTATGTCAGGTTTCATAAGAACATAAGATATGCCATACTGGGTCAGACCAAGGTCCATCAAGCCCAGTATCCTGTTTCCAACAGTGGCCAATCTAGGTCATACGTACCTAGCAGTTTCCCCAAAAGACACAGGTTCCACAATGCTTGTACTGGGTCCAGCATTGATATCCTGGGTCCCTTCTTAATAATGGTTTATGGACCTTTCCTCCAGGAACTTGTCCAAACCTTTTTTAAACCCAGCTACACTAACAGCCTTTACTACATCCTCTGGTAACAAATTCCAGAGTTTGATTACACGTTGAGTGAAAAAATATTTTCTTTTATTAGTCTTAAATAGTTTACCCTGTAGCTTCATTGCATGTCCCCTAGTCTTTCTATATTCTGATAAGGTAAACAATCGATCTACGTTTACCCGTTCCACTCCGTTCATTAATTTATAGACTTCTATCATATCCCCCCTCAGCCGTCTCTTTTCCAGGTTAAAGAGCCCTATCCTTTTTAGCCTTTCTTCATAGGAGTATCCTTCCATCCCCTTTACCATTTTGGTGGCTCTTCTCTGAACCTTTTCTAATAACGCTATATCCTTTTTAAGATACGACGACCAGAATTGCACATAATATTCAAGGTGCGGTCTCACCATGGAACGGTATAGAGGCATTATAATATCTTTTGTTTTATTTTCCATTCCTTTCCTTATGGTACCTAGCATTCTATTTGCTCTCTTGGCTGCCGCTGCACACTGGGTCGAGGGTTTTAACATGTTATCCACAATGACGCCTAAATCTCTTTCCTGGGTGGTGGTTCCTAATGTGGAATCTTGCATCGTGTAACCATAGTTTGGGTTGTTCTTCCCTAGGTGCATAACTTTGCACTTGTCCACATTAAATTTCATCTGCCATTTTGATGCCCAGTCTTCCAATTTATCAAGATCCTCTTGCAATTTTCCACAACCCTCTTGGTTTTAACAACTTTAAATAGTTTTGTATCATCTGCAAATTTGATAACCTCACTCGTTATTCCACTTTCCAGGTCATTTATGATTATGTCAAAAAGCAGCGGACCCAGCACAGATCCCTGGGGTACACCACTATTCACATTTCTCCATTGGGAAAATTGGCCATTTAGCCCAACCCTCTGCTTTCTATCTTTTAACCAGTTCCTGATCCACAGTCGTACACTACCTCCTATCCCATGACTCTTTAGTTTTGCCAAAAGTCTCTGATGAGGGACCTTGTCAAAGGCTTTCTGAAAGTCCAGATACACTATATCAACTGACTCACCTTTGTCCACCTGTTTATTCTCACTTTCAAAAAAACATAACAGATAGTAAGACAAGATCTTCCTTATCTAAAGCCATGCTGGCTGTCTCCCATTAGGCCATGACTATCTACATGCTGAGTAATTTTATTCTTTATGATGGTTTCTACCATTTTTCCCGGTACTGAGGTGAGGCTCACCGGTCTGTAGTTTCCCGGATCACCCCTGGAACCCTTTTTAAAAATCGGTGTTACATTGGCGATCCTCCAATCTTCAGGTATTAGAGATGATTTTAATCATAGTTTACAGATTACTAATAGCAGGTCTGCAATCTGATATTTCAGTTCTTTCAACACCCTTGGATGTATACCATCCGGCCCAGGTGATTTGCTACTCTTCAGTTTATCTAATAGTTGTAATACATCTTCCCGATGTATCGATATTTCCTTCAATTCTTCCGCACCTTTAAATACCACTTCAGTCATGGGTAACATCCCTACATCTTCCTCAGTAAAGACCGAAGCAAAGAATTCATTCAGTCTCTCCGCTATCGCCTTGTCACCTCTTAGTGCCCCTTTAACTCCTCTATCATCTAATGGTCCAACCGACTCTCTCACAGGTTTTTTGCTACGAATGTACTTGAAAAAATCTTTATTTCGTGTTTTTGCTTCCGCAGCAAGCTTCTTCTCAAATTCTCCCTTTGCCTTCTTTATCAATGTCTTGCATTTGACCTGCCAGTGCTTGTGCTGTATCCAGGTTTCGTCGTTTGGCTCTTTTTTTCCATTTCCTGAAAGATGCTTTTTTGGCAACAACAGCCTCTCTGGCCTCACCTTTAAACCATGCTGGCAGTTTTTTGGACTTCCTTCCACTTTTCTTAAAGCGTGGAATACAGCTGGTCTGGGCTTCCAAGATAGTATTTTTCAACAACACCCAAGCTTGATGTAAGTCTTTAACCTTTGCAACTGCTCCTTTTAGTTTTTTCTTAACTATTTTCCTCATTTTATCATAGTCTCCCTTTCGAAAGTTAAAAGGTAGTACTGTGGATTTTCTTACTATCCCTCCTCCACTAATTAAATCAAACACGATCATGCTATGATCACTATTGCCAAGTGGTCCAAACACCCTTATCTCTTGCACTAGATCTGGTGTTCCACTAAGGACTAGGTCTAATATGGCTTCCCTTCTGGTCGGTTCATGAACCAGCTGCTCCAAGAAGCAGTCATTTATGTCATCTAGGAACTTTATCTCCTTAGCATGTCCTGCCGTGACACTGACCCAGTCGATACCGGGGTAAGTGAAATCACCCATTATTATTACCGAGCTGTAACTTGTTAGCTTCCTTGATTTCTTTGAGCATTTGATCATCCATTTGTTCATTCTGGACAGGCGGTCGATAGTACACCCCCACTGCCATCGCCTTCCCCTTTTTACATGGAATTTCAATCCATAGAGATTCTAAATCAAATTTTGTTTCCTGCAAAACTTTAATCCTTTCTGACTCAATGCCCTCTCTAACATAGAGCGCAACCCTTCCACCAATTTGATCAGCTCTATCATTACGATATAGTTTGTACCCAGGTATCACGGTTTCCCACTGGTTGGCCTCCTTCCACCATGTCTCTGATATTCCATTCATATCTAACCTCTCATTTAGTGCTATATATTCTAACTCTCCCATCTTATTTTTTAAACTTCTAGCATTTGCATACAAGCATTTTAGAGACTGTTGTTTATTCATATTAATTTGACTATTGGTAGACATGGGTAATTTGGGATCTTTAAGCTCTGTCTGCTCCATACTCGAGGGCATTTGGGCTACTTTACTCTTTTTTGGAACCTCTCTGCTTTTGGTAGTATCCTTCAAGGATAGATTCTTCCGAACCATCCGCTCTTGGGCGACTGTCGGCTTTCCCCTATTATCTAGTTTAAAAGCTGCTCTATCTCCTTTTTAAAGGTTAATGCCAGCAGCCTGGTTCCATCCCGGTTAAGGTGAAGCCCATCCCTTCGGAAGAGCCCCTCCTTTCCCCAGAATGTACCCCAGTTCCTAACAAATCCAAACCCCTCATCTCTGCATCATTGTCTCATCCACGCATTGAGACTCCGGAGCTCTGCCTGCCTTTTGGATCCTGCACGTGGAACGGGAAGCATTTCGGAGAACACTACCTTGGAAGTTCTGGATTTCAACTTCCTACCTAAAAGCCTAAATTTAGCCTCCAGAACCTCCCTACCACATTTTCCTATGTCATTGGTACCAACATGTACCAAGACAGCAGACTCCTCCCCAGCACTATCTAAGACCTTATCTAGGTGGCACGTGAGGTCCACTACCTTCGCACCAGGCAGGCATGTTACCAGGCGATCCTCACGTCCACCAGCCACCCAGCTATCTACATGCCTAATGATCGAATCACCAACTATAACGGCTGTCCTAACCCTTCCCTCATGGGCACATGGCCCTGGAGAAACTTCCTCGGTACAAGAGGGTTCTACATCACCTGGAGGACAGGTCCTAGTTACAGGATCACTTCCTGCCACACCAGGGTGATGCTCTCCTGTCACGTGACCTCTCTCCTCCATGGCAACAGGGATGTTGCCAGACTGGAGGTGGGACTTCAGCACTATATCCCTGTAGGTCTCGTCTATGTACCTCTCTGTCTTTCTTATGTTTTCCAAGTCTGCTACTCTAGCCTCTAGAGAACGGATTCGTTCCCTGAGAGCAAAGAGCTCCTTGCACCTAGTGCACACGTAAGACCTCTCACCAACTGGGAGAAAATCATACATGTGACACTCAATGCAAAAGACTGGAAAGCCCCCATCTCGCTGCTGGACTGCTTTCTGCATCTTAGTTTTAAGGTTTTGTTTAGATTTTTAAGTTCTTTACTTACTAAGGGTTGCTATGGATATTTATACCAATAAAACTGTACCTAATACGTTTAATGTACCTTGTTCACCTGAAGCTTAATTAATCTCAGGTCCTTAGTGTATGACTGATTTGGATAACGAGTTTCAACTGAGAGCACCTCCTGTCTTTTAAGATGTGTAAGTACCTATAAAGCTACGATTATCCCAGGGGTGGGTGGGTGTGGGGAGGGAGGGAAATAACACTTATTAAAAGTGGGCTGCTACACAGTACCATGTCCTGTGCTGTTGAGGTAAGCTATATTCTTATTTGGATTAAATTATAGCTCTTTGCTGCTGCTAGGCTCTAACTTATTATGAAATTTAAACTACAAGCTCTCTGCTGGGTTCTAAATTTAACCAGAAAGCTCTCTTCTGTGTTTTAAATTGAAACTGAAAGTACTTTGCTGATGCTAGGCCCTGAGTGACTATTAAATTTAAACTACAGCTCTCTGTTGGGTTCCAAATTTAACCAGAAAGCTCTCTTCTGTGTTTTAAATTTAAACTAAAAGTACTTTGCTGATACTAGACCCTGAGTGACTATTAAATTAAAACTACAAGCTTTCTGCTGGGTATGAAATGTAACCAGAAAGTTCTCTTCTGTGTTTTAAATTTAAACTTAAACTGCTGCTACTAGGCCCTGACTGATTTAACAAAAAATAGTGGGTTCACAGATTAAATAGCTTTAATAGAAAGAATTCCCTTCAGAAAATTCCAGAAGTATATACTGTCGCCAATCTCCCCCTGGTGGCCGGTGGCTGAACAGGGAGGTTGGGCATATAGTTAATTTTAGGAGAGGAGGGTTTTTTAAGGCCAGGTGCAGCCTGGTCTATGTAGTCCTGCTCCTGGTGCAAATAAGTCATGTAAGCCAAATGGAGGGAGAATAAGGCTTTTATTTCCCTTTTCACAAAAAGATTTGTTGGGCTACAAAAATTAAAGAAAGTCCTTCTTTTCAGGCATAAACCAAACTCAAGGTAGAAAGTAAACTGTTATAATCTTCACAGTTGTAGAAAGGAAATTAACCAAGGATTCTTTCAACATTGGAGTAAATTACATGTCTGAACATTCTTCTTTCATTCAGCTCAAATATGAAAACTTCTTAAGGTAATATTTGTATGGCTCACAGTTCCGGCAGTGATTCCAAACCACCCACAACACACATGGAACAATCCATCAATTCCTCCTGAGATGAGGAAATGGGGTCTATAAGCTCCACTTGCATCGGTTCTAAATCACTATTATCTTCTTCTGAGCTGGGGCTTTCTCTGGCTGTTATCACCGGCCAGTTCCTATTTCTGTTCCCTTGTTTTCCATACAGTTGTTCTAAGGTTCTTAAATGAGCATGGCCTGCTTTATAGCCTCTATATCTTGGCTGGTGAAACTCTGGCCTGCTTTCTTTTCTTTTAAACTGGGCATCTGTTTTATAAGGGCTTCTAGCAGATGAGCCTTTCTTCATGAATAAAGAATCATCATACCTTGGTTTCCTGTAATAGGCATAGCTGGAAGTGTCCTCCTCAGGTATTCCCCTTAGGACCCAGTCTCTCTGGCAATCTTTCTCTTGAAAGCTTCTGGTACCTTTCAATCTGATCTCCGAGTTTTCTGGCAAGCGTAGGCCTCTCTCCAAGCCTGGCTTCCTGCTTCTTAGCTCTTTATCTCTGGAGTTTCTGGCTACCACGACTTCCACAGGACTGACTCTCCTCCGTCTGTTTTTCTCTGGGAACTCTGGTTCTCTTCCAGTTCCTGCAGCCGTGCCACTAGTCCTGGTTCCACTGCTCCTTTTCTCAGCAGTGCTCTCCTTTCCGGTGCTGCTCTGCCCCCCGGTGCTGCTCTGCCCTCTGTCTCCAGCCTCTCGCTTATAAAGGTCTTCTGCCTTTGAGCTTCCCGGGCTAGTTCTCAGGTGCTGCTGATTAGCTAGGTGTGTCCACTCAGCCTCTGTAAGTGCACACCTGCTCCCTCTAACTGTTTTGCTAGGCAATTGCATTCTCTGCACCTCATTTGTTTTGGACAGACAGCTTCTTTTCCTATGTCCTCACTTTTATTAGCTCCCGCTTTATGACAATACTCACAATTGCAGATCTCTCTCCAGAAGTAACGGTCCCCTGTTCTAGTCCTTCATCTCTGACCCTTTTCTAATCCAGGCTGCTTTTGGATCCTGATCTGCTTAATCTCCTATGTGTTTCCTTACCATATTCCTAGATGTATCCTTGTCCTCAGCTGTTGTGTTGTCTATCTTAACTAGATTGTAAGCTCTGATGAGCAGGGCCGTCTTTTATATGTGCTTGCGCAGTGCTGCATACGCATTGTAGCACCTTGTAGTGCTGAAGAAATGATCAGTAGTAGTAGTAGAATATCGTAAATGCCAAGCATTAGATCGTTCTTCCAGTGTTTGTTGATCTTTCCTGATGTTGTCCACTCCCTCAGAAGTGTCCACTCTGAGATAAATTATCATGTCATCTGCAAAAAGGCAGACTTCTATTCAGTCCTTCCACGTTATAACTTGCAAATTCATTGAACAGTATTGGTCCAAGGATCAATATCTGAGGCACGCCACTACGCACCTTCCTTTCTTCTGAATGAGTGCCATTTATCACCACCTTCTGTCATCTGTCAGTCAACCAGTTTCTGATCCAGTTCATCACCTTGGGAACCTAGCCCCATTCTGCTCAGTTTATTGATAAGCTTCCTAGGAGGAACAGTGTCAAAAGCTTTGCGGAAATCTAGGTAGATCACATCCATCGCATGCCCTTGATCTAGTTCTCTGGTCACCCAGGCAAAGAACTCCATCAAATTTGTTTGCAATAATCATCCTTTGGTAAAACCATGTTGCCTCAGATCATGCAACCTATTGGTTTCTATAAAGTCCATAATTTCCTCTTTCAGGAGCGCCTCCATTACTTTTCCTGCCACCGAGGTAAGGCTTACTGGCCTATAGTTTGTCACCTTTTCCCTATTTCCACTTTTGTGAAGAAGTGCCACATCAACTCTTCTCCAGTCCTGTGGAACTTTTCCTGTTTCCAAGGATCTATTAAAAGCATCCTTTAAAAGCCCTGCCAGAACCTCTCTGAGCTCTTGCAGTATCCTGGGATGTATCCTATCTGGTCCCATAGACCTGTCCAGTTTCAGTCTTGCAAGCTGTTCTAACACATCATCTTCTGTGAATGGTGTGGTATCTACTCCATTCCCATTTGTATATTTGTCAATCACGCGTGGTCCTTCTCCGGGATTTTCTTTTGTGAATACAGAACAGAAGTATTTGTTTAGCATTTTTGCTTTTTTCAATGTCAATTTCCACAAATCTGTCCTCGGTGGAAAATGCAGGTCACCCAGTGATCATCCCCTTATCACTGAGAAACAAGGTCAGCTGTGGTGATTCAAATATAACATGTCAAATTCTTATACTGAACAATACATTTACATAGATACTTTAGAAAGAATCTGGCACCTATCTGCAAAACCCTAGGTCTCTTAAATAAAACTACTTATGCTGCTTCTGAGTTACTTTAGCAATATCAGGGTACACAAGGATTTTTAAGCCCAAAAACATAACAACCTTACAAAGAAAAAATAATTTCATAATCCCTATCAGGATCCAAAACAAAAGAAATTAATAAAGTTGATGCATCTGCCAACTCCTTATCAGAAGTTTCAAGAACTTCAGTTAAGTCCAATTTTCTTGAAGGTTGCTGAGATGACTCGTCGTGACCTTCCATTGCTTCTCTCTTCTCTTTTCTACTTGTCAGATCACTTTCCTTGCTTAAGAAGGGAGACTCTTTGTGGCCATTCACTTTCATACCTCTTGATATTTGAGTTCTGGGATCTGTTGATACTGTCTGATGTGCCTGGAGGCTTATGTTATCAGCTCTGTATGTCTCTGATCTAGTTCCACAAGGTCCATGCTGCCTTTGGCTTTCGAGACATACAGTCAGGGCATAGAGGAGTTTTGCTGTTCTTGCAGCACTTAAGGAAGTTGCAGAGATTGCAAGTTTATTGATAGCTTATATCTTATTCTGTAACTTTAAAGTGCTTTTCAGTATCAAGTTCACTCTCATGTAGTAGAATGTTTTTAATTAGTAGTTTATAGTTTCATAGTTTATTAAAAGCTTGATATACCACCCTTCCAACCAGCAGGATGGTTTACATAAATGAAAAAATTATTTAAGAAAATGGAAAGGAACTCCAATATGATTAGTGATAGCAACAATCATACAATATAAAGGAAAAGGAAAAATAGAAAGAATAGAGATTAGTAGAGCTAAAAAGACCTCATCCCTTCCCCGCAGGAAACCAGCAGAAAAGGCCCCTGTTCCCGAGGAAAAAAGGTCCTTTCGCACAGAGTCACCACTACCAGCCCTTCTCGGGCCAACAACAAGGTTCTGACCCTCAGCAGATGAAAGCATCGAAGCCTCAGGCCCCAGCTCCCTCCCAACCCAGGGCAGGGCCTCCCCTCCCCCAGGAGACATTCACCAGCCCACGGGAGGGGGGGCGTCTGGTGCTCTTTGCCCACAGATGGGCCAACTTCACCTCGGACCAATGGGTACTGAAAGTGGTAAGAGAAGGATACCTCCTCTACCTACAGCAGATACCACTCAGATTCTTTCCAGGAAAGCTTGTGCAACCCCTCCTTCCTCAGACTCTTCTACTCACAGAGCTCATATGTCTGATCAGGGACAACGCAGTAGAGCCTCTACCCAAATACCTATTGGGAAAGGGCTTCTACCCCAGGTACTTCCTTGTCCCAAAGAGAACTGAGGGCCTCAGGCCCATACTAGACCCACGAAATGTAACAAGTTTCTGGTGAGGGAGAAATTCAAGATGCTCTCCCTTGGGAGCATGGCTGTCTTACCTCCACCAGGGAGATTGGCTGTGCTCCTGGGATCTAAAGGATGCGTACACACATATCCTAATCCACTCCTCACACAGGCAGTACCTAAGGTAGGAGGAGGGCAGTACCGGTACAGGGTACTACCCTTCGGCATGGCCTCCTTGCCAAGGGTCTTTACCAAATGCCTGGCTGTGGTGGCCACCCACCTGCGTCTGCCAGGGACCTTTGTCTTCCCCTACCTAGACGACTGGTAATCAGGAGTGGCCAGCCTCAGAGGCCAGTCAGGCGGCAGAGCATGCGTCCCTCCTTCTGCAGCACCTGGGGTTTGTCATCAACTACCCCAAACCCCACCTCTCTCCAGTCCAAAATCTGGAGTTCATAGGTGCTCAGCTCGACACGCTGCAGGTCAAGGTGTTCCTCCCCAGAGAAAGGGCAAAATGCCTCAGACAACTGTCAGAAGAGGTACACGGTCGCCGGTCAGTGCCAGCTCGTCTCCTCCTCCGCCTACAGGGCCATATGGCGTCTACGGTCCACGTGATGCCCTCAGCCTGCTTACACATGCGGACAGCTCAGTGGCGTCTCTGCTCACAGTGGACTCAAGCCACAGGTAGGCTATGGGACGGGGTCAGAGTTACCTGCCAATTGGCAAAATCCCTCAATTCGTGGCAAAACATCTGCTATCTCTGGGCGGGAATGCCCTTCCAAGCATCCGCACCTCAGAGAACCCTGACCACGGATGCCTTCCTCCTAGGTTGGGGGGCACATTGTGGCGACCGACGCACACAGGGCAGCTGGCCCCAGGAGGAGTCGCTCCTACAGATCAATCTCCTGGATCTCAGGTCAATCTTTCTAGCCCTATGAGCATTCCTCCACTGTCTGCAACACTGGCCCATACTGATCCAGATGAACAATCAAGTTGCCATGTTCTGTATCAACAAGCAGGGGGGCATGGATTTGTACTCCTTCTGCCTGGAGGCAGTGTCCCTCCTCTCCTTTGCAGCTTGCAACAACATGCTCTTGCGTGTAGTTTACCTCCCGGGCCAGGACAACTGCCTAGCGGACAGGCTAAGCAGAATCCTTTGGCCGCACGAGTGGCACTTGAACCCCAGGGTGGTCAAGAGGCTCTTCCACCTCTGGGGCAGGCCTGTGATTGATCTATTTGCCTCTCTGGACGACATGCAGCTGCCATGCTTCTGCTCACGCCAATTGCACCTGGAGAGCGTGGCAGCAGATGCCTTCTTGATCTCGTGGTCCAAGGGCCTACTCTATGCATTCCCTCCGACTCTCCCCTGGTCACCAGGACCCTCTTCAAGGTCCAGAGTGAGAGGGCATCAGCCATACTAATTGCCCTCAGGTGGCCTAGGCAGCCCTGGTTTCCACTGCTGAAGACACTCCCAGACCTTCTGGGCCGAACCCCGGACATCCTGTCTCAGGAGGGTGTATCATTCCTGCACCTCAACCTGGGGTCCCTAACGCTAACAGCGTGGCTACTGAAAGGGTAGCACTGGCCCCTTTCAATCTTCTGAGAGAAGTCGAGGAGATCCTATTGACCTCCCGAAAGCCCTCCACCAGATGGGCTTATGCCTTTGAGTGGAGAAGGTTCTCCATCTGGTGTGTGGAAAAAAGGGAGAGCCCCTTCTCCTGCCATGGGCAATTAGTACTCTAGTTCCTACTGTACCTGTCACACACCGGGCTGAAGTTTAAATCAGTGAGGGTGCATCTGAGCACGATAGCCGCTCACCACCACCCTGTCAAGGGAAAACCCCTCTTGGGCCAGCCCCTGGTTTCCAGGTTCCTCTGGGGCCTCCTGTTATCCAAGCCCCCTCTCAGCCCTCCGGCAGTGAAGTGGGACCTCAACGTGTGCTCTCACAGCTCACCAGACCGCCATTTGAGCTCTTAGCCACGTGACACCTGCGGTACCTGTCTTGGAGAGTGGCTTTTCTGGTGGCCCTCACATCTGCTCTAAGAGTGAGCAAACTCCAGGCCCTGGTATCGGTTCCACCATATACAAAGTTCTACAAGAACAGAGTAGTGCTCTGCATGCACCCCAAATTCCTCCCAAAGGTGGTATCTCCTTACCTCCTCACCTCCTCAACCAAGAAGTGGTCCTCCCTACCTTCTTCCCGTGGCCTCATGCTGGCAGGGAGGAACTAGTACTTCATACACTAGATTGCAAATGGGCCCTGTCCTTCTACTTACAGCGGACCATGCCTATCAGAAAGTTCCTCAGCTTTTTCTGTCTTATGACTCCAGGAGACTGGGGCTCCCTGTAACTAAGCAAACTCTGTCCACTTGGGTGGCGGACTGTATTGCCCTTGCTTATGAGCGAGCTGACCTCTGGCTGAGCAAGATGGCACACTTGGGTGGGAAGGGGACCATGCATGCATGGTAGCATGTCCCAAAGGCGTTCTTTGAAAGCTGGGGAAATGTCCGCGTGGGCCCCATCGGCACCGATTTCACCCATATGTGAGGATCGATTCCCGCTGTCCCTGGGGAACATCTGTTACAGGTAAGTAACTACGCTACACTGGATACTGCTATGGAGGGGATGTGTCAGAAAGCACAGTTTAGCGAGATGACATTGGATGCTGCTGTAGAGGGGATGACTGAGGAAGCACAGTGCAGTGGGATGACACTGGATGCTACTCTGGAGGGGATGAATGAGGAAGCAGTGCAGAGGGATGATACTGGATGCTGCTGTAGAGGGGATGACTGAGGAAGCACAGTGCAGTGGGATGACACTGGATGTTGTGGAGGAGATGACAGCGCAGTGCAGTGAGATGACACTGGATGCTGCTGTGGAGGGGATGACTGAGGAAGCGCAGTGCAGTGGGATGACACTGGATGCTGCTGTGGACGGGATGACCGAGGAAGCACAGTGCAGTGGGATGACACTGGATGCTGCTGTGGAGGGGATGACAGAGCGCAGTGCAGTGGGATGGGAGGGGATGACTGAGGGAGCACAGTGCCAGTGGAATGGGAATGGATGATGATGGGGACAGAGAAGAAGAGTACTGAGGAAGTTCAGGGCAGCGACTTGAGGCCATGCATAGACTGGCGTATTTTAAGGAGGAGTAGGATAGTGGAGCAGCTGCCGATGTGTTTGCTGCAACACTCCTCTTAGGATAGAAAATGAGTGTGTGTAGAGAAGAAGATGAATTATTAGCATATTGACAGAACCTATTGAGCGTCTGCAGTATTAAAGCAGCTGTTTGATTCATCCCTCTAGGTCCTCTGGCCATACCTTCTAGAGTTTGTGACACCTATACAATACACTAATGCCCTGACCCCTGTCTGCAAGAGCCTCACCCACATGGCAAAGAAGAAGCAGGAAGAAGAAATGGAAGCCTTTCTCCTCAGCTATAAAATGAATGGTTAGTACTGGAGCGAAGGCTCTTAGGCATTAGTAGTGGCAAGCCCTGGCAGGATCATGTGGGCTCAGCTGGGATGGGGAGATAGTCTCATCTCATTTTATTCCTTTTATTCAGCTATTTAACCTGTCTTTATAGAAATTCAAGGCATGGTACAATAGCTATATTAGTACAATTCATGGTAAAACAAAATACGATAATCAAACTAAAACCAATGTAATATAAAAATAGAAATAAGATAAACTGCCAGTAGACTAGACAAACTATAGCAGCACTAACCGAGGCATCCCCCTGTATTAATGCTCTTCAAGGTGCTGAGATCATCATGTGTCTTTGGGGATGGAGGAGGAGATGGTAACTGTTCTCAAATGTGCTTGGATTGGGTGGCACTTGGGACTGGTGCACTGGGGGTTAGGAGGAGTGGGTACCATCCTTTGAGGTGCTGAGAAGAAGCAAACTGCTTTGGGAGTGATAGGGGAATGCTTTTCGAGGTAGTGAAAGAATCTCACACACTCTGGCAAAAGGCTGATGCCAACCTGCCCTTCCCCCCCTCATTAACCTTTCAGTGCCAGGCTGCTTTTCCTCCCAGTGCCAGCTTGCCCTTCATACCCTCACTCCTCTCTCAATGCCACCTTGCTTTTCCTCCCAGTGCCAACCCACCCTTCATACCCTCACCCCTCTCTCAGTGCCAATCTGCTTTTCTTTGAAGTACTACCCTGCCCTTCCTCCTCCTCGCTCCTCTCTGTGCCAGCCTACGCTTCTTCCCCCTCACGACTCTTTCACTGCCAGCCTGCCCTTCCTCTTTGTCTTCCCCCTCCCCGAGTGCCAATCTGTTTCCTCCCCCCCCGAATTGCCTATCTGTGTTTCCTTTTCTTCACCAGTTATGCGTCCCCATGTTGCCTGTTTAGAGTAAGTGCTTCTCAGTAATATGCTAATGTCTATTTTTTTGTTTTTTGCAGTGAACCTTCCTTCTCCTTATGCCCTAGTCACAAGACTGCTGGTAAGTGATTGTTCTGTATAGGATGTCTCTTAACCTGATTTCTTTATAACGAGATGATCTCGGCCTCAGTGACTGTGGGTGGCGATAAAGTGAGTATGTTGCATTTTCTCTAAGGTTGGGGCTCATTACATCCATCTCTTAGCAGGAATGGTGTGTGTTTCTGCGAACTGGATGTCTGACCCTTCAAACTCTGAATTGTGTGGTATTGCTTGCTCAGCCACATGTGAAGCCTGTATATTCACAGACCCTGCCACAAAGGCCCCCTCCATTTTCCTTATCACCCCTCCAGTCCAGTTCAGTCACTTGGATTATGTTACACTACCACAGCTGGAGACTGAGCATCAGAGTTTTAATGATGTCATAGTATAAGGGCTCTATGCATATCCCCTCTCATCAGTATTCTCAGTCTCCAGCAGCTGGTGATGAGCCTCTGTGCAGTCTGGACACCACTGACAGGATGACCAAAAATAAAAAGAAGGCTTAAGTCTTGAAAGAAATCTAATAAGAAATGGTTCTGAGTTCTTGGGTGTTAAACCTGGTGATCCAGGTCCCTCCCCTAACAACTGCACTTCCTGAAGCCTATTGAGTGGCTGTACAAACCCTCTCTTCACAAGTTTTAAAGGTAAGGGGGGAGTGATCTAGTGGTTGGGGCAGTAGCCTCGGTCTAAAGGAACCTGGCTTCAAGTCCCACTGGGGATAGCAGCCTCAGGCTGGAGAAATTGGGGTTTCAGTCCCAATGGCACTCCTTGTGGCCTTGGGCAAGCCACTTAACCCTCCATTGCCTCAGGTACAACCTTAGATTGTGAGCCCTTTGGGGACGGGGAAATAACTTAGTACCTGAATGTAACTTCCTTAACTGACTAGCTGCTGCCCGCCATAGGATAGTAGCTAGGCAGTAAAATAAACTATAAAGTAAAATAAACTATAAACTATTACTATTCGGAGCCTGGCCCTTTAATGTTCTTTAAAAAAAACCGGCTCTCAGCCAGTGTTTTTCTTCAAAATCGTCATTGGCAGAGAAAAGTGAGGTTTTCCTGTATATTGCTTGTGTTTGTGGTGAGTTTTTCTCAGGTAAGGAGCTCCTTTAGGACTGGGGGCTGAGATAGTCTGGGGAGCTTGAGGCATGCTGGCGGGAAAGGCTATTTGCGCCGTGTGTAGTGTTCGTCAGGGTCCCTTTCAGCTGCGGGGTTTTGCCGCAGCTGTATGGAGGAGGGCCAGGCAGCAGAAAATAATCTAGTAAAGGCTAAGGCAGCTATGGGGAGTGCCGAGGCAATGGCAGAGTCCCCTACATAGCCTTACTCAGTCTCCCCTCAGCCACGTCAGACTTCATTTTTGTCAGCAACGGCAGCCATTTTGCCTGAGGAGCCAGATCCTGAACATTACTGTGTGGAAAATCCGCATCCATTTTTGAAAGATACTCTGCGCCCCCCTCACCAGCAACACTGCAGGGCTCTTGGAGTAACGGAAAACCACACTCAAAGCAATGAGAAGGAAATCTATAAGACAGCAATAAAATACTACACACTTCTATATATATATATACCAAAGCTTTGGGAGAGAAACAAATAGAAACAAGTTCTCTTTGTTTACTCTAACTATTAGCTATGGTTTACTTTATTTATAAGGCTCTTTTGGATGATACAGCATAATTTCACTTTATTATTCTACGTCAGGTATTACGTATTCATAACATCATAGGTCAATTTCTAATCAACATAGGTCAGTATGAGGAGACATACATGTATTCCAAGACATAACTGTAGATATTAAGTTTACTGCTGACTGCTTGATATCTGGTAACCCTGAGACTGAAAGACTGGAGGACAAGCTGCCCTTTTTCTTATTTCACATAGCTTACAGGACTTGTACCTCTTCACCTACTTAGTAAGCAAATATATGAAGTTTATTTCTAAGCAAAGTTTTGAACAATTGTAACTCTTTCTCAGGTTTTATTAGACAGTCTGGTTGTGTACACCGCCCTGTACAGACAAGCTTACTTTCAATTTTCATTTTCCATGGGAAAGCACCGGGGCAGTGATATGGTCTTATGGAACACTGGATCCGTGCTTCTGCTTTATCATGCCTACTGCATGAAGCAGGGCCTGGTGGAATCAGCAAGTATCAGGCTTGTGTCATCGGAAGCATTGTCAGATTCTGGGCCTCTAGCTATTGATAGCGTGGGGCCTCCTGCCAAATGCAGAAGGCTGGAAGCAGAACCGGTAGAGGATCAAGCCTCTGCACTTTCTGGAGCCTCTGAGGATCCCCTGGAGGTACCATCAGGGCTATGGGGAGACCCTCCCTCTATGGACTTGAAGGAAGGAGAGATTCCACCAGGGGAGAACCCCAATATTATGTGGGTGTTTCATCGTGAGGTGTTAGCTACATTGATTGAGAAATCCCTGGCGGCGCTAAACATTGCTTTAGGGACTCCAGTGGTAGAGGAGATATTGGAAGATCCATTGCTTCAGGGCATTCATACCCCCAGAATTCATTTCCGGTTTATAGAGTCATAAAGGAAATGATTAATGCAGAGTGGGAAGTTCCAGAGGCTGGCTTGCGGGGTGGGCGGGGGGTAGAGTCGTGGCCCTGTTGTATCCTTTCCCTCCGGCAGAAAGGGGCTTGCTCAGGTTGCCAAAAGTGGACGCCTTAGTGTCAGCAGTTACCAAGAAAATGACTATTCTGGTTGAAGGAGGGGCAATGTTAAAAGATGTCAAAGATAGAAAGCTGGAAACTCTGCTGAACAGTTGTTTGAGATAAATTCTCTAATTTTGCAAGCTTTGATCTGCAGAGCTTATGTGGCTCAGGCATGTTTAAGGTGGGCGCAAAGCTTGCTGAATCAAGAGCCCAGACTTTAGCAATCCATCTCGGAGGCAGCTAAATTAGAGTCTGGTTCTGTGTACCTGGCAGATGCATTCTATAACTTAGTGAGAGCCGCTGCTAAGAGCATGGCTTTGGTGATTGCGGCACAGCGATTTCTCTGGCTCTGAAATTGGTTGGCTGATGTTTCCTCTAAGATCCATCTCAGTAATCTACCCTTTAAAGGGAAGATCCTCTGGAGAGGCATTGGAGAAGCTGATTAAGGACCTAGGTGAAACCAAGGGCCTAGACCTCTGGAGGATAAGCCTAGGCTGGGGAAGTCAGTGACTCCGATCAAAGAACAGGTTAGAGATTTCCATAGATTTTGCACTGTTCATTTTGCTTTGTTTCAGTGGGCTCGATATCCTTTTCGAGGTCAGTCCTTTCGAGGTATAGGAGAAGGTAGAGGTTATTATGTGGGAACTGGAGTGGCCTCCAAGAAGCCGCAATGAAGCAAGGGGGACCCAGATGGTGTTGGTGCTAGTAGGGGGTTGGCTACAACAATTTTACTCCACTTGGGTCCAGATTACTTTTGACCAATGTGTGCTAGAAGTGATTCACGAAGGATACACGCTGGAGTTGGCTCAGCCTGTCACTGACACCTTTATATTGTCCCCATGCAGAGCACCGGTCAAGGTAAAGGCAGTGTTGGACACGCTACAGAGGCTTCTCCAATTGAAAGCAGTCTGCGAGGTTCCCGCAGAATAAATAGGTCAAAGTCAATACTCGATTTATTTTGTTGTCCCCAAAAAGGAAGGTTCCTTTTGCCGAGTTCTAGACCTAAAGCATGTCAACAAGGCCTTGTGCGTACATTGTTTTCACCTGGAAACATTGAGATCTGTGATTGTAGTTGTGCGAAAGGACATGTTCTTGATGACTTTGGATCTCACAGAAGCACACCTTCATATTCCAATTCACCCAGTCCATCGGTGCTGCCTATATTTTGCAGTGCTGATGGGACATTTTCAATTCCAGACACTGCCCTTCGGTCTGGTGCCAGCCCCCAGAACCTTTATGAAGGTCATAGTTATCATGGCGGCGACTCTTCAGCGCAAAGGAGTACTAGTACACCTGTATCTAGACAATTGGCTAATAAGTGCAAAATCGGCAGAAGAAAGTTGACTGGTCATGCAATGGGTAATCGCCTTTCTTCAGAGTCTAGGATGGGTAATCAATTTCAGCAAAAGCAAGCTAATCCCATCCCAAGATCTGGTTTATCTGGGAGTGCATTTTGACATGGAAAACGGTCTTGTGTCTCTGCTTCACGAAAGGGCCAAGAAGATTTAGCATCGGGTTTGGTGGTTTCTGAGAAGGAGAGTGCCATCGGCATGGCACTACGTACAACTTCTGGGGTTCATGGCGGCTACATTGGAACTGGTACCATCGGCAGATGTGCCCTCTGCAGAGAGCCCTACTGTCTCGATGGTCTCCCCAGAAACACGACCTCTCGAGGTGTTTGCCGTATCTGCAAGAGACATGCCAGAGCTTGCGATGGTGGTTGATGCTGGAGAAACTGACAATGGGGATACCATTGGAGGTGCCCAAGTGTATAGTTGTGACCACTGATGCCAGTGTATTTGACTAGGGAGCACATTGTCGCAAATGGTGCATGGGTGTTGGTCATCGAAAGAGAGCTCGTGGTCCATAGAATGGCTAGAGATGGGGCAGTATTTCTGGCTCTGCATGGTTTTCATCATCTGCTGTGGAGCAAAGCAGTAAAACATTTCTCCAACAATGCCACCATGGTAGCTTACATAAATCGGTAGGGAGGCACAGGAAGTGCAAGTCTAGTAGAAGAGGTGGCTGTGCTTCTACGATGGGCAAAGTCAAATCTGCTAGTGATTTCAACAGCGCACATGATCGGAAAAGAAAACTTGCAGGCTGACTTCCTCAGCAGATATCAGTTGGATCCAGGGGAGTGGTCCCTAGAGGACTCTGTGTTTCACAGCATAATGCCTCACTGGGGTCTGTTGCTGATGGATGTGATGGCAACAGCTTTCAATGCCAAAGTGGGTCGTTTCTTCAGTCTGTGTGAGAGGATGTCCTAAGGCCTGGATACTCTGGCTCAACTGTGACCAAAGTACACTCTGCTCTGTGTTTCCTCCTTGGGCCCTCTTTGGCTGTCTACTTCAGAAGATAGAATCGCATTGAGGGCTGGTGATTCTAGTAGCACCAGACTGGCCTCGCAGGTTGTGGTATGCAGACCTGATACAGTTGTTGGTGGGCGTACCTTGGTGCCTGACGACGAACGCCAATTTGTTGTCGCAGAGTCCAATTCTCATGCCTCAAGCGGATGGGTTCTCGATTATAGCTTGACTTTTGAAAGGGCTCGCTTAAGGAAGAAAGATTACTTAGCACAGGTTATATCTACCCTACTTTGAGCCAGGAGATGTTCTATCTCCTTGTCATATATCAGAGTATGGGTATTTTTGAGAGTTGGTATGAAGAGCATGGCCTTAGGGCTCTATCAGCATCTTTACCAGACGTGATGTCTTTCCTACAAGCCATATTTGATAAGGGACTTGCGTTAAACTCTTTTCATGTTCAGGTGGCCGCTCTAGCCTGCTATCAGGGGCGTATTCAGGGCATCTCTATAGCTTCTCATCCTGATGTTCACTTTTTCAGAGCACGTAAGCAAGTTAGGCTGCCGATGCGTAAGCTGATACCTCAGTGGAACCTTAATTTGTTATTGTCTTGAGAGAGCCACCCTTTGAATTTGTTGGGTTCCTCTATGCTGAAAGATCATACCTTAACGACTGTTTTTCTGGTAGCAATTTGCTTGACTTGGAGTATTTTGAAGCTTCAGGCTGTGTCATGTAGAGATCCTTTCCGTAGGATTTCTAGGGAGAAGGTCATTTTGCGTCCAGTTCCTTCATTTTTACCGAAGGTAGTGTCAGCTTTTTATCTTAATCAAACTGTGTCTCTTCTGGTCTTTGCAGACTCGGGCAATGGCTCAGAGGATTGGTAGTGGTGCTGCCTTGACATCCGCAGAGTGCTTTCCAGAGGATAGAGTTTTTTCTCAGATCTGATTTCATTCTCTTTGGGGGGCCATGCTAGGGAGAAGCAACATCAAAGGCTTCTATAGCATGGTGTTTAAAGGAGGTGATTGCCTTGGCCTATCTGCTTAAGCTCAAACCCTTGCCTCTTGGCTTGCATGCACCTTCCACCAGGGCACAGGCAGCATCCTGGGCAGAGGTTACTCTGGTACCGCCATTGGATATCTGCAAGCCAAAAAGGATGTGCTGTTTGGGGCTCAGATAGGAACCACCACCCAGGAAAAAGATTTAGGCGTCATCGTGAATAACATGTTAAAACACTCCACCCAGTGTGCAGCGGCGGCCAAGAAAGCAAATAGAATTCTAGGTATCATAATGAAAGGAATGGAAAATAAAACAAAGGATGTTATAATGCCTCTGTATCGTTCCATGGTATGACCACACCTTGAATATTGTGTGCAATTCTGGTCACCGTATCTTAAAAAGGATATAGCGTTATTAGAAAAGGTACAGAGAAGAGCCACCAAAATGGTAAAGGGGATCGAAGGCTACTCCTATGAAGAGAGGCTACAGAGTTTAGGGCTCTTCAACCTGGAAAAGAGACGGCTGAAGGGAGATATGATAGAGGTCTATAAATTAATGAATGGAGTGGAACAAGTAAACATAGATCAATTGTTTACGCTATCAGAATATAGAAAGACTAGGGGACATGTAATGAAGCTACAGGGTAAACTATTTAAGACAAATAAGAGAAAATATTTTTTCACTCAACGTGTAATCAAACTCTGGAATTTGTTACCGGAGGATGTAGTAAAGGCTGTTAGTGTAGCTGGGTTTAAAAAAGGTTTGGACAATTTCCTGGAGGAAAGGTCCATAAACCATTATTAAAAAGGGACCCAGGATATCAATGCTTGAGCCAATACAAGCATTGTGGAACCTGTGTCTCTTGGGGATACTGCTTGGTACATATGACCTAGATTGGCCACTGTTGGAAACAGGATACTGGGCTTGATGGACCTTGGTCTGACCCAGTAAGGCATATCTTATGTTCTTATAGGTCTATAAACTATTATTAAAGGCGACCCAGGATATCCACTGCTTGCCCCAATACAAACATTGTGGAACCTATGTCTTTTGGGGAAACTGCTAAGTACTTGTGACCTAGATTGGCCACTCTTGGAAACTGGATACTGGGCTTGATGGACCTTGATCTGACCCAGTATGGCATATCTAATGTCTTATGTTCAGGATAGTGGGCTTGATGGAACTTTGGTATGACTCATGGCTTCTTTTATGGTCTTATGTAAGTTAAGCACTTGATTCTAATTAGTCAATTCCTTTCCTTGCTGGGCAGACTAGATGGACCATGCTGGTCTTTATCTGCTGTCATATACTATGTTACTATTTTTTCACTCACTAATTCTGAATTTGTCTTATTGGGGGGGAGGGGGAGTAATTTTATAAGGGACTTGAGCATGTAGAAGAGTATTGTATGTGCTTGAATGGCCTCATAAAATTTCAAAGAAACTATCTCCAGGAACAAGCAGGAATATAGTCTTCATATATGGGTGATGTCAGTATTGACGGAGCTTGCGTGGGAACGTTCCCCAGCATCCAATAGGAAGGCTTTTGGGAGCATCCCACTGCTCCTGCATTGCTGTCTTCCCACCCTCTGAACTCTTCCTCTTCAGTTCTTCATTTTCCATGGAGCCAGCAGGAAGCAAATCCTGTCACTGCAGAAAATTTGTTTATTTTATTTCTAATTGTTTTTTGTGGTTTGCGTCTGCCTTCTGTCGACGCTGGAACCAACTACCATCAGTTCTTCTCTTTCTTCTTTCTTATTCCTGTTTAAAAAAAAAAAAAGTAAAGTAGAACTTTCTTGGGCACATTAACGCCATTTTAGGCTTAAGCCTACCATTTGTCTAACGACATAATGGAGAAACCAGCTAATGGTTTTAAGAAATGTTCTAAGTGTGGCGGTACCATCTCGGCTACCGACACCCACGACTGGTATCTCAAGTGTCTTGGACCCGATCCCCAGCCATCAGAGTATCCTTTGTGTAGGAAGATGACAAAGAGAGGCCTGCAGAATCGAGCTGCAAAGTTAGACACACTTTGCCTCAGACGCAGTGTCTTTAGCATCGACATCAAAGGCATTGTCTTCCTCTCATGGATCTCAGGTATCAAAACATGTGTTCTTCAAAGACACGCCATTCCCCCAAGGGTAGATCTCATTCTAAGTATCGAGATGCCTTGAGCATTATCCTAGAGGTGGATCGGCCAGCCAAACAACCCTAGCGGGAGGACCTTTCCTCCAAAGCCATTGAGGGGTCCCAGGATGCTCCCGAGGCCTCCACCTCTGGAGAGCTCCTGGTGCCATGCTTTGGGATGGTAGCCCGCATGTTCGGTACGAAAATCCAAGCATCGGCGGGCTCTATGGATCAGCGTTTCCTGGCTAATGAGTGCAGCTTAGTGGCTCTCCTAGTGGCGTCGGTTCCAGTCAAATCCTTACTGGCGGTACTGCTGGCACTGTCTACGGTACCGATGTAGACTGCATCAGGGTTTGTACTGCTCGACCCGCTACCTCCCATGCCTGCCCTCGAATCCATCCCTGGAACCGGTGGTTCATCTAGGCAAGTTCCCAGATACGATACTAATTTCGATCAGTACCAGGCCTTAGTGGAGCACAGGCATTGTTCACGCAGATACTTTGAATCATCCAATTACGATTCATCCGATGATGAATTGATCGATACCTAAAGACTTCAAAGCATACCGGAGGATCCATCTCCCTCTCTAGAATGACGCATGTCCCCTCCTGAGGATATGTCTTCTCAAGAATTTATTCGGGACCTAGCCAGAGGCCTCTCCAAATTGGTAACATCTGAGAAAGAGGCTAGAATTGGAGATCCTCCAATACCCTACAGCTCCTAAGGAGATGGCTACTCTTCCAGTTCACCACATTCGCCAGGATCTCATGCTCTGGATGTGGGAGACGTCCCTCACCATATCTCCACATACTCGATGACGCAATGCTATGTATCGAGTACCAGAGTCTCCCGTTTTCCAAAAGATACAGTTGCCACATCACTCAATGGTAGTGGAATTGGCAGTGCATCAAATTAAAAATTCAAAGACACATTCTTCTAACCCTCCAGGTAGAGAATTGAGGACTCTTGATGCTTTCGGGCATCAATGCTTTCAGGCCTCCATGCTTTCAGCCAGAATAAGTTCATACATACTCTACATGGGTATGTTCCTCAAGGAGGTTACTAGAGATCTTGAGTCAATGTCCCCTCTTCTCCCTGATAAGAGAGCTGACTACCTCACAGTCAAAAATGCCCAAAATGTTTCAAAGTTTGTAAATAGGGCAATTTTTGTCTGATTTGAATGCACTAGTAGAGCCACTTCAATCTGCATTGGAGCACACAGAATTGCTTGGCTTTAAGCTTCAGATCTTGAACAAAGAGTTCAAGATAAACTAGGTAATATTCCTTGCACAGATGAAAACCTTTTTGGCAAGGATTGGCAGGATAAAGTGTGAGGGAGGAGTGGCTCAGTGGTTGGGACAGGTTACCTCAGGCCGGAAGGCCGGGGGTTCAATTCCTGCATGGGGACAAGCAACTTCAGGCCGGAGGGACTGGGATTTCTAGTCCCATGGCCACTCCTTGTGGCCTTGGGCAAGCCACTTAACCCTCCATTCCAGTTCATACTGCTAGACCAGTCCAGACAAACGGGTTATGCACCCCTGCCAGCAGATCCTGGAGACAGAGAATTCTACCAGAGCTCTGATAGGCTGGAGCCTGGTGATATAATCCTATCCCTAGGGGTCTCCTTCAGTTTTTCTCTGTCTCCAGCAGATCTGGATGCTTTTTTTTTTTTTGCTCCTTCAAAAAAATTTAAGATGCTTTATTTCTTTGTGATTTCTCTGGGAGAGATTATACCCTGTAGTTGCCAGTGTACTTATCTGGGCACCAGGATGAATTCCAGCTGAGCTCCTGTGTCCTGCAGGTCACAGTAGAGATCGCTGATGTGCAGACTTCCCAGCACTAGTCAAGAAGACTATTTAGCTGGATGGTAAGCCTCCTAAAATCCAGTCCCTGGGGCTGATTTTAGTGGTGAGGCAGCTGGCAGTGCTCTCAGCAGCGGTCTGTGGCTTCTCTGCACTTTCGGTACTGTGAGTACAAAACATGTCTTTCCTTTCTCCCACTGCTGTCTGCAACTCTGTGGTGACTGGATTTATTTTTCTTGATTTTTCAGCGATTTTAGGCATTTCTCTCATGCCTGCAAACCCCCCCCCCCCCCCCCCCCACCTTGTCATTTGACTTTTTAAGTTAATTCCTTAGCTTTTGGGGGTTTTAATTCACTCTTTTTGAGGTTTATTTTTGCCGGTGGCCAATTTGAATAGCTAATGAGCCCTGGTTTTTTGGCGGGAAGCCAGATTCCTTCTCTCTTTGCTGGCTTCTAGCACCAAAAAAATTGCTGTTTAAATTTTTCCACAACACTTGCTAGCTGTGAGTTGTGTGGGGGTTCCTTTTTTCTCTGCCTATGTATTAACATAATGAATAAAAAGTACGGAAGGCATGATTAGAGAACCGGATGCAATTCAGAGCCACAGTACAATGCTAAGACACTGACCACTGGTGCAGGGCTCATGGGTTCCATCCCCCACTGTGCCCAACAAAGAAGGCTGGCTGAGGCATTACCTATTATGGGGAATATTGTTAAATGCCTGTTCCTCTGGGGCAGAGTTTTTTTTTTTTTTTTTAGTTCTCCCTATGCCTTATTCAGGTCTATGCTGCATAGGCTGTCAGAAGACACACAGGGACCTCAAGAATTAACTGTGCTCTTCCCCCAGCGTCTTGATTCCCCAGATAAACTTGGGAACTCCTGAGCCTGGCTTCAGTGGAGCTCTTCATTGGCTTTACGCTGCGCTGAGTCTTTGCCACGGACATCCCCAAGAAGTTCAGGTATCAATTCCTGAAAGGAAACTGAGTAGCCTGTTTTTTTCTTACTTGCCTCAGCTACTGCTCCCGGACCGGCTGCCTCTGAGTTTTGAAGTTCCTACTTTAAAATTTTTAATCCACAAACTGCAGCCGGGTTACTTTGTACGTCTTACTGGAATATTGTACCTGTCTTTTTCAATATACCATTTGATTGGAATTTTAAGTCAGTGTTTTGGATCCTGACTGTTTTGGGCTCTACCTAATTAAACATACTCACTGTCATCTTCAGTACAGCTGGGTTTGAGCTTCTACATCCCTCCCCAGAAACACCTTTCAGCCCCTACCATGGAGGTCTGAGTGGCTGCGGAGGGATCAAACTCTAATTTCCCTGCTTTCAGTCACTGTAATTGCCTTACCCTGACTTTGAAAGTTTCTCTGTACCAGCACAGTGAATGACTGACAGTTCCCTTCTCAGCTCAGTGAATACCTGACAGTTTTCTGTGCCAGCGGCCATTTTGTTTTTCTCTTCAGTGTTTCTTTTTGGAGAGAACAGCTCTAGACAGCAGTTTCCACACATTTAAACATGCTGTGGAGGCACGGAGAGTTTCAAAATCCTTTTCTTTGAAGAGTCTTCGGTTTCCCTGAGCCTACCTTGATTTTTGTTTTAAATGCCCAAAAAAAAAAAAAGGGAAAAAAAGAGGAAAGGTGGTTTAAGTCTCTACAATGCTTGTTTCTCTGGCTGTATTATATGTAATAAGTAATCAGCCGAATGGGGAATTAATAGATTGCTTGTGTTCCACCTGCACGCTGCATCCCGGAGACTCTTTCCCCATTCCCACTGCGCTGGGTTCATCAGCACCTTATCTCCTCCCTCCTCAGAGCCCCTGCTGCAGGATCTTCCTGCAGGAAACGATTCAGTCAGCTCCCATGTCGCTTCCACAGCCGCTGGAGGCCACAGCAGCCTTGACTGACAGTGCCTTCCTCACACTCTTCCATCTGGCATGACGCCTGTGACTTTTGGAGTCTTTTGGAATATCTCCTACACCTGCCCAGTAGCAGGCAAGCATATGGCGTGGTCTCGCAAGTGGTCCCATAAGTCCTCAGACCTTAGAGCAGTACGTCCTCCTTGGAGTGTTGCATGTGCCTTGCGGGGTACTATGGATATTCAAGAAGACTTTAAATCTTCGGAGGTCAGCCCTGACTCGTTGGAGTACGGAGATGGGGAATATTCTCCGTCTGTTTTCTTCGCTGACGGTTCTCAGCCTTTTTCGGAAAGAGGAGTTGCCGGCTCTAATCACACAGGTGATGGAGTCGCTCCCCCTAGCCGACACGCCTGATCCTCCGGATTCTCAAATCCGGTTGCAGCCGGATCCCATTTTCCAGGGCATTCGTACGGCACGCGGTATTGGTCAGTTATACCCTTGGTCTCCCTTTCACTTGGACCGTTGGCTGACATACCCGACAGTTGATGCATTCTGACCAGGGTCATCAGTCATACCACTCTTCCGGTTGAGGGCGGAGTGGCGCTCCGCGACCAGCAAGACCTAAAGAGTTGGGAGGCTGCTGAAGACGGGTTTTCCTTCGCCCGCTATTTCCTTCTTGCAGGGGTGTGCAGAGGTCTAGCAGCTCGGGCCTCCCTTCGCTGGATTCAGCAGCTTCCAGGTGTTCCTGAGTTGGTTCATTTCGAATCCATCGCTGCATTCTGGGCAGAGGCATTCTGTGATCTCTTGCGGCTCAGCTCGCTTCCTAGCACCGGTGTCGGTAGCTCGGAGATGGCTCAGCCTGCGGCAATGGGCAGCAGATGTTGCTTCATTTACAGGCTCCAGCGTTTAGATGCCATTCGTCCCGGTCCACCGTTGGAAGGAGGACTGGGCCGTTACTCTGTCTATTTTGGGATGCTTCAGGTCCTGGATTTTCTAGGGGCTGGGTGCGACACTCGTCGGGGGCGGGTGTTTCTACCTCAGGAACGTTTTCAGAAGATCTCTCTTCAGCTCCGCCGCTGCTTGGATCAAGCGGCACCTCGGCCTTGGGGGCTACCTTCAACTCTTGGGGTCCTTGGCAGCAACGATAGCCCTCGTTCCGTGGGCAGGTGCGCACATGCGCTGCTTGCCGACGGCGCTTCTATCTCGTTGGTCGCCGGTATCGGACAGTTATCTAATCCGGTTACCTTTGCTTCTGCCGGTGCACCGCAGCCTCCGCTGGTGGCTTCAGGCACACAATCTTCTACGGGGGGTCCCTCTGGAGTCTCTGCGCTGGATCTTGGTGATGCCAGTCGCCGACCTCTCTGGTTGGGGAGCGCCATGCGGCTTGGCCTCGGCGCAGGGGAGTTGGTCACCTCGCGCAGCTCAAGGGTCTATCAATCGTCTCGAGATGCGGAAAGTGCGCTTCGCCCTTCTTCAGTTTCAGCCTCTTCTGCGGCGGCGTGCGGTTCGGATCCTGTCTGACGCCACAACGGTTGCTTACCTAAGCCGCCTAGGCGGCGCGCAATGTCCGGATGTCTCACAGGAGAGGCGTTTGCTCCTCCCGTGGGCGGAAGAACATCTTCAGGCTATCGGCGCAGCACATCGCAGGCATGAACAATGTGTAAGCCAATTTTCTCAGCCGGCACTCTCTGGAGCCTGGGGGCTGGGTTCTGCAGCCGGATGCATTCCGGTCCATTGTTCACCTGTGGGCACTGCCGACCATGGATCTAATGGCTACGGCGCAGACTGCCAAGGCTTCGCTGTACTTCGGCCATTGGAGGGACGAGGGAGCGCATGGCATAGATGCTCTCTCTCAACCATGGCTGGCTCATCTTCTCCTGTGTGTTTTCCCTCCCTGATCCGTGATATGCATAGTTCTCCGGCGGCTCCGAGACCGTCGCGGCCCTGTACTCCTGCTGGCTCCGACTTGGGCTCGCGGACCATGGTATGCGGATCTCTTCCGTCTGTCTGGGGCGTGGCTGCTCCACCTCGAGGCGTTTCTCGGCCTTCTGATTCACGGACCGGTGGAGATGGAAGACCCGGCTCCTTACTTGCTTTCGGCCTGGCTATTAACCGCCGCCGGTTTGCTCGCTACGGCTCTTCGCCTAGCGTGGTCGTGGCGCTTCTCACGGCGCGGCGGTCTTCCACGACGCTGACTTACGCTCGCGTTTGGCGTCTCTTGATGGTTAGTGTTCGCGAAATAACCTCACACTCTGGCGTTGCAGTGTTCCGGACATCCTGTCCTTTTTACAGGCCGGAGTGGATAAGGGATTAGCGCTCAATTCCTTGCGAGTACAAATGGTCGCCTTAACTTGTTTTCGGGGCCCTATACCGGGGCGATCGATAGCTTCGTATTCGGACGTGTCTCGGTTCCTCCGCGGAGTTAGGGCCTCTGCGTTCGCCTGTGCCGGCGTGGGCTCTCGTGCTTGTCCTCTGTGCCCTCATTGCTCCTCCCTTTGAGCCTCTGAGGGCCTGTTCTCTTCTAGATTGGACTCTAAAGGCAGTCTTCTTGGGGGCCATAACTTCGGCACGCTGTGTTTCTGAGCTCCAGGCTCTCTGTGTCGAGATCCCTATCTCTCATTTTCCTCCGAAGGCATTTCTCTGAGAACTGTCCCTTCCTTTGTTGCCCAAAGTGCTGACGCCGTTCGCTGTTGACCAGCCTCTTTCCGTCTTTTCCAAAGACGCAGTGTGACAGTGGTCAGTCTCCGTTGCGGGCGGTGGACCTTAAGAAGGTTCTTTTTCGGTATCTGGGGGTCGCCAGACCCTTCCATATGACTGTTCCTCTTTTGTCTTGTTCGCGGGTTCTCGTCGGGGATCCGCAGCCTCCGAATCTACCATTTCTAGATGGGTTACGGAGGCCATTGAGGCGGCGTACCTTCTTCAGGGAGAACAAGCTCCACCGGGACTCCGTGCTCACTCCTCTCGGGCGCAAGCAACTTTGTAGGCTGGGAGGTCTCATGTAGTTCCTCTCGATATTTGCCGGGCGGCAACTTGGTCGTCGCTGTCCACCTTTGTCGGTCATTATAGGCTGGACGTTCATGCCCGTCAGGAAGTCCGTTTTGGAGTTGCTGAGCTGTCGGCGGCCTTGCCCCCCCTTGAAAGCAGGTAGCTTGGGTACTGCCCGTTTGTCTGGACTGGTCTAGCAGTATGAACTGGAAGGAGAAATTTCACTTACCGTTAATTTCCTTTCCTGGAATACTGCTAGACCAGTCCAGGACCCACCCTGCTGTTGGTTGGAGTGCCGCTGGTGCGGTGCAGCCGCCGACCGCGGTTCTTCTCTTTGCCAGTATGCCTCGCCCTGGGCAGTCCATGGGTTCGTAGGTGGATACTGTTTTCAGCTCTAGGGAGTTCTTCGGCTCCCTTGTATATAGTTCACTTGGGACCCTCTGGGGTGATGTTACAGTTCATGTTGCATTAGCTTGTGGACGTAACTGAAGGAGACCCCTAGGGGTAGGATTATATCACCAGGCTCCAGCCTATCAGAGCTCTGGTAGAATTCTCTGTCTCCAGGATCTGCTGGCAGGGGTGCATAACCCGTTTGTCTGGACTGGTCTAGCAGTATTCCAGGAAAGGAAATTAACGGTAAGTGAAATTTCTCCTTGCCTCAGGTACACTTAGATTGTGAGCCCTTCGGGGACAAGGGAATAAAAAGTACCTGTTAGTATACATGTAACTGCACTGATTCTAAAGAGCGCAGTATAAAAAAACCCATTGTTGTTGTTAAGTGCCGTCGAGTCGGAGTCGACTCATGGCGACCCTCTGGATAGCTATCCTAAATTGTGTTCGGTCTTCAGTCAGGCGGCTCATTGACGACAGACTGGTACCCGTAGCTGCTGTTATTGTAGCGATCCATCTCATTGCTGGCCTTCCTCTTTTGCGTTGACCTTCTATCTTGCCAAGCATGATGTCTTTCTCTAATGATCTCTCTCTTCGCATGATGTGTCCGAAGTATGAAAGTCAAAGTCTTGTCATCTGAGCTTCTAAAGAAAGCTTAGGTTTGATCTCCTCTAGTACCGACTGGTTTGTTCTTCGGGCAGTCCATGGTATACACAGTATTCGCCGCCAGCACCATAATTCAAAGGCATCAGTTTTCTTCCTGTCTGTCTTTTTCACACTGTCCAGCTTTCACATCCATATGATGTTATTGAAAATACCATGGCTTGAACAAGTCGAATCTTTGTATGGAGAGAGACATCTCTGCTCTTGAGAATCTTATCTAGGTCTTTCATAGCCATTCTGCCAAGAGCAATGCGTCGTCTGATTTCTTGACTGCTTGTTGCTTTTTTATTGATAGTTGATCCAAGTAGGTTAAAGTTGTTCACGATTTCAATTTCTTCTCCTTCAACGATGAACCTGTTGATTATGCCAGTTGTCATGATCTTTGTCTTCTTTACATTAAGGTGAAGGCCCATTTTGAGACTATGTTCTTTGATTGTGAGAAGCAAATGTTTCAGATCATCTTCGCTTTCAGCCAGTAATGTGGTATCATCAGCATAGCGAAGGTTGTTGATGAGTCTTCCACCAATCTTCACACCTCTGTTGTCTTCATACAGTCCTGCTTCTCTGATGATTTGTTCTGCATATAAATTAAACAGGTAGGGGGAAAGTATGCAGCCTTGTCTTACACCTTTGCTTATTTTAAACCATTCTGTTTCTCCTTGTTCCGTTCGAACTGTTGCTTCTTGATTAATGTACAGATTACGCAAGAGAACGATCAGGTGTTCTGGTATACCCATGCTTCTTAATGTGGCCCAGAGTTTCTCATGGTTTACACAGTCAAAAGCCTTGCTATAGTCGATAAAGCACAAATAGATATCCTTTTGGTATTCTTTAGTCTTTTCAAGGATCCATCTCACATCCGCAATGATGTCTCTCGTTCCTCGCCCTTTCCTGAACCCTGCTTGCACTTCAGGTAGTTCTTGTTCTAGGTATGGCTGTAGTCTCTTTTGAATAATCTTCAGTAGAATCTTGCTGGCATGTGGGATCAGAGCGATTGTGCGGTAATTTCCACAGTCAGTTGGATCACCTTTCTTTAGTATTGGTATAAACACAGATCTTTTCCAGTCAGTTGGCCATGATGTTGTCTTCCATATTTCTTGGCAGAGCCTTGTAAGTACGGTAACAGCTGCATCAGATTGCTGCAATACTTCTATGGGAATGCTATCAATGCCTGGTGCTTTGTTCTTTGATAAGGCTTTCAATGCTGCTTCAACTTCTTCTTTCATCACCAATGGTTCCTGATCATAAGGTATAGGTTGAAACGGCTGTTGGTCCACTTGATCTTTATCATATAAAAACTCTGTATATTCCTTCCACCTTTTCTTGATCTTCTCAGAATCATTCAACATAGAACCTTGAGCATCTTGTAACATTCCAATTCGAGGCTGGAACTTTTTCTTTAACTCTCGCAGCTTTAGGAAAGCCGATCTTGTTATTCCTCTAATAGTTTCTGCTTCTATTTCCTTGCAAGTGTCATTGTAGTACTTTTCCTTGTCCTGTCTTGCTGCACGTTGGAAATCTCTGTTGAGTTCTGCGATTGTCTTTCTTTCTCCTTTGGCTTTAGCTTCTCTGCGTTTCTGGGCAATTTTCAGAGTTTCTTCCGTCATCCATTTTGGCCGTTTTTGCTTTTTCACCTTTTGTAGAGACTTCTCACTTTCTTCCAGCACAACCTTCTTGATGTCATTCCATAACTCTTCCGGAGCTCTGTCATTTGTATCTAAAGCAGCAAATCGATTTTGCAGGCAGTCTTTAAATTCCAGTGGTATATTCTCAAGGTCATATTTTGGTGCATTCATGAGTGGTTTGCTCTTTTTCAACTTTAGCTTAAGTTTGCATACTAGTAGTTGATGATCTGTACCACAGTCAGCTCCAGGTTTTGTCTTTGTTGATGTTACAGAGCTTTTCCATCGTTGACTTCCACAGATGTAGTCAATTTGATTTTTATACAATCCATTGGGTGAAGTCCATGTGTACAGTCGTCGCTTGTGTTGCTGGAAGAAGGTGTTTGAGATGAATAGATCATTGGTCTTGCAGAATTCTATCAATCTTTCTCCAGCTTCATTTCTGTTGCCAAGTCCATATTTTCCAGCTCCTTTGCCTTCTTCTTTGTTGCCAACTTTTGCGTTCCAGTCACCCATGACTATCAGGATATCCTGTTTGCATGTTCTGTCAATTTCAGCTTGTACTTGTTCATAGAACTCTTCAATTTCATTCTCTTCTGCAGCTGTTGTTGGGGCATATACTTGAATTATAGTTGTGTTGATAGGCAATCCTCGTAGACGAATAGAGATTAAGCGTTCGCTGACTGCGTTGTATTTCATTACAGTTCTTGCAAGTTTCTTCTTTATTATAAATGCAACACCATTTCTTCTTTGTCTTTCATTTCCAGCATAGTAGACCATGTGATCATCTGATGCAAAGTGCCCGATGCCAGTCCATTTCAGTTCGCTGACACCCAACAGATCAAGTTGTACACGTTCCATTTCATTCTTGACCACCTCCAACTTCCCTTGGTTCATGCTTCGTACGTTCCATGTTCCAATGTGTAAGACATCTTTACAGCTTCTGACTCTCATTTCATGCGCAGCTACATCAGCAGTCAGACTTCCCGAGGGCTTTGATCCAACCACATCATAAATGCTGGCTTTACTCTGAAAAGTCTTCAGCTCTTCCCCAGTAGCTAGTTGAGTGCCTTCCGACCTGGGAGTCTCATCTTCCAGCACCATAGCACAATTTGTTTTGTTGTAACTATCCATTGGGTTTTCATGGCAAGATACAGAAGTAGATTGCCGGGCCTTCCTTCCGCGCAGTTTAAGTTTGGTGTTGTTGCCGTTGTCACAGAAATGTGATCCTCCGCCGTCAACACTATCCCATTCTGCTGCTGCCCAGATGGGTGGTTTGTCTTCGTCTGGCACCTCAGCTGAGACCTGTCCATCTTGGGAGACCCTGCCAGTAGTTAAACTACCGATAGTTTAGCTCTCAGCATCACTGATGCACGCAAGCCCTCACAGCACGACAAGCTGCAAACCAAGTGAGAGAAAAAAACCCCATAAATAAATAAAATAAAAATAAATAAAGTTTCTCAGTTAGAATCTGAAAATACTACCCTTAATAGGCTTACTAGAACCACTGCCAATCTGGCTAAGAAGAAAGCAGCTGCAAAGAAAACTTTCTTCAATAATAAAAAGACGTTTTACCCTTCTTACACCCCTGCTTCACAATACCAACCTCAGGGTGCTCAGAAGAGGCAGCAGCCTCCCAAACAGCAAGAAATGCCAGGCTCCTAAGAACCAACTAGCTACACAGGCTTAATCTGCTCCTGGTTTTTTCTTTTTCCTAGAGAACATAGCCACTCTGCCTCTGGAGACTGCCCCTCCCCCCCAGCATTGCTGGCAGACTCTGTCATTATGCCCACAGGTGACATCTCATTGAGTAAAAAATATATTTTCTCTTATTAGTCTTAAATGAATTGCATTGTAGCTTCATTGTCTGTCCTCTAGTCTTTCTAAATTTTGATGGCATAAAGAATCAGTCTTTTTTAACCCGTCCACTCCATTCATTAATTTATAAACCTCTATCATATCCCCCCTCAGCCGTCTCTTTTCCAAGTTGAAGAGCCCCAACCTTTTGAGCCTCTCCTCATAGGGGTATCCTTCCATTCCCTTTACCATTTTTGTCAGTCTTCTTTGTACCATTTCTAATTCTGCTATATCCTTTTTAAGATTTGATGACCAGAACTACACACAGTATCCAAGGTGCGGTCGCACCATGGAGCGATACAGAGGCATTATGATATTCTCTGTTTTATTCCCCATTCCTTTCCTTATAATTCCTAGCATTCTGTTTTCCTTCTTGGCTGCCTCTGTACACTGGGTGGAGGGTTTCAACGTATTATCTATGATGACGCCTAAATCTTTTTCCTGGTGGTGATTTCTAAAGTGGTACCTTGTCTGACTGAAGACCGAACACAATTTAGGACAGCTATCCAGAGGGTCGCCATGAGTCGACTCCGACTTGACAGCACTTAACAACAACAACAACCTTGCATCATGTAACCATAGTTTGGGTTGTTCTTTACTAGGTACATAACTTTGCACTTGTCCACATTAAATTTCATCTGCCATTTGGATGTCCAGTCTTCCAGTTTTTCAAGGTCCTCTTGCAATTTTTCACAATCCTCATGCATTTTATGAACTTTGAATAATTTTGTGTCATGTGCAAATTTGATCACCTCACTCGTTATTCCTATTTCCAGGTCATTTATAGATATATTAATTGCCTGCCACAGGCATTTTTTGCCCAAACATGACTGTGTCAGGCGAATAAAGATATGTTCTGTGAAATTCAATTTCACAGTTGTGGTGGTTTTTGTTTGTGTATTTTGCAGGGGTTGTTCCCCTCTTTTTTATTTATTAGAGATAGGTCTTGCCAGTTGTGACTGAATGACCAGAGATTTGGGCTGGAGAAATCACTGGATGTGGATTTCAGCATGGCCTTTGATACCATTCCACATTGGTGTCTTATAAATAAGCTGCATGGCCTTGGAATGGATCCTATAGAGAGTGACTTGGTAAGAAACTGCTTGAGTGGGAGGCAACAGAGGACAGTAGTAAATGGTGGAAACTCTGAAGATACGGGTGTTATCAGTGGTGTGCCATAAGAGATTGGCCTTTGATTCTGTTTAACATTTTTGTAGGCAATATTGCAGAAGGTCTTTTGCGAAAGGTATACCTCTTTGTGGATGCTATCAACATCTATAACATGGTAGACATCCTGGAAGGTGTGTAATAACACGAGGAGGGATCTAGTGAAGCTTGAAGAATGGTTAAGAATTTGGCACTTAAGATTTAAATTTTAAAAAAAATGCAAGGTCATAAATTTGGCCTGCAAACACCCAAGGGAGCAGTACAATATAGGTGGTGAAGTACTGTAGTTTAATGCATGAAAGAAGAACCTGACTTGGTGGTGATCATATCGGATGATCTTAAAGTGGCCAAACAGATAGATAGAAAAAGTGATGACAAAAGCCAGCAGGATGCATGGGTGCATAGGGAGAGGAACGGCAAGAAGGAAGTGAATAGTGCCTTTGTGTAAGTGTCTAGGAGACCTCATTTGGAGTACTATGTACAATTCTGGAGCCCACGCCACACCCTCAAAAGCATACAGGAGTGGAGGAGCAGCTTAGTGGTTAGAGCACTGGCTGGGAACGAAGAGACCAGGGTTCAGTTCCCTGTGGCCTTGGGCAAATCACTTAACCCTCCATTGCCTCAGAAAAATCCAAGTTATCAATGTCCCTGTTTAATGTACATCACCAAGTTTAAGTTATGATGTAAACCGTTTTGATGAAAAAGGATAAAGCGGTATTAAAAAAATCCTGTTTAAGTCGGTCCAGAGGATGACTGCTAAAATGGTCAGTGATCTTTGTCATAAGGCACATGGGGATAGGCTTAAAGATCTCAATATGTATACTTTGGAGGAGAAGCTGGAGAGGGGAGATATGATAGAAATGTTTAAATACCTCTGTGGTGTATATTGAAAGGAGGTGGCCCTTTTTCAGATGAAAGGAAGCTCAGGATGATGGGTGACAGGATGACGATAAGAGGATAGAAGTAATCTAAGGACATAATTTCTTTACAGAAAGTGTGGTGGACACATGGAACAGCTTCCCAGTGGAGATGGTGGAGACAAGAAATGTATATGTCTGCATATTGTATTAGTAGCTTTTGGGCTATTACTTGGTTTTGTTTATTATCCCAACTTCTATTTTTATATAATCCACTTTAGATCCTATGTTATTTCGTAGAAGCAAGCTATAAATGTCTTTTAATTTCATTTAATTTAAAATTAAATATGTGAAGTCAAGAAAGCAGGGGATAAGCACAGTGGATTCACCATGGAGAGGAAAGAAATGGATGGGCAGACTGGGTAGCTTGTATGGTCTTTATCTGCCGTCATTTTTTTTTTTTTGTTTCTATTGAAGTCTGACAGAGGAGTACCTTGTTTTCTTCCCAGAAAATCCTGTTCCTCCCCAATAAAGTGTAATTGAGGTTCCAGTTATAGGGATGACTTGTGAAGCCTCAAAGACCTGAAGCTTGCCACCTTGCTGATGTGCAGAGTAGGCTGACCAGGGACTCTAGCACTGGAGGAAGAGCTGCGTTAGGCTCAGTATCCAGAGAACTGGCTGTTACCTTGAGCCCGTGTCCTCGTCCTTTTAGAGTGGAGACGAGCATCCATCTGATGCCATGTCGTCAAGGACGGTGCTCTCACTTTCCATGCTACAGGCTATCGATTTTAATTCCTTAATGTTTCTAAGCATCATGAAGCACAATTCCAAGAAAGAAAATCTGTACTGCTTCCTTAGGGGCATGGTCAAAGAAATAAAACAGCTGTGGATACTTAATATGTGTTAATAAAATTAACACATGCTAAAACCATTAGTAAAATAAACATGCCCCTTAGTGTTCATGCTTGGTGAAACTTAGCCCCTTACAGGCCAATGCAGAAAGCTAGTGCGGGCTTTACGAGTGCCTAATGCCACGTTTAAGCACTTTTAACAATTCTGCAAATGCAGGAAACAGACGTAAATACTGGCGGAAAAACTAGCGCCCAACTAATGCCACGTGTATTTAAATGAATTTGAATTATTTAAATCTGTTATAATCAGTTGGGCTGGTATGCAAATCATAGCTATGCTTGATGCAAAGACAGGCATAGAGGATTTTGCAACCAGCCAAAGCGTGAAGAAAAAGAGGGAGGCCTTCATGAAATACAAGAGATCACAGAGAGAGGAACACAGGCATCTATATTTGGAAAAAACTTAGAGAAGCTAGCAAAGTAATCAGGAAGGCAAAGATTCATAAGGAGGAGGAAATAGCCAATGCAATAAAATGGGGAGATAAGACATTTTTCAGATATGTTAGTGAGAAGAGGAAGGGCAAAAGTGGTATTGTCAGACTCAAGGGTGCAGGGGAGGAATATTTATTTATTTATTTATTTATTTAACATCTTTTATATACCGCGCTATTTGTTTTCAGTGCGGTTTACAAGTAACAGAAGCTGCACAATCAGAGGACACTGGTGTGCTTACATTATAACAGGAAACTTAAACTTGGAACAACAGGTGTAAGAACTGTAACTATGTACAAACATATTGGATTCTTACATGTACAAACACCTTGGACCTGGTGTGCTTACATTATAACAGGAAACTTAAACTTGGAACAACAGGGTAAAAACTGTAACTATGTACAAACATATTGGATTCTTTAGTATTCGCAGGAAGACTAAGGCAGGACTAAGGCAGGACATAAGAGAACTTGAAGCGGAATTACTTATGAGGGAATTGGGAGTGAAGAGTGAGAGTTTGTGGATTTAGGAGTGCTGATGATCAGATGTGGATTGGATGCTTGTGCATAATGGAGAAGGAAAATGTGGTGCTTGATTGCCTTGCGAAATTGAGTGAATATGTAGAAGCTGATAAGGATAAAGCGAACTTGCTTAACAAATATTTCTGTTCTGTGTTCACAGATGAAGAACCAGGAGCAGGACCTCAGAAAACACCCACAAACAGGAACAGAAGCGAGGGACATCTTGAACAGTTTTCAGAAGACTCTTCGTGAGAAACGAGCTAAACTTAAAGTAGACAAAGCGATGGGACCGGATGGGATACACCCTAGAATACTGAGGGAACTTGGGGACATTCTAGAAGCTCCACTGACTGACCTTTTCAATGCCTCGTTGGAGTCGGAAGTGGTGCCAAAGGACTGGAGAGAGGTTCTTGTGGTGCCTTTTCACAAAAGCGGAAGTAAGGATGTGGTTGAAAACTACAGGCCGGTTAGTTTAACTTTGGTGGTGAGTAAATTATTGAAAATGCTGCTGAAAGAGAAAATAGTGAGATTTCTGGAGTCCAGCGGATCACAGGATCTGAGGCAGCATGGATTAACCAGAGGCAGGTCTTGTCAGACAAATCTGATTGATTTCTTTGACTGGGTGACCAGGGAGTTGGACCGAGGGAGAGCCCTAGATGTGGTGTATTTAGATTTCAGTAAAGCCTTTGACACTGTTCCTCACAGGCGACTTACAAACAAACTGAGCACCCTAGGGATATACCCTAAAGTTACTGCTTGGGTTAGAAATTGGTTGGGTGGGAGGCGACAAAGAGTACAGGTAAATGGAGCTCACTCTGAGGAGAAGGATGTTACCAGTGGTGTGCCCCAGAGATCTGTCCTTGGTCCGATTCTTTTTAACATCTTTGTTAGTGATATAGTGGAAGGGCTGTCGGGTAAGGTTTGCCTCTTTGCGGATGATACCAAAATCTGCAATTAGACACCCAGGAAGGTGTAGATAACATGAGGAGGGATCTAGCTAAGCTTGAAGAATGGTCTAGAATTTGGCAGCTGGGATTTAATGTTAAAAAATGTAAGGTCATGCATTTGGGCTGCAGCAATCCAAGGGAGCAATATAGTATAGGGGGTGAAGTACTTTTGTCCACTAAAGAAGAGCGGGACCTAGGTGTGTTTGTGTCTGATGATCTTAAAGTAGCTAAACAGGTAGAAAAAGCGACGGCAAAAGCTAGAAGGATGCTTGGGTGCATACGGAGAGGAATGGCTAGCAGAAAAAAGGAGGTGATAATGCCTCTGTATAAGTCTTTGGTGCGACCTCATTTGGAGTATAGTGTGCAATTCTGGAGACCGCACCTTCAAAAGGATGTGAACAGGATGGAGTCGGTGCAGAAGGTGGCTACTAAAATGGTTAGTGGTCTTCATTATAAAGCATATGAGGACAGGCTTAAGGATCTTAATATGTACACCTTAGAGGAAAGGCGGGATAGAGGTGATATGATTGAGATGTTTAAATACCTCCATGGCATAAATGTTCAGGGATAGAGCCTCTTTCAATTGAAAGGAAGTTCTGCTACAAGGGAGCGCATGGGGTGAGGGTGAAGGGGGATAGATTCAGGCGTGATATGCGGGAATATTTCTTTACGGAAAGAGTAGTGGATCCGTGGAATAGTCTCCCAGTGGAGGTGGTAGAGATGAGGACATTAACTGAATTCAAAAAAGCATGGGACAAACACAGAGGATCTCTAAAGGAAAAAAGGGGACTGTTGTAGTTGTTGATATGGAAGGACAGACTAGATAGGCCATGTGGTCTTTTTCTGTCGTCATATTTATATGTTTCTATGTTTTTAACTTCAGGTTCTGAGTAGAAGTAAACCTCTATCATGTGCCGCTGACAATATTTTGATGGCACCAGCTGCTTTTCCCGATGCCTAGATCATCTCCTCCTCAGATGATCAGGCATCAGGTAAAGCCCCCAAAGCCATGAAAATAGTGTTGGGGGCTGTGCCCGACAATAAAAATAATCCTGGTGGTCCAGTGGCCCCGATCCCACCCCTGACAGTATTTTGATGGCATCGGGAAAGGCCCCCTATGCCATCAAAATGCTGTTGGGGACCGTGCCGACAATAAAATGATTCCTATAAAATAAAATACCGCCATTTTGCAAGATAGCCGATGTAGAGCGGAAGCGCGTAGACAGCGCTCCCGCTTAAGATGAATTTGGGGACCAGTAGACCACCAAGTTCTTTTTTTATTTAATGGGGTGAGGAAGGGGCCACTAGACCACCAGGTTCCTTTTTTATTTAATGGGGGGTTTTATGGGGAAAGGACCACTAGACCACCAGGGATCATTTTATTGTCGGGCACAGCCCTGACAGTATTTTGATGTCATCGGGGGCCTTTTCCTATGCCGCAATCATTCCCCAGTGCCATCAAAATACTGTCAGGGCTGCTATGCATATTGGCCATGTGGTGCCCGGAAAGCAAGCCAAACTAGTGCAGACTTCTTGAGTGCATGTATTTGGCTTGCTCTCCCAGTTAGCGCAGGGGGTCATTTGCATGCCATATCTTTGCTGCATCCAGTGTTAAAAAATGTGCATTGTCGGACTTTGTTAAAGTCATCTTCAGCGTGTGTCTAGCGTCGATTTTCTGCATCGGCCTGTAAGTGTTCATGCTTTCTGAAAGAGATTTGAGACTGAATCTTGCTGGTGATGCTCTCTGTTCCTGCTTGCACCGTGAGTATAGTTCTCTTAATATTTTTGCTTTCTTTTTCAGGTGGTGTCTTCACACCCTTACCAAGGGGAAGGCCGGGGTGTGTCTGTTCTGCATCTCTTGAGTGTTATGCAACCTAATATCCATGTTGCTGTGGAAGAGCTGTGGAAGGAGGCAATTCCGCAGCTCTTGGAGCACCTGGAAGGTAGAACATTAAAAGTATTAATTTAGCATTGATTGCTTGGGGGGTTGGGGAGCAGGGGTAGATATTCTGACATTAGAGATGTACTCTAAAGAGGAAGACATTAATAAGAACAGAACAATCAACAACCTGGCTGAACTATCAGCTTTCAGCTTCTAGTAAAATTGGGGATCATCATCTCTGCATTTAGAGTTTTAGAGCAGCAAGTTAAGATCCCGAGAACTACAGAGAGAAAACACATCTCTTATTTAGGGCAAGTACTATGGCAAACATTAGTAGTAAATTTGAGAGACTGGGGTCATTCTCCACCTACTGTGGCTTAGGAGTGAGGTTCATTACTGTTATCCATAAAAGTAAGCCATTTGGAGACATTGACCCTGAAAGGGTTCAATTTACAGGCAGCAACAGGTTGAAAGTTCTTTTTCTACCTTTCAGCTAGTAGCGCATTCAACAGTGGCAGGGAGAAGTGGAGGGAGTGGAGAAGGAGATAAACCTCTTATACTTCACTGGAATGATTTATTTATTTATTTAGTATACATTTGTATACCGCTACTTCCAGCGATCAGCAGCGGTTTGATTACAGATTGGAAATTGTCAAATCATGACAGGAAATTTTTGAGGTATAAACACATTGATTAGACAGGAAAGCACAGCACACAGAGAACTATTTTACAGGGAACATGGGCTATGGAGGGTTAAGTGGCTTGGCCAAGACCACAAGGAGCACCTTGTGGGACTAGAAACCCCAGTCCTTCCAGCCCAAGGTTGCTGTCCTCTAGTGGGATATGAACCCCCGACCTTCCGGCCCGAAGTACCTTGCCCCAACCACTAGGCCACTCCTCCACTCCACATAATAAGAAAAATCCAGTTCTGTGGCGAGAAACAGATTTGCTAGTTGAGTAGATCACGTGAGCGCACATGGTGCAAAGCAGAATCAAGTTTTTAGAGCTTCCTGATAATGGTTATAAGCCTTTGCTCTTTATGCATTGACTTCCATGCTATTGTGGCCCTACAGCAGTAATGCATGTTTGCTTTGTTGACCAGTCAGACAAGAAAGCTCCATGGTTTCGTCAACATTCATCATCATCATCATCATCATGTGTCACTATCAAATGATGTCACTGTTTCTCTGGTGTGACACCATGCTACCAGAATTGCAGGCTTTTATCTATTTTTGGCATCAGTCAAGAATTTTAGGGCCAGTAGTCAAGAGCATGTCCTTATTGTCTACCAGTCCAGAACAAATTATTTTTCTCCCCTGCCAGCAGAGGGAGGCAGAGAATGGATGTTTTTGAGCTCTGCACTAGATAGGGCATCGTGCAATCGCATGTACCTCAGTGTTTTTTTGGGGGCATTTTCAAAGCGATTAATGGCAGTGAGCAGGGTATTCAGCGGTACTAATGCTGTTAATGCTACTGAATATTTCCAGGTGCCACCACCGAATGCTCCAGCACTAGCCAACTGGTGTCAGGGCGTTATGGGGGCAGTTCAGAGACTGGCCAAGGGATAATTGGCTAACAGCGATAATCAGCTGCTAGCCGACTATCCCCCAGCGGCAAGAGTTAGACACCGGAAAGGCTCGCCGCTGAAGCTAACAGGGCAACAGATGAGTATCACTATTGCCTTGATACTACTACTAACTACTTATCATTTGTACAGAGCTACAAGGCATATGCAGCAATGTACAAAGACGTGAAGAGACAGTCCCTGCTCATAAGAGCTTACATTCTAATCAAGACAAACAACACAAGTGGGGATTAGGATATATCTAGAGGAATGGTAAGGAAAAACATAGGAGCTGAACAGGAGACTAGGGGGGATCAGGATCCAAAAATAGTCTCAAAGAAGTGAGTTTTTAGCCTGGATTTGAACAGAGCCACCTGTAGATGAAGCCTGATGTACCGACTCAGGTAGTTTGTTCCAAGTATAAGGAGCAGCAAGGTAGAAAGATCGAAGTCTGGAGTTGACAGTGGAAGAGAAGGCCACAGATAGAAGGAATCTTCCAGAAGAGCGGAGTTCTTGAGCAGGGGTGTAAGGAAGGATAAGAGAGGAAAGGTAGTGAGGAGCAGCTGAATGAATGCACTTATAGGTCAGCAGTAGAAGTTTGAACTGGATGCAGAAACCGATAGGGAGCCAATGAAGTGACTTGAGAAGAGGGGTGAAATGAGTATTGTGACACTGGCAGAAGATTAGCCATGCAGCTGTCCGGGCAACCCAGATATTCAATATTGGTGGCCAGATATGGCTCCAGCATTCAGTATCTGTGTTTAAAGTTCAGCGGTGACAGCTAGCTGCTATAGAAGCGCTGCATATACCCTCCTTTGTCTCTCGCAGATAGTGCATGGGCATACTGTGCAGCATTCATGTGTTACTGGGTAGACATGACTTCTAGGGCCAGTTGGCAAACAGGTTGCCTGGTTGAGTCCAGACAGGGAAGAGGTTCCAGAGTCCTCTGCCTAGCCCAGGGGGATACTTGGAGGAGTGCAGGTCCCTTCCCTCTCTCTGTCCTCCTCACTTTCACTCCCCTAATCACTGGGTCCCTGAGGGTTGGGCCCCATTCCCTCTGTAACCCCCACCTCATCTCTGTCAATAAAAAAAAAAAAAACAGAGGCAAAATTGTGTGAGATAAGGGGGACTGGTTCTTAAGCCTTTGGAGGAAGATGTGGTGTCCAGGGAGAAAAGCATTTGCCGTTGTGGTGTTTGGCCCGAAAGCAGTGATAACTCCTGCACAGCCTGCAGTTGAAGAGGGAGGTGAGAGTGCAGTCGGGACACATGAGCAGTAGGGGGCTTGTAGCCAAACTCCTGCTGGGAGCACTGCAGGCAGGTTTCACTAGTAACAGCCACATGTGAGAGGCAGTTGATGGAAATGTTGACGGAGCATGCCAGGTGCTGTTCCTGCTGTGGTGGCTGCCAGGGAAGTTCAGGCCTGTGCGACTTGTACCTCAGAAAGGCATTCTGGTCAATTTTGCAGGTAAAATAGCTTCTGCTGATGGAATTCAGCACTGCCATTTCATTGCAGGGGGCCCTTGTTGCATGTGACAGCCCAGGAAGAGCCGCCATCTTGAAGACCGGGAGTTCTGCAGCACTAACCTCCTTTGATATTCCCATGCTAGCTCCAAAGGAATCAGGGGAAGGAGCTTGTATGGTTCCCCAGCAAGAAGCAGAGGGGCATCTGAGGTGGGTCCTCATCACTCCAGGGAAGGGGAACTCAGCCCTTCCCCATTAGAGACCCAGGACCCATGAAGAGGCCAAAGCTTGACCTGCAGTGGGATTGGGAATTGCAGTTAGTTTCAGGGTTGGACTGTTGGGTGGCAACTAGCTTGTTATATTGGGATGGGTCCTCTTGGGAGACACTGGAAGAAGGAGAGCTTCTAGTAGTTGAGGGGTATGACATCTCACTGGTCTGGCTTTTTCAGAGACAGGAATTGCAGGCCATGGTTGTTGCTCAGACTTTAGAGGTTTTGAGTATCCTAGAAGCTCTGGTGTAAGAAGAGACATCATTAAGGGACCCTATTCTGGATGGCTATGTAAGCCCTCTAAGTTTTTTTCCAGTTCATCAGGCAATTGAAGTCCTGATTTCAGCTGAGTGGGACACTCCAGAAGCCAGTCTTGGATTTGGCAAAGCCATGGGCAAGCTTTATCCTTTAGCCTCCGAGAAACTGAAGAAGCTGCTTGTCTCTGCAGTGGATGCCTTGGTTACAGTGATCACTAAGAAAACTATCATTCCAGTAGAGGGGGGTGCTGTTTGTAAAGACCTTCAGGTCTAGAAAATGGAGACTTTGTCAAAACGGACCTTTGTCACCCTTAGAACTACAGGCTATGGTCAGCCGCGAGTACATGTTTAGGGTTGCTTGCACTGGGTTCAGAGGTTTCCTTTTGAACCTTCAGAAGAAGGTGATCTGAACATGAAGGAGATTGTTCTTGTGGAGGCTGCACTTGCTTAACACTTTTGCAAGGAGTATGGAAGTTGTGGCTCCAAAATTGGTTGGTGAATATGACTTCGAAATCCCAATTTAGTAGCTTCCTTTTAGAGAGGATCTGAAGAGCCTGATCACGGACTTTGGTGAAACCAAGCATCAGTGGTTACCAGACGACAGGCTGAAGGCTTGAATTCCAGTGATTGAAGACCTCTGTTTCGGGAGGCACAGACAAATGGACTGGGCAAGGTATCTGCTCAGTAACTCAGGTTTCTGGGCAGGTCTTCACCCATTTGCGTCAACAGGAAAACAGACAGCATAGGTCAGCGAACCCCAGCACCTGCTGAGGTACTCAGTGATGGGCCAGGAGTCCCTTCCTCGGTTGAGCAAAGAGAGCTGGTTATCTCATTCTTATTTTTTTAAAGAGTGGACCTGAATCATGTCAGAACCAGTGGGTACTGGAAGTGCAGTTATATGCTGGACCTTTCCTGTCCTCTGCCAGATTCCTTTATAATTTCTTCCTGTCAAGCTCTAATCAAGAGGCAGGTATATGAGACACGGCTACATTTAGGAATGCTAATTCCTGTAGCCAGAGAGGAGTGGGGAAAAGGTTGGTGCTTAAGTTACTTCATAGACCTTGCACAAAAAAGGAAAAGGAAAATCCCTTTTGGTCCAACACTAGACCTCAAGGGTGTCATTAAAAGTTAGTCCAATAAAAAAGTATCACCTACAACTTGTTTGTTGGCCTTTCTTTTGCAAAATTTACAATGGGAATAAATATATCATCCAAAGATTTCTCCGTCAACTTTTGCATCTCCAGCAAAGCAAGCACAACTGTTATAAAAGTGATAATTTCAGGGTTTGATACGATTAATGCCCTAATCCCGCATTTTTAAATTATACCCTCTAGGAGGAAAATAATCTTTATTGGCTTTGCAGCCTGAAATGGAGCCGCTAGGAGTGTAATTTCATAAAGATTTTTTTGCGTGTATATGTTAATATATACATATAAAATGTGGCTCATAAAATTACTAACGGTGACAAGAATGCATGTACTTTTCTGCGAGAGCAGCTGGCGTTGTGATTTACCCATATATTTTATAAAATAAGTGTGTACTTTGCAAGCATTTTAGCCATGAGTTTTGCTGGATAGTGCCAGGGCTGTCCTGTGCACAACTGGGGGGCGCTGACCGTTATTCAATTAACAGCAATATTCAGCCTGCTAACCAGAAAACTATCTGGATAAAATTAAGTTAAGAAAGTAGCTGCTTTAACATTAATCAGTTAGCTATCCATATAGTGGCACCAGTCACTGTAGAATTGGGATATTCAGCACTGGCCACTTTCCAGGCACGAGCCAAATACAAATATTGAATATCTGGACTTTTTAATAGAAATGACGACTTGTGAGGCCGACTATCAGCTACAATGCATCGTATTATTTTGTGAATAAAGCACATAAATAGTACGCCAGGGTCCTGCCTGATCTGTAGAAAACGGAGGATGACATTGCTGAGTTCTTGACCCAGAGGAATTAGTGTGTGATGAGCACAAACATTAAGGGGGTTATTCACAATAGAAGCAGAAGAACCGCCAACTTAAACACTCTGTGTCCCAAAGAGTATAAGAACGGCCAAGATACACACCAGCAACAGAGCATTCTCTTACATTGCACCCATGCTATGGAATCAACTGCCACATAGCATGCGTGCAATCAACAACCTAACAGACTTTAGGAAAAAGCTCAAAACCGACCTGTTTATAACTCACTATAATCTAACAGAGTAAATAATAACCGGAACACAAAGGGTCAACCGTATCCATGACACTAGAGTGACTTTACAATATGACTTTAAGGGATTTGAACACCATGTAATTTATTATTTATTTATTATTTATGACAATTTCTTATATACCGCACTATTGTCAGCGCGGTTTACATACAACAAAATGACCATAACAAACTGCTTGGCTTCACATAGAACAGGAGTAACAACTTGGATAACATGTTTATGTTTTACAGAGAACAGGAGTAACAACTTGGATAACGCGGGGGTTGCAAACTGAACTACTTACATATGTACAATGAGATTGAGTGCTGAGAATTTAGGGTGTTACATGTGTACAGTAGGGTTGATATGTTAACTTGAGGGGGTGAGGGAGAGGCACTTATGTAGGGGTTGGGTTAATCTGGTAGTACTGAGTAAATAAATGGAATTTGAGAGCCTTTCTGAATTGTGTTAAGTCAGTAATCGCACGGATGCCTGGTGGTAATGCGTTCCAACATTTTGGGGCATAGATACTGAATGCCCTGTTAGATGTTGCGGTTGTGTACTTTGTTGAAGCCTTTGGTATTACTAGCGCATTTGTAGATGGGGTTCTCCTTATTCTGTTGGGAGGAGCGGGCTGGATGATGTCGGTTAATGAGGGGGAGGTAATGCCTTGGATGGATTTGAAAGTGAGTAACAAAGATTTGAATGCAAGCCTTCCTTGCATGGGGAGCCAATGAAGTTGTATTAGGATAGGCGTTATATGGTCGCATCTTGCTGCTCCCACTAAGACTCTGGCTGCGGCATTCATGGCAAGTTGCAACGGATTGAGAGTTGATTGAGGGAGACCTTGGAGAATAGCGTTGGCAAAGTCAAAGTGTGGCAAGATCAGGGCTTGGTATATTGTCCGGAAGTCTTCAGGGCTTAGAAGGGATTGCAGGTGTCTGAGTGACCGGATTTTGAAATATATGGCTCTGACTATGTTGGATCTAGGTTGCATCTAGGTTAATGCATCTCCCCCCAGTTTAGTTGTAATTAGTGTAACAGATTGTATATATATAACTGCAAGTTGTAAATATTGTAACAATATGTATGTATGTAATTGCACCTGTAAATATGGTATCAGATTTTTGTGCAGTGTGAACCCAGTGTGAATCTTGGCATGCAATCATTCTGTATTAACTGTTGATTACCCCTCCTGATATGTATAGTCAACCGCTGCTGATCGCTGGAAGCAGCGGTATACAAATGTTCTCTAAATAAATAAATAAATAAATTTTAGAAGATTGGTGGAAGATTCATCAAAAACCTTTACTTTGCTGATGATACCACATTACTGACTGAAAGTGAAGATGATCTGAAACATTTGCTTCTCAAGATCAAGGAACATAGTTTTAAAATGGGCCTGCACCTTAATGTAAAGAAGACAAAGATTCTGACAACTGGAAAATCAATAAGTTCTTTGTTGATGGAGAAGAAATCGAAATAGTGGACAATTTTAACTTACTTGGATCAACTATCAATAAAGAAGCAACGAGAGTCAAGAAACCTGGCTACACATTGCTCTTGGCAGAATGGCTATGAAAGGAACTAGATAAGATTCTCAAGAGCAGAAATGTCTCCCTTCATACAAAGATTTGACTCATTCAAGCCATGGTATTTTCAGTAATATCATATGGATGTGAAAGTTGGACAGTGAAAAAGATAGACAGGAAGAAAATCGATGCCTTTGAATTATGTTGCTGATGACGAATATTGTGTAAATCATGAACAGCCCGAAGAACAAACCAATCAGTACTAGAGGAGATCAAAAGTAAGCTTTCTTTAGAAGCTCAGATGACAAGACTTCGACTTTCATACTTTGGACACATCATGCGAAGAAAGAGATCATTAGAGAAAGACGACATGCTTGGCAAGGTAGAAGGTCGATGCAAAAGAGGAAAGCCAGCAATGAGCTGGATTGATACAATAACAGCAGCTGTGGATGCCAGTCTGTCAACAATGAGCCGCCTGACTGAAGACCAAACACAGTTTAGGACAACTGTCCAGCGGGTCACTATGAGTTGACACCAACTCGATGGCATTTAGCAAAGTTGTGATTTATACATGTATAAATCATATCCACTTATTAATGGCTGTTTTAGAAAGAGTCCAGTTTATACGTGAATACCAAGATCATGTCCAAATTGCATGGGGGTGTGTTGGGAGTATGGTCTAAACATGGTCTTGGGCGGGAGAAAAAATGGCGTGAATGAGGCAATCCGACATGGACCCCAGGAGGGGATAATGTTGAAAAAGGACTCCCTAAAGCTAGTGCAGCAGACGCAGAAGTCCCAGCAGGGGAACTAAGACAGTGGATGGAGGAAATGAAAGTGGAAATGCAACTTTTGAGAGGAGACTTTGCCACCCTGGCCACTGACCTAAAAGCAGAGCTATCTGAGAATTAAGGATGTAGAACAACAAGTAGAAGTGAATGGAGAAAAATATGAGGCCCTAGATCCAAAGGTGCAAGATATGGGAAAAGCACAAAACGCCTTGGCTGAGAAACTGGAGGACATTAAAAATGGGCAAAGGCGCAATAATATTAGATTTAGGGGAGTATCAGAGGATCCAGCATTCCAGGATAGCTCTAAAGTGTCAATAGATATGGTCTCTACCCTCTGGGAAGAAGCAAATAGACCAGACATAAAACTGGAACGGGCCTATCGAGCACTTTGAAGAATACAAACAAACTGGCCTAGAGACATTGTAGTGTGTTTTCAAAGTTACTGGATAAAGGAGCAAATAATGGCTAAAGTTTAAAAATAAGGATTTCTGGAATGGGACACTCAGAAAGTGAAAGTCTATGAAAATTTATCCCCAGTCACGTTGTGCAAACAGAGAGATCTAAGAGATATAACACAGAAACTTAGACGCGAAGGAGTGAAATATAAATGGCAATTTCCATTTGTTCTTGCAATGACCAAAGAGGGATGCACTATATATATAAAAGCAAGAGCAGAAGCAGCAGCAGCATTGTAAGAATTGCAGAAGCGGACGCGATTGGACTAGAGCAGCCTACTGCACATCATCATGACCTTCAATGGAAGAGAGTGGAGGGGAGCAAAAGACTTTGAAGGCACCAAAATGAATCCCCGAAAGAGCAGATCATGCATAAATGACACAGCCAACCAGGCTCTGACCAGATAAGCATCAGATGAGCCGGAGGGGCGAAGGGACTCAATATGAAGTACAAAAAATGAGTAATAAAGGGGGGGGAGAGCAGGGGTGGAAAGAGGGGCAAGAGAAAAGGGGAGATGCAATGTAAATACGAGGGGGTACCCAAAAAAAACAGGAACAACATTGCCGTGGGCGGAGCTTGTGTAGTACGCACTTCTGCCGCTAGGCGTGTATAGTGCAACTCGTTGTCGACCTGGCTTGTTCTGTTCATCTGCAGTGATTGTTTTTGCTAGCGCTGTTTTGTTCTTGTTTCTTTTTTTATGATGACAAGTTTAAGTGAACAACGTGCAGCTGTGAAATAATGTTTTCTACTCGGTAAAAATGTTGCTGAAACTCTTTTAATGTTGAAAACAGCTTATCAAGATGACGCTATGGGAAAAAGTCAAGTGTACCAGTGGTTTGCTCGGTTTAAAAATGGCGACATGTCGATTGATGACAAACCTCGTTCTGGGCGTCCATCAACTGCCCGAATCGACGAAAATATTGAAAAAATTAGAGAGCTTGTGCTCACAGACCGTCGACAGACAATTGATCAACTGTCAGAGATTAGTGGGTTATCTTGGAGCTCGGTTCAGCGAATTGTAACGGAAGATTTGGGAATGAAAAGGGTTGCTGCCAAGTTTGTTCCTCGGGTTCTGACTGACAATCAAAAGGAACATCGAGTTGAAACATGTCGTGTTTTGAAACAACAGCTTGAAACTGATCCAGATTTTCTGTCAAAGGTCATTACAGGTGATGAGTCATGGTGCTATGGTTACGACCCAGAAACAAAGCAACAGTCAAGCCAATGGAAGACATCATCGTCATCCCGTCCAAAAAAATGTCGTCAAGTCAAATCAAACATCAAAACAATGCTGATTTGCTTTTTTGATGCCAAGGGGGTAGTTCATTCAGAGTTTGTTCCCCCAGGTCAGACCGTCAATCAAACCTTTTATTTGGAAGTTTTAAGAAGATTGCGCAACAGTGTTCGTCAAAAAAACCCCGATTTGTGGCAAACAGGAGACTGGTTCTTCCACCATGAAAACGCACCTGCACACACAGCCATCTCTGTTAGACAGTTTTTGGCTAAAAATGGCATGGTTCCGCTGCCCCATGCACCTTACTCGCCTGACCTGGCTCCGTGCGACTTTTTCTTATTTCCACGCATTTGACAACATTGAAGAAGTCAAGAAAAAAAGGAGGGAGGAGCTGTCAGCCGTTTCTAAAGATGACTACAAAAAATGTTTCGAACAGTGGAAGCACCGGTGGGACAAATGTATCAGTTGTAATGGAAAGTATTTTGAAGGGCATAAGGTTGTTTTGTAAAGAATTTGAAATAAATAGCTTTTAAAAAATAATTCCTGTTTTTTTTGGGTACCCCCTCGTATATGATGTTTACAAGGATGAGAAGGAGAAGAGGGGGAGGCATAAACCTTGAATGGAAAAGGGTCAGGGGAAAATAAAGAAACACAAAAGGGGGAGGGGTGGAGGCAGGGAGGGAGGTGACATCCTGGAATGTATCAGAGTGGATGCCTAGATAAAAGGGGGCAGCAACGTGAAGGGGAATACCAGGAGGGTAGGGAGGGGAAAAGGGGGTAGAAAATGGCACAGTGTAAGGGAAAGGAGAGGGGGGACAAAACAAGTTGAATGGGGAGCCTGAAAATTGGCACTGTAAATGCGAAAGGGCTTAATATGCCCCGGAAGAGACGGTTCCTCGTTAAAGAGGCTCAAGGATTAGAATTAGCCATAGTTTGTGTGCAAGAAACTCACATTTATTTATTTATTTATATACCGCTTTATCCTGAAATCAAAGCAATTTACACATCAATCAAATCAAGAGGCAATGAGAGTGGGGGTGGACATGCAGTGCTTGTAACGCAAGAGAGTAAGTGTGTATGTCATGTATAAATGATTACATGGTGAGCTATATACAGGGTGATATATACAAGGGGGGGTGAGGAAGGGGAAATGGGGGCTGAGTAGGTTCAGGAAAGGGTAGGGGGCAGACTGTGGGGCCGTTGGACAGTTCATGTGTTGTCTCTATAGTGTTCTATGAAGAGCATCGTTTTGAGCATTTTTCTGAAGTCCTTGAGGTCCACAGTTGATGTCAGGTCATCGGGGAGTGAGTTCCAGAGCGTGGGCGCAGCCAGAGAAAGAGCTGCTCTTGAAGTGTCTTGCCTTGCTTTAGTGAAAGCACTGGGGGTGTTGATGGTGTTTGAGGTGCCTCTCCTCCTGGGTCTGGTGCATGGGTCAGATCTGATGAGGGGTTGCAGACTGTTCGCTGAGAGGTTCTGTTTGATTTTGAAGATGTTTAGTAGTGCCTTATATCGGATACGGGAGCTGATTGGTAGCCAGTGTAGGTGGTTGAGAATAGGGGTGGTGTGATCTTGCCTTGACGAGCCAGTTATTATGCATGTGGCAGTGTTTTCTGCCATCTGCAATGGCCGGAGTGCTTGTTTTGGGAGCCCACGGTAAATGGGGTTGCAGTAGTCTAAAATGGGTGTGATTAGAGCTTGACAGATGGTACAGAAGTGATCCTGTGAGAGAATTGGCTTGAGGCGTCGGCTGAGAAATGAGACTATAACCTACTCTCGCACGTGCAGTACAAAAGGCAGTATTGTGTGTCACCGAGAGGGGGAAGAAAGTCAGGTGGGGTAGCAGTCTTATTGAGGAATACAAGACCTTAGGAAGAGGTGGTGATGAAAAAGGATGAGGAGGGACAATATATTGCAACCAAAGGGTGGATGCAAGGGAAACTAACAAAGAATTGTCCCTGTCCTGAATTAGGCGCGTAGACACTTATGATTGTAATTAGACTATTGAATGAGCTATCAGGCTTCCTGGGGGGGATCGATAATCATAGCAGGAGACTTTAATACTATTATTAACCCTGCATTTGACCACTCCTACCAGAAGGAAGGGGGAGGAAGGACCCATAGAAAACGACTGCTGGACTTAATGAGGCAATGGCAGGGTTTTTTTTTGATTATGCCATACTGGGTCAGACCAAGGTCCATCAAGCCCAGTATCCTGTTTCCAACAGTGGCCAATCTAGGTCATACGTACCTAGCAGTTTCCCCAAAAGACACAGGTTCCACAATGCTTGTACTGGGTCAAGCATTGATATCCTGGGTCCCTTCTTAATAATGGTTTATGGACTTTTCCTCCAGGAACTTGTCCAAATCTTTTTTAAACCCAGCTACACTAACAGCCTTTACTACATCCTCCGGTAACAAATTCCAGAGTTTGATTACACGTTGAGTGAAAAAATATTTTCTTTTATTAGTCTTAAATAGTTTACCCTGCAGCTTCATTGCATGTCCCCTAGTCTGTCTATATTCTGATAACGTAAACAATCGATCTACCTTTACCCGTTCCACTCCGTTCATTAATTTATAGACTTCTATCATATCTCCCCTCAGCCGTCTCTTTTCCAGGTTAAAGAGCCTTAACCTTTTTAGCCTTTCTTCATAGGAGTATCCTTCCATCCCCTTTACCATTTTGGTGGCTCTTCTCTGAACCTTTTCTAATAACGCTATATCCTTTTTAAGATACGGCGACCAGAATTGCACACAATATTCAAGGTGCGGTCTCACCATGGAACAATATAGAGGCATTATAATATCTTTTGTTTTATTTTCCATTCCTTTCCTTATCATACCTAGCATTCTATTTGCTCTCTTGGCCGCCGCTATACACTGAGCCGAGGGTTTTAACATGTTATCCACCATGACGCCTAAATCTTTTTCCTGTGTGGTGGTTCCTAAAGTGGAACCTTGCATCGTGTAACCATAGTTTGGGTTGTTCTTCCTTAGGTGCATAACTTTGCACTTGTCCACATTAAATTTCATCTGCCATTTTAATGCCCAGTCCTCCAATTTATCAAGATCCTCTTGCAATTTTCCACAATCCTCTTGGGTTTTAACAACTTTAAATAGTTTTGTGTCATCTGCAAATTTGATAACCTCACTCGTTATTCCACTTTCCAGGTCATTTATGAATATGTCAAAAAGCAGAGGTGGATGGGTGGAGAGAAAAGAAGCCTAGAAGCAGAGCTTACTCATTCCACTCTGCGCCACACCAGATTAGCACACAAATATATATGATTTTGATGAACAGTCAAATGGTGCAAGCATTGACCAGAGCAGAGTATGAACCAAGTACATGGTCAGATCATGGTATGGTATGGGTATAGATGCAGGGATGGAGACCACATCCTGGTACAAGGTTTTGGAGAATGTAAGATAGCTTGTTAAAAGACAAAGCCCAGGTCAGGGTAGTAAAAATAGATATTCAAGACTTTTTTTAATTAAATGATAATGGGGAAACGAATACAGTGGTAATGTGGGATGCCTTTAAAGCATACATCAGAGGGCGCTTTATTGGATGGGGGACATAAAACAAAAAAAAAGAGCACAGGCCATGAGGGAAGCTCTGGAAAAGCTTAAAGGACTGGAGGAAGCATGGGGGAGGAAAAGATGCCCAGTTACTAGCAAGCAATAGATATAGCACGAACCAAAGTGAGAGAGCTACAGCTAGATGAACTGACTTTCCAATTGCAAAAAGTCTATGAGCATGGAAATCGACCAGGGAAGCACTAGCAAGCAGTCTGAAATGCAGCAGGCACAGAACGCAGTGACTAAGTTATGCTCTGCCAGGAGTGAATGGATCTAGGGAGATGAGGGTATCTGGAAGGAATTCTGGGATTTCTATAAAGAACTGTACCTGGAGGATCAGCTAGTAACAGACCATGAGGTGAGCAACTATCTGGAACGGATAGAACTACCCAAAATCACTGAGAGTGCAAGGGAGTGAATGGATAGGGCTATAACACTAGAGGAAGTGGATAGGGACATAAATTCCTTAGCGAATGATAAAGCCCCAGGCCTAGACGGCATGTCAGCAAGAGTATATAAAATCTTTAAAGAGCAAATGGGCCCCTGGTTGGTACGGCTCTTTAATGCAGTAAGCGGGGAGAGCACCTCACCAGCTACTATGGGACAAGCAGGTATTAGCGTGTTACCTAAATCGGGTAAGAATCTGACCAAATGCGCATCATATAAAATCATTGATCAATCTGGATGCCAAGATCCTAGTGAAGGTTCTGGTGGCCAGAATGGGACCGCACCTCCCGGGAGTGATTAACGCAGATCAAACTGAATTTATATAAGAGAGACAAGCAGGGGATAATGTAAAAAGGGTGGTGAATATTATACAAAGAATTAGTCAAACAAAAGAGCCCGTGATAATAGTAGTGGTAGACGCTGAAAAAGCATTTGTCTGCATGGGCTGGAGATTCTTGTGGAGCGCTATGGCAAAGCTAGGGATTGGGTAACAATTTATTGGATGGGTAAAACCCCAATATGCCAGACCTGAGCTGCAGTAAAAGTGAATGTAGGGTACTCTAGTTTCTTCAAGTTACAAAGAGGAACCAGACAAGGATACCCACTTTCTCCTTTGCTTTTTGCAATATCTCTTCAGCCATTTGCGGAGAGAATTAGAGTTAGGGAGGAGGTGAGGCGAATTAGTGTAAAGGGAACGCAATATAAGATATCCCTCTTCGCCGATAACATCATGCTCACAATTACACATCCTGAAGCCTTTTTAAGGGCAATACAGGAGGAAATGGACAGATACCAGTGAGTTTCAGGGTTTAAAGTTAATCTTGATAAGACAGAGGTATTAAACCTATCCCTAGCGGAGCAGGAAACAAACAAAATGCGCAAAAAATTCCCTTTTAAGTAGGCAAAAAGAAGTATAAGATACCTAGGGGTGCAGCTGAGTGCTGATGCCTCAAGGTTATATCAGCTGAATTATGAACCACTGTAGAGAAAATTGACCCAAGAACTAGAAGGATGGACAGAGGTAGCTCTGTCTTGGCTAGGTAGAGTAGCGAGTGTGAAGATGGTCGCCTTGCTGAAGGCTCTCTACCTTTTCCAGACTCTGCCAATAGCAGTACCTTGGTGGGATGTAGAGCTGGCCCAACGAAAGCTGTTCCACTATATCTGGCAACACAAGCCCCCGAGAATAGCACGAAAGGCGCTGTGCAAACCGATAAAAGCAGTTCCTAACTTATGGCGGTGTTATATAGCGGCACGATGTACCGATGAAAAAATGTGTCTCAATAGCAGAAGGAGACATTGAGTGGATTCCACTGAAATATTTGCCATGGTTACCCAAACCTAAGAGAGAGCCCTCAAACTTGTATGTTCAAACCATAGATAGGATGTGGCGTATCAACAAAGAAGTGCAGCCACTTAGGAAGGAAAGATCACTACTCCAACCACTAAGGCATGATGAATCGTTCCCACCAGGTCTTCATGATCCCCTCTTTCGAAGGTGGGAAAGTCAAGGCGTACAGGTCTTATACCAAATATGTAAGGAGGGAAGGTTGACTATGTTTGAAGACCTGATAAAAGACTATGGGTTAAAAAGGCAGGACTTTTATGGTTACCTACAAGTATGCCACTGGAGGCAGACAGAACAGTGGAAGGAGACAATCTGACAGGGGTTGTCAGAGTTTGAGACCCTATGCTGGAAAGAAGGAATTAAAAAACGACCCTTGTCATGCAGTTATAGGAGGCTAGTAGAAAAGCACGCTGGAGGGAAGGCACTATATCAGCTGCATTGAGAGAAAGATTTAGAACGGGAGCTGGGGGCACAAGAGTGGAAAACAATCAATAAAGGGTTAAAAGAAGGTAGGAATACAATTAAATACATAGAACAAAATTACAAAATGATAATGCAATGGTATTTCACTCCGGTCTGCATGCATCAAATGACAAGGCAGGGTAAACGGGACTACTGGAGGGGATGTTCGGAAATAGGAGATTATAAACAAATGTGGTGGACTTGCCCATATATTGGCAAGCAATTCAACATGAAGTGGAAGATCTCTTGGGATAGAGAGTGGAATGGGAGATGATTAATGTATTGCTAGGGGTGAGAGGATGGGGATGGGAAGGAGAGAAGAGCAAACTAATATGTTTAAGCACCATAGCGGCGATGAGTGAGATAGCTAAGGGCTGGAAACTAGCAAAATCACCTGAAGTAAAGAAATGGAGAATACATATGAGGGACATATATGTAATGGAGAAAATGACAGCCATACAGAGGGACAAGATTCAGAAATTTGAGAACATTTGGGCCCCTTTCGTGGCCCAATTCATATAATAGGAACGCTGTATGGAGTGGGGGGGGGGGGGGGAAGGGGAAGAGGGGAGGTTAAAGGATATCAGTAAAAATGTAACAAGATTAAAAGGTTGAATTATTGGAAAAAATTGAAATTGGAAATGATGTTAACAATACTGCTGTTGTTCATGACCAGGATTGTTTACCTGGGATATGTATAATTAATAGAGAATGAAAATTGGAAAGCTGGAATCTTTAATAAAAAAAAGTGCCTTTCCTTCTCCGATTAGTACCGGTCCCTTTCTCGGGTAACCTCACGCTATAAGGCCCTGCATGGATCCTCTGAGAGATGTGAAGTCCCCACGGCACCTGCAGACAATCTGACAAGGGTTCTCTGGAGTGGGAGTGCAAGAAGAAGGACATCATCCTGGGAATTGGACACACAAGGAAAGTCCCGTGTAAAGTCCTACAGTCCCTGGAGGGTATCAGAGGAGTCGGAGAGGGAGCGGCTGAACAGACCCCTCTGGATCATAGACCCCAGAAGCCTGTCCCATCAAAGACTCCCTCACCTCATTGATGCCGGACCTAATCACCCTGGTGTTCACTTCAAAGGCTGCAACTCCTGAGTGGGAAGCCAGGATGATGGCATTGGAATTTAGTGTCACTACTTTCCTTGCCTCACGGCAAGCATCGATGCCTGCCCCCGCTGGCATTCGTGCAGAGACCGCAGGCACCTCAATGTCAAGGACTCCCCGGGCTGCCGATATGATCCTCAAGAGCCCCAAGCCTCGAGCCTATCCTTTACGAGAGTCTCGATCCCGCTCCCAGTCCTTGGGGGCAAGATCATCCCCGGCAAGTGCTTGTGGCTCCGGCCAAGCTTCCGTGGGTCACTGAGGACCTGATCTTCTGAGCCCAATGCCTCAGCCATCAGGCCTCAAATCCTCAATGGACTACTCAGACTGGGAGTCCGAGGCTTCCCCAGAGATGCATAAACACCGCAATCTCCCTTCAGATCCGTCTCTCCCAGTGTCGAGATGCCAGTCACCTGCCAAAGACAACCTTATTCCTTGAGTTTGTCCGGGACATGGCGAAGGCCTTGTCTCTCACCACAGAGTCGGAGGAGGACCCTTGAATGGAGGAACTTGAAATCCCTCCAGTATGAGGCTCCATCTAAGGAGGCCCTGACTGTCCCTATCCTTGTGCGGCTCCTCCTTCAGATTTGGGAGACACTGACATCTGTGCCAATAGTTAGCCAACGCCTGGACACCATATACTGAGTCCAATGGGTCCCGGCTTCCGTGCCCTCGACGCTCCTGGACGCAAATGCTACCAGGGCTTGATGCTGAGCTGCCGAATACAGGCATATCAGCTGTATATCGGAATTATTCTCTAAGACCTAGCAAATCATGACCAACACGATATACTAACAACATCCCCCTCCCACACCTGCTTCCAACTCTAATCTAATACATACCAATCCCCAGATGAACTGTAAATAGTTATCTTGTAATTGTTTTATGTTTGTTGCTGTCACTGTTAAGCATGCAACACATTTAAGCCTGTACATAGTTCTCCTCTGTTCCATGTACTTGAAGACTGCAATTGTTCTTGCACTCTTCATAAATGTTTATTGTAAACCGCATTTGATCCTCGGAAATTGCAGTATAGAAATTGTTTCAAATAAATAAATAAACTAAATAAAAAGAACTCACAAGTTTCTTGGCGGGTCTCAGTGGAGATCACGTCCAGTGTTTCCAAATCATCACGAAAGGCATCGGGGAGTGCTCGAAGTACATTTCTTGAGCCGCTTACGATAGTTTTGAGTCTAATGCGAGAGTGGCTGCTGCAGACATCGGTGCCTGACACCAGGCCTAGCTCCAGGCATCAGATCTCAAGCAGTGGGTCCTGGAGAAACTTCTCGACGTCCCCTACCTTGGTGAAAACCTCTTCAGCAAACCGATGGAGGATAAGGCGGCAGAGATTGAGACTGAGTTTGTCACTAGAACTTTACTCTCCAGGAAGACCTCAACCCTTCCCAAGAAAAAAATGCTGGGGAAAAGGCCTCCCTTCCACAGGAAAGGCCAGCCTTAACAAGGCTATCCCCAATACCAGACCCCCGCAGCAGTGCCACCAAGGCAAAGGAGTGGGCCAGGGCCAACGCAAGCCTAAGGGCTCTAAGCCCCAAAAACCCAGCTCCTGCCCAGGCTGGGTTGGGACTTTGACTCCCTGAGCATAGCCTCTCCACCCGTGGGGGAGCAGCTGCCAACAGGGGGGCATCAGATTCATTTTGCCCATCGGTGGCCTGCCATCACTACCGACACCTAGGCACTCCAAGTGGTCAGAGAAGGCTATCTCCTTCACCTGGACCAGACACCGGCTCCCTTCTTCCCAGGAGAACCCCCTCGGACTCCCTTGTACCAGGCCCTGCTTCTGCAGGAACTCGCAGGCCTTCTCAGAGACAGGGCCATGGAGCCAGTACCTACCACCTCAGGGGAAAGGGGTTCTACTCCAGGTACTTTCTGGTCCCAAAAAGAAGAGGAGGCCTAAGGCCCATTCTGGACTTAAAAAACCTGAACATTTTCCTGGTGCAGGAGAAGTTCAAGATGCTCTCCCTTGGAACATTGCTGTCCTACCTCCAGCAGGAACACAAGGAGAGCGGGGCCCTCGCAGACAACTGAGGAACACAAAAAGCAAAGGAAAGTAGAGGTCACAGGTGCTAAAACTTTATTGGACAGAATTCCCCTACGCGTTTCAGCACGTAGCCTTCATTGGGGGGTACGCATCTAAATATAGTAAACAAATGAATCATAACACATAGAAATTATAAACATAAAAATGTTATAAATAATAAAAGTACATAGAAAATTATTAAGAGTTTTAAAAAAATATTTTAAAATTGTATAAACAATTTGTATAAACAATAAATATAATCCATAAAGCTATATAAATGTATAATAAATTATAAATGAATCAATAGAATCACATAAATAAAGTTAAAACAATAACATCGCGATCTGGTTGTCCGTTTGGACTAGCACCGACTGATTCCGCAGACAGAACAGAACAGAAAGGAGACAACAGAGGATTCAAATAACAACAAGAGATGCATAATTAAAAGATTAAGAAACATAAATATTTTAAGAAGTCACAGAGAAAAATTATAAAAAGAGGACCATTGTTTAGAAAATGTGTAATAATATATAAAAACAGATTATGAATGTATTAAATTAAGCAAAAAGCCAATGGTATAATTGGAGATAATTTAAACGTATCAATATTATAATGTGGAGCACCAGATTAATGATATAATTGATTAAAAAATGGAGACTTGAATAATGAAAAAATTACTTAAATTGAGCGATTGTATAATGATTGAACTTGGACCGAGGTATAAGACACCAGTTTTTAAATAAAACATTGGAATTTCAAACATTTAATAGCTCGGACTATAGGAAATGTGAAAAAGATAAAATTGAGTTGACGAATCCATGTCGGTCAAATGCGACCAAAAACGTATTTAAAAAGGAACCGTATTCAAAAATGCTAAAGTATGTTGACCCTTTTTTTAGGGGGGGGGGTTTGCAGAAAAGTGTTATATATAGCAAGTATCAAATAAAATTGAACAGATTTAAAAAAAACTCATCAATTGCAACATATTTGACAAGTGTAGAATAAACATACAGGACTAAAGGACCCGATGGTCATAAAACTTTGAAATGTCGGCACAACGGGTATTGGAGCTTAAAAGTATCAACACAGTCTCTGTGCAGTGAAGTGTATAATAAAAAACGTTTGAAATAATATCAAATATATAGCAGAGCCCATACTGTTGATGAAGGCAAACGAAGCCGCTATTAGTCAACAAAGAAAGAAAAGGAAAGTGAATCGTGCGTTGGAAGACCAAAAATGACTTTTAGTCAAACACTAGATAAAAAATGTCAAATGAATCGTGGCGATTCATCTCTTTTTATGATAATTTTTCTCTGTGACTTCTTAAAATATTTATGTTTTTCAATCTTTGTTATGTATCCCTTGTTGTTATTTGAATCCTCTGTTGTCTCCTCTCTGTTCTGGCTCTGGTTTTCTCTCCTTGGCACTTATTTTAGTTTTTTAGTACATTCATTTATTTTCCTAAATTAACTATTTATTATTTTTTTAGATATTATGATAAAGGTCTTTTTTAAGACCACCAATCAATTTTACATGGTGCAACATGTAAGTACCCTCTCTGTATCTAATCCCGTTTAATCTTTTAAACTGTGATTTATGTTGTGTTTTGACTACTTTTGGTATGAGATGTTTATAATTTTATTTAATAGGCTTATTTTATTGTTTTAACTTTATATGATTCTGTTGATTCATTTATAATTTATTATACATTTATATAGCTTTATGGATTATATTTAGCATTCATGTATTTGTTTATACAATTTTAAAACATTTTTTTAAACTCTTTTAATATTTTTCTATGTACTTTTATTATTTATAACACATATTTTTATGTTTATAATTTCTATGTGTTATGATTCATTTGTTTACTATATTTAGATGCTGTCATACCCCGCCCTCTGCCCTAGGCTTGGAGGGCTGGGGTAGCCATTATTTTTCTCTATTGAAGGTTAAATCAACTAACTTTCCTCTCGTGATGCATGCTGGGAAAAGTAGTTTTCCTTCTGATAGAAAATAGTCATGAAGCCAGAGTTATAGGCAAAACTATAACAAAGTTTATTTCTCCCAAAAGCAAAGGTTCAAAGTAAGTTGCACCAGGATACTTCTCCAGTATTTGTTCAAAAAGGTTCTTTATACAAGTGTGCTGGCTGAGCTTTTACATTCATTCAATCCAAATGCAGCTGCTTCTCACGTATACAGAAAAAGAACAAAACATGGCAGCTTCCTTTACCAAAGAAAATATCTTCTTTTCTTTAGGTTACAATCAGCTTATACTATACAGTTTAGCAAAGGCTTTCAATACTGTCTGCAAAGCACAAAGTACAATCCATAGGTTGTTCTGGCTGTAAGGAATCACTCTCCTTAGAGTCCACCTGCATTGCTTCAGGTTCTTGTGCTGCACTGCCTTGCTTTAAACTACTGGCAAATGCCTCAGGGTGTTTTCTCCCTAAAACTCCCTGTGGGTCTTTTAAACACAGCTCTAGTGAATAGGGATAAGCAGTACCTGAGCCTGAGGAAACTCCTCTCTGCAGCTGTGCGGCTATCTCTTGCCAGCTCTGGGGAAACAGTCCCTTGTCTCTTAGTTTAGGTTCCTCCCTGGAGCTCTGCCACGGTTCTCCATTCAAGGCTGGGCTCTGCAGACTTCTGCACTGAGTCTTAGGCACCCACCTCTGAACTCTCTGAACCTTTTCCTTCAGTGCTGGGGTTTGAAGGTTTTCCTGCTCTTTCTCTCTGAGCACTCCAGACCACCTTCGTGTCCTCTCCCCTTCTGCTTTGCTTGCTTCAGTTCCTTTCTTCCACGTGGCTTCCTTCCTCCAGCTACTGTGTTTCCTCCAACTGTGCTCCCGTCTGGGCTGCCTTCCGTGCTGCGCTCTCTCGTGCTGCGCTTTCTCGTGCTGCTCTCCCTCGTGCTGCTCTCTTGACTCACTCTCCAGCCCTGGTTTATATCCCTGTTTTCTGATAAACCTCCCTGACTCTCTAGACAGATGTTTGTAATCAGTTTCCAAGCCTGTTGCTACGTCATCAGGGCCTGGGTGTGTCAGCTTAGCTTTTGAATCCCTGTGTTTGTTTTCTCCAGAGAACTGCTGGAAAGTGTGCTTTGCAGGGCTGTGACCTTTCCTAAAGGTAGAATCATTCTTTTCTTCTACTTCCATGGGCTCACTAGAGTCTTCCTTATCACAATGCGTACCCCCCGATGAAGGCTACGTGCCGAAACCCGTAGGGGAATTCTGTCCAATAAAGTTTTAGCACCCGTGACCTCTACTGGCCTTCGCTTTTTGTGTTCCTACCTCCAGCAGGGCTATGCTCCTTGGACTAAAGGATGTCTATACCCACATCCTTATTCATCCCAGTCACAGGCAGTACTTGAGGTTCATGGTCGGGGGCGACCATTACCAGTACAGGGTACTACCCTTTGGCCTAGCCTCTGCACCAAGAGTTTTCACGAAATGCCTGGCAGTGGTAGCCACCTTCCTCCATTTCTAAGGGACCTTCGTCTTCCCTTACCTGGACGACTGGCTCATGAAAGGGGACATGGCCACCGAGGTGCAACAGGCCACTGCCCATACCATCAAGGTCCTGCAGTATTTGGGGCTCGTGACAAACCACCCCAGATCTCACCTCACCCCAACACAGGATCTGGAATTCATAGGAGCTCTTCTAGACACTCTCCAGGCCACGGCTTTCTTCCTCATGGATAGGGCAGATTGCCTCAGGATCCTGGCCACAGAGGTGCTGTGCCATCACACAGTGTTGGCGCAGTCCATGCTCCGCCTACTAGGCCACATGGCATCAACAGTCCATGTGGTCCCCAATGCCCGCTTCCACATGCGGGCAGCTCAGTGGTGCCTCCGCTCACCATGAACACAATCCATGGGCAGGCTCCAGGACAGTGTCTCAGTGTCCCGTCAACTAGCAGAGTTGCTTGACTGGTGGCAGGGCGCATAGCACCTGCAGAGGGGCATGCCCTTCCAGTCCCCAAACCCCCAGAGGATCCTCACCTCAGACGCATCCCTACTGGGCTGGGGGAGCCCACTCCGAGGAACTGTGCACGCAGAGCAAATGATCCCTAGCAGAGAGCCAGCAGCAGATCAACTTGTTGGAGCTCAAGGTCTTTTTTCTGGCGATCAAGGCCTTCTACCACTGCCTGCGGAACCAGTCGGTGCTAGTCCAAACGGACAACCAGATCGCGATGTTCTACCTGAACAAACAGGGGGGCACAGGGTCTCAGCACCTCCGCCAGAAGGCAGTAGCCCTCTCCTTGTGCACAATTGGTCGGGGAATGCTCCTCAGGGCAGTATACCTTTTGGGGCCAAGACAATGCCCTAGCGGACAGGCTGAGCAGGCTGAACAACCGCATGAATGGCATCCAGAACCCAGGGGTGGCCCAACGAGGGTGCGGGGCCATGTGCGGAGACTCTGTGCGGGGCCTCATTTGCATAAATATTTGCATAATGTTAACATGCACTAACTTTTAGTAAACATGCCTCTTAATGAGTGCATGGATAAAGAACGACTAAAATATTTCTACATTACTATACTCCAGTGCCAACCACCAGACACATTAGAAAGTACTACAAACACTGCCCATTTAGAACCCATAGCAAACCCACCATATCATAACAGTACTACCAGGACTCATAAAGCACCAGACCCTATCTATCAAAAGGCAACACTGCAAATATTAAACCAGTACATCTCAGAGAATACCAATACCAATACATCTCCTATTGGGAAAGAGAGCAAGTGGCACTATCAAATATAAACTACATAAACAGAATACCTTAGCTCGGTTACACATGCAGGACACAGACCATCACCAAACAAAGAACAAGGGATCACAATTTAGAAATAGTAAGACAATAATTAAACTGGGACCCCCAAAAGCCAAACTTGGAATGTACAACAACACTGTAGAAATAAAACTATAAATTAATTTCCACTTGTACTAAACAAAATGTAGACGTTAAAGATGCACATTTCCCAGAGCTGACATATTCCAGTTAATAAATTCAAAATAAACTATTTTTCTACCTTTTGCTGTTTGTGAATTTTATGTTTCAGTTGCAATTGCTCCAATCATTCTCTTCTGCTATCTCTCTATTGTCTGCTGTCCATTTGTCCTCTCTTCTAGTATTTTTCCATTCTCTCTCTACATCTGCTTTAACATACTGATCATTCTTCTTTTGCTCTTTCCTCCATCTCTTTCTTTCTTCCTTTTTCATCCACTTAAATTTAACTCCCACACAAAATATTTTTCTCCAGGACCAAGCAGGAAGTCAGTCCTCACATATGGGTGATGTCGGTGCCGACAGAGCCCCCGTGCGGAGCATTTCCCCAGCTTTCAAGGAAAACCTTTGGGAATGCAGCGCGCATGCGCGGTCCCCTTCCCGCCCAAGGGTGCCATCTTGCTCAGTCTTTCTTTTTCCGTGGAGCCCAACGGACGTGAGTTCGTGTCACCTGGGAAAAGTTGATTTTTTTTCTGCGATTTTCGCTGTGTCTTATCCGGTTCGACACCGGTTCCCCTTCCCACCTGGGCTTGATACACCGGTATCGAGTCCGAAGTTCTGATTTTCGTTTTTTTGTCCTTCGTGACTAGCGTTCGTGCTCTTCTTGTGTTTTCACTGGCAACCCAGTCTTTTGACCTTGCAGGGGCTCTTTTTCCACCGATGGCTGCCAGCGGGTTCAAAAAGTGTGATCGGTGCAAGAAACTTATGTCTCTCACCAACACACATGACTGCTGCCTCCGTTGCCTCGGGCCCGACCATGACCCGCTGGCCTGTGGCCCGTGTGGCAAGATGTCGTTGAAGGCACTTCAGAGCCATCAGCATCAACATGAGCAAATTTTCTCTGACTCTGCGTCCGGCCGGGCCCGGACTTCGTCAGAGGCCTCAACATCTCGGGAGTCTGACCCCGAGCGCCGTTGGGGTTCCTCTGAGAGGGAGTCACCCACCCGGGAGCACAGAAGGAAGAAGAAGCTTGCGAGGGCAGCGTCGGTGGAGGCTCCTGGTTCCTCGAGGGCCAGGTCACATAGCCCTGACCGCCACCCCGGGCTCTCGGAGTCAGAGAGGCCGTCCAAGTTGCCTTGTGTGGAGCCGGCATCCCCAAGTCACGTAAGTGCAGTTGTCCTCGTGGACTCTCCTCCGGGGGAGCCGACGTCGGGCCCGATGCTGTTGGGGCCCGAGTCGGAGGCTGCTGAGTCTCCTGAGCTTGGACTCAGGTTGACGGCCTTGGAGAGCAGCTTGGCTGCCTTCATGGAACAGCAGCGGGTGCTGATCGCCGGTCTGACCGGTGCATCTGCCCTGACCACTGGGACCTCGACATCTAAGTCGACCCCGGAGACCGAGCTGATCCTCGAGTCAATGAAGTCTTGAGTCAATCCTCAGTCAAGGTCTCCCTTGACCTCCCGTGCGGGGCCGAGGTCGTCGACGCCGATGCCCTCGGCGTCGGGGCGGGTGGCACCGAGGCCCACATGGCCGGAGTTGCCCGATTCCTCCTTGGAGGAGTCGGCATGGGAGATGGAAGATGAGGAGTCCTGGGACACCTTCCGGACCGGTGCGTCCCTTCGGACTCACCAGAGTCCGAGCCTTGGAGACGGTTCCCCCTGGAGGATACCCAGTTCTCGGACTTCGTGAGGGACATGGCCAAAGCCTTGGCCTTCCCTGCGGACGCTGAGGAGCTCGATGCCCTCCAATATGACTTTCCTCCGAAGGAAGCCTTTACTGTACTGGTTCCTCCGATGCTGGAACGGCTGCTCTTCCACATGTGGGAGGCACCGGCCTCGATGCCAGTTCTTAGCAAACAAGTCGATGCCATTTATCGAGTCCGTAAGAGCCCTGGGTTCCAAAAGGCGCCGCTACCGCACAACTCGATGGTTGTGGAATCGGCCATGCACCGTCTGAAGAGTCAGAAGATGCACTCCTTGGTGCCCCCCGGCCGGGAGGCCCGGAACCTGGATGCCCTCAGTAGAAAGTGCTTCCAGGGCTCTATGCTATCTTGCCGTGTCCAGACCTACCAGCTGTACATGGGCATGTACCTACGAGACCTTGCAAAGGAGATTGCCGGGTTCTCAGCTGGCCTCTCCGAGGAACCTTTGCAGAGGTTCAAGGCTTTGTCAATAGGGATCCGAGAGTGCTCGAAGTTTATCTCTCGAGCGGTCTATGATGACTTCGAGGCTTCGGCCCGGGTAGCCGCGGCCAGCATCGGTGCACGCTGTCAGGCCTGGCTGCAGTAATCAGACCTGGAGTCATGGGTGCTGGACAAGTTGGTTGATGTCCCTTGCTGAGGTGAAAACCTTTTCAGTAAGCCCATGACTGAAAAGGCTGCGGAAATCGAGACTGAGACTCTCACCAGGACAAGGCTGTCTAGGAAGACTTCTGCCCCTTCTCAGAAAAAGAAGGGCTCGGGAAAGAAGCCCTTTTTCCTGAGGAAGGGTGCTGCCTACAAATCCTACCCTCAATATCAGGCCTCTCCAACTCCCCCACAGGGCCAGCAGGCCAAGGGGCAGGGGCATGGGCCCCGTAGGCAGAAGACCCCCAAGCCGCCAACTCTGGCTCCTGCACAGCATAACCTCTTCTCCACAGCTGGCTCCACTCAGCACAGGAGATCGGCTGACCCTGTATGCCTACAGGTGGCCAGCCATCACAGGGGATGCCTGGGTACTGAGCATAGTCCAGAAGGGCTTCATGCTCCACTTCCACCAGCTACCCCCCTCCTACTTTCCAGGGGAGCCTCCAAGACTCCCTCTGCACAGAAACCTCCTCCTTCAGGAGTTGGCAAGTCTTCTAAAGGAACAGGCATTAGAACTGGTGCCTCACCACCTGAAAGGGCAAGGCTTCTACTCCAGGTACTTCCTGGTACCAAAAAGGACAGGAGGCCTCTGACCTATCCTAGACTTGTGAAACTTAAACAAGTTTCTGGCGAGGGAAAAGTTCAAGATGCTTACCCTTGGGATACTGCTGCCCTACCTCCAGCAGGGAGATTGGCTATGCTCCTTAGACCTAAAGGATGCTTATACTCACATCCTCATCCATCCAGACCACAGACAATATCTCAGATTTGTGGTGGGAGGAAACCATTTCCAGTACAGAGTACTTCCCTTTGGCCTAACATCCACCCCCAGGGTCTTCACCAAATGCCTGGTGGTGGTGGCGGCCTGTCTCAGGAATCAGGGAATTTTTGTCTTCCCATACCTGGACGACTGGCTCTTCAGGGGCCAGTCTCTCCAGGAGGCCAGACAAGCCACTCTTCGCACTGTCTCTTTTCTTCAGCATCTGGGCTTTGTCATAAACTACGCAAAGTCCACTTTGCTCCCCTCACAGAACCTAGAGTTTATAGGGGCAAGATTAGACACTCTGCAGGCAAAAGCTTACTTGACCAAGGACAGGGCCCACAGACTGATGGACTTGGCCAACCAATTCCAAAGCAATTCTCAGGTCTCCGCCAGGCACTTCCTGCGGTTCCTGGGCCATATGGCATCCACGGTACATGTGACCCCGAATGCCCATCTGCACATGCGGGCTGCTCAGTGGTGCCTCAGAGCTCAGTGGGCGCAGGCCACAGGCGACCTCCGAGACAGAGTAAAGGTGTCCAAACCACTTTTGGACTCCTTGCAGTGGTGGCTACATCTCCAAAACCTTCTCAGGGGGGTACCTTTTCAGGCCCCAGCATACACAAGGGTGCTGATGACCGATGCTTCCTTAAAGGGCTGGGGTGCACATTGCCAGGGCACGTGCACGCAAGGCCTCTGGTCTCCTCGGGAGGCCACACAGCAGATCAATCTTTTGGAGCTGCGAGCAATCCGCTTGGCTCTACAGACTTTTTCTCATGCCCTCTCTCACCAGTCTGTCTTAGTTCAGACAGACAATCAGGTAGCAATGTTATATGTGAACAAGCAAGGGGGCACAGGGTCCAGACTTCTATGTCAGGAGGCGCAGGCCCTTTGCTCCTTTGCAGTCAAACAAGGCATGTTTCTCAAAGCAGTTTATCTACCTGGTCAGGAGAACTTCTTGGCAGACACACTAAGCAGGATTCTCCAGCCTCACGAATGGCAGTTGAATCCACTGGTGGTCCAGCAGATTTTTCTACGATGGGGACTTCCATCCATCGATCTCTTTGCAAGTCCGCTGAACCGTCAGCTGCCCAGGTTTTGCTCCAGACAGCCGCATCCCCTGAGAATGGCAGCAGATGCTTTTCTAATCTCTTGGTCTATGGGCCTCCTGTATGCGTTTCCTCCCACGCCCCTAGTGGCCCGAACTCTGTTCAAGATTCTCCGGGACAAGGCATGGGTGATTCTGGTAGCCCCCAGATGGCTGAGGCAACCGTGGTTTCCACTTCTGCTGCAGTTGGCGGTGGAAACTCCATTCCCTCTGTGGTTGCAACCTGATCTCCTGTCACAGGATCAGGGTTCCCTTCTGCACCCCAGTCTCAGATCCCTCAATCTGATGGCCTGGCTGCTGAAAGGATAGTGCTAGCTCCCTTACTTCTACCTAGGGAAGTTGAGGAGGTGGTCTTGGCCTCTAGGAGGCAGTCCACCAGAAAGTCCTATGCCCTCAAGTGGCGTAGGTTCACAATATGGTGTGCTCAGCGCAATGAAGAGCCTTTCTCCTGTCTTGTGCCAGTAGTACTGCAGTATCTACTTCACCTGTCAGACCTAGGCCTTAAGTCCAACTCTGTTCGGGTCCACCTCAGTGCTCTATCAGCACACCACTCACCTGTGGAGGGACAGTCTCTGTCGGTTCACCCCTTGGTGTCCCGCTTCCTCAGAGGTCTGCTTTTGCTCAAGCCTCCGGTTCGTCCATCGGCCACTGAGTGGTCTTTGAACGTGGTCTTGCAGCAACTTACTCGCCAACTGTTTGAGCCGATGGCTACTTGCCATTTACGCTTCCTTTTGTGGAAGGTGCTCTTCCTGGTAGCTCTTACCTCGGCCAGACATGTGAGTGAACTACAAGCTCTGGTTTCTGATAGACCGTACACACGGTTCTATAGGAACAGGGTGGTCCTATGGACCCATCCGAAGTTCCTTCCAAAAGTTGTCTCCTCTTTCCACCTCAACCAGGAGGTGGTTCTTCCGACATTCTTTCCCAGGCCGCATACCAGCAGGGCTGAAACAGTCTTGCATACCCTGGACTGTAAGAGGGCATTGTCCTTTTACATAGAACGTACGCGGGGGCATCGAAGGGCCACTCAGCTCTTCGTCTCTTTTGACCCTAATAAGCTGGGGTTACCTCTCTCCAAGCGTACATTGTCCACTTGGGTAGCAGATTGTATCGCCTGGGCATATAAGGCAGCCGACCTCCCCTTGCAGGGTCGAGTCACGGCCCACCGTGTCAAGGCGAAAGCTGCATCAGTAGCTCATCTCCGCTCTGTTACGTTGGCAGACATCTGCTGGGCCGCTACTTGGTCTTCAAGCCAGACTTTTGCAGCCCTCTATTCCCTCGAGAGAGAGTCTCGAAGGGACAGTGCTTTCGGACAGGCGGTACTCCGCAATCTCTTTGAGGTTTAGGCAACTCCTGCCCTCCGGTTCTTGTGTTGGGCTACCCTACGGGGGCGTTCTCAGAGGATATTCTTATCACGGATGCTGAGGCTCTTCAGAGGGAGCCATTTTTTCAGCTTTGGGTTCATGGTAGCCTAGAGCTGGGAAGTCCCATATATGAGGACTGACTTCCTGCTTGGTCCTGGAGAAAGAGTAGTTACTCACCTGTAACAGGTGTTCTCCAGGAGCAGCAGGAATCAGTCCTCACGACCCTCCCTCCTCCCCTGGAGTTGCAGTCATATACTTCATTTTGTTTTTTGCTGTCTTTTAGCTATGTCATCAGGCTGAGCAAGATGGTACCCTTGGGCGGGAAGGGGTCCGCTCATGCGTGCTGCATTCCCAAAGGCTTTCCTTGAAAGCTGGGGAAGTGCTCCGCACGGGGGCTCCGCCGGCGCCGACGTCACCCATATGTGAGGACTGATTCCTGCTGCTCCTGGAGAACACCTGCTACAGGTGAGTAACTACTCTTTCCCCTCTCCATTTCACTCTCCCAGCCCCATCTCATTCTAAACCTCCCCCAACATCAGCTCCCTTCTAGTCCCCGCATCAGCCCATTTCCAATCTTAGCCCCCCATCAGCCCATTTCCAATCCTATCCTAGCCCCTCCATCAGCTCATTTCCAGTCCTAGCTCCCCCATCCATTTCCAATCTCCTATTCCCCCCTTCAGTCCATTTCCAACCCTAGCTCCCCATCAGCCCATTTCCAGTCCTATTCTAGACCCACATTCAGCCCATTTCCAGTCTTAGCTCCCCTCCATTTCCAGTCCAATCAAAGCCCCCCATCAGCCCATTTCCAGTCCTATTCTAGCCCCACAATCAGCTCATTTCCAGTCTTAGCCCCCATCCATTTCCAGTCCTATCCAAGCCCCCCCCATCAGCCCGTTTCCAACCCTAGCCCCCATTTCCAGTCCTAGCTCCCCCATCCATTTCCAGTCTCCTAGTCCCCCCATCAGCCCATTGCCAACCCTAGCCCCCCATCAGCCCATTTCCATCTCTAGCCCCCCATCAGCCCATTGCCAACCCTAGCCCCCCTTCAGCCCATTTCCAGTCCTATTCTAGACCCACCATCAGCCCATTTCCAGTCGTAGCTCCCCCATCCATTTCCAGTCCTATTCAAGCCCCCCATCAGCCCATTTCTAGTCCTATTCTAGCCCCACCATCAGCCCATTTCCAGTCCTAGCTCCTCCATCCATTTCCAGTCCTATCCAAGTCCCCCCATCAGCCCATTTCCAACCCTAGCCCCCCATCAGCTTATTTCCAGTCCTAGCTCCCCCATCTATTTACAGTCCTATCCAAGCCCCCCCCATCAGCCCATTTCCAATCCTAGCCCCCCACTCAGCCCATTTCCAGTCCTAGCTCCCCCCACTCAGCTTGTTTCCAGTCCTAGCCCCTTCATGAGTCCATTTCAGTCTAAGCCCCCCACAGCACATTTCCAGTCCTATCCTAGCCCCTCCATCAGCTCATTTCCAATCCTAGCCCCCCATCAGCCCATTTCAAGTCCTTTCCTAGCCCCACCATTAGCCTATTTCCAATCCTAGCACACCCCAACAGCCCATGTCCAGTCCTATCCTAGCCCCTCCAGCCCATTTCCAGTCCTAGCTCCCCCCAGGTCATCCCATTTCCGGTCCAAGCCCCCCTCCCCATCAGCTATTTCCAGTTCAAGCCCCCCCTCCACAGCCCATTTCCAGTCCTAGCTCCCCCCCCCCCCACAGCCCTTTTCCATTCCAAGCCCCCTTCCACACTGCCAATTTGCAGTCCAAATTCCTCACGGCGGTGGTCTCGTCTGTCCACCTCAACCAGGAGGTGGTATTCCCCACCTTCTCCCCGCACCCTCAAGCCGGCAGGGAGGAACTCATACTTCACACACTTGATTGCAAGCAGGCTCTATCCTTCTATTTGCAATGGACTCAGGCCCACCGGAAAGCTCTGCAGTTTTTCATGTTGTATGAACTCAGCAGACTGAGACTCCTCATGTCCAAGCGAACTCTGTCCACTTGGGTGGTGGCCTGTATTGCCCTTGCCTGTGAATGAGCTGGCCTCTCCCTTGAGTACTGGATCACAGTGCATCGCGTGAGGGTGATGGCCACTTCGGTGGCCATCCTCCGCTCAGTGCTGGTGACTGAGATCTACAAGGCCACCACATGGTCTTCAGTTCATATGTTTGCAGCTCACTACTGCCTGGAGAGCGAGTACCGCAGGGACAGTGTCTTTGGCCAGGTGGTACTCTGTAATATTCTTGGGTGTAGTTAACTCCTGCCCTCCGACCCTTCTGTATTCAGGCTACTGGAGTGATGGTTTTGCTGACGCTAGGGTCTTGCAGAGTCTCTCAGTGAAGGCTCACCTATTGCAACTCACGGTACCAAATTAATCGCCGTTGGTGCTGTCTTGTTTCAGTTCTCAGCATCCTGGAGCTAGGGAGTCCCATATGTGAGGACTGACTTTCTGCTTGTTCCTGGAGAAAGCATAGTTACTCACCTGTAACAGGTGTTCTCTGGGAGCAGCAGGAATCAGTCCTCACAACCCTCTCTCCTCCCCTGGGAGTTACCTCCATACCTTGTTTTAGTTTTTACTACTGTCCTAACTATGTCATCTGACTGAGCAAGATGGCACCCTTGGGCGGGAAGGGGCCACGCATGTGTGGTAGAATTTCCAAAGGCTTTCTTTGAAAGCTGGGGAAATGCTCTGCGCAGGCTCAGTCATCGCAGACATCACCCATATGTGAGGACTGATTCCTGCTGTTCCCGGAGAACACCTGTTACAGGTGACTAACTACACTTTATCCACGATGATGCCTAAATCTTTTTCCTGGGTGGTGGTTCTGAATGTGGAACCTTGGATCGTATAACCATAGTTTGGGTTGTTCTTTCCTAGGTGAATAACTTTGCACTTGTCCACATTGTATGTTCAAATGGCAGATGAAATTTAGTCTTCCAATTTATCAAGGTCCTCTTGCAATTTTTCACATTCCTCTTGTGTTTTAACAACTGAATAATTTTGTGTCATCTGCAAATTTGACTACCTCGCTCGTTATTCCCATTTCCAGGTCATTGACGAATATGTTAAAAAGCAGCAGACCCAACACAGATGCCTGGGCTACTCCATTATTCAACCTTTCTCCTTTAGGAAAATTGGCCATTTAGACCTACCCTCTGAGTTCTATCTTTTAACCAGTTCCTGGTCCACAATAGTACACTGCCTCACATCCCATGACTCTTTAATTTTCCCAAGAATCTCTCATGAGGGACCTTATCAAAGGCTTTCTGAAACTCCAAATGCAGTATATCGACTGGGTCAACTTTGTCTACTTGTTTATTTACACCCTCAAAAAATAGATTAGTAAGACAAGACCTTCTTTGGCTAAAGCCATATTTGCTTTCTCCCTTTAAAAATCCCATTAAAAATGCTCAGTAGTAGTAAATCTTGACAATCTACATGTTCGGTGCTTTTGTTTTTTATAATGGTTTCTACCATTTTTCCTGATTCTGAAGTCAGGCTCACTGGTCTGTAGTTTCCCAGATCACCCTTGGAACCCTTTTTAAAAACTGGTGTTACATTGGCCATTTACCATTCTTCAGGTATTACAGATGATATTAATGATATGTATTTATTTATTTAACAGGTTTTCTATACCACTTTATCCTATGGTCAAAGTGGTTTACATCAATACATTGTAATAGGGTAACGAACTTGGAGAAAAACTTAAATAATGGTTGCTCAAGGGTAATTAGGGAGAAAGGGGAAATTGAGGATAACAGGGTGATTCAGGAAATGGGGAGGGGTAGGGGGGGACAGAGATTATTGCGAGGTGGGATTATGTCCTGTCATCTGTGAAGTGCTCCATAAATAGGTGAGTCTTGAGGGCTTTTCTGAATGTTAGTAGGTCCTTTGTGGCTCGGAGTTTGTACAGGATTGAATTCCATTGGGAGGGTGCATATAGAGAGAATGCTCTCTTGAATGTGGTGGTGCTGGATCTGGTGAAGAGCTCTGGGGTGCTTAGAGTGTTCTGGGAACTGGTTCATCTTGATTGGTTGTCTTTGGACTCATGTATTAGTGTTTGAAGGTGGGTGGACGATAGGTCATTGAGGACCTTGAAAATTGTAAGGATGGATTAGAATTTCGTATGTTCAATGATGAGTAGCCAGTGTAGCCATTTGAGTAAGGGGATAATGTGTTTGGTTCTGCATGCATTGCAGAGGGTATGTGCTGCTGTGTTAAGGCAAATTGGAGTGGGTGGATTGTTGTCTTTGATATGCCTTGGAGGATGAGATTGCAGTAGTTCAGATGAGGGAAGACGAGAGCTTAGAGGAATGTGTGAAAGTTTTGGTGTGTTAGGAATGGCTTGAGGCTTTGTACAGTCTTTAAGTTTGTGGTATATACTCTTGGTGATGTTTTTGATTAGAGTGGAGAAGGATAGTTGCCATAGAGTGTGACACCTAGATATTGTACCTCTTGCTTTATGAGAAGTTGAGTTGCCTTTAATCTGATGGTGTCCAGTGGAGTGAAGTTGTCTCTGGTAATATATAGGACTTCAGTTTTGTTGAGGTTTATGGTCATGTTGTGGGTGGTGAGCCATGAATTGATGGTAGTGAAGCAGTTTGTTAAGTTCGTGATGTTGGGGTTGAGTGTATTGATGGGCCCATAAATCATGATGTCGTCAGCATATATGTGGTAGTGGACTTTGAATGCTTGTGTAACAGTGCAGATCGGTTGGATGAAGATGTTGAATATCAGTGCAGAGAGGATTGAACCTTGGGGAGCTCCTTGTTTTGGGTATATGGTGTTGACTTTGTGGAGCCTGATTTTACTTGAAGTTGTCGTTTTGACAGTTAGAATCTGAACCATCTCAGGGAGATTTCTGCTAGTCCAATTGCTTGCAGTCTCTTGATGATTAGGGTGTGAGATATTGAGTCGAAGGTTGCCTTGATATCGAGGAAAATGAACAAGAATCCTGAGTTTGACCTGTCAGTATCTGTTATCAACTTGTCCAGGAGTGCTGTCTTTAGGGTTTCAACTCCGTGCTGGCATTGAAAGCTGTATTGCTGGGGATCAAGTGGCGAGTATGTGTCTCTGTGATCCTGTAGCTGGCGGAGTACGATCTTTACTAGTTTCTTGGTTGTGAATGCAAGGCTAGCTATGGGCCTGTAGGATGTTGATTGGTTGATTGATGTCGTTAGCAGTTCCCTTTCTTACAGGGCAGATGGAGGCCATTTTGTGCTCAGGTGGTATATATCCTTGCTGTAAAGAAAGCTGGCTGATCCTGTGAATTGTTGGTGTGAGTTCTTGACTGGCTATCTTGATCCAGCTGACTGGGCATGGGTCAAGAGGGGATGTGGTTGTATTGATGTCGGTGATTATTTCTTCTAGGTACTCGGGGGTCTGAGAATGCTTTCCATGTGTGCTGGGATTTTGACCATTCTTGAGTTGGTGTATCCATAAGGGTATTTGCACTGTTATTGTTAGGAGAGGTTAGGGTTTGGAAATAGTCTGCAGTCTCTTGTAAGGTCAGATTTGCCCTTCTGTTTGCTAGAACGTGCTTTTAGTGAGGGACTTGATTATCTCGAAGAGTTCACGAGGGTGGTTGATTGAGTTTTGTATCGGCTTGTGTAGTATTACTTTTTTGCTTGGAGAGTGGCTGCTTGATATTTTTTGAGCTTGGTTTTATAGGAGGCGAGATTGTTGGGTGTTCTGGTGTGTCTCCATTTCCTCTCAATGGCTCTGAGGGTGCGTTTCACGTCTTTTAGTTGTGTTGAATACCATGTTGCAGATGTGTGTCTTTTTTGAAGTTCATGTGTGGGTGGCATTGTTGCTGTATCAGATATGGTATTGTTCCAGGCTCCTACGAGGGAGTCAAGGTCTTCAGGAATAGAATGGAGGGCAGGAAGGATTTTCTTCAGAAATTCTTTTTTTTTCAAGGTTTAGGAACCTGCGAGTGGTAGGTTCAGTGCTCAGTGGGTTCCGATCTAGTTTGTGGGGTAAGAGGAAGGAGATTACCTTGTGATCAGATCAGGGGTCATCAGTGCTTGTAGGGGGGTGAGGTGGGGTGGTTTTGGATGGTGGTCTGTGGTAGGAAGATCAAGTCGAGGATGTTTCTTTTGTCATGGGTGGTTAGATTGGCAAGTTGAGTATAGTCTAGGGTTTCATGGCATCCAGGAAGGCCTTTGCATTGTTTGGTGTACTGGAGGCAAGGTTGAGGTCACCGAGGAGAGTGAGGTAGTTGGCTTGTGATCTATGATTGCATGCTGCTTCTAGTAGTGTATCTAGTTATTCAAGACCTGCACTGGGTGATCTGTAGGCAAGTAAGATGGTTATTGTCCTCTTGTGTCCAGTCCTTTGTCGGAGTTCTTGGTGAGGGTTTGGAAGTTTTGGTTTTCCTTAGTGAGGATAAATACACTACCTCCTAGACGCTGCATCCTTGGGGAACTGAAGATGTAATCGTGTGGCGTTAGTTGATGTAACAGGACATTATCGGTCTCGCTAAACCAGGATTCTGTGACACATAGAATGCCTATACTATTGTCTAGCAGAAGGTCCGTGAGTAGTTGGGTCTTGTTTCGTGATGATCTAGCGTTTAACAGAGTGCACTACAGGTGTGAGGTGCTGTTTGTAGATCTGTATGTAGGTGAGATAGCTGTGGGTGCAAGTGTTTTAATGTGTATGATGTGGTATGTGATCTAGGTTTGTTTTTCTGGAAGGTGGTGGGTGTTAAGATGAGTGGGTATGAGTGAAAGATAGGCAAGAACGTTTGGATGGGAGTTAGAGCTGTGGTGGCAGTGAGGAGCGAGGTGAAGTAGAGAGATAGGAGGATGGCTAGTCGGAGCTATTGTTGCGGTGGGCGAGGCTACTGTAATGTTTTGTTGGCGTTCTGATGAGGCGCTCTGTTCTGTGTGCTGGTGAGAGCTTACCAGCTGGGCAAGATGTTGCGAGGAGCCTGTATCGTGGTTCCTTCGGTATTCCTGTAATCAAGTTTAGTGAGCATCAATGCAAGGGCAAGTACTTCTAAGTCCTATGCGTATAGAAGCCATCAGCAGTCAGAGTTGATGCTGTGGGGAACAGGAATAGTTTGGTGCTTATCCTCAGTGTGATGTGCCTGGCTGCTGGAGTTGTATATCCTGAATGTAGTGTTCTATAGTGCTGTAATGTTTCTGTAGTTCAGGAGGGTTGTTCCAGGGAGGAGAAATGCTGTGCTCGTTGGGTGTGGAGCTGCTGTGAATTAGTCCATGCCAAAGGGCTCTCTGGCAAGCTTCTCAGGCGTGGGCATGCCTGAGTGCACCTCAGATTTTAATGGCGGCTGCCGGCTTGATTGGTGGCAGTGGTGGGGAGCGGGGAGGAACTCACCTTCCTTGTTCCCTGCTGGTGCTGCTGATCAGTCTGGTGATAGTTCACAGATTACTATTAGTAGGTCTGCATCTCATATTTCAGTTCTTTCAACACCTTTGGATGTATACCATGTGATCCAGGTGATTTGCTACTCTTTAGTTTATCAAATAGTTGTAAAACATCTTCCCGGTTTATCGATATTTCTTTCAATTCTTCCGATACATCACCTTTAAATACCATTGAAGAGCCCTAAGCTTTAAAGTCTTTTCTCTTAGAGATATCCTTCCATCCCTTTTACCATTTTTGTCGCTCTTCTCTATACCTTTTCTAATTTTGCTGTATCCTTTTTAAGATACAACAACCAGAATTGCATACAATATTCAAGATGTGGTCATACCATGGAACAATACAGAGGCATTATAATAACCTTCATTTTATTCTCCATTCCTTTCTTTATGATTCTTAGCATTCTATTTCCTTTCTTGGCCGCTGCTGCACACCGGGCGGAGAGTTTCAAGGTATTCTCCGGAAACAAGCAGGAAATCAGTCTTCACATATGGGTGATGTCGGCACCGACGGAGCCCTCTCAGAAGCATTCCCCGAGCTTTCAAAGAAAGCCTTTGGAAGATGCCACCATGCATGTGTAGGCCCCTTCCCACCCAAGGGTGCCATCTTGCTCAGTCTCCTTTTTTCCGCGGAGCCCTTCAGACGTCGTCTGGCTTGTCCTTAGAAAAAGTTGATTATTTCTTCCCCGAGTTTCCAACTTGCCTCCGGTATTGCACCGGTACTCTTCCTGCCTACTGACCTCAGTGCCCCGGTGTCTGGTTTGGTTTAATTTTTGTTACTTTTTGTTTTTCTGGCAGCTTCGTGTCTTTTTTCTCCCGCTGGCAGCCCGGAGGGTCTTCAACCTCGCAGGGGTACTTTTTTCCCCCATGGCTGCCAGTGGTTTTAAGAGGTGTGTTCGGTGCTCTAAAATCATGTCTTTGACTGAAACACACGACTGCGGTCTCTGCAAGAGGATGTCCAGCAAGGCCCTCAAGAGCCACCAGCAGCAGCACGATAAGTTTTTCCCCAAGTCCCCAATGCCTCCGAAGGCCAGGGCATCTCAGGCGGAGCTCTCTGAACCCAAGCCTCGTCGTGGGTCCTCAGAAAGGGGGTCTTCCTTGAGGGGACCCAGGAAGAAGAAGCAACCCTTGAACCCTTGGATGGTTCTGACAGGCTGGGAGCTCCCCGGGCCCAGTCCCGCAGTCTGAGACACTCGTTCGAGGCGTCGGGCAAGGAGTTACCTGCACAGGTTCCCTGGAAGGATCCAGCCATGGACCGACCTCGGTCCCCAGATACCATCCTCGTCAAGGATTCCCCTTTGTGGAAGCCTGTGTCGGGCCCGAGTCCCTCGGTGCCGGCGCTGAAGGCTGCAGAGCCTTCTGGTCTGGAGTCCAGAATGGTAGCCCTGGAGCGCAGTTTGTCTGCCTTCATGGACCAGCAATGGGCGCTGTTGTCCGGCATGCCCGGTTCATTCGCCCTGACCACCGGGCCCTTGATGTCCAAAACGTCCCTGGGGGCTGAGACGATCCTCGAGGTCCTTCGGCCTCGAGTCAATCCTTGGCCGAAGTCACACTCTGAGTCCCATTCGACGGGACCACGGTCATCCCCGGAAAGTTTACTGGGCGCTGGCCGCAGGTCATCAGGGCCCTCGAGGTCTGCGGAGCAGCCCTCCTACGAGTCTTCGATGGACTACTCCGAGTGGGAGATGGAGGATGAGGAGTCCCCGATACCCATCGCCACTACGATGTTCCCTCGAATTCTCCCATCTTGGAATCTCGGCAGTGGTCCCCGCCTGAGGACATGGACTTCCTGGACTTTGTCAAGGGCACGTCTAAGGCCCTGGCATTCCCGACCGAGTAGGAGGAGCACCCTCGGGCGGATGAGTTGGAGATCCTCCAGTAAGAGGCCCCTCCGTGGGAATAGCTCACAGTGCCCATCCCTCCCATCCTGGAATGGCTCATGCTCCGCATGTGGGAGACACCGGCATTGGTGCCAGTGGTGAACAGATGGCTCGACTCGATGTATCGGGTCCGCCGGAGCCCGGGCTTCCAAAAGTCACAACTGCCACATAACTCCATTGTGGTGGAGTCGGCCATTCGTCGGCTGAAAAGCCAGAAGACGCACTCCTCGGTGCCCCCCTGCAGGGAGGCCTGCACCTTGGGTGTCCTCGGCAGAAAGTGTTACCAGGGCTTGGTGCTCATTTGCCACATCCAGGTCTATCAGCTGTACATGGGCATGTACTTGAGAGACCTGGCGAAGGAACACGCCGGGTTCTCGGCTGGCCTCTTCAAGGAACCTTTGCAGAAGTTCAAGAGCCTGGCCAAGGCAGTCCGTGAGTGCTCGAAATTCCTGTCTCGAGCGGCCTATGACAGGTTTGAGTCAGTGGCATCACTGTATGTCGCCAAGCTTGGCTTCAGTCATCTGACCTTGGGCAGTGGGTTCAGGACAAATTGGTCGATGTCCCATGCCAAGGAGAGAACCTCTTTGGCAAACCATGACCGACAAGGCTGCCGAGCTGGAGACCGAGTTCATGACGAGGACAAGGCTCTCTTGAAGACCACTGCCCCTCCCCAACAGAAGGGCTCGGGTAAAAAGCCCTTTTACCCGAGGAAGAGGGCTGCTTACCGAAACTACCCACCCTACCAGGCCTCCCCGGCTCCCCAACAGGGTCAGCAGGCAAAGGGACATGGGCATGGCCTGCATAAGCAGAAGGCTCCAAAGCCCCAGGCACTGGCCCCAACCCTGGCCCTGGCCCAGCCAGGGGGGAGTTTTTGACTCTTTGAGCATAACCTCTCTACCCCAAGGAGATCAGCAGCCCACAGGGAGACATCTGGCCCTCTATGCTCAGAGGTGGGTGGCCATCACCGTGGATTCCTGGGCACTAAGGGGAGTCGGGGAGGGTTATCTCCTCCACCTGGCTCAGAAACCTTCCCCTTCCTGGGCGAGCCCTTTAGGTCTTCCCTTTACCGGGACCACCTTCTGAAGGAGTTGGCGGGTCTTCTCAAGGACAAGGCGGTGGAACCAGTACCCCACCACCTCAAGGGCAAAGGGTTCTACTCCAGGTACTTTCTCATCCCAAAGAGGATGGGGGGGGTGGTTAATGCCCATCCTTGACCTGCGCAACCTCAACAAATTCCTGGTGAGGGAGAAGATCAGGATTATCTCCTTTGGAACATTGCTGCCATACCTCCTGTAGGGAGACTGGCTATGCTCCTTAGACCTCAAAGATGTTTATACTCGCATCCTCATCCACTCCAACCACAGGCAGTACCTGTGGTTTGTAGTAGGGGGCAGGCACTTTCAATACAGGGTGCTCCCTTTTGGCCTAGCCTCTGCCGCAAGGGTCTTCACAAAATGCCTGGCAATCATGGCCGCCTTCCTCCAGCTCCAGTGGGGGGTCTTCCTTTTTCCCTACCTGGACGACTGGCTCATAAACGGAGGCACAGCCTCAGAGGTGCAGCAGGCCACCGCACGCACCATCTGTGTTCTGCAACACTTGGGCTTCGTCATAAACTACCCCAAGTCTCACCTCCTCCCAACACAGTGCCTGGGATTCATTGGGGCATGGATGAACACACTCCAGTCAAAGGCCTTTTTGCCCAAGGACCAAGCTGATCATCTCAGATCTCCTCTAGCTTGGGATGTACAGCACCGTCCCTCAGTGCCCACATGGCTTCTTCTGCGCCTCCTCGGGCACATGGAATCCACTGTCCACATCATACCAGACTCTCAACTCCACATGAGAATGTTGCAGTGGTTTCTCCGGGACCAGTTGTCTCAGTCCACCGGCAGCCTCTGAGACAGAGTTTTGCTGATCTGCCAGTTGGCAGACTCCCTGGTCTGGTGGCAGTCACCCCCAGCATCTGAAAGCGAGCATGCCTTTTCAGGCTCCAAGCCACTCGAAGGTCCTCACCACAGATGCCTCCCTGTTCAGCTGGGGAGCCCACTGCGGAGATCTCTGCACTCAGAGCAACTGGTCGCCAGTCAAGAGCACACAGCAGATTAACCTCTTGAAGCTCCGAGCCATACACCTTGCCAAACGGACAGCCGTTGTGCAAATGTTCTATGTGAACAAGCAGGGGGGCACGGGGTCTCGTACCCTTTGTCAGGAGGCACTGGTCCTCTGCTCATACGCAATCCAACAAGATATCCTCCTGCGGGCAATGTACCTGCCAGGCCAGGACAAACCTGCTGGCCGACAGACTCAGCACAGTTCTCCAGCTGCACAAATGTCAGCTGGATCCTAGGATAGCCAGCCGACTTTTCCGGCTCTGGGGGGGACCCGTGATGGATCTGTTTGCCAGTCCAGACAACTTTCAGTTGCCCCGCAACTGCTCCCAGCAGGCCCGCCCCTCCAGGGTAGGAGCGGATACGTTCCTAGTCTCATGGTCGGAAGGCCTTGCTCATCCTGATAGCTTCTCGGTGGCCCTGGCAGCTGTGGTTCCCGCTGCTTCTGCAGTTAATGGTGGAGGCCCCCATCCCCATGGGGTCTGCCCCGGGACTCCTGTTTCATGGGGGGGAATCTCTCCTACACCCCAACCTGGGGTTCCTCTCTCTAACAGCGTGGCTGCTGACTCTGGCCCCTCTCAACCTTCTGGTTGAGGTGGAGGACATTCTGCTGGCCTCTCGCAAAGCCTAAAATGGGGCAGGTTCTCTGCTTGGTGCGCCAAACACGAGGCTGATCCTTTCTCCTGCCCAGTGACTCTGGTGTTACAATTCCTTCTCCACCTATCTCAGCACGGACTCAAATCTAACTCCGTCCGAGTGCACCTGAGTGCCCTGGCGGCGCACCACCATCCCATGGATTGTAAGCCCCTCTTGGTCCAACGTTTGGTGACACATTTTCTTCGTGGTCTTCTCTTATTGAAACCCCCGGTTCGCACTCTGGCAACCGAATGGGACCTCAACGTTGTGTTGGGGCAGCTCACTTGCCCACCTTTTGAGCCTCTGGCTACCTACCACCTTTGTTACCTCTCCTGGAAGGTGGTTTTCCTGGTTGTGCTCACCTCCACTCGCAGAGTTAGCGAGCTTCAAGCCCTGGTGGTGGAGGCGCCCTATACCAGGTTCTACAAGAACAGAGTGGTGCTTTGCACACACCCCAAATTCCTGCCGAAGGTAGTGTCGCCCTTCCATCTCGACCAGGAAGTGCTGCTGCCTACCTTCTTCACACGACCTCACTCCAGTCGGGCAAAGACGGTCCGTCACACCTTGGACTGCAAGAGGGCTTTGTCCTTCTAAATACAGTGCACTCAGGGCCACCTCAAAGCTTCTTAGCTTTTCATCTCCTATAACCCCAGCAGGCTGGGGGAGGCGGTGAGCAAGCATACGCTGTCCACATGTGTGGCGGACTGTATCACCCTCACTTATGAGCAGGCGAGACTCCCGCTGGAGGGCTGCATCATGGTGCACCGTCTCAGGGCCATGGTGACTTCAGTGGCAAACTTACGCTCTGTCCCAATGGTGACTTCAGTGGCAAACTTACGCTCTGTCCCAATGGTGACATCTGCTGGGCCGCCACCTTGTCTTCAGTCCATACCTTAGCAGCCCATTACTGCCTGGAAAGAGAAACCCGATGGGACAGTGCCTTCGGCCAGGCTATGCTCCGTAACCTTTTTGGGGTCTAGGCAACTGCTACCCTCCGACCCTTCTGTGTTCAGGCTACCAGAATGCTGGTTTCATTGGACACAGGGGTCCTACTGTGGTCTGTGTACACGGACTAACAGATTCTTGCTGCTTGCGACTTCCCGTGAAGGAGCCCCTATTTTTTCCTATGGGCTTTCTATAGCCTGTAGCTGGGGAGTCCCATATGTGAGCACTGACTTTGTGCTTGTTCCCAGAGAAAGCGTAGTCACTCACTTGTAACGGCTGTTCTCCAGGGACAGCAGGAATCAGTCCTCACAATCCTCCCCCTCCCCTTTGAGTTGCTCCTTTACCATCTTTTATTTTTGCCGTATTTTAACTACGTCATCTGACTGAGCAAGATGGCACCCTTGGGCGGGAAGGGGACCACACATGCATGGTGGCATCTCCCAAAGGCTTAAGAACATAAGATATGCCATACTGGGTCAGACCAAGGTCCATCAAGCCCATTATCCTGTTTCCAACAGTGGCCAATCTAGGTCATAAGTGTCTATCTGTTTCCCCAAAAGACACAGGTTCCACAATGCTTGTATTGGGACAACCAGTGATATTCCGGGTCTCTCTTAATAATGGTTCCTGATCGTGTAACCAGTCTAGTCCCAGACCTCTGGGTTCCCTATCTCATCCAGCAGCTTTGGAGACTGAGAAACTCCTCCTTTTTATGATGTCACCGATATATCCTCCCGGAATCCACCTCCTGCCCTCAGTTACCTCAGTCTCCAAGCAGCTGGATAGATAGGAGCCCGGAGGTCCGGGCTTACAGGAGAAACAATTAAGCCTAATTATTTTAGTTGGTGGTTTAGTTATTTGGGAAGGAGAGTTTTACTTAAAGGACTGTGCCTTTAAGTTTGACTGCAGGCATCTCTCTCTCTCTTTCTTCTTTTCTTTTACCCCCCCCCCCCCCTCCATGGGCTTCTGGTTCACCTACGCCTGCTAACTCAGGGAACCTCAGCAGTAGCTCACTCTTTGGGGTCCCCCCGGTACAGTCAGCTACTTTTAAGGGGGAGAGACCCGGAGGACGGCCTAGCCAGCGCCGCACAGACGATTGCCTGTTGGTGCGCTGGCAGGCTCCTTACGATCGCACACAGGGTAAAGCGGTGCGAGTGTGTGCAGGCTCTGGCGGTTTCAGACGCTCTCCGGGATCGGAGAGAAGCGAGCCCGGTGAGATTGCAGCAGCCTGCTTACCTTGAGCGCATCAAAGGTAAGGACACACTTTTTCTTAATGCGGGGCTGTGGAGAGCATTTTGGCGCAAAAGGGAGCTCAGCAGGCCCTGCCGTGTGGCACCTCAACGTAGGAACGCTGCTTCTGCATGCGGTAGCCATTTTGTTCTTTCCCGACTGTCTGTGGCGCCCCGGGGAAGCTCGCTCATTCTCTCCTTACTTAGAATAGTTAATTCCTTTTAGATTTAGTTTAGTTGAGTTTAGTTTAAAAAAAACCAAAAAAAAACGGGACATTATGCTTTAGTCCTGCAGGCTGGTGAAGCTGTTGGGTTCAAAGTGTGTGTAAAACAGCTTGAAGGGACAGATTACCTTCCTGTTATTTTTTGCTTTACCGTGCCTTCCAAGCCACTGTGTTTAGTCTGTGGCATGAAGAAGGGTTCTTCCTCAGGATTGTGTAAATCCTGTGTAAGGGACACTGCCTCCATGGACCTTCCCAGGGATGAGACAGGGGACGGTCAGGGGACAGCATTGGAGAACTCGAGCTCACAGTTACAGGAGGTGTCCCTGGGGGAGCCAGTGGCTTGGCCCTCCTTGGCTCTGGTCACGCCTCCTCCTCAGACACCTTTGCCCAAGGATTTGTCAGCAATTTTTTCGAAGGATTTTGTTGCACTCCTTCAGCATACTTTCTTTGCTCACGCTCAGCAGGGGAAGGGCCCTGAGGTGTCGGCTGGGATTAAGAGGGCCGCGTCGCCGGGCCAGGCCGAAGCTTCCCAGTGGTGCCAAGAGACAGCGTACAGAGGGGGTGCCTGCAGAGTGTTCTGTAACATCGGAGGGGCCGCTGTCCGATGAAGAGGTCCACGGCTTAGACGTTGAAGAGGAGTTGGAAGAAGGTGAGCTGTCAGAGAGAGAGGACCAAGCAAGGGTGGTGCGCGTCTTCCGAAGGGAAGAGCTGCCTGCGTTAATAATAGAGGCCCTAAAGGTTTTAAATATGCCAGTCCCCGGGGCACCCGAGGATGACACCCTGGAGGATCCCTTACTGCAGGTTTTTAGGAAGACTCAGAGGGCGTTCCCTGTACATAGGGTTTTTCGGGAGATGATCCAGGAGGAGTGGAACGTGCCAGAAGCACCTTTGAAGGAATCCAGGGTAATGGGCCGCCTATATCCTTTGTCGGATCAGGATAAAGAGGTTTTTAAGTCTCCCAAGGTTGATGCAGCTGTTTCGGCGGTCACCAAGAAAACTACCATCCCGGTTGAAGGCAGTGCGGCCCTCAAGGATTCTCAGGATAGGAAGTTAGATGTTTTGTTAAAACAGGTGTTTGATGTGAATGCCCTGTTGCTTCAAGCAGCTATTTGCGGGGCTTGGGTTGCTAGATCCTGTCTTCGCTGGTCGCAGCGGGTACAGGGTGGTCAGGATGGTGCGGATTCGGGAGAGGCGGCCAAGTTGGAGTCTGGCGCGGCCTACTTAGCAGACCTTCAATATGATCTTATGCGTGGTTTGTCTAAGAGCATGGCTTCCGCAGTGGCGGCATGTAGGTATCTGTGGCTTCGCAACTGGGTGGCGTATAGTGCCTCCAAGGCTAGATTAAGCAAGCTTCCGTTTAAAGGGCGCCTGTTGTTCGGGGAAGACTTAGAGAAGCTGGTTAAGGACTTAGGAGAATCTAAAGGAGGTAAATTACCAGAAGACAAGCCTAAGCCTAGCCGGCAGTTCTCGGCTGGCAGGGGGCAGCAGCGAGATTTTTGCCGGTTTCGGGCCCAGAGATTCTCTTCAGGTCAGAAAGGATGTTACTCTAATAGAGGTCCAGCCTTCCGAGAGTTTCGAGGTGCAGGACGGGGGTTCGGTCCGTCAACCTCCTCCTTCTCTTTCACGTCCAAAAAGCAGCAATGAGATACAGGGGGCCCGGGCGCCCTTGCTTCCGGTAGGGGGGCGGTTGCAGGAGTTTTATGCTGCCTGGGCCCGGGTAACGTCAGATCAGTGGGTGCTAGAGGTTGTGCGAGAAGGATATGCCCTGGAATTCCTGAGGCCAGTGCGAGAGGCCTTCGTACAGTCCCCCGGAAAGTCGCCCACCAAGTGCGAGGCATTGCGGGAGACGGTCCGAAGGCTACTAGAACTCAGGGCGATAGTGCCTGTACCTCCAGACCAACGCAGCAACGGTCGTTACTCTATTTACTCTGTCGTCCCGAAAAAGGGAGGGGGCATTCGTCCGATCCTAGATCTCAAGGGCGTGAATCGTTGCCTTCGCGTCTCTCATTTCCATATGGAGACTCTGCGGTCAGTCATTGTAGCAGTGCAAAGGAGAGAATTCCTCACCTCGCTAGACTTATCGGAGGCTTATTTCCACATTCCGATAAGACAGGAGCATCACAAGTTTCTCAGGTTCGCAGTCCCCTTCAGTCATTTTCAGTTCCGCACGTTGCCCTTCGGCTTAGCGACGGCCCCGCAAACGTTCACCAAGGTGATGGTGGTGGTGGCGGCGGCGGCTCTCAGAAAGGAGGGAATCTTGGTGCATCCGTACCTGGACGACTGGTTGATTCGGGCGAAGTCAAGGCCCGAGAGCCTATCAGCCACAGCTCGAGTAGTGGCTTTTCTGGAGGAGCTCGGTTGGGTTGTGTCAATATGGCAAAAAGTCAGTTGGTTCCCTCCCAGAATCTAGACTATCTGGGAGCTCGCTTCGACACCAAGGTAGGAAAGGTGTTTCTGATGACGGAAAGGGCGAAGGGCCTTTGGAAATTTGTAGCCCGTTTTCTTCAATACAAGGCGCCCGCAGCGTGGCATTATCTTCAATTGCTGGGCACGATGGCCGCGGCCATAGAGACGGTCTCGTGAGTGAGAGCTCATATGAGACCGTTACAGAGAGCCTTGCTTCGCTGATGGTCGCATCAACAGGACCCACTGTCCAGGAAATTGCCCTGTCCGGAGGAGGCTCGTCAGTCCCTACAATGGTGGTTGCATCCCGCGTCCTTGGCAGGAGGGAGGGCGCTGACCGCACCGGCCTGGGTGCCCGTAATGACAGACACCAGTCTTTTGGGCTGGGGCGCTCATTGCCAAGGGATGTTCACGCAGGGTCAATGGAGGGTTCAGGAGAAAAGTTGGTCCATCAACAGGCTGGAATTGAGAGCGGTGACCCTAGCGCTGCAGGTGTTTCAGCAGCTGGTCAATAGCAAGGCAGTCCGAGTGTTTTCCGACAATGCCACAGCGGTATCCTATGTCAGCAAACAAGGAGGGACCGGCAGCGCAGTGCTGGAAGTCAAGGCCGGAGCCCTGTGCGATTGGGCCGAAGCGCATCTTCTGGACCTGTTGGCAGCGCATGTCGCCGTAGTGGACAATGTGCAGGCGGATTTTCTCAGTCGAGTACGGGTGGATCCAGGAGAATGGGCCCTGCATCCCGGTCTTCGGAATGATAGTGCACAGATGGGGGGCGCTGGTCATGGATCTCATGGCAACCTTTACCTCGGCAAAGGTCAGCCGTTTTTTCAGCAGGTGAAGAGAAAGGATGACAGAGGGCTTGGATGCGCTCGTTCAGGAGTGGCCAGTAGGGCAGCTGCTGTATGTGTTTCCGCCGTGGGTCCTGATTGGAAGAGTGTTGCAGCGGATCGAGCGGTTCAAAGGTCAAGTAATTCTGATCGCTCCAGACTGGCCTCGCAGACCTTGGTTCAGGGATCTGATGAGGTTGGTAGTGGCGGCTTCCTCCTTGCCCAGATCTTCTGGCGCAGGGACCCCTGTTCATGCCTCACGTGGATCGATTCTCGCTTACGGCCTGGCTCTTGAAAGGGAACGGTTAAAGGCGAGGGGTTTTCGTCGGCGGTTATATCTACCCTTTTGAAGGCTAGAAAAAGGTCCACTTCGCTAGCATATGTCCGTATCTGGAGAGTTTGAGTCTTGGTGCGTGGTCAGGAAGTGTGAGGCGTTGAAATCCTCCGTTCCACAAATCTTAGATTTCCTGCAGGATGGCTTTGCCAAAGGTCTAGCGACTGCGTCGTTGCGGGTTCAGGTAGCGGCTTTATCTTGCTACAGAGGTAAGATAGGAGGTCAGACACTCGGTTGTCATTCAGATGTTAAGCGTTTCTTGCGGGCGGGTTCGTTGTTGCGCCCGCCGTCTAGGCCGTTCGTCCCGAAGTGGCATCTACCATCCATTTTAGAAGCGCTGGAGCGCAAACCCTTTGAGCCACTGTCCCGAGCGTCGCTCAAGGACCTCACCTTAAAGGTAGTGTTTCTGGTGGCCATTTGCTCGGCTAGGAGAGTCTCTGAACTGCAGGCGCTTTCCTGCAGAGAGCCATATCTCTCATTCTTTTCCTCGAAGGTGGTTTTGAGGACGGTGCCGGCTTTTCTTCCTAAGGTGGTTTTGCCTTTTCATGTGAATCAGGAGATTTCCCTACCGGTGTTTTCGCAGTCTGCGGACACGTCGGGGCCGTGAAGGTTGCACCTGTTGGATGTCCGTAGATCGCTTAAAAAGTATCTTCGGCATACGGCTAGTTTTCGCAGGTCCGACAGACTTTTCGTCCTCTTCGCGGGTCCCAGGAAAGGTGAGACGGCGTCGAAAGCGTCCATCGTGAGGTGGATTAAAGAGGCTATTGCATCGGCCTACATATTGAAAGGTCGGCCAGTGCCGGAAGGGCTTCGGGCTCATTCCACTAGAGCGCAAGCCTCGTCGTGGGCAGAAGTGCGTCTGGTACCTCCGGTGGAGATTTGCAAGGCGGCGACTTGGTCGTCGCTGAACTCCTTTGCGAAGCATTACCGCCTTGATGTGCAAAGGGCGGAGGAGACCGCCTTTGGATTGGCAGTACTTCAGGCTGGTCTCCCAGGGCCCTCCCAGATTTGATTGTTTCATTGCTCTGGTACTTACCCAGAGGTCCGGGACTAGACTGGTTACATGATCAGGAAGGTGAAATTAGACTTACCTGCTAATTGTGTTTCCTGGAGTGTAGCCAGTCTAGTCCCGTGTCCCTCCCCAGGGGTTTTAGTTCTTCAGGAGCCTGAAGTATTCAGGTCATTTAAGGTAAGAGCCTCTGTTCAAATTTTTCTATGGCGGGTTTTGTCCTATCCGTTGAGGAGGGAGGAGCCTGCGTGAGTTAGAGTCACAGTTGTCATAGGGAATTTTGGTTTAAGGGTTGTGTAGTTTTGCATAAGTAAGTGAGTTCATTCCCTGGTTAAATGCTTACTTGTGTCTCCGGTGAGTCTGCTTTGTCAATAGGTTACTGAGGGCAGGAGGCGGATTCCGGGAGGATATACCGGTGACATCATAAAAAGGAGGCGTTTCTCAGTCTCCAAAGTTGCTGGATGAGATAGGGAACCCAGAGGTCCGGGACTAGACTGGCTACACTCCAGGAAACACAATTAGCAGGTAAGTCTAATTTCACCTTTATGGACCTTTCCTCCAGGAACTTGTCCAAACCTTTTTTATACCCAGCTACACTAACGACTTTTACTACATCCTCTAGTAACAAATTCCAGAGTTTGATTACACATTGAGTGAAATAATATTTTCTCTTATTAGTCTTAAATAGTTACCCTGTAGCTTCATTACATGACCCCTAGTCTTTCTATATTCTCATGACATAATCAATCTAAGTTTACCCGTTCCACTCTGTTCAGTAATTTATAGACCTCTATCATATCTCCCTTCATCCATCTCTTTTCCATTTTAAAGAGCCCTAACCTTTTTAGCCTCTCTTCATAGGGGCATCCTTGCATCCTCTTTATCATTTTGGTTGCTCTCCTCTGTACCTTTTCTAATAACGCTATATCCTTTTTAATATATGGCGACCAGAATTGCACACAATATTCAAGGTGCGGTCGCACCATGGAATGATACAGAGGCATTATAATATCCTTTGTTTTATTTTCCATTCCTTTCCTTATGATACCTAGCATTCTATTTGCTCTCTTGGCCGCTGTTGCACACTGGGCGGAGGGTTTTAACATATTATCCACGATGATTCCTAAATCTTTTTTCCTAAGTGGTGGTTTCTAATGTGGAACCTTGGATCATGTAACCATAGTTTGGGTTGTTCTTTCCTAGGTGCCTTACTTTGCAGTTGTCCATATTAAATTTCATCTGCCTTTTGAATGCCCAGTCTTCCAATTTATCAAGATCCTCTTCAATTTTCCACAATCCCCATGGGTTTTAACAACTTTAAATAGTTTTGTGTCATCTGCATATTTGATAATCTCGTTATTCCCATTTTCCATTTCCCATTTCCAGGTCATGTTAAAAAGCAGCGGACCCAGCACAGATCCTTGGGGTACTCCACTGTTCACCTTACTCCATTGGGAAAATCGGTCATTTAAACCTACCCTCTGCTTTCTATCTTTTAACCAGTTCCTGATCTACAATAGTACACTGCCTCCTATCCCATGTCTTTTTAGTTTTGCCCAAAGTCTCTGATGAGGGACCATGTCAAAGGCTTTCTGAAAGTCCAGATACGACGATATTAACCGACTCACCTTTGTCTACCTGTTTATTCACACCTTCAAAAAAACATAACAGATTAGTAAGACAAGATCCTTTTTGTCTAAAGCCATGTTGGCTGTCTCCCATTAACCCTTTCCAGGCCGAGCCCAAAACTCTCGGGATCCAAAATTCTGACTAAATACTCCTATCAAATGGTATATTATACATTACCATAGCAGAAGGAAAATCACTATTACAACATATTGAATAAGATGGGTACAATTTTCCTGAAATATGCACAAATTAACCCGGCTGCAGAATGTGGATTAAAAATTTAAAGTAGGCCTTCAAAGGGGTAATTTTGTTCTTTATGGTGGTTTCTACCATTTTTCCCGGTACTGACGTCAGGCTCACCGGTCTGTAGTTTCCCGGATCACCCCTGGAACCCTTTATAAAAATTGCCATTACATTGGCCATCCTCCAATTTTCAGGTATTACAGATGATTTTAATGATAGTTTGCAGATTACTAATAGCAGGTCTGCAATCTCATATTTCAGTCCTTTCAACACTCTTGGATGTATACCATCCGGTCAGTTGATTTGCTGCTTTTCAGTTTATCAAATAGTGTAATACATCTTCCCAGTGTATCGATATTTCTTTTAATTCTTTCACAGTATCACCTTTAAATATGACTTCAGTCATGGGTAACATCCCTACATCTTCCTCAGTAAAGACCAAAGCAAAGAATTAATTCAGTCTCCGCTTTAGCCTTGTCCCCTCTTAGAGCCCCTTTTACCCCTCTATCATCTAATGGTCCAACTGACTCTCTCACAGATTTTTTGCTACGAGTGTACTTGAAAAAGTCTTTATTGCACATTTTTGCTAATATGTCTCTATTAGCTTAGCACATCTAGCCACTGGGATGTTCACCCATTCCTTAAGGCAACACTGCTCCTTCAAGTTAGATGGGTTGAGTTGGTTTACAACAATCTTCAAGCAATGCCAGAGATTCTTAATTGGAGTAAGGTCTGGGCTTTGACTAAGCCATTCCAAGACATTTAAATGTTCTCCAGGACCAAGCAGGAAGTCAGTCCTCACATATGGGTGTCATCGGCGCCGATGAAGCCCCAGCGGAGCATTTCCCCAGCTTTCTTTGAAAGCCTTTGGGAATGCAGGCACGCATGCGCGGTTCCCTTCCCGCCTAAAGGTGCTATCTTACCTCAGTCTTTTTTTCCATGAAGCCCACCGGACGTGTGTCCAGTTTTCCCGGTTAAAATTAGATTTTTCAGCAATTTTTTGCTCTTTTTTTCTACTGGTTCGACGCCGGTTCCCCTCCCGCCGGGTTCAGTACACCGGTATCGAGCCCGATTCTTCTTTTTCGGTTTTTGCCCTTCGTGGCTGGCATTCGCGCCCTTTTTTCTCCTTTTCCCTGGAAGGCCGGTCCTTTGACCTCCCGGGGACTCTTTTTTTCCCCGATGGCTTCCAGCGGTTTTAAAAAGTGTGATCGGTGTAAGAAACTAATGTCTCTCACCGACACACACGACTGCTGCCTTCGGTGCCTCGGCCCCGACCACGATCCTAAGTCGTGCGGGGCCTGTGGAAAAATGTCTTCCAAGGAACTTCGAAGTCACCAGCAGCAAAAGGAAAGGCTTTTCTCGGACTCAGCCTCCGGCCAGGCCCGGACCTCGTCTGAGGCCTCGACATCTCGGCATTCCGATCCCGAGCGCCGTCGAAGCTCCTCGGACAGGGTGTCCCCTGACCGGGAATGCAAGAGGAAGAAACGGCTCGTGAGGGCGTCGTCGTCGGAGGTCCCTGGCTCCTCGAGTGCCAGGTCTAAGACCCCCGACCGTCGCCCCAGGCCTGTTGAACTGGAGAAGCCTGCCAAAGTTCCTCGTGTGGAGCCGGAGTCTGCTGGACACATAAGCCCCGTAGTCCTCGTGGACTCTCCTCCCAGGGAGCCGCCGCCGGGGCCCGAGTCGGTGGCTGCTGCGTCTCCCGAGCTGAGTCTCAGGATGACAGCCTTGGAGAGCAGAATGTCTGCCTTCATGGAGCAGCAGCGGGCACTGATGGCCAGCCTGTCTGGCGCATCTGCCCCGACCACCGGGACATCGACATCGAAGTCGACCCCGGAGACTGAGCCGATACTCGAGTCCATCGTGACTCGGAGTCTACCTCAGTCACGGTCTCCCTCGACCTCCCGTTCGGGACCGAGGGCGTCGATGCCGGTGCTTCCGGTGTCGGGGCGGGTGCTCCAGGGCCCCGTGAGGTCGGACCCCGACTCTTCCTCGGACGAGTCGGCTTGGGAGACGGAGGACGAGGAGTCTCCTGATACCTTTAAGACTTGGTGCGTCCCTTCGGACTCACCGCAGTCTGAGCCCCGGAGTAGGTCCCCCCGGAGGACACCCGGTTCTCGGAGTTCATCTGGGATATGGCCACTGTCTTGGCTATTCCGGCGGACCCCGAGGAAGAGCCTCGAGCTGAAGAGCTCGAGGCGCTGCAGTATGACTCTCCTCCGAAGGAGGCCTTTACTGTCCCGGTTCCTCCGATGCTGGAACAGCTCCTCTTCCGTATGTGGGAGGCACCGGCCTCGGCGCCGGTTCTTAGCAAGCAAGTCGATTCGATCTATCGGCTCCGGAAGAGCCCTGGCTTTCAGAAGGCACAGCTACCACACCATTCCATGGTTGTGGAATTGGCCATGCATCGTCTGAAGAGCCAGAAGATGCACTCCGTGGTGCCTCCTGGCAGGGAGGCCCGAAACCTCGATGGCGTCGGTAGAAAGTGCTTTCAGGGCTCGATGCTTGCTTGCCGTGTCCAGTCTTACCAGCTGTACATGGGCATGTACTTGCGGGATCTGGCCAAGGAGTTGGCCGGATTCTCTGCTGGTCTCTCCGGGGAACCCTTGCAGAGATTTAAGTCCTTGTCCTCGGGGATTCGGGACTGCTCGAAGTTCATGTCCTGCGCCGCCTACGATGGCTTCGAGGCTTCGGCCCGAGTTGTGGCAGCCGGCATCGCGGCTCGACGCCAGGCATGGCTGCAGTCATCGGACCTCGAGCCATGGGTTCAGGACAAGTTGGTCGATGTCCCTTGCTGAGGTGAAAACCTTTTTGGCAAGCCCATGACCGAGAAGGCTGCTCAGCTCGAGACCGAGCACCTCACTCGGAGAAGGCTGTCGAGGAAGACCTCTGCCCCTTCTCATAAAAAGAAGGGCTCGGGTAAAAAGCCCTTTTACCCGAGGAAGGGCACTGCCTACAAACAGTACCCACAATATCAGGCTGCCCAAGCTGCCCCCCAGGATCAGCAAGCCAAGGGCCAGGGTAATGGGCCCCGTAGGCAGAGGACCCCCAAGCCTCAGGCCCCTGCTACCACTCAGCAGGATGGGGTTTTTTGACTCCTTGAGCATAGCCTCTCCTCCACTGCTCTCCCAACCCTGCACAGGAGGTCGTCTCGCCCTCTTTGCCCACCAGTGGCCCCTTATCACCGGGGACAGTTGGGTGCTGGAGATAGTCCACAAGGGCTATGCCCTCCATTTCCACCAACTGCCACCCCCATACTTTCCAGGGGAGCCTCCAAGGCCTCCTCTGCACACAGACCTCCTCTGTCAGGAGCTTCAGGGTCTGTTGGTGGACAGGGCGGTGGAGCCTGTGCCTCCCCACTTGCAAGGTCATGGATTCTACTCCAGGTATTTCCTGCTGCCCAAAAGGACCGGTGGCCTTCGTCCCATTCTGGACCTCAGGAACCTCAACAAGTTCCTAGTGAAAGAAAAGTTCAAGATGCTTACTCTTGGAACCCTTCTGCCCTACCTCCAGCAGGGAGATTGGCTGTGCTCCTTAGATCTAAAGGATGCGTACACTCACATCCTCATTCATCCAGACCACAGAAAGTACCTCAGGTTCATTGTGGAAGGAAACCATTATCAGTACAGAGTGCTGCCTTTCGGCCTCACCTCCGCCCCCAGAGTCTTCACAAAGTGCCTAGCAGTGGTGGCGGCCTACCTGAGAAATCAGGGAATCTTTGTCTTCCCCTATCTGGACAACTGGCTCATCAGGGGTCAGACAGGTCAGGAGGCCAACCAAGCCACCCTCAGGACCATTGCTCTTCTACAACGCTTGTGGTTTGTCATAAACTTCGCAAAGTCCACTTTGCTCCCTTCCCAGAACTTGGAGTTCATAGGGGCAAGGTTGGACTCTCTTCTGGCAAAGGCATTCTTGCCAGAAAACAGAGCCCAAAGGTTGATGGCCTTGGCAAGTCAGTTTCTCAGCAGGTCCCTGGTCTCCGCCAGACTCTGCCTTCTAGGCCACATGGCTTCGACAGTGCATGTGACCCCCAATGCCAGGCTCCATATGAGGCCTGCACAATGGTGTTTTCAAACTCAGTGGTCACAGGCCAAAGGCAGCCTCAGAGACAGGATAAAGGGTGTCCAGACCATTTCTGCACTCCCTCAACTGGTGGCTACACCCACCCAATCTGCTGAAAGGGGTGTCCTTTCAGATTCCAGGTTACACAGTGGTGCTAACCACAGATGCCTCCCTTCAAGGTTGGGGAGCGCATTGTCTGGGCAAGTGCACCCAGGGCCTCTGGTCTCCCTGGGAAGCTGCACAGCAGATCAACCTCCTCGAACTCAGAGCTATTCGCTTAGCACTCAAAGCTTTCACTCCTACCCTGACTCACCAGTCTGTCCTGATCCAGACAGACAACGAAGTTGCCATGTTTTATGTGAACAAACAGGGTGGAACCGGGTCCAGGATCCTTTGTCGGGAGGCCCAGGACCTGTGTTCTTTTGCCCTCAAGCACAACATGCTCCTCAGGGCTGTGTACCTTCCAGGCCAGGACAACTACCTGGCAGACAGGTTAAGCAGGATTCTGCAGCCCCATGAGTGGCAGCTGCATCCTTCGGTAGTTCAGAAGATCTTTCTCAAATGGGGTCTTCCTTTGATGGATCTTTTTGCCAGCCCACTGAACAAGCAACTGCCCAAGTTCTGCTCCAGGCAACCACATCCTCTGCGGATAGCAGTGGATGCTTTTCTGATATTTGGTCTCAGGGCCTCCTCTATGCGTTTCCTCCCACGCCCTTGGTGGCCCGAACCCTGTTCAAGATTCTTCAGGACAAAGCCTCGGTCCTGCTGGTAGCTCCCAGGTGGCCGAGACAGCCTTGGTTTCCTCTTCTGCTTCAACTGGCGGTGGATCCTCCACTACCTCTGGGTTTGCAACCCGACCTTTTCACACAAGACCAGGGTTCCCTTCTGCACCCCAATCTCAAGTCTCTCAATTTGATGGCCTGGAGGCTGCAAGGGTAGTTTTGGCTCCCTGGGGCCTACCTCAGGAAGTTGAGGAGGTTGTCCTAGCCTCTAGGAAACAGTCCACTAGGAAAACCTATGCTCTCAAGTGGAAGAGGTTTTCTGTGTGGTGTCACCTACGTACAGAGGATCCTTTCTCCTGTACTGTGCCAGTGGTGCTTCAGTACTTACTGCACTTATCCATTCAGGGACTTAAGTCCAATTCTTTTCGGGTCCACCTCTCAGCTCTAGCAGCTCACCACTCATTGGTAGAGGGGCAGTCTCTATCTGGTCACCCCTTGGTGTCCCGCTTTCTCAGGGGCTTGCTTTTGCTCAAGCCTCCCATCCGTCCTCCTGCTCCTGAGTGGGAGTTGAATGTTGTCTTGCAGCAGCTGACTCGCCCACCTTTTGAGCCGATGGCTACTTGTCCACTACGCTTCCTCTCCTGGAAGACACTCTTCCTGATAGCCCTTACCTCAGCTAGGCGAGTAAGTGAGCTTCAGGCCCTGGTCTGTGACAGGTCTTACACCAGGATTTACAGGAACAGGGTAGTCCTCCGCACTGTTCCCTCTAAGCTGTGCGCGTGTGCGCGCGCACACACCTCGCCGAGCAAGCGCACATATTTTACAACAGAGTGCACAAAAATTACGGTTCTGATTCTGATAGAAAACAACACAGACATCTTAAAATGTAAAAGTTGTTGTGTATTTATGGTTTTCACAAGTTCTACAATATTTTCTAGTGCAATCAATGTGGTGTACATACTGTATTCTGACATGTAGTCAAATTTTAAAGTATATAACTCCGAGTGTCGTTATGTGGCGCACAAAAATTTAACCTTCCTTCAAAAGCTGCACAGCTGATATTTTATATGCACACAGCCTACAGAAAATTAGAGGGAACATTGGTCCTCAGGACTCATCCAAAGATCCTCCCTAAGGTTGTCTCCTCTTTCCACCTCAATCAGGAGGTGGTTCTTCCAACATTCTTCCCTAGGCCTCATGCTAGCCAGGCTGAAGCAGTCCTGCATACCCTGGACTGTAGGAGGGCCTTATCCTTCTACCTTGACCGTACGCAGGGGCATAGAAGGGCTACTCAGCTCTTCATATCCTTTGACCCCAATAAGTTGGGGTTGGCTGTGTCCAAGCGTACCTTGTCCATCTGGGTGGCTGACTGTATCACCTGGGCTTACAAGGCGGCTGACCTTCCTTTGCAGGGTAGGGTCACGGCCCATCGTGTCAGGGCAATGGCTGCCTCAGTGGCTCATCTCTGCTCTGTACCCTTGGTAGACATCTGCAGGGCTGCAACTTGGTCTTCAAGCCAGAGTTTTGCAGCCCATTACTGCCTGGAGAGGGAGTCCCGTAGGGACAGTGCTTTTGGCCAGGCAGTACTCCGGAATCTCTTTGAGGTTTAGGCAACTCCTGCCCTCCTGCCCTCTGTTGGGCTACCGGTGGAGGTTGTGTCCTTGAAAAGCCTTTCTTTACTGCTGGGACTAGAGGGAGTACTCTTGTTCAGCCTGGGTTCCTCGGTGGCCTAGAGCTAGGGAGTCACCCATATGTGAGGACTGACTTCCTGCTTGGTCCTGGAGAAAGAGTAGTTACTCACCTGTAACAGGTGTTCTCCAGGAGCAGCAGGAATCAGTCCTCACAACCCTCCCTCCTCCCCCCTCCCCTTGGAGTTGCAATTGTACATAGTTTATTTTTCATTATTGTGTGCTGTTCTTAGCTATGTCATTTGACTGAGGTAAGATGGCACCTTTAGGCGGGAAGGGAACCGCACATGCGTGCCTGCATTCCCAAAGGCTTTCATAGAAAGCTGGGGAAATGCTCCGCTGGGGCTTCATCGGCGCCGATGACACCCATATGTGAGGACTGATTCCTGCTGTCCCTGGAGAACACCTGGTATAGGTGAGTAACTGCGCTTTATCCATGATGAGTCTTAAATCTTTTTTCTGAGTCATAGTTCCTAATGTGCATCTTGTAACTCTAATTTGGATTGTTCTTCCTTAAGTGGATAACTTTACATTTATCCACATTAAATGTCATCTGCCCTTGGGACGCCTAGTCTCCCAGTTTATTAAGGTCCTCTGGCAATTTTTCATAGTCCTCTTGTGTTTTAATAGCTTTGTATAATTTGATGTCATCTGCAAATTAGATCACCTAATGCATTATTTGCATTTCCAGGTCATTTATAAATATGTTAAAAAGCAGTGGGCCCATCACAGATCCCTGGAGTACTCCGCTATTCACATTTCCCATTGAGGAATTTGTCCATTTAGCCATACTCTCTGCTTTCTATCTTAGCCAGTTCCTAGTCCACAAGAGTACATTGCATCCTATCCCATGACTTTTTAATTTTCCTAAGAGTCTCTAATGAGAAACATAGAAACATGATGACAGAAAAAGAACACATGGCCTATCTAGTCTGTCCTTCCATATCAGCAACTACAACAGTCCCCTTTTTACCTTTAGAGATCCTCTGTGTTGGTCCCATGCTTTTTTGAATTCAGTTACTGTCCTCATCTCTACCACCTCCACTGGGAGACTATTCCACGGATCCACTACTCTTTCCGTAAAGAAATATTTCCACATATCACTCCTGAATCTATCTCCCTTCACCCTCATCCCATGTCCCCTCGTAGCAGAACTTGCTTTCAATTGAAAGAGGCTCTCTCCCTGAACATTTATGCCACGGAGGTATTTAAACATCTCAATCATATCACCTCTATCCCGCCTTTCCTCTAAGGTGTACATATTAAGATCCTTAAGTCTGTCCTCATATTATTATTTATTTATTATTTATTTATTTATTACAATTTCTTATATACCGCACTATTGTCAGCGCGGTTTACATACAACAAAATGACCATAACAAACTGCTTGGCTTCACATAGAACAGGAGTAACAACTTGGATAACACAGGGAATGCAAACTGAACTAATTACATATGTACAATGAAATCGAGTGCTGAGAATTTAGGGTGTACATGTGTACGATAGGGTTGATATCCATGGTGAATCCATGCTGCCTCATATGCTTTATAATGAAGCCCACTAATCATTTTAGTAGCCACCCTCTGCACCGACTCCATCCTGTTCACATCCTTTTGAAGGTGCGGTCTCCGGAATTGCACACTATACTCCAAATGAGGTTGCACCAAAGACTTATACAGAGGCACTATCACCTCCTTTCTTCTGCTGCCATTCCTCTCCCTATGCACCCAAGCATCCTTCTAGCTTTTGCTGTTCCCTTTTCTACCTGTTTAGCTACTTTAAGATCATCAGACACAACCACGCCTAGGTCCTGCTCTTCTTTAGTGGACAAAAGTACTTCACCTCCTATACTGTATTGCTCCCTTGGATTGCTGCAGCCCAAATGCATGACCTTACATTTTTTAACATTAAATTCCAGCTGCCAAATTTTAGATAATTCTTCAAGCTTAGCTAGATCCCTCCTCATGTTATCTACCCCTTCCTGGGTGTCTACTCTATTGCAGATTTTGGTATCATCTGCAAAGACAAAGAGAGCAGCGGAAGTAATGACCACGGCCTACCAGGTATTAGGTAAAATTCTTTATTAAGGACCCTGTGATAGAGGTAAATTCTTCTTAAGATGGCTGTTGTGAAAGTTTTCAAAGCGAAGAAGCTTGTTGCGGTCTGTAGGTTTACGGTAAATAGTGGTAGTGAATCCATACTGCGATTTTCCAATGAGAATATCCATTACTTCCGCTACTCTCTTTGGTTTGATCATCTGCGGAAGGTTATCTTCTTTTCCTCTCCCTCATCATCTGCAAAGAGGCAAACCTTACCCGACAGCCCTTCCGCTATATCACTAACAAAGATGTTAAAAAGAATCGGACCAAGGACAGATCCCTGGGGCACACCACTGGTAACATCCTTCTCCTCAGAGTGAGCTCCATTTACTTGTACTCTTTGTCGCCTCCCACCCAACCGATTTCTAACCCAAGCGGTAACTTTAGGGTCCATCCCTAGGGTGCTCAGTTTGTTTATAAGTCGCCTGTGAGGAACAGTGTCAAAGGTTTTACTGAAATCTAAATACACCACATCTAGAGCTCTCCCTCGGTCCAACTCCCTGGTCACCCAGTCAAAGAAATCAATCAGATTTGTCTGACAAGACCTGCCTCTGGTGAATCCATGCTGCCTCGTATCCTGTAATCCGCTGGACTCCAGAAAACTCAATATTTTCTCTTTCAGAAGTGTTTCCAATAATTTACTCACCACCGAAGTTAAACTAACCGGCCTGTAGTTTTCAACCACATCCTTACTTCCGCTTTTGTGTAAAGGCACCACATGAGCCTCTCTCCAGTCCTTTGGCACCACTCCCGACTCCAACGAGGCATTGAAAAGGTCAGTCAGTGGAGCTGCTAGAACGTCCCCAAGTTCCCTCAGTATTCCAGGGTGTATCCCATCCGGTCCCATCGCTTTGTCTACTTTAAGTTGAGCTAGTTTCTCACGAACACAGTCTTCTGAAAATTGTTCAAGATGTCCCTCGCTTCTTTTCCTATTTGTGGGTGTTTTCTGAGGTCCTGCTCCTGATTCTTCATCTGTGAACACAGAACAAAAATATTTGTTAAGCAATTCCACTTTATCCTTATCAGCGTCTACATATTCCCCCCCCTGCACCCTTGAGTCTGACAATACCACTTTTGCCCTTCCTCTTCTCACTAATATATCTGAAAAATGTCTTATCCCCCCATTTTATTGCATTGGCTATTTCCTCCTCCTTTTGAATCTTTGCCTTCTTGACTACTTTGCTAGCTTCTCTAAGTTTTTCCAAATACAGATGCCTGTGTTCCTCTCTCTGTGATCTCTTGTATTTCATGAAGGCCTCCCTCTTTTTCTTCACTTTTTCAGCTACTTCCTTCGAAAACCATAGCGGTCTCCTTTTCCTTTTGCCTTTATTTACTATTTTAACAAAAAGGTTGGTTGCCCTTAAAATACCCCCTTTCAGTTTTGCCCACTGTTTTTCTACATCCCCAGCTGTTCCCATCCCACTAACGACTCCCTGACGTATTGGCCCATCTTTGCAAAGTTAGTCTTTCTAAAGTATAAGATCCTCACCTTGGAATGGATTCTAACAGCCCTAGTCCTAATACTGAACCACACCATCTGGTGATCACTGGATGCAAAATGATCTCCCACTACAACATCAGAAACACTTTCACCATTGGTAAGCACCATGTCCAGTATGGCCCCTTCACGTGTGGGGTCTGTTACCAATTGCCTGAATAGTTCTCCCTGTAGAGAATCCAGGATCTCCTTACTTCTAGATGATACTGCAGCAGGAATGTGCCAATCAACATCTGGCATATTGAAATCTCCTATCAGTAGCACTTCCCCTTTCCTAGCAATGCTGCGTATGTCTTCAATTAACTCTCTGTCCACCTCTTCCTCTTGTGAGGGAGGTTTGTATATCACACCAATGCAAATAGATTTCTCTTTCCCTCTTTCTAGTTTAACCCACAATGCCTCCTCTCTCCCTTTTAAGCTCTGTAATTCCAAAGCTTTAATAGTAGTTTTTACATATAGTGCCATTCCTCCTCCCCTTCTTCCTACCCTGTCCTTTCTGAATAAAGTATAGCCAGGTATAGTTACATCCCAATCATGGTTTTCTGTGAACCATGTTTCTGTAACTGCCACAAAATCCAAGTCAGCCACTCCCACCAAAGCTTCAACATCAGGGATCTTATTTCCCATGCTACGGGCATTTATACACACTGCTTTCCATATGTTACCCCTGTTGCCCATTTCCATAAAGGTATTTAATGTATCACCTACCTGGGGGCTTTCACTTACCTGGGGGCTTTCTTCACCCATCCCCAACGAATCTAGTTTAATGCCCTCTTCAGTAGATTAGCCAGTCTACTACCGAAGATGCGTTGACCTTTCTTAGACAGATGGATGCCACCTCTGCTTTGCAACCCTTGGAACAGCATCCCATGGTCTAGGAAACCAAAACGCTCTCGATGACACCATCCACGCAGCCATGCATTCATCTCCAGGATGCGAGCCTCTCTGCCTTGGCCTTTACCCTCAACAGGGAGGATTGAAGAGAACACCACCTGTGCACCTAACTGCTTCACTCTCTGTCCCAGAGCCATGAAGTCACTTTTGATACGTTCCGAGGTATACCTGGCAGTATCCTTTGTTCCAACATGGATTAGCAACATCGGGTAATAGCCAGTGGGCTTGATGAGTCTCGGCAAACTCTCCGTAACATCTTGGATTTTGGCACCAGGCAGACAGCATACCTCTCTGGACATCAAGTCTGGTCTGCAGATGGACGCCTCAGTACCACTCAGAAGAGAGTCTCCAACCACCACTACCCTTCGTTTCCTTCAGGTCACTGTGCTCCTGGTTCTGACGGTTCTCTCCGTTCTTTCTCTGTGTAGAATATCTTTTACTTTTAAAGTGCTTAGAGGGACACTCCACCCTAGCACAGCCCAGGTGTGCTGAATCAAGCCCTGCCCTTGGAGATGAGTGATTGGGGATTACCTCATAGCTCTCCTGATTGAACACACGTTTCCCCACTTCAGCCCTCCTAGAGGCTGTTTGAAACCTGGTGCATTCTGGGACTGGTAGTCTTTTATGAAAACATTCTGTTTTAGTATTTCTACCAGCAAAGACAGGTTGCTTGTTCAGAGCCAATTCACCTCTTTTATAGCTCCCTCGTGAACTATGATAAGCTTCCTTATCACAGTACCGACGGAGCCTGCGCGGGAACGCTCCCCAGCGTCCAATCAGAAAGCTTTTGGGAGCATCCCACAGCACCTGCGTGCTGCCTCTCTCCAGTTCTTCTTTTTCTGCGGAGCCAGCAGGTCGTGTTCCTGTCACCGCAGAGGAATTTCCTTATTTCTTTATTTCTTTTTGTGGTCGCGTCTGCCTTCCCCGACGCTCTACCGGTACCGCCGGTATTTCTTTTCTTTTAAAAAAAAAAAATAATTCATCTGTTTTTTCCTTTTCTTCAGGTGCACTCGCCTTTTTGGGCCTTAGGCCCTAAAAATTTCCTTAACATGGAAAAACCTGCTTCAGGTTTTAAAAAGTGCACAAAATGTGGCGGTACCATTTCCGTCACCGACACCCATGAATGGTGTCTAAAATGTTTAGGTCCTGACCACTCCATCACAGATTGTGTGTCCTGTGCTATGATGTCTAAAAGAGGTCGGCAGAACCGAGCTGCTAAGCTCAGTACCCTGTTTCCCTCTGATGCAGCTTCGGTGGCATCGACGTCTTCCAGGGCTGCTGCTTCTTCCCGTGGATCTCAGGTAACTAAACATAAATCTAGCTGGTCCTCGAAGGGTAGATCTCCTTCTAAGCATCGAGATGCCTCTGGCGTTGCCCTCGAGGATTCTGCACCGGCAAAATTACCCTGGCGGGAGGCTTTGGCTTCCAAAGCACCATCATCGGGGTTTCAGGATGTTCTCAATGGCGCGGCCTGGACCGATCTCCTGGTGCCATGCTCTGGGGTACTGGCGGTTTCCACCAGTACCGATTTCCTAGCATTGGCAGCATCTATGGACCAGAGAATTCTGTCCATAGAACGCAGTCTAGCGGCTTTCCTTGTGACATCGACGCCCTTGATACCGCGACAGACAACTCCACCGGCACTGGCACCGCACCGGCACAGGCATCGGTATTGGTATCGCAACCAGTACCGATAACATCGACATCGGCATCGGTGTCTGCCATGCCGGTACCCTGTCCTCCAATGCCCGCCAGTACCGATTCCCCGGTACCGGTTATTCCCGATACCAATTTTGCTCGGTACGGGTATCGGGCTTTGCAGGAGCATCCAGACAGACGATACTTTGATTCCTCAGAAGAATCTGAGGACTCTAAAAGTTCTGTCGATGCAGCAATGATTCTTCCACAGGAGTCCTCCTCCCCTAAACGCAGGATGTCTCCTCCAGAGGACATGTCTTTCCAAGACTTCATCCGAGAGGTGGCTCAGGGCCTGTCCATCACTGTTGTCCCTGAGACAGAGCCAAGGGCCAAGGAGTTGGATATTTTACAATATCCCAAAACCCCTAAGGAGGCAGCTACCCTACCCATTCGTGAGATTCTATATGATCTCATGTTGAGGATGTGGGAAACACCTCTTACCACCTCTTCTCATTTTCGTAGGTTAGATACCATGTATCGTGTCCCTCCTTGTCCTGGTTTCCATAAAACTCAGCTTCCTCATCACTCTATTGTGGTGGAATCTGCTATGAGAAGGATTAAAAGTGCAAAAAGACATGCCTCTAATCCTCCAGGACGTGAATGCAGAACTCTGGATGCTTTTGGACGTAGAGTCTTTCAAGCTTCCATGCTTGCTGCAAGAATCAGTTCCTATAGTCTCTACATGGGAATGTTCCTAAAGGAAGTTACTGATCATCTACAGACTTTAAGTCCTTTCATCTCTGAGGATAAAAGGCAAGAGTTTCTCACTTGGCTCAAACATGCCCAAGATGTCTCTAAATTCTCCAACCGTGCAGCCTTCGACTGCTTTGAATGTATAAGCAGAGCCTCGGCTATTGCCATAGGTGCATGTAGAATTGCTTGGCTCAAAGCATCTGATTTAGAGCTCTGGGTACAAGATAAATTGGGAAATATCCCTTGTATTGGTGAGAACCTGTTTGGTAAAGATTGGCAAGAAAAAGCCAATGAAATGGATGCTGAAAATTCCACTTTGGATAGACTATCCAAGTCTACTGCTGATCCTGTCAGGAAAAAGTTCAAGAAAACACCTTTTTCTAAAAAGAAAATATTTTATCCTGCTTATGGTCAGCAGGCATCTTCTGCAGGTCAGTTTTCAACCAAACGTCAGCAACCACCCAAACAGAAGAAAGCAAAGGCTGCTAGGCCTCAACCGGCCCAGCAACCTCAGCCTCCTCAGGGCTTTTGACTTTCAGCTAGAGAACTTAGCCTTTCTGGCTCTGGAAGGACCAGAACCGTCCACCATTCCAGGAAGGTTATGTCATTTTGCTCCCAGGTGGGGGCAAATAACAGCAGAGCATTGGACACTCTCCATCATAAAAGAGGAGTACAAACTTCATTTTTCAAGCATGCCCCCTTCCACAATGATAAGGCAGTTCAATGCTCCGACCTCCCTCATCCACCTGTTACGTCAGGAGGTTACCATCCTTCTTGCCCAAGGGGCAATAGAAGAAGTGCCTCTTCATCAACAGGGCACAGGATTCTATTCCCCTTATTTTCTTATTCCAAAGAAAACAGGGGGATACAGACCTATCTTAGATCTCAGAGAATTGAACAAATTCCTTGTCAAGGAGAAATTCAAAATGATTTCTCTAGGAGCTCTGCTTCCATACCTTCAGAGTCAGGATTGGCTTTGTTCTCTAGATCTCAAGGATGCGTACACTCATGTTCTCATCCATCCAAACCACAGAAGGTTCCTGCGGTTCCTTTACCAGGAAAAGCACTACCAATACAGGGTGCTTCCTTTTTGTCTGGCATCTGCACCAAGGGTGTTCACGAAATGCATGGCTGTGGTGGCAGCATTTCTACGCACTCTGGGAATATTCGTCTTCCCTTACTTGGACGACTGGCTCATTCGAGCTCCAACACAGTCAGAGGCCAAGACTTCCCTATCCTGCACAATGCGTATTTAGCGCTGGTAATAAACATCCCAAAATCCACTCTAACTCCTACTCAGTCTCTATTTTTATTTATTTTATTTATTTACATTCTCTTATATACCGCGCTATTCTGCATCAGTGCGGTTTACATTGAACAAGCTGAAATTACATTGAACAGGGCATTATAACTTGGAGATAACTATTTTACAGGGAACATGGGCTATGGAGGGTTAAGTGGCTTGCCCAAGACCACAAGGAGCACCTGTGGGACTAGAATCCCCAGTCCTTCCGGCCCAAGGTTGCTGTCCTCTAGTGGGATTTGAACCTAGTCTCTAGAGTTCATAGGAGCCTTGCTGGATACCACAAGGGCAAGGGCCTATCTTCCCCAGGCCCGCTGCCTTCGCTTGGTGCAGTTAGCTTCTCAAGCAGTGCTAAAGCCCCTTTTAACTGCTCGAGAGATGTTACAGTTACTAGGCCACATGGCATCCACTGTGCATGTGGTACCATATGCTCGCCTTCACGTGAGGGCAGCTCAGTGGACTTTATCCACCCAATGGACCCAGGCATCAGACTGCCTGTTAGACAAAATAGCAAACACAAGTTGCCTCATTTTGTCTTTCCAGTTGTGGAAGTCCACTCAAAACCTGTTGCTGGGGTCCCCCTTTCAGCAACCCCTGCCCCAAGTAGCTCTTACAACAGATGCTTCTCCAATGGGTTGGGGAGCTCATCTGCAAGACCTCTCCACCCAAGGCACCTGGTCCCCACAGGAGAGTTGTCTACATATCAATCTCTTGGAGCTCAGAGCAATCTTCCTTGCTCTGCGAGTGTTCCACACCCTGCTCAGCTACAAGACAGTCCTTATTCAGACGGACAATCAAGTAGCCATGTTCTACGTGAACAAGCAGGGGGGAACAGGCTCTCTGTCGCTTTGCAACAAAGCTTTGCGACTGTGGGCCATCGCCAGAGAGCATCAGATTCATCTTCTGGCAGTGTATCTTCCAGGCGTTCAAAACTCTTGGGCTGAGAAACTCAGTCGAGTTCTGCTTCCATGCGAGTGGTCTCTACATGCAGACCAGGTAGCCAGGATTTTTCAACTTTGGGGAACCCCGGACATAGACCTCTTTGCAAGTCCGTGGAATGCCAAACTTCCCCGCTTCTGTTCCAGAACTCCGGCTCAGGGAGCTCAGGCAAAGGATATAAGAACATAAGAACATACAATGTGTGCCTTCGAGTCAGTCCTGACTCCTGGTGACCCAGAAGCTCCTGGGTTTTCTTGGCAATGTGTCACTGGAAGTAGATTGCCAGGCCTTTCTTCCGAGGCAATGGAGGGTTAAGTGACTTGCCCAAGGCCACAAGGAGTGCTAGTGGGAATTGAACCCTGGTTGCTTGGTTACTAAGCCAGTGTTCTAACTACTAGGCTAAGAACATAAGATATGCCATACTGGGTCAGACCAAGGTCCATCAAGCCCAGTATTCTGTTTCCAACAGTGGCCAATCTAGGTCATATGTACCTAGCAGTCTCCCCAAGGGACACAGGTTCCACAATGCTTGTATTGGTTCAAGCATTGATATCCTGGGTCCCTTCTTATTAATGGTTTATGGACCTTTCCTCCAGGAACTTGTCCAAACCTTTTTTAAACCCAGCTACACTAACAGCCTTTACTACAGCCTCCGGTAACAAATTCCAGAGTTTGATTACACGTTGAGTGAAAAAATTATTTTCTTTTATTAGTCTTAAATAGTTTACCCTGTAGCTTCATTGCATGTCCCCTAGTCTTTCTATATTCTGATAAGGTAAACAATCGATCTACGTTTACCCGTTCCACTCCGTTCATTAATTTATAGACTTCTCTTTTCCAGTTTAAAGAGCCCTAACCTTTTTAGCCTTTCTTCATAGGAATATCCTTCCATCCCCTTCACCATTTTGGTGGCTCTTCTCTGAACCTTTTCTAAAATCGCTATATCCTTTTTAAGATATGGCGACCAGAATTGCACACAATATTCAAGGTGCGGTCTCACCATGGAACGATATAGAGGCATTATAATATCTTTTGTTTTATTTTCCATTCCTTTCCTTATCATACCTAGCATTCTATTTGCTCTCTTGGCCGCCGCTGCACACTGGGCCGAGGGTTTTAACATGGTATCCACAATGATGCCTAAATCTTTTTCCTGGGTGGTGGTTCCTAATGTGGAATCTTGCATCGTGTAACCATAGTTTGGGTTGTTCTTCCCTAGGTGCATAACCTTGCACTTGTCCACATTAAATTTCATCTGCCATTTTGATGCCCAGTCTTCCAATTTATCAAGATCCTCTTGCAATTTTCCACAATCCTCTTAGGTTTTAACAACTTTAAATAGTTTTGTGTAATCTGCAAATTTGATAACCTCACTCGTTATTCCACTTTCCAGGTCATTTATGAATATGTTAAAAAGCAGCGGACCCAGCACAGATCCCTGGGGTACACCACTATTCACCTTTCTCCATTGGGAAAATTGGCCATTTAGCCCTACCCTCTGCTTTCTATCTTTTAACCAGTTCCTGATCCACAATAGTACACTGCCTCCTATCCCATGACTCTTTAGTTTTGCCAAAAGTCTCTCATGAGGGACCTTGTCAAAGGCTTTCTGAAAGTCCAGATACACAATATCAACCGACTCACCTTTGTCCACCTGATTATTCACTCCTTCAAAAAAACATAACAGATTAGTAAGACAAGATCTTCCTTGTCTAAAGCCATGTTGGCTGTCTCCCATTAGGTCATGACTATCTACATGCTGAGTAATTTTATTCTTTATGATGGTTTCTACCATTTTTCCCGGTACTGATGTCAGGCTCACCGGTCTGTAGTTTCCCGGATCACCCCTGGAACCCTTTTTAAAAAATTGGTGTTACATTGGCGATCCTCCAGTCTTCAGGTATTAGAGATGATTTCAATGATAGTTCACAGATTACTAATAGCAGGTCTGCAATCTCATATTTCAGTTCTTTCAACACCCTTGGAAGTATGCCATCTGGCCCAGGTGATTTGCTACTCTTCAGCTTATCTAATAGTTGTAATACATCTTCCCGATGTATCGCTATTTCCTTCAATTCTTCCGCACCTTTAAATACCACTTCAGTCATGGGTAACATCCCTACATCTTCCTCAGTAAAGACTGAAGCAAATAATTCATTCAGTCTCTCCGCTATCGCCTTTTTGCCTCTTAGTGCTCCTTTAACCCCTTTATCATCTAATGGACCAACTGACTCTCTCACAGGTTTTTTGCTAAGAATGTACTTGAAAAGGTCTTTACTTCGCATTTTTGCTTCTGCAGCAAGCTTCTTCTCAAATTCTCCCTATGCCTGCCTTATCAATGCCTTGCATTTGACTTGCCAGTGCTTGTGCTGTTTCCAGATTTCGTCGTTTCGCTCTTTTTTCCATTTCCTGAAAGATGCTTTTTTGGCAACAACAGCCTCTCTGACCTCACCTCCTTCACTGGGGTCAAGACTTCCTGTATGCCTTTCCACCCATTCCCCTAATTCCCAAAACCCTGTTCAAGCTTCAGAGAGACAGAGGCCATATGATTCTCATAGCTCCACATTGGCTACGGCAAGTGTGGTACCCTCTGCTTCTACATCTCTCTCAAGCTCCCTCCCTGGAGTTAGGGTCTGCTCCAGATCTCCTGTCTCAGGAGGACGGAATGTTATGGCATCCCAATCCCCAGTCTCTGCATCTCAGGACTTGGTTGCTGAAGGCCTAGATCTCTAAGATCTTCATCTTTCTCAACAGGTGAAAGATGTTCTTTATGCTTCCACTAGATGTTCTTATGCTTTTAAGTGGAAGAGGTTTACTATTTGGTGTTCTGAAAAGGGTCTTAACCCCCTTGCCATACCTCTGGAATCTTTGCTGGAGTATCTCCTCCATTTGTCTAATGCAGGCCTTAAGACAAATTCAGTAAGGGTCCATTTGAGTGCTATTGCAGCTTCCCTTAAGCCTCTAAATGGACAACCTATTTCCTCTCATCCTCTTATAGCAAGATTCATGAGAGGCCTCCTTCTAACTAAGCCTCCCATTAGACCACCTCCGGTGGCATGGGACTTGAACCTGGTTCTTGGTCAGCTCATGAAGCCGCCTTTTGAACCTTTGGCTATCACCTCCTTGAAATTTCTTTCTTGGAAGGTTATCTTTCTCATTGCAATCACATCAGCACGCCGCATTAGTGAATTGCAAGCACTGGTAGCTAATCCACCTTATACAAGGTTCCATCATGACAAGGTAGTCCTTAGGACTCATCCACACTTTATGCCTAAGGTGGTCTCTCCTTTTCACCTCAACCAAGAGGTCTACCTACCTGTCTTTTTTCCAGGACCTCATGCATCAAATGCAGAGAGGAATCTTCATACCTTGGACTGTAAAAGAGCTCTGGCTTTTTACTTACAGAGGACACAGCAACATAGGAAGTCCTCTCAACTCTTTGTTGGTTTTGATCCTTCTCATTTGGGACTTCCAGTTTCCAAGAGAACACTATCTAACTGGATTGCTCAGTGTATTTCTTTCACCTATCAGAGTAAGATCCTTTCTCTGGAGGGCCATGTCACAGCTCACAATGTGAGGGCCATGGCAGCCTCAATGGCTCATCTAAACTCTGTGTCTATCGACGACATCTGTCGAACAGCCACTTGGGCCTCGGTTCATACCTTCACAGCCCATTACTGCTTGGACAAGGACTCCCGCCCTGATGCCTTGTTTGGTCAGGCTGTTCTCCAACACCTGTTCCATACCAAATCAACTCCTACCTGCCATGCCTGGTTGGATGCCAGAGATCCATGGGCGGAAGAGGAGCCCTTCACAGGGACACACAAGCTCTGGGGTCTCTCCCTGGCATCTAAAGCTAGGGAGTCCCCCATATGTGAGGACTACATTCCTGCTTGTTCCTGGAGATAGCATAGTTACTCACCTGTAACAGGTGATCTCTGGGAACAGCAGGAATTTAGTCTTCACAACCCACCCACCTCCCCTAGGAGTTGTATCTCTCTATCTATCTCTTTCTCTTTCCCTCTCTCTCTCTCTCTTTGTCTCAGCTTTAAACTCAACTGGAGAGAGACAGTTGGGAAAGGTGGGAAGGCAGCACGCAGGCGCTGTGGGATGCTCCCAAAAGCTTCCTAATTGGACGCTGGGGAGCGTTCCCGCGTAGGCTCCGTCGGTACCGATGATACCCATATGTGAAGACTAAATTCCTGCTGTTCCCGGAGATCACCTGTTATAGGTGAGTAACTATGCTATATTGCACCATTGCCCAGTTAGCACCCGCGGATAAAATTTAGGCACAGCAAATGCTGGTCTGTCTGTACCCATGGGAGCTAACTGGGCAGCAGCTCAATATCACCGCTTCTCGGTTAGCTTCTGGCGGCTTGTGGGCTGTGCGATGACCCCCTGATATTCAGTGCCGGGGCCGTATATGACCCCGGCATTGAATATCCAGAGTTAAAGTTCGGCAGCGACAGCTATGCACTGTAGCAGCACATAGCCATCCCAAAGGAATATTGGGCCCTTTCTGTTTTATCAGACAGTTCATGAATACTTCAAAAAAGCTGTTGTTACTTATCGGATTCCAAAGTTATACTTGATCCATTTATATTCCACTAATACTGCAAGATGATATAACATGTTTTGAAGCTATCCTTGTGCCTCAGGGTTCTGCTGTTTTTGATGGCTCCATTAATAGTGCTACTGCATTACTTTGTTGGCTAGGTTTCACCTTTTATAAAGGTGCCTATGTGCTTTTCCCTCACTTGGTTTGCTGCTTGTCATGCTGTGAGGGCTTGTGTGCATCAGTGATGCTGAGGGCTAAGCTATCGGTAGCTTAACTACTGGCAGGGTCTCCCAAGATGGACAGGTCTCAGCTGAGGTGCCAGACCAAGACAAACCACCCATCTGGGCAGCAGCAGAATGGGATAGTGTTGACGGCGGAGGATCACATTTCTGTGACAACGGCAACAACACTAAAATTTAACCTGTGCAGAAGAAAGGCCTGGCAACCTACTTCCATATCTTGCCATGAAAACCCAATGGATAGTCACAACAAAACAAATTGCACTATAGCGCTGGAAGATAAGACCTCCACTGAGGCCCCGTCCTGCTGAACCTTGAGAACAGACCGCGCAATGAGCGGGGTGGGAGGAAACACATACAGAAGGCAGCAAGACAAGACAAGGAGAAGTACTAGGAGTACAAGGAGAGGCTGTTGTTGCCAAAAAAGCATCTTTCAAGAAATGGAAAAAAGAGCCAAATGATGAAACCTGGAAACAGCACAAGCACTGGCAAGTCAAATGCAAGGCATTGATAAGGCAGGCAAAGAGAGAATTTGAGAAGAAGCTTGCTGCGGAAGCAAAAACGCGAAATAAAGACCTTTTCAAGTACATTCGTAGCAAAAAACCCGTGAGAGAGTCAGTTGGTCCATTAGATGATAAAGGGGTTAAAGGAGCACTAAGAGGCGACAAGGCGATAGCGGAGAGACTGAATGAATTCTTTGCTTCGGTCTTTACTGAGGAAGATGTAGGGATGTTACCCACGACTGAAGTGGTATTTAAAGGTGTGGAAGAATTGAAGGAAATATCGATACATCGGGAAGATGTCCTACAACTATTAGATAAACTGAAGAGTAGCAAATCACCTGGGCCGGATGGTATACATCCAAGGGTGTTGAAAGAACTGAAATTTGAGATTGCAGACCTGCTATCAGTAATCTGTGAACTATCATTAAAATCATCTCTAATACCTGAGGATTGGAGGATCGCCAATGTAACACCAATTTTTAAAAAGGGTTCGAGGGGTGATCCGGGAAACTACAGACCGGTGAGCCTGACATCAGTACCGGGAAAAATGGTAGAAACCATCATAAAGAATAAAATTACTCAGCATATAGATAGTCATGACCTAATGGGAGACAGCCAACATGGCTTTAGACAAGGAAGATCTTGTCTTACTAATCTGTTATGTTTTTTTGAAGGAGTGAATAAACAGGTGGACAAAGGTGAGTCGGTTGATATTGTGTATCTGGACTTTCAGAAAGCCTTTGACAAGGTCCCTCATGAGAGACTTTTGGCAAAACTAAAGAGTCATGGGATAGGAGGCAGTGTACTACTGTGGATCAGGAACTGGTTAAAAGATAGAAAGCAGAGGGTAGGACTAAATGGCCAATTTTCCCAATGGAGAAAGGTGAATAGTGGTGTACCCCAGGGATCTGTGCTGGGTCCGCTGCTTTTTGACATATTCATAAATGACCTGGAAAGTGGAATAACGAGTGAGGTTATCAAATTTGCTGATGACACAAAACTATTTAAAGTTGTTAAAACCCAGGAGGATTGTGGAAAATTGCAAGAGGATCTTGATAAATTGGAAGACTGGGCATCAAAATGGCAGATGAAATTTAATGTGGAGAAGTGCAAGGTTATGCACCTAGGGAAGAACAACCCAAACTATGGTTACACGATGCAAGGTTCCACATTAGGAACCACCACCCAAGAAAAAGATTTAGGCGTCCTTGTGGATACCATGTTAAAACCCTCGGCCCAGTGTGCAGCGGCGGCCAAGAGAGCAAATAGAATGCTAGGTATGATAAGGAAAGGAATGGAAAATAAAACAAAAGATATTATAATGCCTCTATATCGTTCCATGGTGAGACCGCACCTTGAATATTGTGTGCAATTCTGGTCGCCATATCTTAAAAAGGATATAGCAATTTTAGAAAAGGTTCAGAGAAGAGCCACCAAAATGGTAAAGGGGATGGAAGGCTACTCCTATGAAGAAAGGCTAAAAAGGTTGGGGCTCTTTAACCTGGAAAAGAGACGGCTGAGGGGAGATATGATAGAAGTCTATAAATTAATGAACGGAGTGGAACGGGTAAACGTAGATCGATTGTTTACCTTATCAGAATATAGAAAGACTAGGGGACATGCAATGAAGCTACAGGGTAAACTATTTAAGACTAATAAAAGAAAATATTTTTTCACTCAACGTGTAATCAAACTCTGGAATTTGTTACCGGAGGATGTAGTAAAGGCTGTTAGTGTAGCTGGGTTTAAAAAAGGTTTGGACAAGTTCCTGGAGGAAAGGTCCATAAACCATTATTAAGAAGGGACCCAGGATATCAATGCTTGAACCAGATTGGCCACTGTTGGAAACAGAATACTGGGCTTGATGGACCTTGGTCTGACCCAGTATGGCATATCTTATGTTCTTATGTTCTTAACACATGCAAGGAAATAGAATCAGAAACTATTAGAGGAAGAAGAATATCGGCTTTCCTAAAGCTACAAGAATTAAAGAAAAAATTCCAGCCTCGAATTTAGAATGTTACAAGATGCTCAAGGATCCATGTTGAATGATACTGAGAAGATTAACAAAAGGTGGAAAGAATATACAAAGTTATTACATGATAAAGATCAAGTGGACCAACAGCCGTTTCAACCTGTACCTTATGATCCGGAACCATTGGTGATGAAAGAAGAAGATGAAGCAGCATTGAAAGCCTTATCAAAGAACAAAGCACCAGGCATTGATGGCATTCCCATAGAAGTATTACAGCAATCTGATGCAGCTGTTACCGTACTTACAAGGCTTTGCCAGGAAATTTGGAACAAAGTTATATATCCCAATCAACGGTGATCAAATCAATAATCCCTGTGAAAATCACCAATCTAATCCCTGAAAAATTCTAAAAAATGATTTTGTCGGAGCATACCGAAGGAGGATAGAACTTTTTATCATCCACTCCAGATGGTAAACTTCATTTTACTCAAAATAGGTTCACCAAAATAATCATTAGAAAATCCAAACTTATCTTAAAACGTTGCTGCTTTGTGGTGCATGATGTCTCAAAGGCACGTTTTAAGATAAGTTTGGATTTTCTAATGATTATTTTGGTGAACCTATTTTGAGTAAAATAAAGTTTACCATCTGGAGTGGATGATAAAAAGTTCTATCCTCCTTGGGTATGCTCCGACAAAATGAAATGCAAGCAGGATTCAGGAAAAGGCGAGGAACGAGAGACATCATAGTGAATGTGAGATGGATCCTTGAAAAGACTAAAGAATACCAAATGGATATCTATATGTATTTTATTGACTACAGCAAGGCTTTTGACTGTGTAAACCATGAGAAACTCTGGGTCACATTAAGAAGCATGTGTATACCAGAACATCTGATCGTTCTCTTGCACAACCTTTACATTGATCAAGAAGCAACAATTGGAAAGGAACAAGGAGAAACAGAATGGTTTAAAATCTGCAAAGGTGTACGACAAGGCTGCATACTTTCCCCCTACCTTTTTAATTTATATGCAGAATAAATCATCAGAGAAGCAGGATTGTATGAAGACAGCAGAGGTGTGAAGATTGGTGGAAGAATCATCAACAACCTTCGCTATGCTGATGATACCACATTACTGGGCGAAAGTGAAGATAATTTGAAACAAGATCAAGGAACATAGTCTTAAAATGAGCCTGCACCTTAATGTAAAGAAGACAAAGATCATGACATCTGGCAAAATCAATAAGTTCATTGTTGATGGAGAAAAAATGGAAATTGTGGACAACTTTAACCTACTTGGATCAACTATCAGTAATGAAGCAACAAGCAGTCAAGAAATCCGATGACGCATTGCACTTGGCAGAATGGCTTTGAAGGATCTAGACAAGATTTTCAAGAGCAGAGATGTCTCTGTCCATGCAAAGATTTGACTTCAGGTCATGGTATTTTCAGTAACATCATATGGATGCGAAAGTTGGACAGTGAAAAAGATAGAGAGAAAGAAAATTGATGCCTTTGAATTATGGTGCTGGCGGTGAATACTGTGTATACCATGGACTGCCCGAAGAACAAACCAGTCGGTACTAGAGGAGATCAAACCTAAGCTTTCTTTAGAAGCTCAGATGACAAGACTTCGACTTTCATACTTTGGACACATCATGCGAAGAGAGAGATCATTAGAGAAAGACATCATGCTTGGCAAGGTAGAAGGTCAGTGCAAAAGAAGAAAGCCAGCAATGAGATGGATCGATACAATAATGGCAGCTACGGGTACCAGTCTGTCAACAATGAGCCGCCTGACTCAAGACCGAACACAGTTTAGGACAAATATCCAGCGGGTCTCCGTGAGTCGACACTGACTCTACCGCACTTAACAACATTTATACTTATTTATTCTATAAAATAGGCATTTTCAAAGGCATTTACACAGATTCCATACCTGCAAACTGTGTAAATGCCACTCTGGGATATTCAGCGGCACTAACACAGTTAGTGTTACTGATTGTCCCCGGTTACTGTCGCTAAGCTGTTAGCATCGAGTTGTTCTGGGGCAGAGCAGAGGCAGCAGCCATCGCTGACCAGGCAGTGCTGATATTGAGCTACTGCCCAGTTAGCAGTATGTGGCAGAAATGAGGCATGGGAAACCCTAGCCTAACTTCTGCCATTTTAGCTAACTGGGCTGCGACTTAATATTGCCACTGCCCGGTTAGCCTCGTGGCAATGCGGCAAACCTGAATATTCAATGCCAGGGCCAGATATTTAATTTATTTATTTATTTAACATTTCTTATATACCGCCTTTCATGATATCAAGGCGGTTTACATTGAACAGGGCATTATAACTTGGAGATAACTATTTTACAGGGAACATGGGCTATGGAGGGTTAAGTGGCTTGCCCAAGACCACAAGAAGCACCTGTGGGACTAGAAACCCCAGTCCTTCCGGCCCAAGGTTGCTGATATGAACCCAGCATTGAAAATCCAGGTTTAATATCCCACCTATACATCTCAAACGATGTCTCTTGGAAAACCCATGCATGATGTATGTATCAGTACATGCGATCTTGTTGGCACACGTGCATAGTCCTTGTTAAATTGTTAATGTAAAAAGTTACAGTTCCTTGGAAGCATTTAACTTTTTTCTATGTACACCGCTTTGACCCGGTGAAAAGCGGTATAAAAGTTCAGATACATAAATAAAAGGCCCTCTCTGTGTGCAATACAGAGAAGCTGCTATAAAAGTAAGATCAAAGGGAGAGAAAATACTCCATAACAGTGGCCATAACAGGACAAGAAAACTACCGTGTACATAAAGGGCAGTTAAAGAGGTTTTTTTCCAGATTCTGGTGCTCTTCCGTATGCTCCCTCATCAAGTTATGTTTCTTGCGTGAATGCAGGATGCAATATACTTTACTGCTGCATCTGATGCTTCTCCAGTTTCTCTCAGAATTATACAGTTTTTCAGTTTGCTTTTCTCTGTCAGCTTTGGGGAATGTGCATCTCTGATATCCTTGTATTTAGTACAGTGCACATCTGTTTCTTTTTGTCCGGTGTTGCATTGCAGAATGTGGCTTTTTGGGGTTCTCAGGTCAGGTTTGTCTGCTAACACAATGAATATGGGAAATCAGCTGGGTCTATACAGATGAAAAGTTTACAGATATACTTTTGCGTAGTCATCCTCTCAAAAATGTCACCTTAGGATGGACAGAAACGGCACAAGGGACTTATGAGGAGCATATTCAAAGCGGTTTAGCCAGTTAGCCAGACCCTTTAATCGGCTAAGCTGTGGCGATCCCAATACTCAGCAGTACTATCAGTGCCGCTGAGTATCTCCACAGACCGCAGAAATGCTGAATTGTTATGTAAACCGCTGTGATTTAAGGATAAGGGTGGTTTAGAAAACCTGTTAAATAAATAATTTTATTTATTTATTTATTTAGTAAACATTTGTATACCGCTGCTTCCTACGATCAGCCGCGGTTTACTTTACAGAATCATCATGTATCGTACAATACAATGAATTTTTAAGACTACAATTTTGATTTGAGCAATGATTTACATAACACACGAATTAGTGATTAGATACTTTTCACAAATCTGAATAAACATTAGATTAAAAGGTGCGCGGGAGGGGGATAAAATATACATATATACAGGATTACATATCGGTCGTCCATATGCTGCATGTATTCCGAGTGTCATTATGGGGGTCAGATGAGAACTTGTTGTGGTAAGGTGCTGTAATTAGGTTGGGTTGTAGTATGCCTGGAATAAATGAGTTTTGAGGTTCCTTCTGAATTCATTCAGGTTATTTGACATTCGGAGTTCAGGAGGGAGCTGGTTCCAGTGGATCAGCGCTGCATAGGTGAATGCTCTGTTGCTTGTTTCTGTTTTAACGGATCTTATGCTGGTTGGGACACAGAGAGTGTTGAGATGTATGGTTCTTCTGTTCCTGTTGTGCGCTTGCTTAGTGATTAGGTTGTCAAGGTATGAGGGAGCAATATTGTGAATGAGTTTAAACGTTGTTATGAGTAGTTTGTAGATGATGCGGGCGGTTACCGGGAGCCAATGTAGTTCCATAAGTACTGGTGTTCTGTGATCCGTGACGTTTTTTCCATGATGATTCTTGCAGCAACATTTTGAGCCATTTGTAAGATATTTAGGGTGCTCTTCGGAAGCCCTTGTAGAATGGCGTTGCAGTAGTCCAGGTGAGGAATGATTAGCGCTTGTGCGACAGTCCTGAAGTCAGATTTTTCTAGGATACTGCGAAGTGGTTGGAGAACTTTCAATTTGTAAAAGATGGCTCGGTTGACTGTTCGGAGATGTTTATTCATCTTAAGGTTGTTGTCTAGTAGGACCCCTAGGTACTTTATTGCAGGCTTCGCATGGTATATGTTTTTGTTGAGGGCGACTGTGGTGGGTGGGGAGAAGTTGGTTTTTTTGGAGATAAACATGACCTCTGTTTTTTTGTGGTTTATTGACATGTTGTTTTGTTGAAGCCATGTTTGCAACATGTCAAGGTATTTTTCCAGTGGAGTGAAATCCGGCTGCGTTGTGTTTAGTCGTGTGTACAGCATCACATCGTCAGCATAGATGTGGTAATTGATGTTGCACTTCTGAAAGATCTGACAGATTGGTTTTATATAAAGTTTGAAAAGTAGAGATGACAAGGCAGATCCTTGCGGGATCCCCTGAGTCTGGGGGAAGGCATCAGCTTTGTCGTTGTTGAATAGGACTTGTTGCATCCTATTGGATATGTATGATGCAAACCACTTTAGGGGGGTTCCTGTTATACCTATTGATGATAGTCGGTTTAAGAGGGTGCTGTGATGTACTGTATCAAATGCTGCTGAGATGTCTATAAATACAAGTATGAACATGTCATTTTTGTTCTCAAGACCTCTGAGGAGGTTGTCGAGGAGTGCTAGCAGTAGGGTTTCAACTCCGTGATGCTGACGGAACCCATATTGATGTATGTCCAGGGCATTCCTATCGTCAATGTGATCTTGCAGCTGCTGCTGGACTGCTTTTTCAATTGTTTTTGCTAAGAAAGATATACTCGAGATTGGCCTATATGACGCAGGATCACTTTTGTTGAGAGATCTGTTCTTTAAGATGGGCCTTATAAGCGATCTCTTGAGATAGGTAGGCATTGCACCTTGTTGAAGAGACTGATAAATAAAAGATGCCCTGTTAAAATTGGAGTGGTCTGTGGACAGATCGGGGGCAATCCTAGTTGCTGTGCGGTCAGCAGCGATATTTAGCCGCTAACCAGATAGCAAGCTGTAAATCTGATGAAACTGGATATTTAGCAACGGATTCTGCATACATTATTATGGTGCTGAATTTCTGGTATACTTAAAATGCAGCAACCAGGTGCTTTAAAAGCGCTTGACCACCTCTACTGAATATCGGCCCCTCTCTTTTAAAGAGACCATTTTTAAGCCTATGCAATGCTTGTTATGTGATATTTATTTATTTAACAATCATAGGATTCAGAGCAGTTTACATATAACATGAACCAAAACACAAATAAAAGTTACATTGAACAAGGGACATTAAACTTGGAAGATTATATGGAGTAACAGATAATGCAATTGTACCCATGTTGAGGGTGATTTATTACAGCATATATGGGGCAGATAGTTGGGAAGATATGGGTTTGTCTACTGAGGTTTCAGTATATGTTTCTTTGTTTATGGGGTGTTCCTGTAGTATTCCGTAAATAGGAATGTCTGATGTAAACTGTGATGCAGTCCTTGGGAGATGTTGGAAAATGGTTTTATATAATTGCCAGCAGTGTGTATACCAACAGGAACAAAACACTAAAAGCCATTGCTTCAAGGAATAATGAATATAATCTCTGAACAGATAGTTCTAACAGCTCAGGAATGTGAGGAGGGCTGCTGGGTACAAAGGCGTCTCTGGAGACATCCTTTGAGGAGCCATCCATAGAAGTGTGGTGCATTTGTACTTCCCTTTATTTATTTATTTATTTATTTATTTATTTATTTATTACAGTTTCTTATATACCGCGCTATTTAGAATCAGCGCGGTTTACATTATAACAAAACGACCATAACGACAAACTGTCAGGTTTTACATTGAACAGGAGTACAAACTTGGATAACTGGGTTAACTATATACATAAACTATTTACACTGCAGTGTGAGGGCATTTCTAGATTGGGTCATTTCTTGGAGGGGATATCTAGTTCAGTTGCTGTCTGGGAAATATTGGCAGAAAAGGTATGTTTTGAGAGCCTTTCTGAACTGATATAGATTGGTAATGGCTCTAATGTCAGGGGGTAGGGTGTTCCAGCATTTTGGTACATAAAAACTGAATGCCCTGTTTGTGGTGTTCGTGTTGGACTTTGTTGAAGCCTTTGGTATTGCTAGCAGGTTTACAGCTGATGTTCTTCTTTCTCTGTTGGGGGGGGACCATGTGGATTAGATTCGTGAGTGAGAGGGATGAGGTGCCTTTGATTGCCTTAAATGCTAATACAAGGGATTTGAAGGTGATTCTCCCGTGAATTGGTAGCCAGTGTAGCTGTTTGAGAATAGGAGTCACGTGGTCGTTTTCTGGATGCACCGTAGAGGACCCTAGCTGCGGCATTCATGGCCAACTGTAAGGGAGTTAGTGTGGATTGGGGGAGACCTTGTAGGATGGCATTTGCAAAGTCAAAATGCGGCAGGATCAGCGCTTGATATATGGTACGGACATCGTCTGGGTCCAGCAGGGAGCGTAGGTGTTTGAGGGAACGGATTTTGAAGTATATGGTTTTGACTACGCTGCTTATGTGGCGTCTCATGTCTAGATGTTGGTCCAGTGTAACTCCCAAATATTTTATTGCATCTTTAGTTTGCAAATCAGCTTCCTTGACACTGACGTGGGATGGGGGCGTAAAGTTGGAGTCTCTGGAGATGAAAAGGACCTCTGTTTTTTTTATGCTGGATACGTAGGTTCTGTGTCTGGAGCCATGTTGAAACTGCATTGAAACAATCTGTGAGTGGGGTCAGGTCCATGTGGGTTGTGGAGAAAGGCATGTATAAAAGAATGTCATCTGCATATATCATGCAGCTTACGTTGAATGATCTTATGATATTACATATGGGCTGCATGTAGATATTGAAGAGTAAGGAGGATAATGAGGATCCTTGAGGTACCCCTTGTTTTTGATGGAAGTGGCTAGACTCTTCTGATCCAGACTTCACATATTGCCATCTATCGTCCAGATAAGACTTGCACCATTTTAGTGCCTTGTTGCAGACACCCTTTTCTTTTAGTCTTCCCAGGAGGATTTCGTGACTCACGGAGTCAAAAGCCGCGGCGATGTCTAGGAAAATGAGGACAAAACCTTGATGGATGTTGTCAATTCCTGTGATGATATTGTTGATTAGACCAGTGAGTAGTGTCTCAACCCCATGATGTTCTCTGAACCCATGTTGACAGTTATCTAAGGGAGCAACAGAGTCTATGTGATCTTGAATTTGCCGTTGTGCTTCCTTCTCAATTATTTTGGCTAGGATGGGGATGCTAGCTATTGGTCGATAGGAGTCCACCCTTTGGGGGTCCAGTTTGGGGTTTTTCAGTAATGGTCTAATGGAAGTCTGTTTGAGTGAAGTGGGAAAATAACCTGTTGTAAAGGAGAGTTTCATTATATTTGCGATGACAGGACTGAGCACATCACGTAGTTCCTTGATCCAAAAAGCTGGACATGGGTCGGTCTGTGCAGTGGAGGTGTTGAGTGATGCTATGGTGTTCTCAATACATTTATTGGATGGTGTGGAAAAAAAGTTAAGTGGAGAGAGGTCCGCCGGTTCTTGATATTGGACTGCTGTGACCTTGTTAGTTTGTACAATCTTGGTTTGCAGATAATCAGCGAATTCTTGTGGGTGTATGTTGATGTGTTGCTCGGGTGATGGTTCCTTTGATAGGGATTTGACCAAATTGAAGAGGTCACGAGGTTTATTCAATGATCTCTTTAGGGTGTCAGTGTGATATTGTCTCATTCTGATAGAGATTGTTCCTCGATGTATTGCAAGGTGGGTTAGGTATGCGGTCTGATCTTCCGGTGAGCGTGATCGGCGCCATCGGCGTTCGAGTCTACGTAGTTGCATGAGGGAAGCGCGTAGGTCAGGAGAGAACCATGGGGCGGATTTTCTTTTTGCTCTTGCTGTGTTTTTAGGGTTTGGGTGTTGTGAGATGGCAAGCAGGCTGGAATTCCAGTGAGAGATTAGTTCATCAAGGTCAGGTGTTGTTTTGTTGATGAGTGATGGGGTCTCAGAAAGGATGAGTTCCCTATCGAAGGGGCGGAAGCATCTAGTGGAAGTTCGAGAGGTGATGTTCGTGGGTTGGCTTCTGTTCAGCTGGTCATTGTTGCTGGGAATCTGGATAATGATCAATTTGTGGTCGGACCAGGGTACATCCACGACTGATGTTGGCAGATTGTGGCTTTTGTCCTTGACTGGATGTGGCATAAAAACCAAGTCCAGAATGTTCCCTTTTGTATGTGTGGGTTTCATTTATGATTTGTTTGAGACCCAGGTCCTTCATTGCATCAAGGAACGCATTTGCGTGGTTTTGGTGTAGCGATGGGAGATTGAAATCACCCATTATCCAATTTGGTTTGTTGGGAGTGCGGGTGTTAGCTGCAAGGTCAATGATGGTTGGAAGGTGGGGAAAGCAGCAGCTGTCCTGGGCAGTAGATTTATGGTATGGTATGGTATAGCTCAAGAGATGAGATGGACATGAGACCATGTACAGCAGCGCTCTAGCTCATGGCACTGCATTTTGGAAGAGGTGGTGGTGTTCTGAGCTTTCTATCGTCATTCCTTGGGGAGGGATACTGTGTGTGAGTGGAAATCAACTAACTTGCTGTCTTCATTTTTTAGGCAATACTGAGAAAACCCTGGTGCAGAAGAATTGGGAAGAGAAACTGCTTGTGGTAAGAACTTAGGCTGCTTGTGGTAAGAACTTAGGCTGCTTGTGGTAAGAACTTAGGCTGCTTGAATGAACTAGGCAAGAAGAGGAGGAGGAGAAGGGAGCCCTGGTAAAGCTGCAGGAGGAGAAAGGCAGCCTTCTGTTAGAGGAAGGGCTGATAAGGGCTTGTTGTTGCTTGAGGGAGTTGGGTTGAGAGTACTGGAGGAGGGCAGCATTTAGCAGTGTTACAAATGCAGCCTTTTGTACAGAAACAGAAGATGGAGGCACTAACAGAATACTTCATCTTGGAAATGAGAGTATTTATTTCAGCCAGATATTTGGGTCTAGCTCTAATCTGCTCTTTATTGCCAAGCTGGGGGAAAGGGCAGTGATGATGTAATTACATATAAGAAATGCCATACTGGGTCAGACCATAGGTCCATCATGCCCAGTATCCTGTTTCCAAACATGTTCAGTCTGGGTCAGATGTAATTGACTTTTTTCTTATGAATTAGTGGGTTTGGATTTCTGCTGGCTTTAATCATGGACAAGGTGTTGAAGTGGCAGCCGTGGTCATCCTTGTTAATCATGAGATCTTGTTGTGTAGATACACAGAGCTTGGACTTGCATATAGAGGGGGGATTGGCTCATTCCTGGGAGATACACAGTTTCTGATTGTTGATGGAGTACTGTTCCATCCAGATGCTTTTGAAGAAGAGTCTTACAAGTTCAACCTTGTTGCCAATTGTTGTCATTATGTTACTGATCTCTTTAAGGGTATATTTGTAAATTTGGATTACAGTATAGTTCTCCGGGACCAAGCAGGAATTCAGTCCTCATGTATGGGTGATGTCACTGACGGAGCCCGTGCAGGAACACTCACCAGCTTCCATAGGAAGCTTTTGGGAGGTCAACCACACATGCATGCCAGTCTTCCTACCCAAAGTAGCCATTTAACCTCAGTCTTTTTTTTCCACTGAGCATCTCAGATGCTTGTCTGTCTCCAGAAAATCATTGATACCCTAGCGGTATGTTTTTTTTGTTTTACTTGTTTTTCGGTCATGTGCTCATCATCAGTGCCTCAGCTCTGCGTTTTTTCCTCAGGCTCTTTTTCTCTTGTGTCTCCATGGTTGGCTGAAACATTAGCGTCCTTTGACTTGGCGGAAGCCGTCTTCCCCAATATGTCTAACCGGCCAGTGGCTTCAAGAAGTGTGCCCAGGCCGGACAATCTCCACAACTGGTGCCTTCAATGCCTTGGGCCTGATCATGAGCCCTCCACCTGTGCTCTCTCAATGCAGATGACACATGAGGGGCTTCAGAACTGGGAAAAATTGCAAGAATCACTGTTCAGTTTCTCCGAGGTGGCACCATCACCGACATCATCGTTGACACCCTCAAAGACCACCGCCAAGGCTTCGGCTTCACGTGATGGCCGGGCTCACTTGAAGCCAAGGGGCCACTGTACCCTACATCGTGGGGTATCATCCAATGAGGGTCGCACCCAGAAAGACCGGACTTCAGCCCCGTCGACATCAAAGGGTGATGCCAAGAGCTGGGTGAAAACTCATGGGCACTGGCATCGAAGCCCTTGACGGGACTCCAGCAGGGCCCAGTACTGTGACCGTGGTTGCTGCACTGGCTTCTTCCACCTTGGACAATGCTCTCCTTATGGAGCATATGCAGGCCCTCGAGCACAGCCTGACTGCCATTCTTCACCCAGCAGACTGCTTGAGACCTGATGACCTCGGGTTCCTCGGCACTGGTGATGACTCTGTCCACCCTCACCATCGGAGGTTCAGCCCATTCTCAAGGCTCACGCCCTCCCCAGTGGAGGAAACGAGTTGGGTGGGCATCCGAGGTCCCTCTCGACGTCCAGGGCTTCCCGCACAAGCACCTCTGGGTCGGACGTTCGGGAGCCACAGACCCTGAGCGTTGAAGGCGTCATTTATTTATTTAGCATACATTTGTATACCGCTACTTCCAGCGATCAGGAGCGGTTTGATTATATGAAGGAAACTGTCAGATCAGGACATAGCAATTTTAAAATATGTACAAAGTGATTTACAGGATGATATGACGGAAAGGTGTCAGATCAAGGACAAAAATTTTCAAAATATGTACAAAGTGATTTGCAGGATAAGCACAACACACAGTAAGGATAGGCAACAACACACAGTAAGGAAGGGAAAGGGAGGAGGTTTTTACATATATACATTTTTACAGGTATGTACATTTTGTTTCTGCAGATGGTAATAGATGGTTATTACTGATTAGGTCAAGTTGTAGGATTGTTGAAAAAGGTATGTCTTTAGTTTTTTCCTGAAGTCCGTTAGGTCGTTGTTATGAGGCTTCAGGTCGATACTTCAACTTCCTTACTGATTCTGATGGCTGGGAGACCAAAGAGGAGTCCCCAGTGATCGAGCGCCATTGGGACATACCCTCAAATCTCTCGCCTCCATACGAATGCCAGAGGTCCCCATCAGAGGACATGTCCTTCCATGAATTTGTGCGGGACATGGGCAAGGCCTTGCCCTTTAACATTGAGGCTGAGGAGGATGCCAGGGCAGAAGAGTTGGAGATCCTCCAATACCCTTTACCTCCCAAAGAAGCCATCACGGTGCCTGTACATTTCATCCTCAAGTGGTTGCTCTTCCGCATCTGGGAAACTCCCTTCACGGTGCCTCTGGTGAGCCGACGCCTTGATTCCATGTATCGAGTCCACAGGAGCTTTGAGAAGCCACAGCTTCCGCACAACTTCATGGTTGTGGAGTTGGCCATGCGGAGAATTAAAAGCTCCAAGACTCACTCCTTGGTGCCTACTCTATGGCTTCAGGAGGAAGTGTTAAGAGTTTTCGATGCTGGTAGCCCATATCCAGGCCTGCCAGCTCTACATTAGCATGTAACTTTGAGACACTATGGGGGATTTGGCGGATTTCTCCGCTGTTCTTTTCAGAAGAGCATCTCGAGGGTTTCCATGGCCTTGTCTCATAGGTCAAGGAATGTTCCAAGTATATGACCAGGGTGGCCTATGATGTGTACAAATTGGGCGCCTGGGTGGCAGCTGTCGGCATTGGGGCCCACCGTCTGGCTTGGCTGCAGGCATTTGATTTAGAGCAATGGGTGCAAGACAAGCTAGCAGATGTCCCTGCAGGGGTGAGAATCTCTTTGGCAAGCCCACGGAGGACAAGGCCAGAGAGCTGGAGAGGGACCAGCTAACTATGAACCGGCTCTCCAGAAAAACATCGGATCCCTCTAGGAAAAAGTCTTCGGGTAAGAAGTCCTTCTATCCCAAGAAGAAAAAGTTCTGTGGCGGCTACCACCAGTATCAGTCCTATCAAGGCCCTCAGCAGGAGCAACAACAGAAAGAACAAGGCCAGTGCCAGCAGCTTCAGCCAAAGCCCCAGCCAGCTCTGCAGCCTGTAGGAGGCTTTTGACTCCTTCCTCAGGAGTATGGTTCTACTTCCCATACCAAACATGGTTCCTATACAAGTAGAAGGAAAATTGATCCACTTTGCCCATAGGTAGCCAGTCATCACAACATTCTCCTGGTTCATCAAGATTGGCCTATGAGACAGGCCCCTCCATATCAGGGTATCTGTTGTATTTCAATCAATTTCCTCCCCTGTTCTTTCCAGGGGAGTGTCCCCTCGATCCTGTCCACCCAAGGACTCCTCCAACTAGAGGTCCAAGCTCTCTTGACAGACTGAGCCATCAAGCTCATCCCTCCATCTCAGGTCGGAAGGGGGTTCTACTCCCATTACTTTCTTGTGCCAAAGAAAACCGGCAGTTTGACCTATACTGGATCTTCGGAACCTCAATCCGTTCCTGGTGATGGGAGAAGTTCAAGATGGTCTCCCGAGGAACCTTGTTACCATACTTTCATACTTTCAAGAAACTGCTAGGTACGTATGACCTAGATTGGCCACTGTTGGAAACAGAATGCTGGGCTTGATGGACCTTGGTCTGACCCAGTATGGCATATCTTATGTTCTTATGGGAAGACTGGCTATGCTTCTTGGATCTCAAAGATGCCTACGCTTGAAGGACTACAAAAGGGGACTGCTAGAGAGAGATCTCCAATTGTAAGTATTTACTTCTGGGAATTTTTCTAAATCTTGGGGAAAAAGGAATTCTTTAGATTAAATCTGATTAATCTGTGAACCCAGTGTATTTGTTAAATCAGTCAGGGCCTAGTAGCAGTAAAGAGCTTTCAGTTTAAATTCAAAACATAGCAGAGAGCTTTCTGGTTAAATTTAGAACCCAAGACTCCCTTTATCCAAGCAAGGGCTGTGAGACTCCCCTTGGAAATTGGTCACAGATTACCTTAGAAGCACAGGACAGGGTACTGTGTAGCAGCCAGCTTTTAATAAGTCTTTTTTTCCTCCCTCCCTCCCCATCACCCCTGGGATAATTGTAGCTTTATAGGTGCATAAACCTCTCAAAGGAAAGGAGGTGCCATATTCACTCTCAGGTGCAGCTGTTTGTCCTCATCAGGCATACATTAAGGACCTGAGATTAATTAAACTTCAGGTGAACAAAGTACATTAAACGTATTAGGTGTAGTTTTATTAGTATAAGTATCCCTACCAATCCGTAGTAGGTAAAGAACTTAAATACCTAAACACAGCCTTAAAACTAAGATGCAGACAGCAGTCCAGAAGCAAGATGGGTTTTTTTTTCTGTCTTTTTGCAGTGAGTGTCACATGTATGAATTTCTCCCAGTTAGTGAGGAGTCTTATGTGTGCACTAGGTGTAAGGAACTCTTTGCTCTCAGGGAATGAGTCCGATCTCTGGAGGCAAGAGTAGCAGACTTGGAGGACATAAGGAAGACAGAGAGATACATAGACAAGACCTACAGGGATATATTATTATTATTATTATTATTATTAATAAAGACTTATAAAGCGCCGCAACATACAACGCGCTGTACAAACATAGAAGAGAGTCACTGTTCATCAGAGCTCATAATATAATAAGACAGAAAACAAAATAAGTTACAGAATGCAAATAAAAATTTACAGGACAAATTAAGCAAATGTTGGTAGAGAGATCAAGATAGGGTAAGACAGGAATGGAAAGCAATAGTGAAGAGGTGGGATTTTAGTCTGGACTTGAAAATGGCCAGGGAGGACGCCTGGCGCACAGAGATAGGAAGACTATTCGAAGCAAAGGGTGCTGCCAGTTGGAAAGAGCGAAGTCTGGAATTGGCAGTACGAGTAAAGGGCACAAATAAACGAAGACTGTTAGAAGAGCGAAGCAACCGAGAGGGGGTGTAAGGAGAGATGAGAGATGAAAGGTACTGGGGGCAGAAGAGTGAATACATTTATAGGTCAGGAGGAGAAGTTTAAATTGGATACAGAGACGGATGGGAAGCCAATGAAGCGACATGAGGAGAGGAGTGATGTGGGAAAAACGAGACTGGCGGAAAATGAGTCGAGCAGCGGAGTGTTGAATTGACTGAAGAGGAAAGAGGTGGCTTGCAGGAAGGCCGGCAAGGAGAACGTTACAATAATCATGATGGGAGGTGATTAAGGAGTGGAAATCAATTTAGTGGTGTCAGAGAGGAAGGGGCGAATTTTGGAAATATTGTATAGAAAGATGGAGCTAAGGAGGTGGGTGGGGAAGGGGTCAGAAGAGCAGGTAGTAGGTTTGGAGGAAGAGAGAAAGAGCGACATTTCCTCGCCAGAGACCATAGGGAAGGAAGAAAAGGTGGCAGAAGTTTGGGGAGGGGAGAAATGGGAAAGAGGGGGGGGGGGGAGCGGGAGAGGCGGGGAACTGGAGGGTGATTGTGTGGATTTTGTCATGGAAGTAGTTAGCCAAGGTTTGGGCAGAAAGGGAGGGAGGAATCAGGGGTGGAGGCACACTGAGGAGAGAATTGAGTGTGCTAAAGAGACGATGAGGATTAGAGGAAAGAGAGTCAGATTGAGGAAGTAAATTTGTTAGAAAAGTGCAATGGCTGATTGGAAGGAGGACAGCATGAATTTAAAGTGGAGAAGGCAGGATTTGAGCCAGGCACACTCAGCAGAGCGGGCACAAGAGCGCAGAAAGCGGGCAATAGGGGAGAGCCAGGGCTGAGGAGAAGAACGCCTAACAGGACGGGGGATGAGGGGGGCAAAAATATCAAGGGTGGAGGAGAGTGCAGTGTTATAAGAGGTCACAGCCTCATCAATAGAATTGGAAAGCAGAATGGATGAAAGAGATGAGGAGGAGAGAGCTAAAGGATCAATGGCAAGGTTTCTAAATAGGTTAGTGCAGACAGGACGAGGCTGGGGTGGGGGATGATGAATAGTAAGGCTTAAAAGGTGGTGGTCAGATAAAGGGAAGGCCAGAGTTACAGAAATTGGAAGGTGAACAGTAAGAGAAGAAAATTAAGTCAAGGCAGTGACCATGTCGGTGAGTGGGGGCAGTGGAACAGAGTTGAAGGTTATGTGAGGAGGTAAGGGAGAGAAGCTTTAAAGCAAGGGGATCAGAGGGGTTGTCGACATGAATGTTAAAGTCACCAAGAATAAGAGTGGCGAAGGAAGGGTGAAGAAAGGTAGAAAGCCAAGAGTCAAAATCAGAAAGAAAAGTAGAGACGAAAATGTCAGAATGACGATAGATAACAGCGACTCGGAGTGGAAGAGGAGAGAAGAGGCGGATGGAGTAGAATTCAAAGGAGAGAGGGGAATGAGAGTGAGGTGGCATGAGGGTCTGGAAGTGACAGGAGGGAGCCAACAGAAAGCCAGTACTCCCACCGCGACCAGTAGGACGAGGAGTGTGGGAAAACTTAAAGCCGCCATGACATAGAGCGGCAATGGATGCAGTGTCATCAGAAAGAAGCCAGGTCTCAGGGCAAAGAGGTGAAATGAGCGGGAAATAGAAACATAGAAACATGATGACAGAAAAAGACCACAAGGCCCATCTAGTCTGTCCTTCCATAACAACTACAACAGTCCACTTTTTACCTTTAGAGATCCTCTGTGTTGGTCCCATGCTTTTTTGAATTCAGTTACTGTCCTCATCTCTACCACCTCCACTGGGAGACTATTCCACGGATCCACTACTCTTTCCGTAAAGAAATATTTCCGCATATCACTCCTGAATCTATCTCCCTTCACCCTCATCCCATGTCCCCTCGTAGCAGAACTTGCTTTCAATTGAAAGAGGCTCTCTCCCTGAACATTTATGCCACGGAGGTATTTAAACATCTCAATCATATCACCTCTATCCCGCCTTTCCTCTAAGGTGTACATATTAAGATCCTTAAGTCTGTCCTCATATGCTTTATAATGAAGCCCATTAATCATTTTAGTAGCAACCCTCTGCACCGACTCCATCCTGTTCACGTCCTTTTGAAGGTGCGGTCTCCAGAATTGCACACCATACTCCAAATGAGGTCGCACCAAAGACTTATACAGAGGCATTATCACCTCCTTTTTTCTGCTAGCCATTCCTCTCTGTATGCACCCAAGCATCCTTCTAGCTTTTGCCATTGACTTTTCTACCTGTTTAGCTACTTTAAGATCATCAGACACAACCACGCCTAGGTCCCGCTCTTCTTTAGTGGACAAAAGTACTTCACCTCCTATACTGTATTGCTCCCTTGGATTGCTGCAGCCCAAATGCATGACCTTACATTTTTTAACATTAAATCCCAGCTGCCAAATTCTAGACCATTCTTCAAGCTTAGCTAGATCCCTCCTCATGTTATCTACACCTTCCTGGGTGTCTACTCTATTGCAGATTTTGGTATCATCCGCAAAGAGGCAAACCTTACCCGACAGCCCTTCCGCTATATCACTAACAAAGATGTTAAAAAGAATCGGACCAAGGACAGATCCCTGGGGCACACCATTGGTAACATCCTTCTCCTCAGAGTGAGCTCCATTTACTTGTACTCTTTGTCGCCTCCCACCCAACCAATTTAACCCAAGCAGTAACTTTAGGGTCCATCCCTAGGGTGCTCAGTTTGTTTATAAGTTGCCTGTGAGGAACAGTGTCAAAGGCTTTACTGAAATCTAAATACACCACATCTAGAGCTCTCCCTTGGTCCAACTCCCTGGTCACCCAGTCAAAGAAATCAATCAGATTTGTCTGACAAGACCTGCCTCTGGTGAATCCATGCTGCCTCGGATCCTGTAATCCGCCGGACTCCAGAAACCTCACTATTTTCTCTTTCAGCAGCGTTTCCAATAATTTACTCACCACCGAAGTTAAACTAACCGGCCTGTAGTTTTCAACCACATCCTTACTTCCGCTTTTGTGTAAAGGCACCACATGAGCCTCTCTCCAGTCCTTTGGCACCACTCCCGACTCCAACGAGGCATTGAAAAGGTCAGTCAGTGGAGTTGCTAGAACGTCCCCAAGTTCCCTCATGAAGTTCCCTCAAAAAGGTCATGAACAAAAGCAAGTTTATTAGAGATAGAATGAACGTTCCATAATGCACAAGAGGAGGGGAGGGCAGACGGGGAGAGAAGAGGAATCAGAACAAGGTTAGATAAGTTGCGAGAAGGCCTAGACCTAACATGAGAGAAATAATTAGGGAGCGCAGGAAGCCTAAGAGAGCGAGAAGTTCGTCTAGGGAGACCAGAACTAGGGAAGAAATAGATAAGGTTCGCTAGATTACGTAAAGGCCTCATTATAACAATATAAGACTTGGGAGTAACGTACCCAAAATGAGGAAGAAAGGAGGAGCAGAGTACGAAAGAGACAGGAAGGGCAAATCAAATGTAAATAAAGAATCAAATATAGGGATGGGAGCATATAGAAACAGCAGGTTAGGGAGCACGAGAAAGTCACAAAGTAGAGAGAGCATAGTTTAAGTTGCCCAGCATACCGGTGGAGTAGATGTCGCTGGAAGTGGCTAAGGTCCCGTTCCTAAGGGCCACGCCAGGCGCTGCAGTTCAAAAGGTGCTGATCAGCTGGGCTGGGGGAGGGGAGAGGACGCTCTTCCGGCTCCCGATCAGGCGATCAGCTGGTGTGCACTGATAGAGTGGGACACAAACTGCCCTCTGGCGCTGCAGTGCAAAAGATGCCTATCAGCTGGGCCTGGGGGAGGGAACTCTCTTCCAGCTCCTGATCAGGCGATAAGCTGGTGTGCACTGAAAGAGTGGGACACAAACTGCCCTCTGGCGCTGCAGTTCAAAAGATGTCGATTAGCTGGGCTGGGGGAGGGGAGAGGACTCTCTTCCGGCTCCCGATCAAGCGATCAGCTGGTGTGATACAGTCCTGAAGTCCCACCTCCAGTCTGGCAGCTTCCCTGTTGCATGGAGGAGAGAGTCATGTGACAGGAGAGCATCACCCTGGTGTGGCAGGAAGTGATCCTGTAGCTAGGACCTGTCCTCCTGGTGATGTAAAACCCTCTCACACCAAGGAAGTTTCTCCAGGGCCATGTGCCCATGAGGGAAGGCTTAGGATAGCCTTTATAGTTGGTGATTCAATCATTAGGCATGCAGATAGCTGGGTGGCTGGTAGACGTGAGGATCGCCTGGTAACATGCCTGCCTGGTGCAAAGGTAGCGGACCTCACGCACCATCTAGACAAGGTCTTAGATACTGCTGGAGAGGAGTCTACTGTCTTGTACATGTTGGTACCAATGACATAGGAAAATAGGGTAGGTAGGTTCTGGAGGCTAAATTTAGGCTTTTAGGTAGGAAGTTGAAATCCAGAACTTCCAGTGTAGCATTCTCCAAAATTCTTCCCTTTCCACACACAGGACCCAAAAGGCAGGCAGAGCTCCGGCGTTTTAATGTGTGGATGAGATGAAGGTGCAAGGATGAGGGTTTTGGATTTGTTAGGAACTGGGGAACATTCTGAAGAAAGGAGGGGCTATTACGAAGGGATGGGTTTCACCTTAACCAGGATGAAACCAGGCTGCTGGTATTAACCTCTAAAAAGGAGATAGAGCAGCTTTTAAACTAGATAATAGGGGAGAGCCGACAGTCACCCAAGAGCGCATGGTTGGGAACAATGTATCCTTGAAAGATACTACCAAAAGAATGAAGATAGGGCATATCAGCAGAGAGGTTCCAATAAAGGCAAATGTAGCCCAAATTCCCTTGAGTATGGAGCAGACAGAGCTTAAAGTTTCCAAATTACCCCTGCCTACTGATAGCCAGATTAATATGAATAAAATGCAGTCTCTTAAATGCTTGTATGCAAATGCTAGAAGTCTAAAAAATAAGATGGAAGAGTTAGAATATATAGCACTAAATATGAGAGCTTAGATATGATTGGTATCTGAGACATGGTTGAAGGAGGACAAACAGTGGGACACTGTGATACCTGGGTATAAACTATATCGTATTGACAGAGCTGATCAAATTGGTGGAGGGGTTGCGCTCTATGTTAGAGAGGGCATTGAGTCACAAAGGATTAAAGTTTTGCAGGAAACAAAATTTGCTATCGAAACAGAAACATGACAACAGAAAAATACCACATGGCCTGTCTAGTCTGTTCTTCCATATCAACCACTACAACAGTCCCCTTTTTTCCTTTAGAGATCCTCTGTGTTTGTCCCATGCTTCTTTGAATTCAGATACTGTCCTCATCTCTACTACCTCCACTCGGAGGCTATTCCACAGATCCTCCACTCTTTCCATAAAGAAATATTTCGGCATATCACTCCTGAATCTATCCCCTTTCATCCTCAACCCATGTCCCCTTGTAGCAGAGCTTCCTTTCAATCAAAAGAGGCTCTCCTGTGCATTTATGCCATGGAGGTATTTAAACGTCTCAGTCATATCACCTCTATACCGCCTTTCTTCTAAGGTGTACATATTAAGATCCTTAAGTCTGTCCTCATATGCTTTATAATGAAGACCACTAACCATTTTAGTAGCCACCCTCAGTACTGACTCCATCCTGTTCATATCCTTTTGAAGGTGCAGTCTCCAGAATTGCACACAATACTCCAAATGAGGTTGCACCAAAGACTTATACAGAGGCACTATCACCTCCTTTCTTCTGCTGCCATTCCTCTCCCTATGCACCCAAGCATCCTTCTAGCTTTTGCTGTCACCTTTTCTACCTGTTTAGCTACTTTAAGATCAGACACAATCACACCTATGTCCCACTCTTCTTTAGTGGACAAAAGTATTTCACCCACTATATTATATCGCTCCGTTGAACTGCTGCAGCCCAAATGCATGACCTAGCATTTTTTAACATTAAATCTCAGCTGCCAAATTCTAGACCATTCTTCAAGCTTAGCTAGAACCCTCCTCATGTTATCTACATCTTCCTAGGTGTATACTCTATTACAGATTTTGGTATCATCTGCCAAGAGGCAAACCTTACCCAACAGCCCTTCCGCTATATCACTAACAAAGATGTTAAAAAGAATCGGACCAAGGACAGATCCCTGGGGCACACCCCTGGTAACCCCCTCCTCCTCAGAGTGAGCTCCATTTACCTGCATCCTTTGTTGCCTCCAACTCAACCAATTCCTAACCCAAGCAGTAACTTTAGGGTCCATCCTTAGGGTGCTCAGTTTGTTTATAAGTCGCCTGTGAGGAACGATGTCAAAAGCTTTACTGAAATCTAAATACACCACATCTAGGGCTCTCCCTTGGTCCAACTCCCTGGTAACCCAGTCAAAGAAATCAATCAGATTTGTCTGACAAGACTTGCCTCTGGTGAATCCATGCTGCCTCAAATCCAGTAATCTGCTGGACTCCAGAAACCTCACTATTTTCTCTTTCAGCAGTGTGTCCAATAATTTAGTCACCACCAAAGTTAAACTAACCGGCCTGTAGTTTTCAACATCGTTTCTTCCGATTTTGTGTTAAGGGACCACATGAGCCTCTCTCCATACCTTTGGCACCACTCCCGACTCCAACGAGGCATTGAAAAGGTCAGTCAGTGTTGCTGCTAGAACATCCCCAAGTTCCCTCAGTATTCTAGGGTGTATCCCATCCGGTCCCATCGCTTTGTTTACTTTGTTTAGCTAGTTTCTCACAGTCTTCTGAAAACTGTTCAAGATGCCCCTCGCTTCTGTTCCTGTTTGTGGGTGTTTTTTGAAGTCCTGCTCCTCGTTCTTCATCTGTGAACACAGAACAGAAATATTTGTTAAGCAATTCTGCTTTATCCTTATCAGCTTCTACTTATTCCTCCCCTTCACCCTTGAGTCTGACAATACCACTTTTACCCTTCCTCTTCTCACTAACATATCTGAAAAATGTCTCATCCCGCCATTTTATTGCATTGGCTATTTCCTCCTCTTTTTGAATCTTTGCTTTCCTGACTACTTTGCTAGCTTCTCTAAGTTTTCCAAATATAGATGCCTGTCTTCCTCTCTCTGTGATCTCTTGTATTTCATGAAGGCCTCCCTCTTTTTCTTCACCTTTTCAGCTACTTCTTTCAAAAACCATAGTGGTCTCCTTTTCCTTTTACCTTAATTTACAATTTTAACAAAAAGGTTGGTTGCCCTTAATATATACTATTTCCGTTTTGTCCACTGTTTTTCTACATCCCCCAGCTGTTCCCATCCCGCTAATGACTCTCTGAGGTACTGGCCCATCTTGGTAAAGTTTGTTTTCCTAAAGTCTAGACCCTTGCTTTTGAATGGATTCTATCAGACCTAGTCCTAATACTGAACCACACCATCTGGTGATCACTGGATGCAAAATGATCTCCCACTGTAACATCAAAAACACTTTCACCATTAATCTATGAACTGTCATTAAAATCATCTGTAATACCTGAAGATTGGAGGATGGCCAATGTAACACCAATTTTTAAAAGGGTTCCAGGGGTGATCCGGGAAACTACAGACTGGTGAGCCTGATGGAGTGGAGGAGTGGCCTAGTGGTTGGGGCAAGGTACTTCAGGCCGGAAGGTCGGGTGTTCAAATCCCACTAGAGGACAGCAACCTTGGGCCGGAAGGACTGGGGTTTCTAGTCCCACAGGTGCTCCTTGTGGTCTTTGGGCAAGCCACTTAACCCTCCATAGCCCATGTTCCCTGTAAAATAGTTATCTCCAAGTTATAAAGCCCTGTTCAATGTAATTTCAGTTTGTTCAATGTAAACCGCACTGATGCAGAATAGCGCGGTATATAAGAGAATGTAAATAAATAAAATAAATAAAATAAATAAAATAAATAAAATAAAAATAAAATTTCAGTACCAGGAAAAATGGTAGAAACCATCATAAAGAACAAAATTACTGAACTTGTAGACAGTCATGGATTAATGGGAAACTCTTGTCTTACTAATCTTTTATGTTCCTTTGAAGGTGTGAGCAAACAGGTAGCTTCAGGTGAACAAGGTATATTAAACGTATTAGGTACAGTTTTATTAGTATAAATACCCATAGCAACCCCTAGTAAGTAAGAACTTAAAGATCTAGACACAAACTTAAAACTAAGATGCAGACAGCAGTCCAGCAGCGGGATGGGGGCTTTCCAGTCTTTTGCATTGAGTGTCACATGTATGATTTTCTCCCAGTTGGTGAGAGGTCTTACGTGTGCACTAGGTGCAAGGAGCTCTTTTCTCTCAGGGAACAAGTCCGTTCTCTAGAGGCTAAAGTAGCAGACTTGGAAAACATAAGACAGACAGAGAGGTACATAGACGAGACCTACAGGGATATAGTCCTGAAGTCCCACCTCCAGTCTGGCAGCACCCCTGTTGCCATGGAGGAGAGAGGTCACGTGACAGGAGAGCATCACCCTGGTTTGGCAGGAAGTGATCCTGTAACTAGGACCTGTCCTCCAGGTGATTTAAAACCCTCTCGCACCGAGGAAGTTTCTCCAGGGCCATGTGCCCATGAGGGAAGGGTTAGGACAGCCGTTATAGTTGGTGATTCGATCATTAGGCATGTAGATAGCTGGGTGGCTGGTGGACGTGAGGATCGCCTCGTAACATGGCTGCCTGGTGCGAAGATAGCGGACCTCACGCGCCACCTAGATAAGGTCTTAGATAGTGCTGGGGAGGAGTCTACTGTCTTGGTACATGTCGGTACCAATGACATAGGAAAATGTGGTAGGGAGGTTCTGGAGGCAAAATTTAGGCTTTTAGGTAGGAAGTTGAAATCCAGAACTTCCAGGGTAGCATTCTCCGAAATGCTTCCTGTTCCACGCGCAGGACCCAAAAGGCAGGCAGAGCTCCGGAGTCTCAATGCGTGGATGAGACAATGGTGCAGAGATGAGGGTTTTTGATTTGTTAGGAACTGGGGAACATTCTGGGGAAAGGAGGGGCTCTTCTGAAGGGATGGGCTTCACCTTAACCGGGATGGAACCAGGTTGCTGGCATTAACCTTTAAAAAGGAGATAGAGCAGCTTTTAAACTAGATATTAGGGGAAAGCCGACAGTCGCCCAAGAGCGGATGGTTCGGAAGAATGTATCCTTGAAGGATACTACCAAAAGCAGAGAGGTTCCACAAAAGAGTAAAGTAGCCCAAATGCCCTCAAGTATGGAGCAGACAGAGCTTAAAGATCCCAATTTACCCATGTCTAACAATAGCCAAATTAACATAAATAAAATACATTCTCTAAAATGCTTGTATGCAAATGCCTTAAGTCTAAAGAATAAGATGGGAGAGTTAGAATATATAGCACTAAATGAAAGGTTAGATATGATTGGAATATCAGAGACATGGTGGAAGGAGGACAACCAGTGGGACACTGTGATACCTGGGTACAAACTATATCGTAATGACAGAGCTGATCAAATTGGTGGAGGGGTTGCGCTCTATGTTAGAGAGGGCATTGACTCAGAAAGGATTAAAGTTCTGCAGGAAACAAAATCTGCTGTAGAATCTATATGGATTGAAATTCCATATAAAAGGGGGAAGGCGATGGCAGTGGGGGTGTACTATCGAGCACCTGGCCAGAATGACCAAATGGATGATGAAATGCTCAAAGAAATCAAGGAAGCTAACAAAAGTTACAGCGCAGTAATAATAATGGGTGGTTTCAATTACCCCGGTATCGACTGGGTCAGTGTCACGTCAGGACATGCTAGGGAGATAAAGTTCCTAGATGAAATAAATGACTGCTTCTTGGAGCAGCTGATTCATGAACCGACCAGAGGGGAAGCCATATTAGACCTAGTCCTTAGTGGAACACCAGATCTAGTGCAAGAGATAAGGGTGTTGGGGCCACTTGGCAATAGTGATCATAGCATGATCGCCTTTGATTTAATTAGTGGAGGAGGGATAGTAAGGAAATCCACAGTACTACCTTTTAACTTTCGAAAGGGAGACTATGATAAAATGAGGAAAACAGTTAAGAAAAAACTAAAAGGAGCAGTTGCAAAGGTTAAAGACGTACATCAAGCTTGGGTGGTGTTGAAAAATACTATCTTGGAAGCCCAGACCAGCTGTATTCCACGCTTTAAGAAAAGTGGAAGGAAGTCCAAAAAACTGCCAGCATGGTTTAAAGGTGAGGTCAGAGAGGCTGTTGTTGCCAAAAAAGCATCTTTCAGGAAATGGAAAAAAGAGCCAAACGACGAAACCTGGAAACAGCACAAGCACTGGCAAGTCAAATGCAAGGCATTGATAAGGCAGGCAAAGAGAGAATTTGAGAAGAAGCTTTCTGCGGAAGCTAAAACGCGAAATAAAGACCTTTTCAAGTACATTCGTAGCAAAAAACCTGTGAGAGAGTCAGTTGGTCCATTAGATGATAACGGGGTTAAAGGAGCACTAAGAGGCGACAAGGCGATAGCGGAGAGACTGAATGAATTCTTTGCTTCGGTCTTTACTGAGGAAGATGTAGGGATGTTACCCATGACTGAAGTGGTACTTAAAGGTGCGGAAGAATTGAAGGAAATATCGATACATCGGGAAGATGTCTTACAACTATTAGATAAACTGAAGAGTAGCAAATCACCTGGGCCGGATGGTATACATCCAAGGGTGTTGAAAGAACTGAAATATGAGATTGCAGACCTGCTATCAGTAATCTGTGAACTATCATTAAAATCAGATCTAATACCTGAAGTTTGGAGGATCGCCAATGTAACACCAATTTTTAAAAAGGGTTCCAGGGGTGATCCGGGAAACTACAGACCAGTGAGCCTGACGTCAGTACGGGGAAAAATGGTAGAAACCATCATAAAGAATAAAATTACTCAGCATGTAGATAGTCACAACCTAATGGGAGACAGCCAACATGGCTTTAGACAAGGAAGACCTTGTCTTACTAATCTGTTATGTTTTTTTGAAGGAGTGAATAAACAGGTGGACAAAGGTGAGTCAGTTGATATTGTGTATCTGGACTTTCGGAAAGCCTTTGACAAGGTCCCTCATCAGAGACTTTTGGCAAAACTAAAGAGTCATGGGATAGGAGGCAGTGTACTATTGTGGATCAGGAACTGGTTAAAAGATAGAAAGCAGAGGGTAGGGCTAAATGGCCAATTTTCCCAATGGAGAAAGGTGAATAGTGGTGTACCCCAGGGATCTGTGCTGGGTCTGCTGCTTTTTGACATATTCATAAATGACCTGGAAAGTGGAATAACGAGTGAGGTTATCAAATTTGCAGATGACACAAAACTATTTAAAGTTGTTAAAGCCCAAGAGGATTGTGAAAAATTGCAAGAGGATCTTGATAAATTGGAAGACTGGGCATCAAAATGGCAGATGAAATTTAATGTGGACAAGTGCAAGGTTATGCACCTAGGGAAGAACAATCCAAACTATGGTTACACGATGCAAGGTTCCACATTAGGAACTACCACCCAGGAAAAAGATTTAGGCATCATTGTGGATACCATGTTAAAACCCTCGGCCCAGTGTGCAGCGGCGGCCAAGAGAGCAAATAGAATGCTAGGTATGATAAGGAAAGGAATGGAAAATAAAACAAAAGATATTATAATGCCTCTATATCGTTCCATGGTGAGACCGCACCTTGAATATTGTGTGCAATTCTGGTCGCCGTATCTTAAAAAGGATATAGCGATTTTAGAAAAGGTACAGAGAAGAGCCACCAAAATGGTAAATTGGATGGAAGGATACTCCAATGAAGAAAGGCTAAAAAGGTTAGGGCTCTTTAACCTGGAAAAGAGGCAGCTGAGGGGGAGATATGATAGAAGTCTATAAATTAATGAACGGAGTGGAACGGGTAAATGTAGATCGATTGTTTACCTTATCAGAATATAGAAAGACTAGGGGACATGCAATGAAGCTAAAGGGTAAACTATTTAAGACTAAAAAAAGAAAATATTTTTTCACTCAACGTATAATCAAACTCTGGAATTTGTTACCGGAGGATGTAGTAAAGGCTGTTAGTGTAGCTGGGTTTTAAAAAGTTTGGACAAGTTCCTGGAGGAAAGGTCCATAAACTATTATTAAGAAGTGACCGAAGATATCAATGCTTGACCCAGTACAAGCATTGTGGAACTTGTGTCTCTTGGGGAAACTGCTAGGTACATATGACCTAGATTGGGCACTGTTGGAAACAGAATACTGGGCTTGATGGCCTTTGGTCTGACCCAGTATGGCATATCTTATGTTCTTAAAGGTGAGTCATTGAAATAGTGTATCTGGACTTTCAGAAAGCCTTTGACAAACTCCTTCATCAGAGACTTTTGGCAAAACTAAAAAGTCATGGGATAGGAGGCAGTCTACTATTGTGGATCAGGAACTTGTTAAAAGATAGAAAGCAGAGGGTAGGGTTAAATGGCCAATTTTCCCAATGGAGAAACGTGAATAGTGGAGTACCCCAAGGATCTGTGCTGGGTCCGCTGCTTTTTAACATATTCATAAATGACCTGGAAATGGGAATAACGAATGAGGTTATCAAATTTGCAGATAACACAAAGCTATTTAAAGATATTAAAACCCATGAGGATTGTGGAAAATTGCAAGAAGACTGGGCATCCAAATAGCAGATGAAATTTAGTGTGGACAAGTGCAAAATTATGCACCTAGGAAAGAACAACCCAAACTATGGTTATACGATGCAAGGTTCCACATTAGAGACCATCACCCAGGAAAAAGATTTAGGCGTTATTGTGGATAACATGTTAAAATCCTCCACCCAGTGTGCAGCGGCGGCCAAGAGAGCAAATAAAATGCTAGATATCATAAGGAAAGGAATGGAGAATAAAACAAAGAATATTATATGCCTCTGTATCGTTCCATGGTGCGACTGCACCTTGAATATTGTGTACTATTCTTTTTGCCGTATCATAAAAAGGATATAGCATTATTAGAAAAGGTACTGAGAGGAGCCACCAAAATGGTAAAGGGGATGAAAGGTTACCCCTCTGAAAAGAGGCTAAAAAGGTTATGGCTCTTCAACCAGGAAAAGAGATGGCTGAGGGGAGATGAGATACGTCTATAAATTAATGAATGGAGTGGAAGGGTAAACCTAGATCGATTTTTTTTACGTCATCAGAATCTAGAAAGACTAGGGGACATGCAATGAAGCTACAGAGTAACCTTTTTAAGACTAATAAGAGAAAATATTTTTTCACTCAACGTGTAATCAAACTCTGGAATTTTTTACCGGAGGATGTTGTAAAAGATGTTAGTGTAGCAGGGTTTAAAAAAGGTTGGACAGGTTCTTAGAGGAAAGGTCCATAAACCATTATTAAAAGTGACATGGAATATCACTGCTTGACCCAATGCAAGCATTGTGGAACCTGTGTCTTTTGGGGAAACTGCTAGGTACTTATGACCTAGATTGACCACTGTTGGAAACAGGATACTGGGCTTGATGAACCTTGGTCTGACCTAGTATGGCATATCTTATGTTCTTATGAAAGCCTTTGGGACATGCTACCAAGCATGCGTGGTCCCCTTCCTTCCCAAGGGTGCCATCTTGCTCAGTCTCCTTTTTTCCGCCAGAGCCCAATGTATGTCTATGCTGTTTCCCCGGAAATAATCCTTGCTAAATCCTTAAAAGTTAGCTTTTCACGTTTTGCATACTGGTTCCTATTCCTCCCTTGAGCCCCCGCCAAACAGCCCTGTCCTTGGCTCTTTTTCGATTTTTTCAATCAAGGCTTGCCTCTAATGGTGTTTGCACCTTTTTTCACCTGGGGGTCGTCATTCCCAGCCAGGTGTCTCCCATCATGTCTCCTGGTGCATTCAAAAAAATATGTCCGCTGCAGTCAGACCATCTCAGTAACAGACACCCATGACTGTTGCCTACGCTGCTGGGACCGGACCATGACAGCAACTCCTGTGACCTGTGCCAGACTATGACGCCTAAGACTAATAAAAGAGGTCGGAGTTGCAGGAAAAACGGTTCGCAAGGTCCAACTTGGCACCGACTTCCCCAACGCTGAGCTGCAAGCACAGCACTTCCCGTGAGGCCCGAGTCCTCGGAGTCCGACAGCAGCAGCTCCTCTGAGAAATCCTTGGACCCCGAGAGAAAAAAGAAAAAATCCTCAAAGTCCATCGTGGTTCCACCAGAGAAACCCGGTAAAACCCCTCAGAGGGACTTGGATGGCTCCAAGAAGCTCCCCTACCAAGGTCCTCAAAAAGAATTCCTCAGCTGGCAGAGACCGTACGAGATTCCTCAAGACCATTGTCCTTGTCGAGGATACACTCGCGAGTGTGCTGGTGCTGGACCCGAGATCCTCAGTGCCTGTGACGAAAGATGTGGAGCCTACTGCCTTGGAAATCAGAATGGCAGCCCTGGAGCAGAACATCACTGCTATCCTGGCCCTGTAGCAGGCAATGATGGCTGGTTCATCCGCATCATCTGCCCTGACGACTGGCCACCCGACTGGATGGAGGTCCCCAGTCATTGAGGTGAGCTCTGAGCGCTACTGGCCTCGGGTAAGCCCTCGCCACCAGTAAAGGTCCCGTTCCTCGGGAATCCGATTCTCCCCGGCCAGTTTCTGCGACTTGGACCCCAGGCCCCTTCGGAGGCCCCAGGCCCCTCAGCACTAGCCTCGAGGCAAGAAGTCGCAAAGTTTCGGATTTGTCATCACCCCTTTACTCCGAGTGGGAGACCCAACAACAAGGCATCCCCAGAATCTAGACAGCACTGAGATATCCTCTTGGACCCGTCTCCCCCGATGCCAGTCTCCTCCAGAGGACGTAGCCTTCCACAACTTTATCAGGGATATGGCCAGAATCCTGTTGGTGCAAACCGAGGCAAAGGAAGACCTATGCACCGAAGTGCTGGAGATCCTCCAGTTACGAATCTCCACCCAAGGAAACTCTCACGGTGCTGGTGCAGCTGATCCTCATGCGGCTCCTGCTGAGAATGTGGGAGACCACAGTGTTGGTATCGGTGGTCAGCCTGTGCCTCAAAACCATGTGCTGCATCAGGAAGGGGCCCGGGTTCCAAAAACCCCAACTCCCACATAACTCCATGGTTGTCAAATAAACCATGCAAAAACTCAAGAGCCAGAAGACCCATTCTTTTTTTCCCCCTAGTAGAGATGCTAGAATTCTCGATACCCTTGGGCGCAAGTGCTGCCACGGCTCGATGCTGGGGTGTCTGAGCCAGGCCTATGAGTTATACATAGGCATGTATCTCAAGGCTCTACCCCAGGAGTTGTCTGGGTTTTCAGCAGGGCTTGCTGGGGAACCCCTTCAATAGTTCCAATCCCTGACCTCCGGCATCAAGGGCTGCTCTAAGTTTCTTTCCCAGGCAGCTTATGATGGCTTTGAATCTGTGGCTTGGGTAGCAGCGGCTGGCATTGGCTCCTAATGTCAAGCCTGACTACAGTCTTCGGACCTTGAGCAGTGGGTTCAAGACAAGCTGCTCAATGTCTCCTGTACTGGGGAGAACCTGTTCAGCAAACCCATGGCTGACAAGGCAGCCGAGATAGAGGCCGACATAGTGACTCGACAGAGGTTCTCCAAGAAGACATCATCCTTCACTCCGTAAGAAATAATCGGGGAAAAGACCCCTGTTCCTGAGGAAAAGGACACCTCTTCACCAGAGTCACCACTACCAACTCTTCTTGGGCCACTAGCAGGGTTCTCACTTCAAAAGACAAAACCATGGGGTCCAGAAGCCAAAGGCACAGAAGTCCCAGGCACCAGCTCCCACCCGCCCACTCCCCGGGAGACCTTCATCAGCCCACAGGAGGCTGCCAGGCACTCTTATCCCACAGGTGGGTCAGTGTTACCTCAGACCAGTGGGTACTGTAAGTGGTAAGGAAGGGCTACCTCTTCCACATACAGCTGGTGCCGCCCAGGTTTTTTCCAGGAGAGCCAGTGTGACCTCTCCTTCACCAGACCCTTCTGCTCTCACAGCTCACAGGTTTGCTCAGGGACAACGCAGTAGAGCCCGTACCCGAACATCTGTGAGGAAAAGGCTTCTACCCGAGATAATTCCTTGTCCCAAAGAGAATTTCAGGCCTCAGGCCCATACCAGACCTGAGAAACTTAAACAAGTTTCTGGTGAGGGAGAAGTTCAAGATGCTCTTCCTTGGGACACTGCTACCTTACCTCCACCAGGGAGATTGGCTGTGCTCCTTAGACCTAAGAGATGCGTACATGCACATCCTGATCCCTCCCACAGGTAGTACCTATGGTTTGTGGTGGGAAGAGGGCACTACTACTACAAGTTGCTATTCTTTGGCCTGGCCGCCTCAAATGCCTGGTGATGGTAGCCGTCTACCTGTGCCAACAAGGGGCTTTTGTCTTCCCCTATGTGGACAACTGACTCATCAGAGGAGGTACGGCCTCAGAAATCAGTCAGGCCGCAGAATATGCAACCCTTCTGTTGCAGCACCTGGGGTTCATCATTGACTACCCCAAATCCCATCTCTCTGCAGCCCAGAGTCTGGAGTTCATAAGTGCCAGTTGGACATGGTACAGGTCAAGGCTGTCATGCCAAGAGAGAGAGCAGAATGGCTCAGGCAACTGGCTTGAGAGGTACAACGCTGCCGGTCAGTGCCGGCTCAACTCCTCCTTCGCCGACTGGGCCATATGGCCTCCATGGTCCACATCATACCTTCAGCCTGCTTACACATATGGACATCCCAGTGGTGCCTACATTCACAGTGGACTCAGGCCACAGGCAACCTATGGGACAGGGTCAGAGTTACTTGCTAACTGGCGAAGTCCCTCAACTGGTGGCAAACCCTGTGCCACCTCCAGGCAGGAATGCCCTTCCAGGCACCCACACCGCAGAGGACCCTGACCACAGATGCCTCCCTGCTGGGTTGGGGGGCGCATTGTGGAGACTGCCGCATGCAGGGCAGCTGGTCTCAGGAGGAATCGTTCCTCCAGATCAATCTCCTGGAGCTCAGGGCAATCTTCTTGGTCCTATGAATGTTCCTCCACCGCCTGCAGCACCGACCTGTACTGAGCCAAATGGACGACCAGGTCACCATGTTTTATATCAACAAGCAGGGGGGCATGGTCTCTTACTCCCTCTGCCAGGAGGCAGTGGCCTGCCTCTCCTTCGCAGCACGCAACAACATGCTCCTGCGAGTGGTGTACCTCCTGGACCAGGACAACTGCCTAGTGGACAGGTTGAGCAGAGCCCTGCGTCTGTACAAGTGTCGCTTAAACCCCAGAGTAATGAAGCAGCTCTTCCATCTCTGGGGCAGGCCTGTAATGGACCTCTTTGCATCTCTGGACAACACGCAGCTACCCCGCTTCTGCTCCCTCAACCGCACCCTGAGAAAGTAGCAGCAGATGCCTTCCTGATCTCGCGGTCCAAGAGACTACTCTGTGCGTTCCCACTGACCTCCCTGGGCGCCAGGGCCCACTTAAAGGTTCAGAGCGAGAGGACATTAGTCAACCTTGGTTCTCTCTGCTGCTTTCCATGTCGGTGGCACTCCCACTTGCTTTGGGCTGAGCCACGGACCTCCTGTCCCAGGAGGAGTGCTCTCTCCTGCACCCCAATCTGGGGTCGTTAACACTAACAGCGTGGCTGCTGAAAGGGCAGCATTGGCCCCTTTCAGTCTTCTATGAGAAGTTGAGGAGATCCTACTGGCTTTCCGAAAACCCTTCCCAGACAGGCTTACGCATTTAAATGGAGAAAGTTCTCCACCTGGTGTGCGTAAAAGGAGGATAATCCCTTCTCCTGCTAGGTGCAACTAGTACTGCAGTACCTATAGCACCTTTCGCACACGAGGCTGAAATCTAACTTGGTGAGGGTACATCTGAATGCCATAGCTGCTCACCACCACCCTATTGAGGGAAAACCCCTCTCTAGCCAGCCCCTGATCTCCAGGTTCCTCCAGGGTCTCCTGTTATCCAAGCCCCCTCTCCGCCCTCCGACGGCAGAGTGGGACCTCAACGTGTTGCTATCTCAGCTCACTAAACCGCCGTTTCAGCTCCTGGCCACTTGCTGCCTGCAGTACCTGTCTTGGAAAGTGGCTTTTCTGGTGGCCCTTGTCCGCTCGAAGAGTGAGTGAACTCCAGGCCCTGGTGGCAGATCCACCATATACAAAGTTCTAAAAGAAAAGGGTAGTGCTCCGCACACATCCCAAATTCTTCCTGAAGGTGGTGTCTCCTTTCCACCTCAACTAGGAGGTGGTCCTCCCCACCTTTTTTCTGCAGCCTCATGACGGCAAGGAGGAACTAGTGCTTTATACACTAGATTGCAAATGGGCCCTGTCCTTCTATTTGTAGCAGACTCAGGCCCATCAGAAAGCTCTTTGGCTTTTTATGTCTTATGACCCCAGCAGACTGGGGCTTCCCGTGACAAAGCAAATTCTGTCAACTTGGGTGGCAGACTGTATTGCCCTCACCTATGAGCGAGCTGGCCTCTCTCTTGAGCACCAGATAACAGCGCATCACGTGAAGGCAATTGCCGCATTGGTGGCCAACTGCTGATCAGTGCCAGTGACCAAGATCTGCAAGCTTGCCATATGGTCTTCAATTCATATGTTTACAGCTCACTACTACCTGGACAGTGAGTCTCAGGGACAGTGCCTTTGGCCAGGCAGTACTCCGTAGTATTTTCAGAGTGTAGGCAACTCCTGCCCTCCGACCCTTCTGTGTTCAGGCTGTCGGAGTGATAGTGTTGCTGGAAGCTAGTTTCATGCATTGTCTCTCAGTGGGGACTCACCTTCTGCAACTCACGGCTATCCGATTGTTTGCCGTTGGTGCTGTTGTGGTTTGGTCCTCAGCAGCCTGGAGCTAGGGAGTCCCATATGTGAGGACTGACTTCCTGCTTGTTTCTGGAGAAAGCATAGTTACTCATCCGTAATAGGTGTTCTCCAGGGACAGAATCAGTCCTCACAACTCTCCCTCCTCCTCTGGGAGTTGCCTCCATACCTTATTTTAATTTTTACTGCCGTTCTAGCTATGTCATCTGACTGAACAAGATGGCACCCTTGGGCAGGAAGGGGACCACGCATGCGTGGTAGCATGTCCCAGAGGCTTTCTTTGAAAGCTGGGGAAATGCTCTGCGTGGGCTCCTTCAGCGCCCTCTGTTGCCCATATGCGAGGACTGATTCCTGCTGTCCCTGGAGAACACCTGTTATAGGTAAGTAACTACACTTTCTGTACCACAGTCAGCTCCAGGTTTTGTCTATGTTGATGTTATTGAGCTTTTCCATTGTTGAATTCCACAAATGTAGTCAATTTGATTTCTCTGTGAACAAACAAGAAATAAATCCTCACTTATGGGTGATGTCACTGATGGAGCCACGCACGTAACGCTCCCCAGCTTCCAAAGGAAGCTTTTGGGAGATAGACTGCACATGCGTGCCTGCCTTCCTGCCTACCCTGGCCCCATACTCTCCGGTCTTCTTTTATTCCGCAGAGCTCCTAGGACATTTTCCTGCAGTCCGAAAAAAGGTTTTTCTATCTGGCCCCGTAGCCGGGTTTTTTCTCTTTATTTATTTTCTGTCTGTTGTTGGTTAGCCATTTTCTCTTTCTACAGTTTTTTTTTTAAATGCTTTTTTGTGTTTTTCCCCCCTTTGGGGTGGTTTCCTGCCCATGGCAGTTTTTCAATTTGACTTTGCCGAGGTGGTGTTTTTCGGCATGTCTGTGCCAGCTAGTGGCTTTAAGAAGTGCATTAAGTGTGACTATCATTTCTTCCACTGACCTCGAGCCGGCATCCTATGAGCTGTGCTTGCAGATGATGTACTGAGGGCTGAAAGGTTGGGAAAGGCAGGAGGAGTCCTCCTTCGACTCATTTGATTCAGCATCCTCAGTCCCGACTCTTTCGTCTACGCCTGCGAAGCATCCTGAGGTGGCCAAGGGGAAAAAGTAGCATGCTCAGCCAGTGCAGAGGGGCCCGAGCAGCGAGGGGAGACTCCCTACAAAGACCCCATTGATGTAAAAGGGTGAGCACCGAGAGAAGTTCAGGGTGCAGCATCATCACAGTCCTTTTCGACGTGATGAGGAGAGCAATGGCCTGGAGCAGCTGGCCAAGCTTCCCTGATGGGAGGACCTGATCCAAATGGCAGAGTCCACTCCCACTGCCCAGGAGGGTATGCAGATTTCTCCTGATGCACCTATCATTGTGGAGTCTGCATCCGAGGTGTCAATGCTGATATCCATCGCTGTTGCATCAGTCCCTTCCCAGGTGGCGGTTCTGAAGGAACACCTTTGAGCCCTAGAAGCTCACTTGGTGACAGTGGAAGCCTTGCAGAACGTAGGCTTCATGGTGTGGAGCGTGTCATCACCACACTCCTTCCAACCTATCCTGGATACCCATGCCTTACCCACTGACGTAGGTACATCGGGTGGGAGATTGGTATCGACTCTGGTTGCCGGAGCCATCTCCCTCTCCAGTGTATTGGCATGCCCAGGGACATCACCATCGGTATGCTGGGTGGTGTAAAAGTCATCGGCGTCCTTCCTCCCACCAAGCTTAGAAGCCAGCTTGAAGAGGAGACTCGGCACTATTTTGACTTCCTCTTGAAATCAGAATTAGAATGGGAAACTGAGACAGAATCGATGGCATCGGACTTTCGGTCCCTGGACCTCCTGTTCCACTCAAAAACCCCTCTCTCGACTCATCTGTACCTTTTCTCTTTTGACCAGTATCCAATCTTCTGTTCCTTTCAAATCTCCTTGAAAAATTAGTGTTCTAGTGAACTAATGTTCTCCACCCTAGGCAATTGGGTTTTGGGGTAGGCCACAGTACTGAAACTGTTATTCTTTCCATCTTTACTGGAGTTAAGCACATTTGGGATAGGGAAAACATCTTATTTGCTGTCTCTCTTGACCTATCATTGGCTTTCATTCTTGTTGACCACTCCCCCCTTCTTTCCGGTCTATGCTGGGTTTTATGCCATGGTCCTTCAGTGATTTCACTCCTTTCTTACTGGTTGATTCTATCATGTTTCCATCCGGGATTCTATATTTACCTCCCTGCCTTTATCTTGTGGTGTCCCCCAGGGTTATGTTCTAGCTCCCCTTCTTTTGAATGTCTTTCTAACCCCTCTTGCCACTATCATCCAGCAGCAGGGTGTGTCCGCATATTATTATGAGGACAACATCCTACTGCTTATTCACATGCACCCTGATTCACCTGATTTCATCACTATTAATAACTGTCTTTCCACTGTTGCTACCTTGCTTCATGCTGATTGTTTAGTTCTGAATTCTTCCAAGACCTCTGCTCTATGACCAACTGGCTCTTCACCTGTTCTCTCACTTTCTCCTGTCATTAGCAACATACCCATAACTTTGGTTTCTTCTTTCATATACCTCTGTGTCATTCTAGATTTATCTCTTTATTTCCCAATCAAATTAGCATGGTGGTGAAACTCTCTATACACTTTGTCAGATCCATTCACTTTATTTATTTATTTTATTTTATTTATTTATTTTTATTTTTTATATACCGCGCTATTGATCAGTCCTTCCAGAATCCTCCATCCTTACCCTACTCCTTCCCTTGTTATATCACGTTTAGATTACGCCAGTGTTATTTATGCTGGTTTGCCTCAGTGGCAGAGGGGTTAGAAAGACATTCAAAAGAAGGGGGGCTAGAACAGAACCCTGGGGGATACCACAAGGTAAAGGCAGGGAGGTAGATATAGAATCCCGGATGGAAACATGATAGAATCAACCAGTAAGAAAGGAGTGAAATCACTGAAGGACTGTGGCATGAAACCCAGCAGTGTGAAGATGGGAAAGAATGGAGTGGGCAACAAGGTCAAAAGTCAATGCTAGGTCAAGAGAGACAGCCAGTAAGATGTTTCCTCTATCCCAAGTGTGCTCAAATGAAACAACTTCAGTCTGTAAAGAACACTGCCCTTTACCTCCACCATCTTGCCACTAAACATGATCATGTCACCCCCCTCTTCGTCAAGTCTCATTGGTTGCCTGTTAGTTAATGGATACAGCTCAAGACACTCCTTTTCATTGAATAATTTTGTGGAGACATCTAACATCTCTAGTAACCTCTGGACTCATGCACACACATCACAAACAAATACGTTTATATGGCCCACTGTATATACCTTGTGCTATACTGCACCTCCTGCTTGTTCCCTCTCCCTTTGTTCTCCTTAGAGAGTTCCTTGTAATGGTTTGAGATTGTTTTCCTATGCAAGTTCTATGAAAGAGTTTTGAGTTTCAATGTAAACCACCTTGATTAAATGATAAGGCAGTATAGAAAAATTGTTAAATAAATAAATAAAGATCCTTATCCTCACAGGGCCCTTCACTCTGGAATTCCAGCTTATTTCTCATCTCTCTTTATGCTGCATGCCCCTCCTCGGGTGTTGCGCTCTATACATGGTAATCAGTTATACCTTCCCCCTCCTTCACAAGCCCACCTGGAATTGACAAGTCATGCTGCGTTTTATTTCCTAGGTCCACATCTCTGGAACTCCTTTCTCCCAGATAACCATCTTGAAATCTCATATCCCAAATTTAAGACTGCACTTAAAGCATATCTTTTTAAATTAGCATTTGATCTTCCTTCACCGGGACTGTGGGTTTCTGCAGCTCCTTGACCGACTCTTACTGGATATCTTTCTGTTTCTCCATTTCTTTTCTTTTACTGTTTTCTCCTCCTCTTGTACAGTTTCTTTTCTGTCATTAAATGGAGTTCTTTTCTATCTATTTTATTTTATTTTTATTTTTTATGCATTGTAAACCGCTCTGCTGTTTTAAATAAACCATAAACCATATCAACCAATCTCCACCCAAATGGCGTAAGTCGCCTCTGGAGGATATGTCCTTCCAGGACTTAGGGATATGGCCAAAGCCATTCCCTTTCTCTGGAATCAGAATAGGAACCAAGGGTGGAGAAACTGGAACTACTCCAGTTCAGCCCTCCAGGAGGTGGTGACTGTTCATATCCACTATGTTTTGCAGCAGCTGCTGCTGCAGCAGCTGTGGGAGGCATTGCTCATGCTTCTGATCATCAGCCGCCAGCTCAATTCCCTGTACTGGATCCAGAAGGCCCCGGGGTTTAAGCCTCAGTTGCCCCACAGTTCCATTGTGGTGGAGTCACCATTGAAGCACCTGAAGAGTGCTGACACACTCCTCGGTCGTGAGGCTCAGACCCTGAACTTTGAGAGGAAATGCTTCCAGGGCTCCATGCTGATCACCAGGATTCTGGCTAACCAGACATAGATGAGCATGTTTCTCAAGGATGTCATGTTGGACCTAGAGAACTTTGCCACCCTTGTTCCCAAGGACCTTTGTGAGTCCTTTTGGGGTTTTGTGGCTCACAGCAAGGATTGCTTGAAGTTCATGGTGTGGGGTACCTATGATGACTTTGAATCTCCTGGCAGAGTGGCTGCTCTGGGCATCGCCACCTACTGGATGATGTGGCTACAGTCTTCTGACCTGGAGCAATGGATCCAAGACAAGATCGCAAACATCCCCTGCTGGGGCGAGAATCTCTTCAGCAAATCCATGGAGGAGAAAGCCGAGGAGTTGGAGAAGGAGAAGGTGACTCTCATCAGGCTCTTCAGAAAGACCGCGGACCAGCGTGGAAGAAACATCAGGCCAGGAAAGCCTTCTATCTGCACCTGCACTGTTATTTCACAGCCCAGCCAAAGCACAGATTTCTTGTCTGCAGCGGAGGGAGAAGACCCCAAAGGAGCAATTTGCCATCCCCCCCCCAGCCCAAGCCGGATGCGGGTTTTTGATGGGTTCTGCAGGAGCATAGCCAGTTTACCACTGTCTTTTGAGGTCATCTCCAGGAACAAGCAGGAATGTAGTCATCACATATGGGTATCGTCGGTACCGACGGAGCCTGCGCGGGAACGCTCCCCAGCGTCCAATTAGGAAGCTTTTGGGAGCATCCCACAGCGCCTGCATGCTGCCTTCCCGCCTTTCCCAACTGCCTCTCTCCAGTTCTTCGTTTTCCGTGGAGCCAGCAGGTCATGTTCCTGTCACCGCAGAAAATTTTCCTTCTTTTTTGTGGTCGCGTCTGCCTTCCTCGACGCTTTACCGGTACCGCCGGTTTTTCTTTCTTTCTTAAAAAAAAAAAAAAAAAAATGGTAGCCAGAGCAAAATTTTAAAATAATCTTGATCATCTTCAAGATCATCCACCATCTTTCAGCAGATGTACTACAAGAAATTGTAACAAGGAACATCAGTAACAGACCAAGAAGGAACAATTATGACAACATGATCAGCGCACCTTCAGGATATCACAAGACAAAACAAAATACGTCTAGAAGAGCTCCATCACTAATGGCAATCCACACTATGGAACTCCCTCCCAATGAGCCTAAAGGAATTAGAAGGCATCACAGACTTCCTCAAGGCCCTTAAAACCCTGCTCTTCACAGAAACATACGAGCAGATAGACAACAGTCCCAACCAGATACACAACAGCCCCACCCGAGAGGGATTGCAATGTAAACTCCACTGCAAGCTCAATACCTAACTAACCCAGTTAGACTCACGACAGCATCATGATAAATGTAACCCTCAAATTGTGTTGTCTTAATGTTGTTAAATTCCCTCATGTTAAATGTTGTAAAACACCCACATGTTAAATGTTACCCATTTGTGATGTGATGTAACCACTTTGATTGTAGGATAAGGTGGTATACAAGTATGTCTAAATAAATAAATAAATAAAGCCAGTACTTAACCAGGATCACTTTCATACTGTATTTCAAGCAGTCATCACACCAATCTTAGACTATTGCAATTCGATATACCAGGGCCTCTCAAAATGCTCCATACACCCCCTCCAAGTGGCACAAAATACGGCCGCCATTATTATCACTGGAAGTTCCAAAAAAGATTACATAACCCCCATACTTAACCAATTACACTGGCTTTCAATATAGTCTCAGTCTAAATTCAAGACAGTCCTCATAATTTTCAAAATCCTATACCACTGCTCCGCAGATATTCTACAAGAATTAATTTCGCGAGACATCAGCACCCATCCCAGGAGAATTAACAGTAAAAGCATGATTATCATATCATCTGAATTCAAGAAATCCAACCAAACGACATCAACAAGGGCACTTTCCCTCTCTGCCCCAGCGTTATGCAATTCTCTGCCTGAAGATATTAGGACCACAATAGACATCAAGGACTTCCGTAAAAAACAAAAGATGCATCTTCACACTGATCACTTCAGATACATTGCTTAAGTAAATACTTTACCCTTGAACCCTGCTAATGCAGCCCACATCATACCTGGTTACCTCCAAGCTGAGTTTTCATACACTAATGCCCGCCCTTCTTTACTGTATATAAATTCTGCTGTATATTGGTTCCACAGTGTTTTTGTTATCATTGTTAATAATATGACTCTGTTTAATGTAACAGTTAATATCTCCAGGAACAAGCAGGAATGTAGTCATCACATATGGGTATCGTCGGTACCGACAGAGCCTGTGCGGGAATGCTCCCCAGCGTCCAATTAGAAAGCTTTTGGGAGCATCCCACAATGCCTGCGTGCTGCCTTGCCGCCTTTCCCAACTGCCTCTCTCCAGTTCTTCTTTTACCGCGGAGCCAGCAGGTCGTGTTCCTGTCACCGCAGAAGAATTCTTTTTTCTTTCTTTCTTTTTTGTGGTCGCGTCTGCCTTCCTCGACGCTTCACTGGTACCGCCAGTGTTTTTCTTCATTTCTGTCTAAAACAAAATATATATATTCTTTTTTCTTTTTCTTCAGGTGCATGCGCCTTTTTGGGCCTTAGGCCCAAACATTTTTCCTTACCATGGAGAAACCTGCCTCAGGTTTCAAAAAGTGCACCAAGTGTGGCAGTACCATTTCTGTCACCGACACCCATGAATGGTGTCTAAAATGTTTAGGTCCTGACCACTCCATCACGGATTGTATGTCCTGTGCCATGATGTCTAAAAGAGATCGGCAGAACTGAGCTGCTAAGCTCAGTACCCTGTTTCCCTCTGATGCAGCTTCGGTGGCATCGACGTCTTCCAGGGCTGCTTCTTCCTCCCGTGTATCTCAGGTAACTAAACATAAGTCCAGCCGGTCCTCAAAGGGTAGATCTCCTTCTAAGCATCGAGATGCCTCTGGCGTTGCCTTTGAGGATTCTGCACTGGCAAAATTACCCCGGCGGGAGGCTTCGGCTTCCAAAACATTATCGGGGTTCCAGGATGTTCTCGAGGCCTTGACCTCGGCAGAACTACTGATGCCATGCTCTGGGGTACTGGCGGTCTCCTCCGGTACCGACATCCAGGCATTGGCAGCATCGATAGACCAGAGAGTCATGGCTATCGAACACAGTCTGTCGGCTCTCCTTGCGGCATTGATGCCCTTGGAACTGCGACAGACAATTCCACCGGTACCGACCCCGGCACCGGTATCGGTACCGATAGCATCAACATCAGTGTCTGCTTTACCGGTACCCAGTCATCCGATGACCTCCAGTACCGACACCCCGGTACCGGTTACTCCCGGTACCGACTTCAGTCGGTACGGGTATCGGGCTCTTCAAGAGCATCCGGACAGACGGTACTTTGAGTCTTCAGAAGAATCTGAGGATTCTGACAGTTCTGTTGATGCACCGATGCTTCTCCCAGAGGAGCCCTCCTCCCCCAAACGCAGGATGTCTCCTCCAGAGGATATTTCCTTCCAGGATTTTATCAGAGAGGTGGCTCGGGGCCTGTCCATTACTGTGGCCCCTGAAACAGAGCCAAGGGCCAAGGATTTGGAAATTCTACAATATCCCCGAACTCCTAAGGAGGCAGCTACCTTGCCCATTCATGAGATTTTATATGATCTCATGTTAAGGATGTGGGAGACACCTCTTACCACCTCTCCTCATTCTCGCAGACTGGATACTATGTATCGAGTCCCTCCTTGTCCTGGTTTCCATAAGACTCAGCTTCCTCACCACTCTATTGTAGTGGAATCAGCTATGAGAAGGATCAAGAGTGCAAAGAGGCATGCCTCTAATCCTCCAGGACGTGAGTGCAGAACCCTGGATGCTTTTGGACGTCAGGTCTTCCAAGCTTCCATGCTTTCTGCCAGGATCAGTTCCTATAGTCTCTACATGGAAATTTATTATATTTATTTATTTATTACAGGCTCTTATATACCGTTCTATTCAGCATCAGCGCGGTTCACAATACAACAACAGACCAGAACAACAATTGTTTGGTTTTACAGAGAACAGGTTAGAGAACTTGGATAAAACATGGGAAGTCATTACTGCAACTATTTACATGAGTATTTACATGTATATACACAACAGGATTTATTCTCAGTTTGGGTAGTGATCAAAAATGGCTGGATGGTCTAGTAATATTGGGGGAAAAGGTGGGATTTGAGCGCCTTTCTGAAAAGAGATAGATCGGTGATAGCCCGAATCTCTGGAGGTAAGGCGTTCCAGCACTTAGGGGCATAGAAGCGGAAAGCCCTGTTAGATGTCGCTAATGAGCATTTAGTCGCTGCCTTAGGGATTATTAGCACATTAGTCGATATCGTTCTCCTAGATCTGTTGGGTGGAATGGCCTGGATGAGGTCTATTAGAGAGGAGGAGGTGATGCTTTTAGTGGCCTTGAAGGTGAGTAGTAGTGTCTTGAACAAAAGTCTGCCATGTATGGGGAGCCAGTGGAGTTGCTTCAGGATGGGTGTTATATGGTCCCTTCTTGATGCTCCGTAGAGGACTCTAGCCGCGGTGTTCATGGCAAGTTGTAAAGGGTTTAAGGTGGCGTGTGGGAGGCCTTGAAGAATGGCATTAGCATAGTCGAGGTGGGGTAAGGTTAAGGCTTGGAAAATGGTTCGGAAGTCATCAGGATCGAGCAGGGAGCGAAGATGGCGGAGTGTTCGGATCTTGAGGTAGATTGCTCTGACTACGTTGGTTATATGTAGTTTCATATCCATGTGTTGGTCCAAAGTGACCCCAAGGTATCGAATGGAAGGTTTTGTTTGGAGCTCGGCTTCTTTCACCTTTATCTGGGGTGGGGGGGGGGGGGGGATGAAAAGTGGGTCCCTAGTGATGAAGAGAGCCTCAGTCTTCTTGTATTGAATACGGAGGTTCTGAGATTGAAGCCATTCAGACACTGCATCAAAACATTTGGCTAGCGGGGAAAGGTCCATCTGGATTATGGAGAAAGGCATGTAGAGAAGGATGTCGTCCGCGTATATCAAGCATTCGACCTTGAAGGACCTGATGATGTTGCAGATGGGCTGTATGTATATATTGAATAAGAGTGATGATAGGGATGATCCTTGTGGTACGCCCTGCTTTTGGTGGTAAGGTGTGGATGTTGCGGTTCCTGAGGTCACGTATTGCCATCTCTGATCAAGGTATGACTTGCACCAATCCAGAGCAGTGTTGTTGATGCCCTTTTCTTTTAGACGCCCTATTAAAAGATCATGGTGTACAGAGTCAAACGCTGCAGCAATGTCCAAGAAGATAAGAACAAAGCCTTGGCGGATGTTGTCAATGCCTGTGATGATGTTGTTGCAGAGAGTGGTAAGGAGTGTTTCGACTCCATGGAACTCTCTGAAGCCATGTTGGCAGTGGTCCAGAGGGGAGGCGGTGTCGATGTGGTCCTGTATTTGTCTTTGAGCTTCCTTTTCAATTATTTTAGCTAGAAGGGGTATACTAGCTATGGGTCTATAAGATTCAACCTTTTGCGGGTCGAGTTTGGGGTTTTTCAAGAGGGGTCTGATGGATGTTTTCTTGAGGGCTGATGGGAAGGAACCGGTTGTAAAGGATAAATTCATCATCATTCTAGTGATGATGGGGCTGAGATCCTGGCGTAGTTCCTTTATCCAGTGGGCTGGGCAAGGGTCAGTTTGTGCAGTGGTGGTGTTAAGGGCGGCGATGGTGTCCTCAACATGTTTTCTGGATGGTGTGGAGAACATAGATAGGTTTGCTATGCATGCGGTGTCTTGAGTAGGGAAATGTTCCTGAAGGAGGTCACAGATGATTTAGAAGCTTTAAGTCCTATTCTACCTGAGGATAGAAGACAGGATTTTCTCACTTTGGTCAAACATGCCCAAGATGTTTCTAAATTTTCCAACCGTGCAGCCTTTGACTGCTTTGAGTGCATAAGCAGAACCTCGGCTATTGCCATAGGTGCACGTAGAATTGCTTGGCTCCAGGCATCTGATCTAGAGCTCTGAGTACAAGACAAATTGGGAAATATCCCTTGTACTGGTGAGAACCAGTTTGGTAAGGATTGGCAAGAAAAGGCCAATGAAATGGATGCTGAAAATTCCACCTTGGATAGATAGTCCACTGCTGATCCTGCTAGAAAGAAATTGTTCAAGAAACCATTCTTTTCTACAAAGAAAAGATTTTATCCTGCTTATGTTCAGCAGGGACGTTCTGCAGGTCAGCTTGCCAGGAAAGGTCAGCAACCACCCAAGCAGAAAAAAGCAAAGACTGCTAGGCCTCAGCCGGCCCAGCAGGCTCAGCCTCCACAGGGCCTTTGACTCTCAACTAGAGAACTTAGCCTTCCTGGCTCTCGAGGGACCGGAGCCTTCCACCATTCCAGGAAGGTTATGTCATTTTGCCCCCAGATGGGGGCAAATAACAGCAGAGCATTGGACACTCTCCATCATAAAGGAGGGGTACAAGCTTCATTTTTCAAGCATGCCCCCTCACACATTGGTAAAGCAGTTCAATTCTCCGACCTCTCTCATCAACCTGTTAGGTCAGGAGGTCACCATCCTTCTTGCCCAAGGGGCAATAGAAGAAGTACCCATTCATCAGCAGGGTACAGGGTTCTATTCCCCTTATTTTCTTATCCCAAAGAAAACAGGGGGTTACAGACCTATCTTAGACCTCAGAGAATTGAACAAATTCCTTGTCAAGGAGAAATTCAAGATGATTTCTCTCGGATCTCTGCTGCCATACCTTCAGAGTCAGGATTGGCTTTGTTCTCTAGATCTCAAGGATGCGTACACTCATGTCCTCATCCATCCAACCCACAGAAGGTTCCTTCGGTTCCTTTTTCAGCAGAAGCACTACCAATACAGTGTGCTTCCTTTTGGCCTGGCCTCAGCACCAAGGGTTTTTACGAAATGCATGGCTGTAGTAGCAGCATTTCTACGCACTCTAGGAATATTCGTCTTCCCTTACTTAGACGACTGGCTCATTCGAGCACCAACAGAGTCAGAGGCCAGGACTTCTCTATCCTGCACGATGCGTATCCTTCAGTATTTAGGGCTGGTAATAAACATCTCAAAATCCAGTCTAACTCCTACTCAGTCTCTGGAGTTCATAGGAGCTTTGCTGGATACCACAAGGGCAAGGGCCTATCTCCTCCAGGCTTGTTGCCTTCGCATGGTGCAGTTAGCTTCTCAAGCAGTGCTAAAGTCTCATCTAACTGCTCGAGAAATGTTACAACTACTAGGCCACATGGCATCTACGGTGCATGTTGTTCCCTATGCTCGCCTCCATATGAGGGCAGCTTAGTGGACTTTATCCACCCAATGGACCCAGGCATCCAGATGCCTGTCAGACAAAATAGCAAACACAAGTTGCCTTATTTTGTCCCTCGAGTGGTGGAAGTCCACTCAAAACCTGTTGCTGGGGTCCCCTTTTCAACAACCTCTACCCCAAGCAACTCTCACAACAGATGCTTCTCCAATGGGTTGGGGAGCTCATTTGCAAGACCTCTCCACCCAAGGCACCTGGTCTCCACAGGAGACTCATATACATATCAGTCTTCTGGAACTCAGAGCAATTTTCCTTGCTCTTCGAGTGTTCCATACCCTGCTCAGCTACAAGACAGTCCTCATCCATATGGACAATCAAGTAGCCATGTTCTATGTGAACAAGCAGGGGGGAACAGGCTCTCTGTCACTTTGCAACGAAGCTTTGCGACTATGGGCCCTCGCCAGAGAGCATCAGATTCATCTCCTGGCAGTGTATCTTCCAGGCATACAAAACTCTTGGGCAGACAGACTCAGTCGAGTTCTGCTTCCACACGAGTGGTCTCTGCATGCAGACCAGGTGGCCAAGATTTTTCAAATTTAGGGAACCCCGGACATAGACCTCTTTGCAAGTCCATGGAATCCCAAACTTCCCCGGTTCTCTTCCAGAATTCCGGCTCAGAAGGCTCAGGCCAGGGATGCTTTCTTCCTTCATTGGGGTCAAGACTTCTGTATGCCTTTCCACCCACATCTTTGTTAGTGATATAGCGGAAGGGCTGTCAGGTAAGGTTTGGCTCTTTGCAGATGATACCAAAATCTGCAATAGAGTAGACACCCAGGAAGGTGTAGATAACATGAGGAGGGATCTAGCTAAGCTTGAAGAATGGTCTAGAATTTGGCAGCTGGGATTTAATGTTAAAAAATGTAAGGTCATGCATTTGGGCTGCAGCAATCCAAGGGAACAATACAGTATAGGAGGTGAAGTACTTTTGTCCACTAAAGAAGAGCGGGACCTAGGCGTGGTTGTGTCTGATGATCTTAAAGTAGCTGAACAGGTAGAAAAGGCGACGGCAAAAGCTAGAAGGATGCTTGGGTGCATACGGAGAGGAATGGCTAGCAGAAAAAAGGAGGTGATAATGCCTCTGTATAAGTCTTTGGTGCGACCTCATTTGGAGTATGGTGTGCAATTCTGGAGACCGCACCTTCAAAAGGATGTGAACAGGATGGAGTCGGTGCAGAGGGTTGCTACTAAAATGATTAATGGGCTTCATTATAAAGCATATGAGGACAGACTTAAGGATCTTAATATGTACACCTTAGAGGAAAGGCGGGATAGAGGTGATATGATTGAGATGTTTATCTGTAAACTCATACGTGTTAATTGTACTGAGCATTTTTGTTCCATGTAAACCGCGCTGATGCTGAATAGTGCGGTATATAAGAGACTGTAAATAAATAAATAAATAAATAAATACCTCCGTGGCATAAATGTTCAGGGAGAGAGCCTCTTTCAATTGAAAGCAAGTTCTGCTACAAGGGGACATGGGATGAGGGTTAAGGGAGATAGATTCAGGAGTGATATGCGGAAATATTTCTTTACAGAAAGAGTAGTGGATCCATGGAATAGTCTCCCAGTGGAGGTGGTAGAGATGATGACAGTAACTTGAATGTAACGCCGCTTTGACCCGGTGAAAAGCGGGATATAAATACAGTTAAATAATTAAATAAACTGAATTCAAAAAAGCATGGGACCAACACAGAGGATCTCTAAAGGTAAAAAGTGGACTGTTGTAGTTGTTGTTATGGAAGGACAGACTAGATAGGCCATGTGGTCTTTTTCTGTCATCATGTTTCTATGTTTCTATGTTTCATTCCTCTAATTCCCAAAACCCTGTTCAAGCTTCAGAGAGACAGAGGCCATATGATTCTCATAGCTCCACATTGGCCAAGGCAAGTTCGGTACCCTCTGCTTCTACATCTCTCTCAAGCTCCCTCCCTGGAGTTAGGGTCTGCTCCAGATCTCCTATCTCAGGAGGACGGAATGTTATGGCATCCCAATCCCCAGTCTCTGCATCTCAGGGCTTGGTTGCTGAAGGCCTAGATCTTTAAGATCTTAATCTTCCTCAGCAAGTAAAAGATATTCTTTTTGCTTCCAGGAAACCTTCCACAAGACGCTCTTATGCTTTTATGTGGAAAAGGTTTACCATATGGTGTTCGCAAAAGGGTCTTGGGTCCCTAAGGGTGTTGGGGCCACTTGGCAATAGTGATCAAAGCATGATCGCCTTTGATTTAATTAGTGGAGGAGGGATAGTTCGGAAATCCACAGTACTACCTTTTAACTTTCGAAAGGGAGACTGATAAAATGAGGAAAATAGTTAAGAAAAAACTAAAAGGAGCAGTTGCAAAGGTTAAAGACTTACATCAAGCTTGGGTGTTGTTGAAAAATACTATCTTGGCAGCCCAGACCAGCCGTATTCCACGCTTTAAGAAAAGTGGAAGGAAGTCCAAAAAACTGCCAGCATGGTTTAAAGGTGAGGTCAGAGAGGCTGTTGTTGCCAAAAAAGCATCTTTCAGGAAATGGAAAAAAGTGCCTAACGACGAAACCTGGAAACAACACAAGCACTGGTAAATCAAATGCAAGGCATTGATAAAGCAGGCAAAGAGAGAATTTGAGAAGAAGCTTGCTGTGGAAGCAAAAACGCGAAATAAAGATTTTTTTTCAAGTACATTCGCAGCAAAAAACCTGTGAGAGAGTCAGTTGGTCCATTAGATGATAGCGGAGTTAAAGGGGCACTAAGAGGCGACAAGGCGATAGCTGAGAGACTGAATGAATTCTTTGCTTCAGTTTTTACTGAGGAAGATGTAGGGATGTTACCCATGACTGAAGTGGTATTTAAAGGTGCGGAAGAATTGAAGGAAATATCGATACATCGGGAAGATGTATTACAACTATTAGATAAACTGAAGAGTAGCAAATCACCTGGGCCGGATGGTATACATCCAAGGGTGTTGAAAGAACGGAAATATGAGATTGCAGACCTGCTATTAGTAATCTGTGAAATATCATTAAAATCATCTGTAATACCTGAAGATTGGAGGATCGCCAATGTAACACCAATTTTTAAAAAGGGTTCCAGGGGTGATCCGGGAAACTACAGACCGGTGAGCCTCACGTCAGTACCGGGAAAAATGGTAGAAACCATCATAAAGAATAAAATTACTCAGCATGTAGATCAGGTGTCTCAAACTCAAATTGCTTTGAGGGCCAAATGAGGACTTGTAAAGTAACCCGCGGGCCGCATAAGACGCGGGGCCTCATTTGCATAATGTTACCATACAAAGCGTAGAGCTGACATATTCCAGTTAATAAATTCAAAATAGATATTTTTCTACCTTTTGTGCATTTTTTTCAGTTGCAATTGTTCCAGCCACTTTCTTCTGGTTTCTTTGTGTCTTCTGCTAACTCTCCATTGTCTGCTGTCCATTTGTCCTTTCTTCTCTCTTCTAGTTTTTTTTCCATTCTCTCTCTACATCTGCTTTAACATACTAATCTTTCTCCTTTTGCTCCTTCCTCATTCCTATTTCATCCACTCAAATTTTACCCCTCCATCCTCAATCACCACTTACTCTCCCAATACCCGGCCAATTGTAGATTTGTCTTCCCTCCCACACAAAATATTTTTCCCCTCTCCATTTCACTCTCCCAGCCCCATCCCATTCTAATCCTCCCCCAACATCAGCTCCCTTCTAGTTCCAGCCCCACCCAGCATCCGCTCCCTTCTAGTCCCTGCATTAGCCCATTTCCAGTCCTATCCCCACATTAGCCCATTTCCAATCCTATCCTAGCCCCACCATCAGCCCATTTCCAATCCTATACTAGCCCCACCATCAGCCCATTTCCTGTCCTAGCTCCCCCCACTAAGCCCATTTCCAGACCTAGCAACCCCCCCATCCATTACCATTTATAGCCCCCCCATTGCCCATTACCAGTCCTAAGCCCCCCAACAGCCCACTTCCAGTCCTAACCCTCCCATCACCCCATTTTCATTCTTAGCCCCACAATAGCCCATTAGCAGTCCTAATTCACCAATCAGCCCACCTCCAGCCCTAACCCCCATCTGCCCATTTCCAGTCCTAGCCCCCACCACAGCCCATTACCAGTCCTACCCCCTGCTGCCATTAGCCCACTTCCAGTCCTAACCCCCATTACCCCATTTCAGTCTTAGCCCCTCCGTAGCTCATTACCAGTCCGAACTCCCCCCCATCAGCCCACCTCCAGTCCTTCCTAACCCCCATCAGCCCATTTCCAGTCCTAACCCCCCCCCCCCATCAGCCCAAGTAAATAAAAAAAAAAAAACTGGCTTCTGCTGCCACGGCTGCAGCAGCAGAAGCCAGGATTTTTTTTTTTGTTCCTTCCGTCACGGGCCGCACAAAGCTCTCTCGCGGGCCGCGTGTTTGAGACCCCGGATGTAGATAGTGTCATGGTGGCAGCCCCTAGTGGCCAAGGGCGGTAAGGGCATGCTCCACGATATATTTATTTTCAAGGAGCGTGGTGTAATGTAAGGCCAAAATGGAGTTTGGTCTTATCTATTTTCAGCTTCTTGTGTGCACATAATAATTCAGCCAAGAGTGTAGGGAAACAAGGTTTTTATTTCCCCTCTGTGCAATGGTTCTTTAAGATGGTGGAAATCACAGAATGTCATTTGTTTGAAAAGGTTCCAGTAATAAACAGGTGGACTAACTGTTAGTAGCTTCACAATTAGTGCCAAGGAAAATGGAGGAATTCAGTTTATTCCAAACAAGAACAATTAAACAAGTTTTCTTCTTATTTACATGGTGGCTATAGACTCTAGGCTAGTAGCCATACACAACCCATAATTCATATGGAGCATCCAGAAGTGACCATGTGACTCCTATTCTAAAACGGCTTCATTGGCTACCAATACACGGAAGAATTATCTTCAAAACTTTACTTCTCTCTTTCAAGGCCATCAAGCGCATCTCCTCTACTGCACTTACTGAGCTTATCCAAACCGTGCCACCCAACAGATCCAGGAGATCAACAGCTCTAAATCTACTAATAACACCGAAGATTTTGACTAAATGCAATTGTACAATGGCAAACAGGGCCTTCAGTCTTTACGTCCCCAAATGCTGGAATGCATTACCACCTGACATTCGAGCTATTGCAGACCTAACTAAATTCAGGAAGGCAATCAAGTTTCACCTCTTCCACCAATTCTACCCAGCCAGCAATGGAATCTAAATAACCCCACCTAAAAAACACCCATTCTTAGTCTTATTACAGTCCCAACCTCCTTCCTGCAGATCAGACACATTCCGTCTTAAAGTAAGCATTGTGTTGCATATAACTCATTGCAACTAATATTTCATGTATATAGTCCAACCCTGTTATTGAATTTATCCCTCATGTATATAGTTCAACCCTGTTATCCAAGTTGGTATTCCTGTTCTATGTAAAACCAAACAGTTTGTGTTTAGGTTGTTTTTGTTATACTGTAAACCGCGCTGATACCGAATAGTGCGGTATATAAGCAACTGTAATAAAATAAATAAATTAATAAATAATAAATAATATCTTCTTCCTGAGGCATAGGAATAGCATTTATATCTTATACGTCCATAGATTCTGCCTCACTACTTTCCCCCGTGGAGTAAATACTGTCCCTGGCTGTCACAGCTTTACATGGACTGTCTCCACTGACCTGCCTCCAATAAGACTGGGTTTTAAGTTCTCTTGGTAATTCTTGAAACCACTCTGGTTTCTTTTTTCTTCTTACAAAGTGAGTATTTGCTTTAGCAGTGCTTCTAGGAGTTAAGCATTCTTTAGGAGGAATAAAGCTTTCATACCTTGAGTTTCTGTAGCTGGACTCCCTGGAGCCTTCTCTCCCAAGAACGTCTCTTTTGCAACAGTTTTTCTGCCGGTAGCTTCTGGGCAGTGCTGTGCTTCCTGGCAGCTTAGCAAAACCTGGTATGGATTCAGCTGTATGCTTCAGTGGTAAAGTAGTTTTGCTAAAAACTCCTTTTCCTCTAGTATCTGGTAAAACTTTTCCAGCAGGTTCCAGTGAGTGCAGGTCTTCCTCCAAACCTGGTTCTCTGGATACGTCTCTCAGCTTTGGACTCAGGAACGTTGCTTGAGCAGGGAGTGGCACACTCTCCAGCCTGACTGCCTTCCCCAGCAGACTCCCTCTGAACAGCTGCTCTGGTAGCTTGACCCCTCTGAACTCCACCTCTGTGAATTCCGTTCCCTTGGGCTTGCCCAAGGAGGATTCCTTCCTTCAGGTCTCTCCTTCTTTCCTTAGCCTTGCTCCTTGATCCTTCTCCAAGTCCTTCTGCTCCTTGTTCTGCTGCTTCCCTTTCTGCAGCCGTGCTCCTTACTGCTTGGCTTTTTCTCTCCCACTCTGCTTTGCTAGAATTAAACTTCTGCTTATAAAGGGATCTTCTCTTTGAAACTCCCGAGCTCATTCCCATGTGCAACTGGTTAGTTCCTGTGCGGATATCCAGTTTAGTCCTCCACTTTCGGGTAATGCACCTCTCACTGCAGCCTGGAGACTGGACCAATCAAATCTTCTGTAGTACATATCCAGCAGGAGCTCCCAGAAGCCCCCCAGTGTGTCCAGTCTCTTGCAGTCTGCAGACGTAAAAGTGTGTCCTCCTGGGCACACTGAGTGACCATTGCAGGAGCAACACTTGTTAGTCTTTTAGGGTTTGTTTTTGGGATATTTACTTGCTGTTTATTTAATAGCTAGCTGTCTCTTTAAAAGGAAAAGAAAAAAATCTCCCTGGTGCATTAGCACAGGAGGCTAGGAGAAAGTCAGACCTGCTGGCTCCTGACTTAATGCCTAGCTAATTTTAACAGCCTTAAGTGAGCTTCCCCTGGACAGTAAGGGGTAAAGCCATACCTGATACAGCAGTGGCTGGTTCTGGGAGAAGTTGGCTGAGTTCTGGATGTTCCTGAGCTGGTAGGAGGTTTCTTTTTATTTCTTTCTATGTGAGCAGTACACTGTCAGAGCTGCCAGCACTTTGCTAGGCTCTCCTGAGCCAATTGGGCAATTTTTCTTAAAATTGGTCGTTTGCCCTGTAATAGAGGGTCGTTTTCTTTATTTTCCATATTATTTGGTTGCCTTTGTATTTTCGCGCCGTTTTTTACAGAGGGTGAAAAAGTGCGGCGGCCATTTTGGATTTTTAAAGTGTGCTTTTAGTAGCACTTTTGATCACTTGTGCACAGGTTCCCCTAGCGTTTTTGGGGTTCCTTTTGCTGGCGCTTTTGCTCAGGACACCCCAGGGAGTCTGGGGAGTATTTTGTTTCTTGTAAACAAAAAATAAATAAATAAATAAATAAATAAATAAAAAATAAGCGTTTTATTTTAAATCGGGACTGATTTGCATAGGATTGCCCCTGTGGTGTGGGCTTCCCTGTGACTGTTCCATTATCTCCCGCTGGGCAGAGGGGGCCTTGGGATGGCTTCCAAACCCCAATGCCTGAGTTGGGGGTCCCGCAGAGGTTCAGTGACTGGCTCTGGCGTTTGAGGAGCCGGGCTGCAGTTTATTCAGCCATGAAATATATTCTCCCACTGCTGTCCTCGGCTCTGTGGTAGCTTGATTGCTTTTTCTTGCTCTTTCAGCGTTTTTAGGCATTTTCTTCTGCCTGCAACCCTCCCACCTTCCCCTTTGGCTGTTTCAGCTATTTCCTTAGCTTTTGGGGGGTTTTAATTCACTCCTTTTTGTGTTTTATTTTTGCTGGTGGCCATTTTGCATAGCTAATGAGCCTTAGTTTTTGGAGGGAAGCCTGATTTCTTCTCGGCTGACTTTTAACAGCTACAGTGCTGGGTCAGTTTTCACACAGACTTGCTTGGTGTTGGTGGGGAGAGGTATCCTTTTTTCTCTGCCTGTTCATGAACATAAGATATAACAGGCTGCGCTTTGTTAATTGTTCTCAGATAAATGTTAGATAACTGTTAAATAACTGAATATATTTCCATAAAGAGTGCAGAAGGCATGAAGAGAGACCAGTATGCAATTCAGAACCACAGTTCAATGCTGAGTCCCTGACGTACTAAGGGGCAGGGCTAGTGGGTTCCGTTCCTCACTGGGCCCAACAAAGAGGGCTCACTGGGGCATTGCCTATTGAGGGGAATATGATTGAATGCCTGTTCCTGCGGAGCGCACTTATTTGTTTTTAGTTCTCCCTGTGCATAATTTAGGTTACGCTGCATTGGCGGTCCGAAGAAATACGGGCACCTCCTGCATCGGCTCTGCTCTTACCTCAGCATCGTGCTTCCCCAGCTGAACTGGGGGACTCCGGAGCTTGGCTTCAGGGGAATTCTCCATTGGCTTACGCTGCACTGAGTCTTTCCCACTAGAGTTTGGATGCCTCCAAGAAGTTCAGGTATCATTTTCTGTAAGAAAACTGAGTAGTCTGTTTTTGTTTTTTCGGCCTTATCTCAGCTGCTCTGGGATGATTTCGGCTATATCCGGACTGGCTGCCTCTGTGCTTTGCGGTTCCTACCTTTGGTCCTTGGGCCACAAACTGCTGTCGGGGTGCTTTGTACGTCCTGCTGATTATGGTACCTGCCTTGGTCAATATACCATTTGCTTGAGGTTTTAAGTCAGTGTTTTGAGTCCTGGATGGTTTGGGCTCGGCCTCATGGGGCAGGCTCGTGGTACGGTGCCTACGGTTGGGTTGAGCTTCTATCTCCCTCCCCGGATACAACTCTCAGCCCCTTCCATGGCGGTCTGAATGGCTGCGGAGGGATCCCGCTCTAATGTCCCTACTTTCAGTCACTGTAATTGCTTTTCACTGACTTTGACAGTTTCTAAATGCCCGCTCAGGGTATGGCTGACAGTTCCCCTCTCAGTTCTGTGGCTGCCGGTCAGTTGTTTTGTTTTTCTCTTCCGTGTTTCTTATGAGGGAACAAGCTCTAGTCGGCAGTTTTCACACATGTAATCATGTGGTAGCGGCACGTGGGTTTTCGGAATCCTTTGCTTGCAGAGTCTTGGGTTTCCCTGAGCCTTCCTTGCTTTTTGTTTTAAATGTAAAAATGAATAAATAAATAATTAATTATGTTATGACTGAATGACCGGGAAAAAAAAAAAAAAAAAAAACACCCACGGCATTGCTAGCTGGGTCCCTTGGCGCTTCGCTCCCTCCTCCTCGGAGCTTCTGCTGCGGGATCTACCACAGCCGCTGCAGTCCACATTACACATTCCCATCCGGCTGTCTCATCAACGGTTTCTCCGCTTCGCTCTTCTGTGGGGCCACTTCCCATTTCCAACCGTGCCGTTTGGTTTCGCCACGGCCTCCGCACCTTCACGAGCGTGATGGTAGTGGTCGCGGCGGTCTGGCGCAGAGAGGGCGCCCTGGCCCATCTGTTTATCCACGACTGGTTGCTTCGGGCAAGGTCCAGTCGGGAGTAGGTGCACGGCGCGAGCAGGGTGATGGCTCCGCGGCGGTTCCTCGGCTGGGTGGGGAACGAAGACCAGTGTGGTCGGGGTCCAACGCAGGATCTCGAGTAGCTGGGGAGGCGCTTCGACACCGCACGGGGTTTGTTGGGCCTCCCCGAGCGCCGCGTCCTGGCGTTGCGGGCTCTTGCCCGGCTCTTTAGGGGGCTGTCCGCTCCATCGACGTGGTGGTACCTGAGGCGCCTCGTATCGAGGGCAGCGGCCTTCAAGGTGGTGCCTTGGGCGCGGTTCCGCATGCGTCCTCTGCAGAGGGCTCTTCTCCGCCGTTGGTCCAACCAGTTCGGCTCGTTGAACAAGAGATTGCCAGGCCCAAAGGCAGTTCGCCGGTCACTCTGATGGTGGTTCTCCTCCGAGAACCTGACGCGGGGGCTTCCCTTGGAGCCTCCTCTTGGGGTTCTTTCACAACGGATGCGAGCTTATCCAGCTGGGGGGGCTCACTGCGAGACCCGCTTCAGGCAGGGGGTGTGGTCTCCCCAGGAAGCTTCTTGGTCAATCCACCGTCTCGAACTTCAGGCGGTACGGCTAGCCCTATGGGCCCTGGAGTTCCTAGGCCTCGGTCGACCAGTGCGAGTCTTGTCGGTCTATGCGACCTCTGTGGCTTGCTTCAATCGCCAAGGGGGCACCGGCGTTGTGGCCCTGGAAACAGAGGCGACGGACTTGTTCAGTTGGGTGCAGACTCGTCTGCCGGCAATATCGGCAGCGCGATTAGCAGGCGCTGAAACTGTCCAGGCCGACTTCTCAGCAGAGTGCGGGTGGACCCCGGAGAGTGGGAGTTTAAAACCCACAGGTGTAGGCGCACATAGTTCGGCGGTGGGGTCCGCCCATCATGGGTCTCATGGCGACCTACCAGTCGGCCAAGGCGGGTCGCTTCTCCAGCAGCCGGAGGGGGCGAATGTCCGAGGGGCTCGACGCTCTCACTCAGTCGTGGCCGACCTCCGGGCTCCTGTATGTCTTTCCCCCGTGGGCGCTGAGCGGCAGGGTCGTCCAGCGCATCGAGTGCCATCGGGGCCGAGTGCCGCTGGTGGCTCCGGGTTGGCCCCGGAGGCCCTGGTATGCCGCTCTGGTCCGGCTTCGCGACGGCGTTCCTTGGCTCCTGCCCGCGCGGCCAGACCTTCTCCTTCGGGGCCCCTTGCGGACGCCCCAGGTGGCTTGATTCTCGCTTACGGTTTTGGCCATTGAGAGGGCTCGGCCAAAAAAAAAAAAAAAAGATTATTCGCCCGCAGGGATTTTCACCCTGCTGCGGGCGAGAAAGTCGTCCACTTCTCTTACTTATGGTCGAATCTGGAGGATTTTTAAGGACTGGTGCTCCCGGCGGGGAGTCCGGGTGGCGACGGTTGCTGTGCCCGTCGTCTTCAGCTTTCTTCAGGATGGGTCCAAGGAGGGCCTTGCGGCCAGTTCCCTGAAGGTTCAATTGGCAGCGCTCTCTTGTTATCGAGGCAAGTTCTTGGGTCGCCTTCTCGGCGCTCATGCGGATGTGCGGCGTTTCTTGACCGCGGTTTTTTCATTACGGCCTTCCGCAGAGCGTTGATTCCCCCGTGGGATTTGCATTAGTTCTGCGGGCTCTGGTACGGGAACTTTTTGAGTCCTTGCGGAGGTTGTCTCTGAAGGATCTCACGTCGTAGACGGTTTTTTCATGTAGCCAATTGCTCGGCTCGGCGCTTTTCGGGTCTTCAGGCCTTGTCCTGCCGAGAACCTTTCTTGTCTTTTTCCGCGGATCGGAGTGTGATCCGTCCGGTTCCTTCCTTTCTGCCAAAGGTGGTGTCCCCTTTTCACTTGCTTCAGGCGGTGTTTCTGCCAGTTCTTTCGGCGAGCTCGGTCGAGTCGGTGGACAAGGGTCTCCGCCGGCTCGATGTGGGTTGCACGCGGCGACGGCATTTACAGTCTACTGAGCCTTTTCGAATGACCAATCGGCTTTTTGTGCTCTTTGGGGGTGCAAGGAAAGGGGAGGCGGCGGCTAAGGCCTCCATTGCTAGATGGTTCAAGGAAGCGATCGCGTCCGCATATCTGTTGCAGCAGCGGACGGTTCCGGAGGGGTTCCGAGCTCATTCTTCTCGAGTTCAGGCGCCCTCTTGGGCGGAGCATTCCCTGGTTCCGCCGGCAGATATCTGTAAGGCGGCCACTTGGTCGTCTCTGCACGCTTTCAGCAGGCACTATCGCTTGGATGTGTTAGCGGCTCGGGATTCCTGTTTTGGTTCGGCGGTCTGCGCGCCGGCTGGCAAGGTCCCGCCCGGTCTTAACTGCTCTGTTACATCCCGAAAGTGGAGGACTAAACTGGATATCCGCACAGGAAATGGAAATTACACTAACCTGGTAATTGTAGTTCCTGTAGGATCCAGTTTAGTCCTCCTTCCCTCCCGACTATCTGTGTTATCTTGCGGCGCGCTGTTCCGAGCGGTTGACTAGGGGACGGTTCTTCGTTCCGTTCGGTCTTGGCGACGGTGCTGCGTATCGCTCTGGCTCTTCCCTTTCTTTGACGTTCAGTCAGCTCCTTAGCTTTCTCAGGGGGGAGCTCGGTGTAAATTTGCGGGCGCCGGTTCCGGCGTTCTGCGGTGTTCTGACTTCCTCGTTTGGGGAGGGAGTTGGTTATTCCAGGGGGGACGTGAAGTAAAGTAAAGTATAGTAAAGTGCAATGTTTTATGATACTCTAATGTGTTGCTTCGTTAAGTATGCTTTGTTACTAGTACACTGGGGGGCTTCTGGGAGCTCCTGCTGGATATGTACTACAGAAGATTTGATTGGTCCAGTCTCCAGGCTGCAGTGAGAGGTGCATTACCCGAAAGTGGAGGACTAAACTGGATCCTACAGGAACTACAATTACCAGGTTAGTGTAATTTCCATATCTCCTAGCCCAGCGATGGCGAACCTATGGCACGCGTGCCAGCTGTGGCACGCGAAGGCCTTGCAGCTGGCACGCGGGAAGGTCGCACATTTAAAAAAAAAAAAAGCCGGCAGAGAGGGGCTGAGCAGCGCCGGGAGAGTCCCGCCGGGCAGAGGGAGCCCCGCGGGACACTCCATGCCGCCGCGGCGGCAGCGGGCAGCTTTTTTTTTTTTTTATTGCCATGAGCCGAGGGAGGGGGGTTAAGACTGGCAATGGGCTAGGGAGGGAGAGAGGGGGTTGAGACTGGCAATGGGCTAGGGAGGGAGAGAGGGGGTTAAGACTGGCAATGGGCTAGGGAGGGAGGGGGGTTAAGACTGGCAATGGGCTAGGGAGGGAGGGAGGGGGGTTAAGACTGGCAATGGGCTAGGGAGGGAGGGGGGTTGAGACTGGCAATGGGCTAGGGAGGGAGGGGGGTTGAGACTGGCAATGGGCTAGGGAGGGAGGGAGGGGGTTGAGACTGGCAATGGGCTAGGGAGGGAGGGAGGGAGGTTAAGACTGGCAATGGGCTAGGGAGGGAGGGAGGTTAAGACTGGCAATGGGCTAGGGAGGGGGGGAGGGGGGTTGAGACTGGCAATGGGCTAGGGAGGGAGGGGGGTTGAGACTGGCAATGGGCTAGGGAGGGAGGGAGGGGGGTTGAGACTGGCAATGGGCTAGGGAGGGGGGGTTAAGACTGGCAGTGGGCTGGGGAGGGGGGTTAAGACGCAGTGGGCTATGGGGGGGAGTTAAGACTAGCAATGGGCTGTGGGCTGATGAGGGCTGGCAATGGGCTATGAGCTGATGAGGGCTGTCTGGAAATGGGGTGATGGGGGGGTTAGGACTGTTAATGGGCTATGGGGGGGTTAAGACTGGTAGTGGGCTGATGGGGGGGTTAGGACTGGTAATGGGCTATGGGGGGGTTAAGACTGGTAGTGGGCTGATGGGGGTGTAGGACTGATAATGGGTTATGGGGGGGGCTAGGACAGGAAATGGGCTGATGGGGAGGGGTTAGGACTTGAGGTGGGCTGATGTGGTTAGGACTGATAATGGGCTGTGGGCTGATGGGGGGGTTTAGGACTGGCAATGGGCTATGGGGGGCTGACTGGAAATGGGCTGATGGGGGGTTAGGACTGGTAAAGGGTTATAGGGGGGGGCTTAAACTGAAAAGGGGGTGATGGGGGTTAGGACTGGAAGTTGATTGACGGGGGGCTAGGACTGGTAATGGGTTGGGGTGTTGCTAGGACTGGAAATGGGCTGAGTGGAAGGGGAGGCTTGAACTGCAAATAGCTGATGGGGAGGGGGCTTGGAATGGAAATGGGCTGTGAGGGAAGGGAGCTAGGACTGAAAATGGGCTGATGGAAAAGCTAGGATAGGACAGGAAATGGGCTGTTGGGGGGAGCTAAGATTGGAAATGGGCTGTGGTGGGGGCTTGAATTGAAATGGACTCATGGAGGGGCTAGAACTGGAAGTAGGCTCATGGGGGGGCTTGGACTGGAATTGGGCTGAGTGGAGGGGAGCTATGATTTGACATGGGCTGATGGTGGGGCTAGGAAATGAGTAGAAATGGGCTGATGGGGGGCTAGGATTGAAAATGAGCTGATGAAGGGACTTGGACTGGAAATGGGCTGATGCAGGGACTAGAAGGGAATGGATGCTGGGTGAGACTGGAACTAGAAGGGAGCTGATGTTGGGGGAGGATTAGAATGGGATGGGGCTGCGAGAGTAAAATGGAGAGGGGAAAAATATTTTGTGTAGGAGGGATGAAAAATCTACAATTGGCCAGGTATTGGGAGAGTAATTGGGGATTGAGGATGGAGGGGTAAAATTTGTGTGGATGAAATAGGAATGAGGAAAGAGCAAAAGGAGAAAGATTAGTATGTTAAAGCAGATGTAGAGAGAGAGAGAGAGAATGGAAAAAAAAAACTAGAAGAGAGAAGAAAGGACAAATGGACAGCAGACGATGGAGAGGTTAGCAGAAAACATGAAGAAACCAGAAGAAGGTGGCTGGACCAATTGCAACTGAAAAAAAAATGCACAAAAGGTAGAAAGATATCTCTTTATTTTGAATTTATTAACTGGAATATGTCAGCTCTGGGAAATGTGCATCATTAACATCTGCGCTTTGTTTGGTACAAGAGGAAATTCCTATTTGACGTTGCCACTTGTTCTCTTTCCCCAGTATTCTCTGAAATGTATTGGTTTAATATTTGCAGTGTTGCCTTTTGATAGGTAGGGTATGGTGCTTTGTGAGTCCTGGTAATGCTGTCAGGATACGGCGGGTTTGCTATGGGTTCTAAATGGGCAGCGTTTGTAGTAGTTCCTAATGTGCCTGGCGGTTGGCACTGGATTATAGTAATGTAGAAATCTTTTAGTCTTTCTTTATCCATACACTCATTAAGAGACATGTTTACTAAAAGTTAGTGTATGGTAACATTATGCAAATATTTATGCAAATAAGACCACTTATGCAAATGACGTGCTGGCACTTTGAGGAAATTCTTTGGTTTTGTGCGGCAGTTTGGGCACTCGGGCTCAAAAAGGTTAGCCATCACTGTCCTAGCCTCATTAGCTTCTGTATGATCACTCCTGCCCCTTCTAGCTGTGCTTTGAGGTAATTGCATATCTAGATCTCTGTGAGAAACAGGGTTTCTTTTCAACTTTGCAACTTTATTGGCACCAGCCTCATGACAATAGTCATGGCATAATGGGAGACAGCCAACATGGCTTTAGACAAGGAAGATCTTGTCTTACTAATCTGTTATGTTTTTTTGAAAGTGTGAATAAACAGGTGGACAAAGGTGATTCGGTTGATATAGTGTATCTGGACTTTCAGAAAGCCTTTGACAAGGTCCCTCATCAGAGACTTTTGGCAAAACTAAAGAGTCATGGGATAGAAGTAGGGTTGCCAACCAGCCGGTTTTCAGCCGGCCTGGCCGGTTTTTCCATGGCCAGGCCGGCTGCCGGCGCAGAGGTAAAACCGGCCCTTGAAAAGCCGTTGTTTTGCTCTGGCCGCAAGATAGGAAGCAGCCAGAGCAAAAAACCGTCTTTTCTTCCGATCCGAAGAAGTCCGCGGAGTTAAAAAAAAAACAGCCCGCACACCGGAAGGCTTCAGAGGGAGCTGGGGAAGCCCGCGCGAGGCCCCGGCTCCCTCTGTACAACTGCTAGCGTGAAGATCCTTTTCCTTCACGCTGGCGGCTGTTTCTGTGAAGCCGCGATTGCTGGGAAAGGTTAAAGGCAATGCTGGGTAGGTCTAGAACTATAAGGGAACTGATTTTGGGGGAGGACTAGAATGGATGGGTAATGAGAATGGAAGGGGAAAAGATATTTTGTGTGTAAGAAAAGTCTATGATGGGTCGGGTATTGGGAGAGTAAGAGGGGCTTGAGAATGGAAGAGTGAAATTTAAATGGATGATAAAGGAATAAGGAAAGAATTGGGGGAAAGAGCAAAAGGGAAACAATCAGTATGTTAAAGCAGAAATAGAGAGAGAATGGAAAACATCTAAAAGAGAAGAAAGGACAAATGGATAGCTCGCAGAAGACACGAAGAAACCAGAAGAAAGTGACTGGAGCAATTGCAACTGAAAAATAAAATGCCCAAACAGAAGGTAGAAAAATACTTTTTATTTTGAATTTATTAAACTGGAATATGTCTGGTCTGGGAAGTGTGTATTGCTAACATCTTTGCGTTTTTGTTTAGTGCAAGAGGAAATTACTTTATAGTTTTATTTCTCCAGTGTTGTACATTTCATGTTTGGCTTTTGGGGTTCCCAGTTTAATTATTATCTGACCAAGGACGTTAGCCTACACGTATCCTCGGTAATTTTTGTGGGTGGGGCTGGGGGCGGGGCGGGGCAGGGGTGGGACTAGGGGCGGAGAATGGGTGGAGCATGGCGAGCCACAGGTGTCGGGTTTTTCTCGGTGAAAAAGTTGGCAACCCTAGATAGGAGGCAGTGTACTACTGTGGATCAAGAACTGGTTAAGAGATAGAAAGCAGAGGGTTGGGCTAAATGGACAATTTTCCCAATGGAGAAAGGTGAATAGTGGTGTACCCCAGGGATCTGTGCTGGGTCCGCTGCTTTTTGACATATTCATAAATGACCTGGAAAGTGGAATAACGAGTGAGGTTATCAAATTTGCAGATGGCACAAAACTATTTAAAGTTGTTAAAACCCAAGAGGATTGTGAAGAAATTGCAAGAGGATCTTGATAACGTAGAAGACTGGGCATCAAAATGGCAGATGAAATTTAATGTGGACAAGTACAAAGTTATGCACCTAGGGAAGAACAACCCAAACTATGGTTATACAATGCAAGTTTCCACATTAGGAACCACCACCGAGGAAAAAGATTTAGGCATCATTGTGGATAACATGTTAAAACCCTCAGCCCAGTGTGCAGCGGCAGCCAAGAGAGCAAATAGAATGCTAGGTATCATAAGGAAAGGAATGGAAAATAAAACAAAAGATGATATAATGCCTCTATATCGTTCCATGGTGAGACCGCACCTTGAATATTGTGTGCAATTCTGGTCGCCGTATCTTAAAAAGGATATAGAGTTATTAGAAAAGGTTCAGAGAAGAGCCACCAAAATGGTAAAGGGGATGGAAGGATACTCCTATGAAGAAAGGCTAAAAAGATTAGGGCTCTTTAACCTGGAAAAGAGACGGCTGAGGGGAGATATGATAGAAGTCTATAAATTAATGAACGGAGTGGAACGGGTAAGCGTAGATCGATTGTTTACGTTATCAGAATATAGAAAGACTAGGGGACATGCAATGAAGCTACAGAGTAAACTATTTAAGACTAATAAAAGAAAATATTTTTTCACTCAACGTGTAATCAAACTCTGGAATTTGTTACCGGAAGATGTAGTAAAGGCTGTTAGTATAGCTGGGTTTAAAAAAAGTTTGGACAAGTTCCTGGAGGAAAGGTCCATAAACCATTATTAAGAAGGGACCCAGGATATCAATGCTTAACCCAGTACAAGCATTGCGGAACCTGTGTCTTTTGGGGAAACTGCTAGGTACGTATGACCTAGATTGGCCACTGTTGGAAACAGGATACTGGGCTTGATGGACCTTGATGTGACCCAGTATGGCATATCTTATGTTCTTATGTTTTAACCCCCTTGCGATACCTCTGGAATCATTGCTGTAGTATCTCCTTCATTTATCCAATGTAGGACTTAAGACTAACTCAGTAAGAGTCCATTTGAGTGCTATTGCAGCTTCCTTTAAGCCTCTAAATGGACAACCTATTTCCTCTCATCCTCTTATAGCAAGATTCATGAGAGGCCTTCTTCTAACTAAGCCTCCCATCAGGCCACCACCGGTGGCATGGGACTTAAACCTGGTTCTTGGGCAGCTCATGAAGCCACCCTTTGAACCTTTAGCTACTACCTCCTTGAAATTCCTTTCTTTCTTGGAAGGTTATCTTTCTCATTGCAATCACATCAGCACGCCGCATTAGTGAGTTGCAAGCGCTAGTAGCTGATCCACCTTATACAAGGTTCCATCATGACAAGGTAGTCCTTGGGACTCATCCACACTTTATGCCAAAGATGGTCTCGCCTTTTCATCTAAACCAAGCGGTCTACCTACCTGTGTTTTTTCTAAGGCCTCATGCATCAAATGCAGAGAGGAATCTTCATACCTTGGACAGTAAACGAGCTTTAGCCTTTTACTTACAAAGAACACAGCAACATAGAAAGTCCTCTCAACTTTTTGTTGCTTTTGATCCTTCTCATTTGGGACTTCCAGTCTCCAAGAGAACACTCTCTAACTGGATTGCTCAGTGTATTTCCTTCGCCTATCAGAGTAAGAACCTTTCTCTGGCGGGCCATGTCACAGCTCACAATGTGAGGGCCATGGCAGCCTCAATGGCTCATCTACACTCTGTGTCTATCGACGACATCTGTCGAGCAGCCACTTGGGCCTCGGTTCATACCTTCACAGCCCATTACTGTTTGGTCAAGGACTCCCGCCAGGATGCCTTGTTTGGTCAGGCTGTTCTCCAACACCTATTCCATACCTAATCAACTCCTACCCACCATCCCTGGTAGGATGCCAGAGATCCATGGGGGGGGAAGTGGAGCCCTGTTCAGGGACACACAATTTCTGGGGTCTCTCCCTGGCACCTAAAGCTAGGGAGTCCCCATATGTGATGACTACATTCCTGCTTGTTCCTAGTTACTCACCTGTAACAGGTGATCTCCGGTAACAGCAGGAATTTATTCCTCACAACCCACCCACCTCCCCTAGGAGTTGTATCTCTCTATCTATCTATTTCCTTTCCCTCTCTCTCTCTTTGTCTCAGCTTTAAAACTCAACTTTAGAGAGGCAGTTGGGAAAGGCGGGAAGGCAGCACGCAGGTGCTGTGGGATGCTCCCAAAAGCTTTCTAATTGGACGCTGGGGAGCTTTCCTGCGCAGACTCCGTCGGTACCGACGATACCCATATGTGAGGACTAAATTCCTGCTGTTCCCGGAGATCACCTGTTACAGGTGAGTAACTATGCTTTATTGCAATATCTTCACTCGTTGTACTGTATAAGTTTCATGTTTAATGCAAACCGCTTTGATTTTATTTATTTATTTATTTATTACAATCTTTTATATACCACGCTATTTGGTATCAGCGTGGTTCACATATTGATTGAAGGATAAATCTGCTTTAGCTCTTGCCAAACAAGATTACTTTGTTTGCCTGACTAATTCTCATGCCTCTGATCCTCGCCGTCTCTTCATTGCTCTCAATTCTCTCCTCAAAGTGCCTCCGCCTCTGATCCCTCCTTCCCTTTCTGCCCAGGCTCTGGCTGATTACTTCTATGATAAATTCCATAAGATCACTCTCCAGTTTCCCTCTAAATCCCTGATTTCCCTTTCCTGCTTTCATTCTCTGCCCCCTTCTCATCCTACCCTCTCTTCCTTCCCCACGATTTCTATTGATGAAACTGCTCTTCTTCTCTCCTCCTCCAAGCTCACCACTTGCTCCTCAGATCCTATCTCCTTCCATCTCCTCTCCTCTATTTCCTCTACTGTTGTCCCTTCCATTTCTCATATTTTCAACCTTTCGCTCTCCACTGCTACTGTCCCGGCTGTCTTTAAACATGCTGTGGTCACGCCTCTCCTTAAGAAACCCTCACTGATCCCTCTTGTCCTTCTAATTATCACCCCATCTCTCTCCTTCCTTTCATTTCTAAACTGCTCGAACGTGTGGTTTACCGCCCTTGTCTTGACTTCCTCTCTTCCCATGTTCTTCTCGATCCCTTACAATCTGGTTTTCGTCCTTTACACTCTACTGAAACTGCTCTTGTCAAAGTCTCCAGTGACTTGTTCCTGGCTAAATCTAAAGGCCTTTACTCTGTCCTTATCCTCTTTGACCTTTCTGCTGCCTTTGACACTGTTGACCATGATCTTCTCCTTTCTCCTTGACACTTTGTCCTCGCTTGGCTTTAGGGACTCTGCTCTCTCCTGGTTCTCCTCATATCCTTCCCATCACTTCTTTAGTGTATGTTCTGGTTGCTCCTCCTCCTCTGTTACCCCGCTCTCGGTTGGTGTCCCCCAGGGTTCTGTCTTGGGTCCCCTTTTTTTTTCTCTCTATACCCAATCCCATGGTGCACTTATTTCCTCTCATGGTTTTCAGTACCATCTCTATGCTGATGACTCCCAAATCTATCTCTCTACTCCTGATGTTTCTTCTGCTTTCCAGTCCCAGATCTCTTGCTGTCTCTCTGCTATTGTTGTTTGGATGTTCCATCGTCGCCTGAAATTGAACATGGCCAAGACTGAACTTCTCATTTTTTCTCCTAAAATTTCCCTTTCTCCTTCTTCTTTTTCAGTCTCTGTTGATGGCTCTGTTCTCCAACCTGTTTCATCTGCTCGCAATTTGAGTGTTATTTTTTACTCTTCGCTCTCTTTCTCCTCTCATATCCAACTCATAGCTAAGACCTGTCGCTTCTTTCTCTTCAACATTGGCAAAATCCGCCCTTTCTCTCTGAGCTCACTACTAAAACCCTCATCCATTCCCTAATCACCTCCCGCCTTGATTGTAACCACCTTCTTGCATGTCTCCCTCAGTCTCATCTCTTCCCTCTTCAGTCTATTCAGCACTCCGGTGCCCGTTTGATTTTCCGTCAGCCTCGTTTTGCCCACATCACTCCTCTCCTCAGATCTCTTCACTGGCTCCCTATCCGTTTCCGTATTCACTTTAAGCTTCTCCTTCTGACCTATAAGTGCATTCACTCTGTGGCTCCTCAGTACCTTTCTTCCCAAGTTTATATACCTGTTTGCTGTAAACACGGAATAGCCTGTTATTCTGTTGATGTTGTTGTATGTGAACCGCGCTGATATCAAATAGCGCGGTATATAAAAGATTGTAATAAATAAATAAAATAAATAAATAAATAAATTTCTCTCTATTTCCTCCCCTCGTGTACTCCGTTCTTCTTCCCAGTTGCTTCTTGCTATGCCCTTCTCCTCTATTGCCAACTCCAGATTCCACTCTTTTCACCTTGCTGCTCCTTACGCTTGGAATAAACTTTCTTTGTCTATACGTCAGGCATTTTCTTTGCCCCTCTTCAAACTCAAGTTAAAAGCTCATCTTTTCACCTCTGCCTTTGGCTCTTGATTTTGCTGTTCTCCTCCCTTCCCCTTTCTTTCTTCCTCTTACACTTGTTCTTACCTCTTTCCTTTGTCCTGTCTCTCCTGCTCTTGTCTCTTTGCCTTGTTCTTATCTTTTTCTACTCCTTTTCTTGCTTTGTCTTTTTAGATTGTAAGCTCTTTTGAGCAGGGACTGTCTTTTTGTGTTTTCATTGTACAGCGCTGCGTGCGCCTGGTAGCGCTTTATAAATGCTTAGTAGTAGTAGTAGTATCGAGGCTGGCAGAAGCTTAGCTGCACAGCTGAGTTTTGAACAAATTGAAGGGGAGAGAGATTATTCAGAGGGATGCTAGCAAGGGAGAGGTTGTAATAGTCTAGAAAGGAGGTGACTAAAGAGTGGATAAGTGGCCTAGTGGTTAGGACAAGGTACGTCAGGCCGAAGGGCTGGGGGTTCAAGTCCCACCTGGGGACAGCAATCTCAGGCCGGAGGGACTGGGATTTCTAGTCCTATAGGCACTCCTTGTGGTCTTGGGCAAGCCACTTAACCCTCCATTGTCCATGTTCCCTGTAAGTATTAGCGTATGTGTCTCATATCCCCTCGTGTTAAATGTATCCCCCAATTGACCGCTTTGACCCGGTGAAAAGCGGGATATAAATACAGCTAAATAAATAAATAAATAAGTATCTTAGTAGTGTGTGTTGAAAGGAAGGGACAAATTTTTGCCAATGCTATAGAGAAAGAAGCAACAGCTTTTAGCTATCTGTTGGAGGTGTGCAGAGAAAGAGAGAGTAGAGTCAAAGATGACTCCAAGGTTGCGAGCTGAGGAAACAGGAAGGAGTTTAGTGCTTTACGCAGAAATAGTGAAGGGAGGGAGGGGAAGGTGAATTTAGGAGGAAAGATAAGGAACTCAGTTTTGACCATGTTCAGTTCCAGGCAGCAGTTTTGGATAATCAGGCAGAGATCAATGCCTGGATTCCTGGATTCTTACTTGTCCCCTAATCTTTCTGCTTTTTGATGGAGTAAACAACCTATCCACATCTATCTGTCCTACTCAGTTCATTAATTTATAGACCTCTATTGTATCTCCCCTCAGCCGTCTCTTTTCCAAGTTGATGAGCCCTAATCTTTTAAGCTTTTCCTCATAGGGGCATCCTTCCATCTCCTTTACCATTTTGGTGGTTCTTCTCTGTACCTTTTCTATTTCTGCTATATCCTTTTTAAGATATGGTGACCAGAATTACACATAATATTAGTGTGGAACAATACAGAGGCATTATAATATCATTGGGTTTATTCTCCATGCCTTTCCTTATGATTCCTAACATTCTATTTGCTTTCTTGGCCGCCGCTGCACACTGGGTGGAGGGTTTCAATGTATTATCCACAATGACGCTTAAATCTTTTTCCTGGGTGGTAGTTCCTAATGTAGACTCTTGCATCATGTAACAGTAGTTTGGGTTGTTCTTTCCTAGGTGCATATCTTTGCAGTTGTCCACATTAAATTTCTTCTGCCATTTGAACGTCCAGTCTTCCAATTTATCAAGGTCCTCTTGCAATTTTTCACAATCCCCTGGTATTTTAACAACTTTGAATAATTTTATGTCATCTGCAACTTTGATCACCTCACTCATTATTTCCATTTCCAGGTCATTTATGAATATGTTGAAAAGCAGCTGGCTCAGCACAGATCTCTGGGGTACTCACCTATACACCTTTCTCTATTGAAAAAATTGGTCATTTAGTCCTCCTTTCTGCCTTCTATCTTTTAACGATTTCCCGATCCACAATAGTACACTGCCTCCTATCCCAGGACTTTTTAATTTCGCCAAGAGTCTCTCATGAGGATACCTTGTCAAAGGCTTTCTGAAAATCCAGATACACTATATCGACTGGCTTACCTTTGTCATCCTGTTTATTCACACTTTAAAAAAATAGACTTTACATGGCTAAATCCATGTTGGATTTCTCCTATTAAATCATGACTATCTACTTGTTAAGTCATTATTTTTCTTTATAATGGTTTCTACCATTTTGCCTGGTACTGACGTCAGCCACACTGGTCTGTAGTTTCCCAGATCTCCTCTGGAACACTTTTTTTTTAAATTGGCCAGTCTCCATTTTCAGGTTTTATACTAGGCCACTGCAGGAGTGGAGGAGTGGCCTAGTGGTTGGGGCAAGGTACTTCAGGCCGGAAGGTCGGGGGTTCAAATCCCACTAGAGGACAGCAACCTTGGGCCGGAAAGACTGGGGTTTCTAGTCCCACAGGTGCTCCTTGTGGTCTTGGGCAATCCACTTAACCCTCCATAGCCCATGTTCCCTGTAAAATAGTTATCTCCAAGTTATAATGCCCTGTTCAATGTAATTTCAGTTTGTTCAATGTAAACCGCACTGATGCAGAATAGCTCAGTATATAAGAGAATGTAAATAAATAAATAAATAATAGTTCACAAATTACTAATAGTAGGGCTGCAGTCTCATATTTTAGCTCTTTGAAGATCTTTGGGTGTCTACCATCTGGTCCAGGTGATTTCTACTCTTCAGTTTATCAGATGCCCATAATACATCTTCCTGGTTTATCAGTGTTTCTTTCAGTTCTTCTGATATATCACCTTTAAATACCATTTCAGGCATGGATAACTTCCCTACATCATCTTCAGTAAAAACTGAAGGAAAGAATTCATTCAGTCTCTCTGTTATGGCCTTGTTCTCACTTAGCGTACCTTTTACCTCTTTATCTTCTAATGGTCCAACTGACACTCTCACAGGTTTTTCGCTATGAATGTACTTGAAAAAGTTATTATATGTTTTTGCTTCTACAGCAAGCTTTTTTTCAAATTCTCTCTTTGCCTGCCTTATCAATGCATTTAACTTGCCAGTGTTTGTTTATTCCTGTTTTTCTCATTTGGCTCCTTTTTCTATTTCCTGAAAGATGCTTTTTTGGCTACAACAGTCTCTCTGACCTCACCTTTAAACTATGCTGGCAGTTTTTGGCCTTCCTTCCACTTTTCTTAAAGCGTGGAATACATCTGGTCTGGGCTTCCAAGATAATATTTTTAAACAATACCCATGTTTGATGTAAAGCTTTCACCTTTGCAGCTGCTCCTTTTAGTTTTTTTTGTTAACTATTTTCCTCATTTTATGATAGTCTCCATTTTGAAAGTTAAAAGATAGTACTGTGGATTTCCTTGCTTTCTTTCCTCCATTTATTAAATCAAATGCGATCATGTAATGATTCTCCCGGAACAAGCAGGAAGTCAGTCCTCACGTTTGGGTGATGTCTGCACTGATGGAGCTTGCCCGGATTTACTCCCCAGCTTTCAAAGAAAGTCTTTGGGAGTTATACCGCACATGTGCGGTCACCGTTCCACCCAAGGGTGCTATCTTACCTCAGTCTTCATTTTTTTGCGGAGCCCTGCAAATGTCCGTTCTTTGTCCCCAGTAAAAGTAGATTTTTTTCCAACTCATTCTTAGCATTTTCACGCTTCTTTTTTGCCAGTCAGTTCCCTGATGATCTTCTTGTCCCCCGAGTCCGCCCTTTAACTTGGCATCACGTTTTTCTCGGGTCCTTTTTTTCATTTTCTTTTGTGGACACAGGTATTCCCCTCATGCCTTCCCTGGCTGAGATGTGTGAGTTTTATCTTGCGGGCGCCTTGTTCCCTGCTATGTCTTCGGTCAGTGGATTCAAGCAATGTGCTATATGCCCCCACACCATGTCCAACATGGTCCTACATAGTTGCTGCATCCGGTGCCTTGGGGCAGACCACAACGACTCTTCCTACCCACTCTGCTTGCAGATGTCAGCCATGAGCCGGAGGAATCATGAGCAACAGTGATAGGAGCTGTTTGGCTTAAAGGCCTCGGCCGCTGGGCCAGCCTCGAGCATGGAGTCACTGCCCTCAGGGACCACGTCCGATAACTCGGTATACGGGCGTGCTCGATCCAAGCCCCAAGGTTGCAGAGCCTCAAACTGGTTATCGTCCTCAAAGACATCATCAAATCCCAGTGCCCAAGTTAAGTCCTTGGGTACCTGGTCTTGGAGCCCTCGATCTGATGCTGAGGGTGATGGCTGGGAGCAGCCCTTGAAGCTGCCCTGGCTGGAGGAGACTCCCACCACGTTAGGGGATCGACTCTGTCCCCGATGCGATCTCCATTTGTGACTCCCCTCTGAGGGACCGAGTTTCCGGGCTCGATGCCATTGAGCCCCGAGCCAGCCACTGCAGAGCCTGCTGGCATTGAGGCCAGGATGGCAGCCCTGAAATGCACTTTGGCAGCTTTCCTCGAGGCGCGGCATGACACCCGAGGCCTCCTGGTCATTGGCGCTGATCACAACACTCTCCACTCTCAGGTCCTCCCCTGTCTTGGAGTGGTTTGCCTACTTGGAGCACTACTTGCCCCAGAGTACCTCAGACCTGCACATCAGTCATCACATTCACTGGCACTGACGGCTCATCGGCTCAATGACCGCCCATGGCACGAGGTCTTCTCCGGCTCCAAGCCAGGCTGGGAGACCGGTGGCAAGTTGTCCAATACCGTGCTGCATAGAGATGTGCCCTCTGAGCCATCTCCACTGCAAGAGCGCCGGCTGTCCCCTCCTGAGGACTTTGCATTGATGTCAAAGGCCCTTGCCTTCATTGTGGAGCTGGAGGATGAGCCTTGTGCTGAGGACCTAGAGATTCTCCAGTACGAGGCACCTCCAAAGTAGGCAATTCCACTCATCCTGGAATGCTTGCTGTTCAGAATGCAGGAAAGCCTGGTGATGGTGCCCAGAGTGAGCCAGTGACTCACTTCCCAGTATCGAGTTGGCAGGAGCCCCTGGTTTCAGAAAACACAGTTGCCGCACACTTCCATGGTGGTGGAGTTGGCCATGCGTCGGATCCAAATCAGAAGATACATTCCTCGGTGCCTCCTGGTAGGGATGCCCACACCATGAATGGTTTTGGCATAAGGTGCTACCAGAGCTTGGTGCGCACTACCGTGATCCAGGCATACCTGCTGTACATGAGCATGTACCTGGCGAAGGAACTCATCAGGTTCTCGACCGGGCTGGCAGGGGTAATCCCTCGAGCGCTTCAGGACCCTTGTCTCCTTGGTCAAGGAATGTTCCAAATTTAAACTTGAGCAGCCTTTGATGGCTTTGAGTCCGTGGCCCGTGTAGCTGCGGTGGGCATTAGTGCCTTCCATCTGGCCTGGCTGCAGTCCTCGGAGCTGTTGGGTACAGGACAAACTTGCCTTTGTCTCCTGCTGAGATGAGAACCTCTTCAGCAAACCCATGACTGACAAGGTGGCAGAGTTGGAGACAGAGTTCCTGACCAGGATTAGGCTGTCCTGGAAAACGGCTGACCCTTCCCATCGGAAGGCTTGGGAGAAAGAGACCTTCTACCCAAAGGGGAAAAAGGCTTACGGGAAATACTCTCAGTTTCTGACCTATCAGGCTCCCCAACAGGGACAGTAGGCCAAGGGCCAGTGGCACGGCACCTGTAAGCAGAAGGCCTCCAAGCCCCAAACAGCACTCTAGCCGCAGCTTGGGAGGTGGGGTTGATTTTCTGGGCATAGCCTGTCTTCTTCCAGAAGGCACATGGGAGGATATCTAGTCTGCTTCATTCACCTCTGGCCAGGCATTACCCACCGATGCCTGGGTATTGCATGTAGTGCGAGAGGGCTATCTTCTGCACTTCGACCAGGCGCCTCCTCCCTTCTTTCCAGGGGGACTTCCCATGACTTCCCTGCACAGAGATCTCCTGCAGAAGGAACTTGAGTCTCTACTCGAGGATCGGGCTATGGAGCTAGTACCTCAGCCCCTCTGGGGCAAAGGGTTCTACTCCCAGTATTTTCTCGTCCCAAAAAAGACAGGCAGCTATTGGCCTATCTTTGATTTGCAGGACCTAAACCGCTTTCTGGTCAAGAAGAAGTTCAAGATGCTATCCCTTGGAACCTTCCTGTCCTACCTCCTTGGATCTCAAAAAGGCCTATACCCACATCCTGATCCATCCCCGGCACCGTCAGTACCTCCATCATTGCAGGATGCTTTCCTTCAGCCTCTCCTTGGCCTCCAGGATGTTCAAGAAGTGCTTGGCAGTCATCACCGCTTACCTCCGCTTGCTGGAAATCTTTGTCTTCCCCTATCTGGACGATTGGGATATAAAGGCAAGCTTGCCGGAGGAGGTACACAACATGGCCCACTGCACCATCAGGGTGCTGTAGACTCTGGCGTTTGTGATCAACTTCCCAAAGTTGCATCTGCTCCTGACTGAGCACCTGGAGTTCATTGGAGCTCTCCTGGACTCGACACATTTTATCAAAGTCTCCCTTTTGAAAATTAAAATGGAATACTGTGGATTTCCTTGCTGTCTTTCCTCTATTCGTTAAATAAAATATGATTATGCTGTGATCACTTTTACCAAGTGACCCCAACATCCTTATTTCTTGCACCAGATCCTGTTTTCCACCGAGGACTAGGTCCAAAATAGCTTCCCCTCTTGTCGGTTCATGAACTAGCTGCTCCAAGAAGCAGTCATTTGTTTCATCTACAAACTTTATCTCCTTATCATGTCCTGCCATGACCCTGACCCAGTCGATACTGTAGTAATTAAAGTCACTCATTATTAGTGTGTTATAACTTTTTGTTAGCTTCCCTGATTTCTTTTAGCATTTCATCATCCATCTGTTCATTCTGGCCAGGCGGTCGGTAGTACCCCCCCCCTGCCTTCGCCTTCACCTTTTTACAAGGAATTTCTATCCATAGAGTTTTTACAGTTTATTTTGTTTCCTGCAAAACTTTAATCCTGTGTGACTCAATGCCCTCTCTAACATAGATCCCCAATCCCCCACCAATTTGATCTACTCTATCATTGTGATATAGTTTGTACCCAGGTATCACAGTGTCCCATTGGTTGTCCTCCTTCCACCAGGGCTCTGAGATGCCAATTATATCTAACCTTTCATTTAGTACTATATAGTCTTTCACTCTCATCTTATTTTTTAGACTTCTAGCATGTGCATACAGGCATTTTAGAGGTTGCATTTTTTTCATATTAATCTGGTTATCAGTTGATTGGAGTAATTTGGACTCTTTCAGCTCTGTCTGCTTTGTACTTAAGGGCATCTGGATTCGTTTTTCCTTATTGGAGCCTCTCTATCCAGGATACCCTAACTTCCCATTTTTGCTAGTATCCTTCAAGGATACATCATAGAAACATCCTTCTGAACCATGCGCTCTTGGGCAATTCTCGGCTTTTCCCTATTATCTGGTTTAAAAGCTGCTCTATCTTCTTTTTAAAGGTTACTGTCAGCAGCTTGGTTCCATCCCGATTAAGGTGCAGCGCATCCTTTTGGAGGAACCCCTCCTTTCCCCAGAATTTTGCCCAGTTCCTAACACATCCAAACCCTCTTCCTTGCACCATCATCTCATCCACGCATTTGGACACCAGAGCTCTGCATGCCTTTTTGAGAACGCTACCCTGGAAGTTCTAGATTTCAACTTCCTACATAAAAGCCTAAATTTGGCCTCCAGAACTTCCCTCCCACACTTTCCTATGTCATTTTTGCCAACATGTACCGAGACAGCAGGCTCCTCCCTAACATTATCAAAAACCTTGTCTAGGTGGCGCATGAGGTCTGCTACCTTCACACAAGGCAGATGTTGCCAGGCGAGTCTCATATCCACCCAGCTAACTATATGCCTAATGATTGAATCACCAAGGATTATGGCTGTCCTAACTTTTCCCTTATAGGCACATGCCCCTGGAGAATCCTCCTCGGTGCGAGAGGGTTTTACATCACCTAGAGGACAGGTTCTAGCTACAGTATCACTTCCTGCCACACCAGGGTGATGCTTTCCTTTCATGTGACCTCTCTCCTCCATGGCAACAGGGAAGCTGCCTAACTGGAGGTGGGACTTCAGTACTGCGTCCCTGTAGGTTTCATCTATATATCTTTCTGTCTTCCTTATGTCCTCCAAATCTGCTACTTTAGTCTCCAGAGATCAGACTTGTTCCCCAAGGGCAAAGAGCTCCTTTCACCTAGTGCACACCTAAGACCCCTCACCAACTGGGAGAAAATCGTACATGTGACATTTAATGCAAAAGACTGGAAAACCGCCATCTCGCTGCTGGACTGCTTCTGCATCTTAGTTTGAAGGTTTTGTTTTGCTTTTTAAGTTGTTTACTTACTTAAAGTTGCTAGGGATGCTTGTCCTAATAGAACTTTCTTGTTTAAGGCCACCTCAATTTACATTAATGGAGAATCCTTATGTACCAAGGCAGAGAAGGTATTCTGCAAGGGTATCTCGAGGTGGAGTTGGTATCTCCGGGTAATGCGTCATAACCGGCCAGAACCACTGTCATCCATTTATTCTTGCATTGCTGGATTTTTTGAGGGAGTTGCATGGATTGTTTGCAAGCTGTTTCATGGGGGAGGTTTGTTTTATTGCAGCTAAGTCTTCCCTCAATTGAATCAATTATTTTTCCATAGTAGATAGCTTAAGATGGGTAGGACAAGCTCAAAGGCTCCAAATTGTTTTCCTGAGGATTGAAGCACCACAGTTATTGCACTGTGTCTTTTGGGGAAATTGCTAGGTACATATGATCTAGATTGGCCACTGTTGGAAACAGGATACTGGGCTTGATGGACCTTGGTCTGACCCAGTATGGCATATCTTATGTTCTTATGTAACTATATCTAATATATTTAAGGGACTTTGTTCATCTCAAGATTAATGAATTCCTATTCCTGATGAGGATAACTTGCTGAACATGAAAGTGAATTTGACCACCTCCTTCCCTTTAATAGGTTTAAGAACCTGTAAAGCTAAGATTATGCCTGGGGTGGGTAGGAATCAGGGCAGGTGGGAAGGACAAAAAACTTAGTCAAATATGGGTTGCTACACAGTGCCCTGACCTGTGCTTTTAAGGTAAACTCTTAACAATTTCCTGGGTAGTTCACAGAGCCCTTGGTTTGATAGAGAGAGCCTTTCAAATTGCCCCTTTGGCTCTAACACCTATTTAAAACAATTTCACAGGTCACTTGCCTCCTAACTGGAAGGCCTCTTTGTAAAGGTCTCTAGAAACAATTCATTTCTTTCTGCTCAAATAATATTTACCCTATTCTACCTTCTTTGCTAAACTATACTCTGATTTGGTTTAAATGAAAAGCTCTTTAGTGGTATTAGGCCCTAACTGACTTTAAAGTTAAATGAAAGTTCTCCAGTGGTACTAAGCCTTGATTGACTTAAGAAACACACTGAATTCTAAACTACCCAAATTTATCAGCTTTAGCCCAAAGAATTCCCCTTTTCCCAAGATTTTGAGTATTTCCTAGCTAGTAAATACTTACAAGTGCAGATTTCTGTCCAGCAGTAGCAGTCCCTTTTGGTAGTCCCTTCATACATTTGGATTTACCAAAGCGAGCATTAGTATAACCAATCCTTAATTTAATTTAATTTAATTTAATTAACAGGTTTTTCTATACCGCTTCTTCCATTGATCAGATGCGGTTTACATATAACAACAATTAACAGAGCAGGCTGTTTTACATATAACAGTAGTAACTTGAAGGCTACATTTACAAATTAACAGTTAACAATTAACAATTAACAGTTAGAGAACTATTTACATTTGTACAGGATTAAACTATATACAGGGTTATTTGTTGTTCAGTTTTCAATATCTTATTTTATTGCCACAGTACCTTTTCCCTTATCTTAATATGTATCAGCTATGGTAGAGTTATCCTTTATCAAGCTGGGCGGTGCTGGGTGAGTTTGCTTCGGAACCATAGTGCAGTGTGAATAGATGAGTTTTGAGTCTTTTTCTAAATTCCATGATTTCAGGTAATTGTAATTAAAGGTAATTAAAGCATGTAAATCAGCTGGAGAGTCCCTAATGGTAGATAAATTGCCACATCCGTGCGTTAATGAGTTTATAAAATAATTTCCAAAGAGGAGGGGGGAGGTGGGGTGATGATTGACAAGAACAGTGGCACCCACACTTGCTCTCCTTCTGAGTCAACAGAGCATTCAAAAGGAGAGAGTCGAGGAGGGTCAGAATTTTTGATGTATACCTTGTGTGGATAGGGAAATACTTCTAGTATCTGATTGTAACTCCCCTTGAACTAATACTGGAAAGATGAGAGCTAAATGGTACTACTAATAAATATGAACACGCCGAGACTTGCAAGACAAAGAGCGATGAGGATACTACTGAGATTGATAGGATGGTTTTCCAGAGAAGTCCTACTACTACTGACCATTTGTATAGTGCTACAAGGTGTACACAGTGCTGTACAAAGTCATGTAAGAGACTGTCCCGTCTCATAAGAGCTTACAGTCTAGTCAACCCTGACAACACAACAACTGAGGACGAGGATATGTCTAGGGGAGTGGTAAGGAAACACATAGTTGGAGAGCAGGAAACTTAAGCAGTTTAAGATCCAAAAGCAGCCTTGAAGAGGTGAGCTTTTAGCCTGGATTTGAAAAGGCCGGAGATGGAGCCTGATGTACCAACATAGGTAGTTTGTTCCAGCCATATAGACAGCAAGGTGGAATGAACGAAGTCTGCCATTGGCAGTGGCAGAGAAGGGTGGAGTTCCCGAAGAAGCCTTAGACTGAATGCCCTTATAGGTCAGTAGGAGAAATTTGAACTGGATGCAGAAATGGATAGGGAGCTAGTGAAGTGACTTGAAAAAAGGGGTTACTTGGGCATAGCGACACTGTCAGAAGATATGCTGTGCAGCTGAGTTTTGAACAGATTGAAGGAGAGAGATGATTCAGGGTTAGACCAGTGAGGAGAAGGTTGCGGTATTCTAGACAGGAGGTGACAAGAGAATGGATAAGAGTCTTAGTGGTGTGTTCAGAAAGGAAGGGATGAAATTTGCTGATGATATAGAGAAAGAAGAGAGAGGTTTTAGCTATCTGTTGGATGTGTGCAGAAAAAGAAACAATAGAGTCAAAGATGACCCCAAAGTTGCAAGCTGAGGAGACAGGGAGGAGTATAGTGTTGTTCACAAAACTTGAGAAGGGAGGAAGGGGAGAGGTGGATGCAGAGTAAGGATGGGGAGAAGTAAGGGATGGGGGCAGGGCTGGGCCAACCATCAAGCAAACTATGTGATGGCAAAAAGCAGGGCAATTAATAGCTAAACAGTAGATTCTGATAGCATGGGGTAGTGGGGGCGGTGGGGCTTAAGGCTTAATGTTTGCCTAGTGTGCCAACACCTTGAAGCCAACTCTGGATCGGAGTTGGGGGTGCAGAGTCTTGTTCTCTCAAGCATGTGTCTGAGAGACAAACATATAACTGAAACTTTGTTTCCTGCAGTTTCTAGAACATACATTGGGGAAGATTAAAGAAGGGAATTGGATTTGTCACCTGGCCCAGGAGATGAGCAGACATCTGAATGACTACAATAAATGTCCCTCGGAGAAGGTGGGTTAATGGCTACAAATCAATAAGCTATGTATATGAACAGGAAATGCTTCCTGGGGAAACTGATACATGAAATTCTTTTTATAACAAAACTTCTAATTAATTATGTCCTTGATCTTCACTCTCAGTCTAGGAGGGCTGCCAACAAGTTTTCTTTTCAAGGAATCCCTAATGAATATGCATAACAGAGATTTGCATGTCCATTATCTCCACTGTATGCAAATCTCTGTCATGCATATTCATTAGGGATATCCAAAAAACCTGCCTTGGAGCAAAGACCAAGAAACTGTGTTGCAACTACAAGAGCAACCTTTTCATGTTGTGCCTTCAAGCTGTGGTGTTTTAGTCCCCTGAGAGCTAAGACTATGTACAGAATATCCTAAGCTTAGGAAGTTCTGAAAAACTTACGGCCTGATATTCAAAAGCATTTAACTGGCTAACAGCACCTGCTAACTCCACCTCATCAGGAGTTAGTGGGCCTGATTAGCCTGTGAAAGAACTGAGAGCAGCTGAGGCCTAAATAAAAGGCTTCAGAGCCCTGCACTGTTGAGGCATTCCTAACAGGGGCTATACATTTCAAGCAAAGGTAAGAGTTTGTGGCTTTTACTAGCTGTCTGGGAGCTCTTAAAAGGATTTTGGTACATTTTTAAAACAAAGTTACATTCTTTTTCGTGCTTTAGTTTAAAAGGGGAAATATTTTGTTTAGTGGGGTAGGTTTAAAACTCTGCTTTAGTATCTTTCTTCAGCTCTTTGAAGCTACTGACACCTCATCAGGTGTTAGTTCCCTCCCTACCCCACCAACTCCCTCCCACCCCTAGTGAGCAATCTTGCTTTATAGGGCACCTCCACAATTAACTACACACAGGAACTTGGAACAGCACATTTTGAACACACTTAAAGAGATTTAACTGCTTTTTCTCTGAAAGGACAGCTGGGAAATCGTCTGGTAGATCTCTCTCTTTTGCTTTTGCTCCACAAACTGAACAATGGCTGGGAAAAATCATATCACTAAAGCTATTGCCACCATTACAGCTCCTGCCTCTGTCCAGACAGAGGTCCCAATGCCAGTTGCAGGACCGGTTCTATGTGCAGGATGCCTGCATGCTGAAGCTCTCAGGAAACAAGTGGAGGGACTCAGAGAGGAGGTGACGAGGCTGAGGAGCATTCAAGACAGAAGTACATTGATGAGATGCTTCTTGCAACATCCAGAAGAGGAGAAGATGGGTGCCTACAGAATGATGAAGGTTGGACACAAGTCATCAGGGCCTGCAGAATCACCAATCCAACTTCTCCAGCCCTTGAATTGAAGAACCATTATGCAGCCCTGAAAGTGGAGGAGGTGAAAGCATCCCTGGAAAGGGAAAACCCAGAGCTCAAGTGCCCCAAAGTTGTAGAATCAGGGACCACAAGGAAGCAAAGAGTAGTGGTGGTTGGTGACTCTCTTCTGAGGAGTACTGAGGCATCCATCTGCCGACCAGACTTGATGGTCCAGAGAGGTATGCTGTCTGTCAGGTGCCAAAATCCGAGATGTTACGGAGAGTTTGCCCACTGACTATTACCCAATGTTGCTAATCCATGTCAGAACAAATGATACTGCCAGGTATCCCTCTGAGCGTATCAAAAGTGACTTCATGGCTCTGGGACAGAGGGTGAAGTAGATGGGGGTGCAGGTGATGTTCTCTTCCATTCTCCCTGTTGAGGGTAAAGGCCAAGGCAGAGAGGCTTGCATCCTGGAGATGAATGCATGGATGGTGTCATTGAGAGCATTTTGGTTTCCTGGACCATGGGATGCTGTTCCAAGGGTTGCAGAGCAGAGATGGCGTTCATCTGTCCAAGAAAGGTTGACGTGTCTTCAGTAGTAGACTGGCTAATCTACTGAAGAGGGCTTTAAACTAGATTCATTGGGGATGGGTGAAGAAAGTCCCTAGGTAAGTGAAACATTAAATACCTTTATGGAAATGGGTAAAAGGGGCAACATATGGAAAGTGGTGTGCATAAATGCCCATAGCATGGGAAATAAGATCCCAGATGTTGAAGCTTTAATGGAAGAGGCTGACTTGGATTTAGTGGTAGTTACAGAAACATGGTTCACCGAAAACCATGACTGGGATGTAACTATACTAGGCTATACTTTATTCTGAAAGGACAGGGTAGGAAGAAGGGGAGGATGAGTGGCACTGTATGTAAAAAAATAATAATAAAGCTTTGGAACTACAGAGCTTAAAAGGGAGAGAGGAGGCACTGTGGGTTAAACTAGAAAGAGGAAAAGAGAAATGTATTTGCATTGGTGTGATATACAGACCTCCCTCACAGGAGGAAGAGGTGGACGGAGAGTTAATTGAAGACATACGCAGCATTGCTAGGAAAGGGGAAGTGCTACTGATAGGGGATTTAAATATGCCAGATGTTGATTGGCACATTCCTGCTGCAGTATCATCTAGAAGTAAAGAGATCCTGGATTCTCTACAGGGAGAACTATTCAGGCAATTGGTAACAGAACCCACACGTGAAGGTGCCATACTGGACTTGGTGCTTACCAATGGTGAAAGTGTTTCTGATGTTATAGTGGGAGATCATTTTGCATCCAATGATCACCAGATGGTGTGGTTCAGTATTAGGACTAGGGCTGTTAGAATCCATTCAAAAGTAAGGGTCTTAGTTTTTAGGAAAACTAACTTTGCCAAGATGGGCCAATACCTCAGGGAGTTGTTAGCGGGATAGGAACAGCTGGGGGATGTAGAAAAACAGTGGGCAAAACTGAAAGGGGATATTTTAAGGGCAACCAACCTTTTTGTTAAAATGGTAAATAAAGGTAAAAGGAAAAGGAGACCGCTATGGTTTTCGAAAGAAGTACAGTGGCTTGCAAAAGTCTGGAATCACTTGTGAGTTTTGCGTTTTTCATACTTTCTAACGGTTTTATTTAAATTTTGCGTTAGCCCAGCATATTCATCTTTCTACCACGTTAAAAGGAATACATTTGACTATTAGAGTTGACTTTTTTGCATTCCTTGCTTCCAATTTAAATACATTACAGACACTGGGAGATAGGTACTGCGATTTTTGTGGATCCTGCATCAAAACTGGATCGAGATTATCCAATATGCACACGTTATTTTTGACTAATCAGGAGGCTGGTTTCACTAACCAATCAAAATGCAGATATCTAGCCAACAGTGCAGCTATAAAAATGCACAGAATTTTTGAATTTCATACGCTTTCTGGATCAACCTTGAAGATGACTCGGACCCTGACGTTGGAGGAGCGTGTTCATGTGTCCTTTATGAGCGAGGAAGGATTTTCAAGTTGTCAGATAGGCAGGAAAGTTGGCTGCAGTCAGAGCGCTGCTGTTAAGATTGTACAGAAGAAGAAAGAAACTGGTTTAGTGGTGGACAAGCCTCGTTCAGGTCGTCCACGTGCATCAACATCACGCCAGGACTGCGCACTATGACCAATTTAACTGACTAATCGCAAGTTGACCTTTTCTCAGCTACTTCAAGAGTGGTCAGACAAGAGTGAGGTCAGTATCAGCTCATCAACAGTTCATTGCCGGTGCCTGCAGTTTGGTCTCCGGGGCTGCAAAGCACAGAATAAGCCACTGATGACTGACATACAAAGGCACAACTGGATCGTGTGGGCGAGAAAGCACTCGACCTGGTCGACTGAAATGTGGGAAAAGGTGCTATTCACCGATGAAAGCACCTTCTGCCTGTTTGGTAACCAGGCCCACACCTATGTGAGGAGATTTCCTGGAGAGGAATTCAAGCCTGAGTGCCTCAACCTCACTGTGAAGCATCCTTTGAAGATCATGGTCTGGGACTGCATGGCTGCCAGTGGTGTTGGACGTCTTCACATTGTCGATGGAATGGTCAACGGGACCAAGTACATCACCATACTGCAAAAGTGCATGGTGCCATCAGCACACCAGCTGTTTCCTGGCCAGTTCCTGTTCCAAGATGACAATGCACCCTGCCATTGCTCCAGACAGGTGATCAGCTGGAAGCAGCGGAACAACATTAAGTCAATGGACTGGCCTGCTCAGTCTCCAGATCTGAATCCAGTCGAGAATCTGTAGCACAAGGTGGCCTTGGAAATATCCAAGAGACATCCGACATCAAAGCGTGAGCTGATTGAGTCACTCATTGCAGCTTGGAACCGCATTGTCACCAATGATCACCTTGTCAGACTGGTTCATTCAATGCCGACCAGGTGCAGTCAGGTGATCAAGAACAAAGGGTGGCTCATCAAATACTGAGCCATCACTGACGCATAAAAACGGCCTTTTTCATGGCCATATACATTAATTTGAAGGAAACCTGGTGTGCGCCCATAATATTTTAAAGCATAATTACAATAATGTATATCGTTGGCCAACGATGTACATTACGCAATTTTCACAGAAAATTTATCAACAGGACAACTATGGGGAACAAACTCAGAAAATAAGGGCCAAACCAATACTAAAGGTTGGCCATAATAGCCAAATCTATCACTTATCATGAGATACACAGAAAAAGCCACTGGGAGGAAAAATAAATTAAGATTTAAGGTCACGAAGTTGAAAAAACGTCAAATTTACAAGTGATTCCAGACTTTTGCACACAACTGTAGCTGAAAATGTGAAGAAAAAGAGGGAGGTCTTCATGAAATACAAGAAATCACAGAGAGAGGAAGACAGGAATCTATATTTGGAAAAACGTAGAGAAGCTAGTAAAGTAGTCAGGAAAGCAAAGATTCAAAAAGAGGAGGAAATAGCCAATGCAATAAAATGGGGAGGATAAGACATTTTTCAGATATGTTAGTGAGAAGAAGGGCAAAAGTGGTATTGTCAGACTCAAGGGTGAAGGGGAGGAATATGTAGAAGCTGATGAGGATAAAGCGGTATTGCTTAACAAATATTTCTTTTCTGTGTTCACAGATGAAGAACAAGGAGCAGGACTTCAGAAAACACCCACAAACAGGAACAGAAGCGCGAGGCATCTTGAACAATTTTCAGAAGACTGTGTTCGTGAGAAACTAGCCAAACTTAAAGTAAACAAAGCGATGGGACCGGATGGGATACACCCTAGAATACTGAGGGAACTTGGGGACGTTCTAGCAGCTCCACTGACTGACCTTTTCAATGCCTCGTTGGAGTCGGGAGTGGTGCCAAAGGACTGGAGAGAGGCTCATGTGGTGCCTTTACACAAAAGCGGAAGTAAGGATGTGATTGAAAACTACAGGCCGGTTGGTTTAACTTTGGCGGTGAGTAAATTATTGGAAACCCTGCTGAAAGAGAAAATAGTGAGGTTTCTGGAGTCCAGCGGATTACAGGATATGAGGCAGCATGGATTCACCAGAGTCAGGTCTTGCAGGCAAATCTGATTAATTTCTTTGACTCGGGTATCAAGGAGTTGGATCGAGGGAGAGCCCTAGATGTGTTGTATTTAGATTTCAGTAAAGCCTTTGACACCGTTCCTCACAGGCGACTTATAAACAAACTGAGCACCCTAGGGATGGACCCTAAAGTTACTGCTTGGGTTGGAAATTGGTTGAGTGGGAGGCGACAGAGGGTACAGGTAAATGGAGCTCACTCTGAGGAGAAGGATGTTACCAGTGGTGTGCCCCAGGGATCTGTCCTTGGTCCGATTCTTTTTAACATCTTTGTTAGTGATATAGCGGAAGGGCTTTCGGATAAGGTTTTCCTCTTTGCGGATGGTACCAAAATCTGCAATAGAGTAGACAACCCAGGAAGGTATAGATAACATGAGGAGGTATTTAGCTATGCTTGAAGAATGGTTTAGAATTTGGCAGCTGAGATTTAATGTTAAAAAATGTAAGGTCATGCATTTGGGCTGCAGAAATCCAAGGGAGTGATATAGTATAGTGGGTGAAGTACTTTTGTCCACTAAAGAAGAGTGGGACCTAGCATGATTTTATTTATTTATTTATTTACAGTCTCTTATATACCGCACTATTCATCATCAGCGCGGTTCACATGGAACAAAATGCTCAGTACATTTAACACGTATGAGTTTACAGTTAACAGGGCATAAATAACTTGGATAACCGGGGTAACTATTTACAAAACTTACTACATGGAATCATATGCACAGAGGTTTCATAGGAAAACACCAGCCCACTATAGGATTGAATATCAAACTTGGTGTGTTGTTGAAATACCATAAATTTATCTGGGACTGGTATCAGTGGGTGTCATTGAGCTCTAGGTGATGCCATTGGGTTCTATAAGGTACTTGTTGAAGAGGTGGCATTTGAGGGCTTTCCTAAACTGTGTTAGGCTCTTAATAGCCCGGATATCAGGGGGTAGTGCATTCCAGCATTTTGGGGCACTGAGACTGAAGGCTCTGTTGGCTGTCGATTTAGTGCAAACAGTAAGTTCCTTCGGGATTTTTAGGGAGTTTATAGCCGTGGATCTTCTTGCTCTATTTGGAGATGTGATATGGATGAGGGAGGATAAGGATGCAGATGAGAGATTATTAACAGCTTTAAAAGTGATTATCAGGGTCTTGAAAACTATTCTAGCTTGAATGGGTAGCCAATGCAACAGAGGTGTCACGTGGTCGTTCCTGGAGGCTCCGTGGATGACTCTTGCTGCCGCGTTCATGGCTAGCTGAAGCGGGTTTAATGTAGATTGGGGAAGACCTTGTAATATGACGTTGGCATAGTCGAAATGCGGTATAACCAACGCCTGGAAAATTGTCCGGAAATCAGTTGGATCAAGCATGGAACGTAAATGTCTAAGTGAGCGGATCTTGTAGTAAACTGATCTGACTATGTTTCCTATGTGGGCCTTCATGTCCAGGCGTTGATCTAGGGTGACTCCCAAATATCGTATTGAGGATTTAGATTGCAACTCCGCTTCTTTTACTTTAAGATATTGTGGGGGAGTAAAATTGGGATTCCTTGTAATGAAGAGTACTTCTGTTTTCTTATGTTGTATTCTGAGGTTTTGAGACAGGAGCCAGTCAGATATTGCATTGAAGCAACTCGTCAGTGGGGAGAGGTCCAGATGCTCGGTAGAGAAGGGAATGTAAAGCAGGACATCGTCTGCGTATAACATGCAATCAACATTGAAAGACCGGATGATATTACAAATTGGCTGCATGTAAATATTGAACAGGAGCGCAGAAAGGGAGGATCCTTGAGGGACTCCTTGGCTTTGGTGGAAAGGTTCAGACTTTATCCCTCCAGAACGAAAATGCTGCCATCTTTCGGACAGGTAGGATCTGCACCATTCAAGCGCTCTTCCATTAATGCCTTTGTCAATCAGTCGTCTTAGTAGAAGCTCATGATTTACTGAATCAAAAGCTGCAGCGATGTCCAGAAAGATGAGTGCAAATCCTTGACGGATGTCGTCAATGCCAGTGATTATTTTGCAGAAGAGAGTGGTAAGGAGGGTTTCCACTCCATGGAATTCCCTAAAACCATGTTGGCAGGGGTCTAACGGTGCAGCGGAGTCGATGTGATCCTGCAATTGCCTTTGGGCCTCCTTTTCAATGATCTTCGCGAGTAGTGGAATGCTAGATATGGGTCTGTAGGATTCCACCTGTTGGGAGTCAAGCTTGCAGTTTTTTAGCAGAGGTCTGATAGAGGTGTGTTTAAGGGCTGAAGGGAAGGAGCCAGTTGAGAAGGAGAGATTCATTATTTTGGACAGTACTGAGCTGAAGTGACTGCGAAGCTCCTTGATCCAGAAGGCTGGACATGGATCAGTCTGAGCAGTAGTGGTATTAAGGGCTGCAATAGTGTCTTCAATTCCTCTCTTGGAGGGGGTAGAAAACATAGTTAGGGTCGTTTGGCAGTTTTGCTCTGTGGTAGAGGTTGTAGTAGAGGTTTTGTTGGTCTGGCATATCTTGGATTGTAAATAGGTTGCAAAATCTTGTGGGTGTAACTCAAATGGAGGTCCAGAGGATGGTTCCTTCGATAAAGTCTTGACCAGGTCGAAGAGGTCATGTGGTTTATTAAGTGATCTCTTTAAGGTGTCAGAGTAGTACTGCTTCATCGTGTTGGTGATTGCGTTGCGATGCGCCGCCAGATGACAGTTGTATGTTGTCAGGTCATTTAAAGAATGAGATCGGCGCCAGCGTTTCTCCAGTTTCCGTAATTGGCTAAGTGATGCTTTAAGATCAGCTGAGTACCATGGGGCACTTACTCTTTTACCTGGAGGCCTGTTGGTTGTTGTACGTAGGGCGATTGAGCTGAGGCAATTGTTCCAGTGAGAAATTAGGTTGTCAAGGTTCTGGGTGGATTCAGAGATGAGTTGCTGCGTTTCAGCAAGGATAAGATCTCTGTTGTAAGGCTTGAAAGATCGAGAGGGCGGTCTTGCGGTGTTGCTTTGGATTTTGTTGGTTTTTGTGTAGGCTTTGTAAGAGGGAATCTGGATGATGATCAGTTTGTGATCTGACCAAGGAACAGAAGTTATGGAGGTTATGGGATCCTGGGTTGGGTTAAGAGAGGTTTGCGGGGCGAATACAAGGTCCAGGATATTTCCCTTAATATGGGTAGGATCATTAACTAGTTGCTTGAAGCCAAGATTTTCCAGGGCATCAAGGAAGGCTGTTGCTTGATGATCTTGTAATGTAGGCAGGTTAAAGTCGCCTAGGATCCAATTTGGGAGGCCTGGGTTATGAGTGTTGGATGCCAGATCAATAATAGCCGCGAGATCATCTGGGGAAGCTGAAGGTGCTCTGTAAAGCAGGTTGATTATGCAGCGTTTGTTGGAGATGGTGACGGTCTCAAGGTGGTTTGTACTGGTGGAGTCTACTGTTCGGAAATGGAGGTCTGTCCTGGTGAGGATGAGCACGCCACCTCCTCTTTTTTCTTGCCTATGACTTGAATGTATGGTGAAATTCTGAGGGAGGAGCTGGTTGAGTATGACGTTGTCTTCAGCAGATAACCACGTCTCAGTGACCATGAGTATATGAGTGATTGTGTCTGATTATCTTAAAGTAGCTATATAGGTAGAAAAGGCGACAGCAAAAGCTAGAAGGATGCTTGGGTGCATAGGGAGAGGAATGGCCAGCAGAAAAGAGGAGGTGATAGTGCCTATGTATAAGTCTTTGGTGCGACCTCATTTGGAGTACTGTGTGCAATTCTGGAGACTGCACCTTCAAAAGGATATAAACAGGATGGAATCAGTACAGAGGGTGGCTACTAAAATGGTTAGTGGACTTCATTATAAAGCATATGAGGACAGACTTAAGGATCTTAATATGTATACCTTAGAGGAAAGGCGGGATAGAGGTGATATGATTGACATGTTTAAATACCTCTGTGGCATAAATGCACGAGGGGACATGGGATGGGGAGGAAAGGGTATAGATTCAGGAGTGGTATGTGGAAATATTTCTTTACGGAAAGAGTGGTGGATCTGTGGAATAGTCTCCCAGTGGAGGTGGTAGAGATGAGGACAGTATCTGAAGTCAAAGAAGCATGAGACAAACACAAAGGATCTCTAAAGGAAAAAAGGGACTGTGGTAGTGGTTGATATGGAAGGACAGACTAGATAGGCCATATGGTCTTTTTCTGTCGTCATGTTTTTATGTTTCTAAGTGCCGCTGGCTGGGCCTGTCCACTGATTTTCAGTGACATGACCCAAATAGTGCTGCCGGCAATGATCATTTTTATTTATTTTATTTATTTATTTATATCATTGAGCACCCTTGCAGTATCCGTTTATAGAGCATGTGGTAATACATTCCAGTAGACTGCTTTCTATTACATTGAATAGATAATTGGATAAAAGCTGGTTTATATTACCCATGCTTTAGTAAGATTAGCTCATTGTGTCTATCCATATGGAGCCTAGAGCAGAGCATGGATGGTCCCAGAAATTATCTGCATAACAGCAATATTCAGCTTGCTATCCAGGTAAATTTAGGTCAGAAAACAGTTTGAAAGTTTTTTGGATACCAGAGTGAGTATTACCGCTTTGCAGATAACTCCAGTGCTGACTCCGGTATGATTAGACTCTGCTCCAACCCATGTCCTCATAGTGGTGCTGATTATATGCATTTTCTTCACCACCGCGGCAGCTGAATATTCATCCATTTGGTATTTTTGTTAAGATCTTTGTTTTCTGCTTCTTATCTCAGTTTTAGATCTGCTCTTCTGTTTTCATTATGGGATAATTTTATTGGGGTTGCCTAGGTTAATGTCTTGTACAGTGCTAGCAAATGCTGCCTGTTTTATAAAGAGAAGCAGACGCCTACTTTTCTTTTTAAAATAGGGTATAAGCATTTAAAGATGCACATTACATCTAGGCATGAGCATTTATGCCAGCCCTAGTGCGCGTGCCTAGATTTCTCAAGAAGGCATGTATGTTAGCGTATTCTGTACCATATGTGCGTACGTTTATGCCCTCCTTATGCTTCACCCACACACCGCCCATGTGCATGCCCACTCCAAAACTACACACCATTGGACATAAGAGCGAGCTTATGGAGTAGTGACCAGCTAAAGCATGCGCGTAAGTCATTGAAAACACCTGACTTATGTAGCCGGTTATAAAACTTCGTCCTTGGTGTCCATTATTCATCCCTGACTTTTCTGGTTCCTATTAACTGACAAATCATCAGAGAAGCAGGATTGTATGAAGACAACAGAGGTGTGAAGATTGGTGGAAGACTCATCAACAACCTTCGCTATGCTGATGATACCACATTACTGGCGGAAAGTGAAGATGATCTGAAACATTTGCTTCTCACAATCAAAGAACATAGTCTCAAAATGGGCCTGCACCTTAATGTAAAGAAGACAAAGATCATGACAACTGGCATAATCAACAGGTTCATCGTCGAAGGAGAAGAAATTGAAATTGTGAATAACTTTAACCTACTTGGATCAACTATCAATAAAGAAGCAACAAGCAGTCAAGAAATCAGATGACGCATTGCTCTTGGCAGAATGGCTATTAAAGACCTAGATAAGATTCTCAAGAGCAGAGATGTCTCTCTCCATACAAAGATTTGACTTGTTCAAGCCATGGTATTTTCAATAACATCATATGGATGTGAAAGCTGGACAGTGAAAAAGATAGACAGGAAGAAAATTGATGCCTTTGAATTATGGTGCTGGCGGCGAATACTGTGTATACCATGGACTGCCCGAAGAACAGACCAGTCTGTACTAGAGGAGATCAAACCTAAGCTTTCTTTAGAAGCTCAGATGACTTCGACTTTCATACTTTGGACACATCATGCGGGGAGAGATCATTAGAGAACGACATCATGCTCGGCAAGATAGAAGGTCAACGCAAAAGAGGAAGGCCAGCAATGAGATGGATCGACACAATAACAGCAGCTACCAGTCTGTCAACAATAAGCCGCCTGACTGAAGACCGAACACAATTTAGGATAGCTATCCAGAGGGTCGCCATGAGTCGACTCCGACTCGACGGCACTTAACAACGACAACATTAACTGACAGATATTTTATTTGTATTATTTGAAATTGCTAGATTTGCTTTTGTCCCATATTTGTAAAAATATTCATTTTCTCTATGCAAATGTAATGCATGCTGTTGAGTCAATGCTGACTCCTGGAGACCCAGCAGTCCCTGGATTTTCTTGGCAAAGTGTGAGTGGAAGTAGACAGCCAGGCATTTTTTTCAAGGCAGTGGAGGGTAAAGTGTCTTGCCCTATGCCGCAAGGTGTGCCATTGGGAATTGAACCTTGGTCGTTGCTCTATCTACTAGGCCAAGCCTCCATTTTTCTCTGTATTTTGCAGGTAGCATGAAGTCCCAGTGTTCATTATTTTGTTTTTTTTAATCCTAATAGTTGGTGGCAGTGACTGTCGCTGAACATCTGGATAGAGTGGGATGAAGTGCTGGTACTCAGCCATTTTCTGGATCTGTTATCCAGATGCATGTAGGATAGCTTTTATGCTGTCCTACGTTGTCTGGATAACGGTGCTGAGAAATGCCGCTATTCGGATAAATAAAGTCTCTGAAGTTGTCTGGATAATGCCGCAGAATATCTCCCTCAGCGAGTTCTGCTGACCTGATTGATAAGTCCTTTTAAATACTGAACAAAACCATTACAATCAAACCCAAATTTTCCAAGCATATTTGTTTATTTATTTCACTTGATTAGGCATGTCACTAAAGAGATATATAATTTTGTATTGTACCACATTTTGCAAAATACAATCCATGACAAAATTCAGTCCCCATCTACAACGCTACATCATACCCACTGCTCAGAATCTACCCTAATCAGCGATTTATTTATTTATTTAGACAGTTCCTTTCAGATCAAAAGCTTTCACAAATCAGGATTTCAAAATTTTTCAGAAATTAAGGTAAACTAACTCCAAACGAAGATACACTGGAAGGGAATTCCATAACCTAGGTCCCGCATACTCAGATGTTTGCTGTTGATTGTGCTGTAGTTTTACTCTCTTTCCTAAGGCCAAGTAATTCTGCCATGAGGATCAAAAGGCCGACCAAGTTGATAAGAGATGAGCTTCTTACTAAGATATTCAGTGCAGTCTTCATTTGCTGCCCTATGAATCAAAAACGACCATTTAAATGCAACCCAATATACAACTGGAAGCCAGTAAAGCTGCTTCAAAAGTGGTGTCAAATGGTCCCCCCTTGACTTGTTTGTTTATTTATTTATTTTATTTGGTTTCATTTGTATACCGCTACTTCCAGCGATCAGAAGCGGATTACTTTGCACGACAAACTTAGATACATATGCTAGGAATCGGTATTATTTACATTTTGATTTCAGGATAGGAAGTGAAGAAATAAATGGACCACCATGTTCTGGACTAGTTGTAGTCTCTGCAGCTGTCTCTTCAGCTAATCTTTGTAGAAACCATTGCAATAGTCCAAGTGCGAAATAACAAAAAAATGTACTAGAGATGCTAAATCGGAAGTGGGCACCAATTCCGTATCCCCTTCAACATGTATAAGGCTGCAGAAGTAGCTAGCGTTACCTTGGTAAAATAAGCAGAGAAGGTAAGTCCTTCATCCAACAACACTCCCAGAGGACTAATAGAGCTGCTACAGGAAAGCTGAAATCCCCTTATAACAGGGTCCGTCAAAAGCTTTCTAGAAAATCTATTAAACCATAGCAGCTCCATTTTATCAGAGTTCAGTTTTAACCGATGATTTTCCAGTCACCCAGATAGTCATTCAGTTTTGCAGTTACAGGTCTCTGATCCTTCCCATCCACAATTCTTGTCTGGATATCATCTGCAAAAATATGACAAGATGCTCCATATTGCTTTATCAGGGCAGCAAGTGGACTCCAATATAAATTGACGAGCAGAGATAGGAAAGAGCCTTTGGGAAGGCTTCCCTCCCCATCCCTTCCTTATTGAGTAACAACCCTATTCCAATAGCGCCCCCCCCCGCCCCCCCGAAAAATTCCTCTCTGGCTCACCCTTTTCATCATACATTCAAAATTCTTTCAATTCGCCCCAAATATCCCACAAGTTATTTTATTTATCTATCCACATTGCTATAAGTTTCTCCATCAACTTAATCTGAGCTAGCGTAGTCCACCAATGCTGTATTAAGGGCAGCTCCATCTTCTTCCAGTTATTTGCACTCTCACATCTGCCCACTGCCAACCCTACCAATTTTCTCCCTTCCAGTGGGATCATCAGAGCAGAAAAAACCTAGGGTTCACACCTGATAAGTTGCCCTTTCATTTCAACCCAAACCTCTGCAACCTAGAGAAATGCCTACACGAGCTTCAAGTCTGGCTACAATGCAATAATATGTCCATTAACCACAAGAAAACAGAAGCAATGTGTATCTCCAGGAAACCAGGATTCGCGCCCCCGACAACAGTCACCATGAACAATAATATCTACAACATCAAAGCAGAGATAAAATACTTGGGAGTGATGCTTGACAGCAACCTGAATATGGACAAGCACCTTCGAATTACCAATCGGGCTATTTTTCACAAATTAAGAGTCATACAGCCCCTGCGTAACATCCTCGATCATACTGACTTCAGATCAGTCACACAAGCCCTCATCATTCCACACCTGGACTATTGCAATGCCATACCCCACTTGTATATAGTTAAAATTGAGTTAGAGACAGTACTTCAGTTCAAATTGTTACACAATCTGTGTTAGTTGATTTATTGAACTATTTCGCATAGTTTTTACATACACTTTGTTGTTCAAGTTAAGATGTTCATTGTAAAAAGTTATAACTGTTCTATGTAAAACAAGCTCTGCATTGTTAATTGTTGTTAAATGTACACCGCAACTGATCGCTGGAAGATGCGGTATATAAATAAGTGTTAAATAAATAAATAAATAAAATACTGCAAGGCCTGCCAAGAAAAACTATCAATATTTTGCAAATGGCACAAAATGTGTCAGCCCGAATCATTATGCAGAAGGGTCTCTCCGACCACATCACACCCGCACTAATGGAGCTCCACTGGCTCCCCATCACAGCCCGCATTCAATACAAAGTCCTAGTCACTACGTTCAAACTCATACATGATATAGCGCCATCACACCTCAACAGCCTAATAGCAAAACTACCTAGCAATAGAAGTAGAAGAACACAGAACCTCAACACCCTCTGTATCCCGAAGTGCTTCGCAAAGGTTAATGCTTGCACCAGCAACCGAGCTTTCTCCTTTACAGCTCCAACACTCTGGAACCGATTGCCAACCGAACTACGTGAAGTCAGTGATTTGAAAGACTTTAGAAAACTACTCAAGACACATCTTTTCCAAGCACATTACAACTTAACCGCATGAAATATGTTAACCTCCTGAAGCAAACTCAGCAATGTGTAAATTTGTATATAAGGGTCATCATTTGTAAAGTACTAACAGGCAGCAACTGTAAATATGTATTAAGTACCTGTATGTAACTGCAATATTCAATCTACTGTAAATCATGTAACCCTATGCTTGCTGAGCTCTATCCCCCCCCCTCCCCCAAATCACATTGTATATAACTTAATCCTGGCCAGTACAGCCAAACCTCCTATGTATAGACACCGCTGCTGATCACTGGAAGCAGCGGGTTACAAATGTACACTAAATAAATAAATAAATAAATAAATAAACCCAAAAACCTTTCACCCTAGGGCAAGTCCACCCAATATGAAGAAATGGTTTATGGTTTATGCACTTGATATACCGCCTTTTACTGTGTATATCAGAGCGGTTTACAGATATATTCTAACAAGTCACTTTTTTATTCCCTCGTCCCCAAAAGGCTCACAATCTAAGTGTACCCGAGGCAATGGAGGGTTGTGGCTTGCCCAAGGCCAAGGAGTGGCCATGGGACTAGAGACCCTGGTCCTCTGGCCTGAGGTAACCTGTCCCAACCATTCAGCCACTCCTCCCACTGCCTCATGGCCTGTCCAACACAAATCCAATGTGCCCAAGAACATTACTCCCTGACATTTGGGTGTCAGGTACTACCTCTATATTATCTTAGAAGCTTTTTTCTTAAGAAGCGTGGCCTCTGCAAAGATCTGTTCCTATTGCTTTTCACTTAATTCCTCTCTGAGGTCTGCCTCCTTTTCTTAATAGATAATTTGCTCCCTTCATTTTCATTTGGGACCTCCATCATTGCTCTAAAGAAGTGAGAGTTCTATTACCAGCCCTCCTTCAACCCCTGGCACCTCTGCCCTTCCTGCTACTACTACTAATCATTTGTGTAGCACTACAAGGTGTACGCAGCGCTGTACATATAGATGTAAGACAAAGTCCCTGCTCATAAGGGCTTACAGTCTTATCAAGATGAAAAAACATTGGGGACTAGAGTATGGTAAAATACACATAAGTGATGGACAAGAGAATGAGGAGAATCAGGACCCAAAAACAGCCTCAAAGAAGTGGGTCTTCAGCCTGGACTTGAATAGGGCCAGAGAACGAGCCTGAAGCATAGACTCAGGTAGTTTGCTTCAAGCATATGGAGCTGCAAGGTGGAATGAACGAAGTCTGGAGTTGGCAATGGCAGAGAAGAGCACTGATAAAAGGGATCTGCCAGAGGAGCGGAGTTTCCGAGGAGGCGTGTATAGAGATGAAAGGTAGCGATTTTAGAAAAGGTACAGAGAAGAGCCACCAAAATGGTAAAGGGGATGGAAGGATACTCCTATGAAGAAAGGCTAAAAAGGTTAGGGCTCTTTAACCTGGAAAAGAGACGGCTGAGGGGAGATATGAGTCTATAAATTAATGAACGGAGTGGAACGGGTAAACGTAGATCGATTGTTTACCTTATCAGAATATAGAAAGACTAGGGGACATGCAATGAAGCTACAGGGTAAACTATTTAAGACTAATAAAAGAAAATATTTTTTTACTCAACGTGTAATCAAACTCTGGAATTTGTTACCGGAGGATGTAGTAAAGGCTGTTAGTGTAGCTGGGTTTAAAAAAGGTTTGGACAAGTTCCTGGAGGAAAGGTCCATAAACCATTATTAAGAAGTGACCGAAGATATCAATGCTTGACCCAGTACAAGATTTGTGGAACTTGTGTCTCTTGGGGAAACTGCTAGGTACATATGACCTAGATTGGCCACTGTTGGAAACAGAATACTGGGCTTGATGGACCTTGGTCTGACCCAGTATGGCATATCTTATGTTCTTATGAGGAGCTGCAGAATGAATGCACTTGTAGGTAAGTAGAAGTTGGAATTGGATGAGGAAATGGATAGGGAGTGAGTGAAGTGACTTGAGAAGAGAGGTTACATGAGAATAGCAACACTGGCGGAAGATAAGCCATGCAGCTGAGTCTTGAACAAACTGAAGGGGAGAAAAATGATTCAAAGGGAGACCAGAGAGGAGCAGATTACAATGGTCAAGACGGGAGGTGACTAACAAGTAGACGAAGGTCTTGGTAATGTGTGTAGAAAGGAAGGGACAAATTTTGCCAATATTATAGAGAAAGAAGCAACGGGTTTTAGCTATCTGTTGGAAGTGTGCAGAGAAAGAGAGAGTAGAGTCGATGATGACCCCAAGGTTGTGAGCTGAGTAAACAGGGAAGAATGTAGTGTTATCCACAGAAATAGAGAAGGGGGAAAGATAAGGAGCTCAGTTCTGGCCATGTTCATTTTCAGACGACAGTGAGACATTCCGGTAGCAATGTCGGATAAGCAGGTAGAGATCCAGACCTGGATTTTTGGAGAGATTTCAGGCTTAGAAAGGTAGATCTGAGAGAAGTCAGCATAAAGACAGTATTGAAAACCATGGGAGTTAATAAGTGCACCAAGCAACCCATTTCCAGGTCATTTATGAATATGTTAAAAAGCAGCGGGCCCAGCACAGATTCCTGGGGTACTCCACTATTTACTTGGTGAGAAAGGTAGAGGTGAACTTGTTGGATCTTTGATAAATGACAGCTGCTTGGAGAGGTAGTGGAGAAAATAGATGGATGGCATGGATTCAAAGGAAGCAAAGGAATAGGTAGAGGCAGAAGGAGGGGCTGAAATTGGTGGAAATGAGAGGATAGGAACCCAGCACTGCTGCCATGGCCAATAGGCCGAGATGTATGGGAAAATAGGTCACCTCTGTGACAGAGAGCAAGAACTGAAGCAAAACATTCAGGGAGAAGCCAAGTTTCAATAAGAGCCAGGAGATGCAGAGTATTAAAGATAAAGAGGTCACAAATGAAGGCAAGTTTATTGGAGACGGAATGTGCGTTCCACAGTGTGCATGAAAAAGGGAGAGAGGAGAGGGATATGAAGAAGATTAGAAAGGTTACACATTGATCTGCCCTAGCAGTGTGAAAAAAGTCTAGGGGGGCCAGGGTTGGGGTTGACTTCTCCAGATGAGAGGATAAGGAGTAGGAGAGAACAGGGGAGAGAGGAGGCGGCACAACAGCAGCAGCTCCATTAAAGTAAAGCCGCCGACGGCGGGCAGAACTCCACCGCCGGACTCCCGAGAGGTGCGAGACCAACTGACTGCCTCCGGCCCATTCGGGGCTGTGGGAGGGGAGCAGCAGCTCCATTAAAGTAAAGCCGCCGACGGCGGGCAGAACTCCACCGCCGGACTCCCGAGAGGCGCGAGACCAACTGACTGCCTCCGGCCCATTCGGGGCTGTGGGAGGGGAGCAGCAGCTCCATTAAAGTAAAGCCGCCGACGGCGGGCAGAACTCCACCGCCGGACTCCCGAGAGGCGCGAGACCAACTGACTGTCTCCGGCCCATTCGGGGCTGTGGGAGGGGAGCAGCAGTTCCATTAAAGTAAAGCCGCCGACGGCGGGCAGAACTCCACCGCCGGACTCCCGAGAGGCGCGAGACCAACTGACTGCCTCCGGCCCATTCGGGGCTGTGGGAGGGGAGCAGCAGCTCCATTAAAGTAAAGCCGCCGACGGCGGGCAGAACTCCACCGCCGGACTCCCGAGAGGCGCGAGACCAACTGACTGCCTCCGGCCCATTCGGGGCTGTGGGAGGGGAGCAGCAGCTCCATTAAAGTAAAGCCGCCGACGGCGGGCAGAACTCCACCGCCGGACTCCCGAGAGGCACGAGACCAACTGACTGCCTCCGGCCCATTCGGGGCTGTGGGAGGGGAGCAGCAGCTCCATTAAAGTAAAGCTGCCGACGGCGGGCAGAACTCCACCGCCGGACTCCCGAGAGGCGCGAGACCAACTGACTGCCTCCGGCCCATTCGGGGCTGTGGGAGGGGAGCAGCAGCTCCATTAAAGTAAAGCCGCCGACGGCGGGCAGAACTCCACCGCCGGACTCCCGAGAGGCGCGAGACCAACTGACTGTCTCCGGCCCATTCGGGGCTGTGGGAGGGGAGCAGCAGCTCCATTAAAGTAAAGCCGCCGACGGCGGGCAGAACTCCACCGCCGGACTCCCGAGAGGCGCGAGACCAACTGACTGCCTCCGGCCCATTCGGGGCTGTGGGAGGGGAGCAGCAGCTCTATTAAAGTAAAGCCGCCGACGGCGGGCAGAACTCCACCGCCGGACTCCCGAGAGGCGCGAGACCAACTGACTGCCTCCGGCCCATTCGGGGCTGTGGGAGGGGAGCAGCAGCTCCATTAAAGTAAAGCCGCCGACGGCGGGCAGAACTCCACCGCCGGACTCCCGAGAGGCGCGAGACCAACTGACTGTCTCCGGCCCATTCGGGGCTGTGGGAGGGGAGCAGCAGCTCCATTAAAGTAAAGCCGCCGACGGTGGGCAGAACTCCACCGCCGGACTCCCGAGAGGCGCGAGACCAACTGACTGCCTCCGGCCCATTCGGGGCTGTGGGAGGGGAGCAGCAGCTCCATTAAAGTAAAGCCGCCGACGGCGGGCAGAACTCCACCGCCGGACTCCCGAGAGGCGCGAGACCAAATGACTGTCTCCGGCCCATTCGGGGCTGTGGGAGGGGAGCAGCAGCTCCATTAAAGTAAAGCCGCCGACGGTGGGCAGAACTCCACCGCCGGACTCCCGAGAGGCGCGAGACCAACTGACTGCCTCCGGCCCATTCGGGGCTGTGGGAGGGGAGCAGCAGCTCCATTAAAGTAAAGCCGCCGACGGCGGGCAGAACTCCACCGCCGGACTCCCGAGAGGCGCGAGACCAACTGACTGTCTCCGGCCCATTCGGGGCTGTGGGAGGGGAGCAGCAGCTCCATTAAAGTAAAGCCGCCGACGGTGGGCAGAACTCCACCGCCGGACTCCCGAGAGGCGCGAGACCAACTGACTGCCTCCGGCCCATTCGGGGCTGTGGGAGGGGAGCAGCAGCTCCATTAAAGTAAAGCCGCCGACAGGTGGGCCCGCGCCTGTCGGGCCCGCGCCTGAGGGCCTCGCCAGAGGGCCCTTTGGCGTGGCCCTTAGGCAGTGGCCCGTGGCAAAAATTGAAGAACAGCAAATATGTATAAGATCTATTAATTTGAGTAGTTATTCTCTTTACAATTTCCTCAGTCTGTCTCTCCCTTTGGCTGCTCTTCCGTTTAGAGGCATGTCTGTATTACATGTTAACCTGATGTAGTCTTTCGTTGTTACCTATAGATCCATTGCTTATCACTTTGATATTTTGATAAGGTGGTATAAAACTGGATGCATTGTTTTGTCTTTATAGTCTGATGTTTTTATGTCTGTATTGTATGTTAACCTGATGTAGTCTTGTAACCGCTTTGATTGTAAGAAAGGCGGTATAAAAAACCTGTTAAATAAATAAATAAACAGAGGTGAGGGTGAGGTTCTCTCAGTAGAGTGGAGATGGCTGAATGAGAGGAAGAAAATGGTGAAGCTCAAGGGTAGATTATTACACAAACAAAATGTAGGAGAGGTGGGTATAGTAAACGTAGATCGATTGTTTACGCTATCAGAATATAGAAAGACTAGGGGACATGTAATGAAGCTACAGGGTAAACTATTTAAGACAAATAAGAGAAAATATTTTTTCACTCAACGTGTAATCAAACTCTGGAATTTGTTACCGGAGGATGTAGTAAGGGCTATTAATATAGCTGGGTTTAAAAAAGGTTTGGACAAGTTCCTGGAGGAAAGGTCCATAAACCATTATTAAAAAGGGACCCAGGATATCACTGCTTGACCCAATACAAGCATTATGAATCTGTGTCTTTTGGGGAGACTGCTAGGTTCGTATGACCTAGATTGGCCACTGTTGGAAACAGGATACTGGGCTTGATGGAGCTTGGTCTGACCCAGTATGGCATATCTTATGTTCTTAAGAGTGGGTAATGAGAAGTAGGACCATGGGATTGTCTGAATGAGGGGAAAAGGTTAAGGAGAGTTAACATCAAGAACACAAAGTGATGTGGAGCCACAGGAGAGGGAGAAGACGAGAGAATGAAGAACTCTTTTCTTCTTCCCCATTTATATTTAATGGGCACCAAGGTTAAAAATTGTTGCTGTCATCCTCTTTATCCTCTTTCAAACCTGAAATAAGTGATATCACCAGTTTCTTTATCCCTGTCCCTAGCAGCCAGGGACAACCCTTGCCATCCCTGACACCTAAGAAAGCAACCAGAAAGTTAGGAATCATCAGGAAAGGAACGGAGAATGAAACAAAGGATATTATAATGCCTCTGTCTTGCGCCATGGAGCAATCGCACCTGGAGTACTGTATGCAGATTTGAAAAGGCAAATAATCAATTCTATACTACTACAAATATTTCCAGTGGCAGCTGGGGGAGAGGCAGCAGAGGTGGATTTCTGCTTTTCATTCCTTGCTGCAGTCATCGTCCTCCTGTTCTTGCACTGCTGCCCAGTTGCCATAGGGAAAGGAAGGTGGGGCTGAAGCAGGAATTTCGGGGCACTATTAGATTTTGGGGCTTGGGACTTGAGCCATGGGGAAGAGGAAGGATTTTACCATGGCACAGCAGTTGAGAAGTACAGCTGTATTGTAGTGCCTTGAGCATGAGTCAGCAGGAGAGCTGCCTCTTTTCTTCTGACCTTCTAATCCTTAGCTGTTTATAATGGTTTTCTCTCTTTCCCCCAGGATTTCCTGTATAGATGCATTGGTACGGTCCTGAAGTCATGTCCCAATAAAGAAGAGGTGAAAAAGCAGCTTCAAGAGCTGCTGGTGACAGCCCGATACCAGGAGGATGTAGAGAGAGAGGTGAGGAACTCACTTCTGTACCTAGCTGATGGTGAGATTCTGCTCAGGGCGTGACCAGTGCAAGGAGGATGGGGCAGGGGAGGGGAGGAGAGGGGAGGAGAGGAGTCCAGCTCTGCAGCTGGCTCCCTGTGGGTTTCTTGGGAGAGCTCAAACAGAAGGTACATTTATCTTAAATGCTACTACTATCACTGAATGTGTCCTAGTAACATTTCAGGATACAAACAAAGTAGGACACAGGAACTACTTTAGAAGGAACAATTTTATTGCAACAGAGAGATCAGCTCGACACGCGTTTCAGCCGGGGCCTTATTCAAGGGACAACAAACCTCTAAAAATAAAAAATAAAATGTAAATAAAAACATAAAACCATAATTAGAGACAATAAAAATTATAAGTAATAATTAAAAAATAATAAATTAACATTGTAAACATAAGAAGCAGAATTACAAATTAAAAAAAACAGAAGAAACTAAAACAAACAATATATGATCTATACATGAATATAGTTACAGTAAAACATATAAACAAAAAGGAACATCAGTAATCACCCAAAACCATATAGATATAGGGTGCCAAAGCACATTCACAATTAAAACCATAGAGAAACAATTGAAAACAACATCTATATAAAAATATCTGTTCAAATGGATATTCAGAGGAGTATAAGGATATCAGAGGGTCGCCATGAGTCGACACCGACTTGACGGCACTTAACAACAACAATGATATCCAGAGCCTAAGGGGCCACTCACCAACTGTTATTTCCAATACTGAGCAGTACAAATTCTAAGAGGACAATATATAATAAAATCATGGATAAAAACATGATGATATAAATAATTTTAATATACATTAGAACTTAAAGGGAAAAAGAGACAACATAGGAGGAAGCCAACAGGATAGACTATAGGTCCAGTATACAATGGGACCTTGAATGGGACGATTGAAAAAGCGGTGCAGCACCAACTACAAGATCACATGGATGAGAGAAAAGCCTTAGATGAGCATCAATATGGATTCCGTCAGAATCACGGAGTAGAAACACTACTGCTGGCACTCCTTGACAACCTACTTAGGGGCCTCGAGAACAAAAACTCCATGTTTATACTCATATTCATTGACATCTCAGCGGCATTCGATACAGTGCATCACAACACCCTATTGGACCGCCTGGCCTCGCTGGGTATTTCAGGGATCCCCTTAAAATGGTTCTCTTCATATATATCCAATAGGATGCAACAAGTACAATTCAACAACGACAAAGCTGATGCCTTCCCCCAAACCCAAGGGATCCCCCAAGGGTCTGCCCTCTCATCACTACTGTTCAATTTGTATATAAAGCCGGTCTGCGAGATCTTCCAGAAATGCAACATCAAATACCACATATATGCCGACGATGTGATGCTATACACACAGCTTGACATAACACAGCCTAACTTCGGTCCACTAGAAATATGCCTTGACATGCTCCAATTATGGCTTCAGCAAAACAACATGTCAATAAACCACAAAAAAACAGAGGTCATGTTCATTTCCAAGAAAGCCAATTTCATCCCACCCACCACAGTCACTCTTAACAAAAACATATACCACACGAAGCCTGTAATAAAGTATCTAGGAGTCCTACTAGACTGTAATCTCAGGTTGGACAAACACCTCAGATCAGTTAACCGAGTCATCTTTTACAAACTCAAAATTCTATAACCACTTCGCAGTATCCTAGACAAATCCGACTTTAGATCTGTTGCTCAAGCACTAATCATTCCACACCTGGACTACAGCAATGCCATTCTACTAGGGCTTCCAAAGAACACACTCAGTATCCTGCAAATGGCCCAGAACGTGGCTGCAAGAGTCATCATGGAAAAGAAAGTCACCGACCACATAACCCCAGTACTAATGGACCTGCATTGGCTCCCAGTGGCCGCCCGCATCATCTACAAACAGATCATCACAACGTTTAAACTCATCCATGGCATCGCACCATCCTACCTCAATAACCTAATCACTATCCAACCATGCAACAGGAGCAGGAGAACTATGAATCTCAACACCCTGTGTATCCCGACAAGCATTCGATCTGTCAAGGCCGAAACAAGCAAGCGGGCATTCACATACACAGCGCCAATCCAATGGAACCAACTACCGCATGAATTAAGACTCACAAACAGCCTGACTGAATTTAGACGAAAGCTTAAAACATATCTGTTTCAAACCCACTACAACCTGATCTAACTGCAATACCCTACCTCAACCAGATGAACTCTACCGCCCGCGACAGCATAAAATCTAATAGCATATAGTCATGTGTGTTAGCCTGTACTCTTTGGAAGTCAACACTGTATATAATGTATATTTGGCCCCCCAACCTACTGAAATCAAATGTATACCCTGATCTGTGTGCTATAATAATCAACTGTATATTGTATCCAACTGTTTATCCCGTGTTACGTAAATCATTGTCTAATCAAAATGTAAAACTAAAAATCTCAATGTATTATACAATGCATTATGATTCTGTAAAGTAAACCGCTGTTGATCGTAGGAAACAGCGGTATACAAGTATTTACTAAATAAATAAATAAATTGAAGTAAAATGGAGTGAATTGATACAAACTAAAAGCGTGGGTATACCAGAACACCTGATCGTACTCTTGCACAGTCTGTACATTGATCAAGAAGCAGCAGTTCGAACGGAACAAGGAGAAACAGAATGGTTTAAAATAAGCAAAGATGTAAGACAAGGCTGCATACTTTCCCCCTTCCTATTTAATTTATATGCAGAACAAATCATCAGAGAAGCAGGATTGTATGAAGACAACAGAGGTGTGAAGATTGGTGGAAGACTCATCAACAACCTTTGCTATGCTGATGATACCACATTACTGGCGGAAAGTGAAGATGATCTGAAACATTTGCTTCTCACAATCAAAGAACATAGTCTCAAAATGGGCCTGCACCTTAATGTAAAGAAGACAAAGATCATGACAACTGGCATAATCAACAGGTTCATCGTTGAAGGAGAAGAAATTGAAATCGTGAACAACTTTAACCTACTTGGATCAACTATCAATAAAGAAGCAACAAGCAGTCAAGAAATCAGATAACGCATTGCTCTTGGCAGAATGGCTATGAAAGACCTAGATAAGATTCTCAAGAGCAGAGATGTCTCTCTCCATACAAAGATTCGACTTGTTCAAGCCATGGTGTTTTCAATAACATCATATGGATGTGAAAGCTGGACAGTGAAAAAGATAGACAGGAAGAAAATTGATGCCTTTGAATTATGGTGCTGGCAGCGAATACTGTGTATACCATGGACTGCCCGAAGAACAAACCAGTTGCTACTAGAGGAAATCAAACCTAAGCTTTCTTTAGAAGCTCAGATGACAAGACTTTGACTTTCATTCTTTGGACACATCATGCGAAGAGAGAGATCATTAGAGAAAGACATCATGCTTGGCAAGATAGAAGTACTCAACAAATCTAGCTGTATTGTCACTTCTCAGAGCTTCATAAACTGCACAGTAACAAAAAGAATTCAGCTCCACTTCTCAACTTAGAGATAGATACTCCAATTAACTCTGCAACCCTTGGATACAGCAACCGGGTCTCAGACTAGAATGAGGCAATACTCCAAACTTAAATTTTAGCTTAGATTCAATGCCCTCTTTTGCATCAAGGACCCCGATATGTTGCGTTCCAAATATGTTGCTCAAATCAAACTGTCTTGTTCATATCTTGTTAATAAATGTATCTTCACAAATATTTCAAAGGGTGATAGATAGTGCTTATCTTGTATGTCTTCCAAGTCTTCCCAACGCCAACACTCAGCGCCGTCGCATTTCACTCGTGAAGCGTTTCTTCAGGGGATCTTAAATTTATATCTCTTATTACACTCTTAATTTAAACCTAAAGTTGGTAAGACACAGAAACCTCAATAGCTGCTCAGGTTACTATCTCACAAAGAATTTCAATATTACTGACCACCTCTGTCAAAGTTACAGTCACTCACCATTCCGCCGCATTCGGTAGTTTTACCTGCTGTACTGCATTAAAACGCTGCGCATGAGGGTTAATCACCCGATTTGAATTTAAAGGGGTTTTAAATTTATTTTTATTTATTTATTTAAACTGATTTCTATACCGCCTTTTCCTTCAATCAAAGTGGTTTGCACAGCAAACAATCAAAGTCTTGTGTTTAGTGTTCGCATGCAGTGAGCAGTGTGTGCGTGTGAGTGTGGTTGGTTGTTGATTCGTGGTGAGCTAAATACAACGTGAGCTATCTACAATACTATGTACATCGGAACTTTGTGTCTCGGCTGAGATCTGGTCTCGAGGGGGTGTTTGATGAGTTGGGGTATTGTCTGTTTTATAGTTTATGGTTTATGTGCCAGCACTGTAGTGCTCAATGAAGAGTGTCGTCTTTAGCAGTTTCCTGAAGTCCTTAATGTCTGATGTTGCCCTTAGTTCGTCAGGGAGTGCATTCCAGATTGTTGGAGCCGGTTTTGAGAGGGCTCGTTTTTCGGTGTCCTTGCGTATTTTGTTGAAGTCTTCGGGGGTGTTGACACGGTTGGCTGTGCCTCTCCTCCTCGGTCTTGTGCTGCTGTCGGGTTGTATGAGTGGGTGTAGGCTGAGAGCTGATGAGCGTTGTTTGATTTTGAAGATGTTTATGACTGTCTTATACTTGATGCTGGAGCTGATTGGTAGCCAGTGGAGTTCTTTCAGGGTGGGGGTGATGTGTTCTTGTCTTTTGGTGCCTGTTATTATGCGTGCAGCTGTGTTTTGTGCCGATTGCAATGGTCTTAAATGAAGAGTATAATAAGAGATATAAATTTAAGATCCCCTGAAGAAACGCTTCACAAGTGAAACGCGACGGTGCTGAGTGTTGGCGTTGGGAAGACTTGGAAGACATACAAGATAAGCATTATCTATCACCCTTTGAAATATTTGTGAAGATACATTTATTAACAAGATATGAACAAGACAGTTTGATTTGAGCAACATATTTGGAACGCAACATATCGGGGTCCTTGATGCAAAAGAGGGCATTGAATCTAAGCTAAAGTTTAAGCTGGAGTATTGCCTCATTCTAGTCTGAGACCCGGTTGCTGTATCCAAGGGTTGCAGAGTTAATTGGAGTATCTATCTCTAAGTTGAGAAGTGGAGCTGAATTCTTTTTGTTACTGGCAAGATAGAAGGTCAACGCAAAAGAGGAAGGCCAGCAATGAGATGGATCGATACAATAACAGCAGCTACAGGTACCAGTTTGTTAACAATGAGCCGCCTGACTAAAGACCGAACACAATTTAGGATACCTATCCAGAGGGTCGCCATGAGTCGATTCCGACTCGACGGCACTTAACAACAACAACACAATGAGAAATATAAAGGAATAGGGTAAAATGGTAGAATCTAAAAAACGTTTGCAATCATAAAATTATTGAACAAAATATCGAAGGCATTGTGTAGGCATTTATGTCGAGGTGCCCAAAGCACTTCAGAAGCCAACATATTCAAATAAAAGAAAAGCCGTCCAGTAGTAGGAAGTGAAAATAATAGTGTAGACTGATTTGAAGAAACACCGTAAAAAGATATTAAAAATATCAGTGATGTTTTATCCATGATTTTATTATATATTGTTCTTTTAGGAAAATTGGTTCAGCTCCACGCCCTTATCATGATAAAGGCCTGTTGAGCAGCCACAAATTGGAAGGATCTGGATGAGTACAGCAGCCTCACACAACCTCAGCGCTTCCTTCCCCCTCCTCTGTCCCCCTTACTCTTTCCCGAAGATTGCAGCAGGCTCTCAGAAGGATCTGCTTGCCAGCCACCTTACACCAGTGCTGCAAAGCCAGCCAGTGAAGCAGGTTCAGGGGAGTAGAGCTGAGCCCAGCATGGATCCTATGTGTAAGGCTTGACCTTGTCATTGTCCTTGTTGTGAGCTTTCGTTTCCGAGGGATGCAATTTGGGGTGGACTGCTAGCGACCGTTGGAGCTGTGTGGGGGTTTCCCACCATTTTCTGCATGCATTAGTAACATTTTTTGCCTACTGGGCGCCTGGTGGTCATGCAGACCCAACACACGTTCTGCCTTTAATGTGTGTAAAGTAAAAGCGCAGTTAAAGCATGCTTTCAGGCCTATGTAGCCTTAGCATGTGCTATTGTGATACTCACCCTAGCTCTTTATGTCTTCTTCCAGGGAATGTTGTTTGACCTATGGCAAGCAAGGAGCCTCATCTTTGGATTCTGGGCTCTGCCCTTCCTGCATGGCAGCTTCTGAGTCACTCCTGGAGGGCTTGCTTTCCCCCTCTCAGCTGGGGATGTGGTTAGTCCACCCTTACCCACCTCAGGGCAGGAGGTGTTGGATAGTGCTATGGGTAAGGAAATTCAGCCGACTGGAAGCTCTGGCGACCATGCTGTGAGGCGCTCTTCATCCTCTAGGGATTCTGTGGCGGCTGTGCTCACTGGTATTGGGGAGCTTTACCCGAGAGGAGAGCTTCCGGACCGGTTTGTCCTCCCTGGCATTCTTTTCCTTTTTGCAACTGTCCTGGTTCTACTGGCATGGTAAGTCAGACCCTGCAGCCTCTGGGTGCTCCCAGACCCAGTCTCATGCTGGGCAGGCTGAAAGTCGTAACCCTGTTTGATTACCTCTGGCTAAGCGTCCCTGGCCAGGGACACTCCTTGGAGATGGGGAACAGCTAGGAGCTATCTGAGATCTTGACTATGCCTCGGATTCAAATGGCTCAGTTCTGGCCTCTTATGTAAATGAGGAAGTGCTCTCACCTTCAGAAGATTCTGCTGAGGCCAGCATGATCTGCCTGTTCCAGAAGGAGGAGCTGGCAGCATTGATTACCAGGATCTCATCCGCTTTGAATCTTGACAGATGCTTCCAGCATGGAGCAGGAGCCGAAGGTACACACTCTCCTTCAAGGGATGCGGAAATCCATTGATGTCTTCCTGTTCCTGGGAGATATGATCTGGTCAGAGTGGGACTCCCACAGCTCCCTACCTAAAGGGTTAAGGGTGTATAAAGAGGAGCGCATCAAGTGTTTTGATGTTCTCAAGGTGGATGCACAGGTCATGGCAGTTACCAGACTGAGCACCATTCCTATGGAAGGCAGATCGACCTCAAAGGATATCCTGGACCACAAGGTGGATCCCTTGTTGAGGAGACAGTTCACCGTGGTGGCTGCCTGATTCTACAGCTGGCAGCCTGATGTCTTGAGCCCTGCTCCAGTGGATTCAGTCTCTTCTGCCTGATGATACTACCCCTCCTTTGCAGTCAGCTACTGCCTTCCTTTCTGATGCTATGTATGACCTGGTACGTTTGGTGGCCAAGGATGGTGCCCTGACGACAGTGTCACGGTGTTGGATTTGAACATAAGAACATAAGATATGCCATACTGGGTCAGACCAAGGTCCATCAAGCCCAGTATCCTGTTTCCAACAGTGGCCAATCTAGGTCATACGTACCTAGCAATTTCCACAAAAGACCCAGGTTCCACAATGCTTGTATTGGGTCAAGCATTGATATCCTGGGTCCCTTTTTAATAATGGTTTATGGACCTTTCCTCCAGGAACTTGTCCAAACCTTTTTTAAACCCAGCTACACTAACAGCCTTTACTACATCCTCCGGTAACAAATTCCAAAGTTTGATTACACGTTGATTGAAAAAATATTTTCTTTTATTAGTCTTAAATAGTTTACCTGTAGCTTCATTGCATGTCCCCTAGTCTTTCTATATTCTGATAACGGAAACAATCGATCTACTTTTACCCGTTCCACTCCATTCATTAATTTATAGACTTCTATCATATCTCCCCTCAGCTGTCTCTTTTCCAGGTTAAAGAGCCCTAACCTTTTTAGCCTTTCTTCATAGGAGTATCCTTCCACCCCCTTTACCATTTTGGTGGCTCTTCTCTGAACCTTTTCTAATAACGCTATATCCTTTTAAGATACGGTGACCAGAATTGCACACAATATTCAAGGTGCGGTCTTACCACGGAACGATATAGAGGCATTATAATATCTCTTGTTTTATTTTCCATTCCTTTCCTTATGATACCTAGCATTCTATTTGCTCGCTTGGCCGCTGCTGCACACTGGGCCGAGGGTTTTAACATGTTATCCACAATGACGCCTAAATCTTTTTCCTGGGTGGTGGTTCCTAATGTGGAACCTTGCATCGTGTAACCATAGTTTGAGTTGTTCTTCCCTAGGTGCATAACTTTGCACTTGTCCACATTAAATTTCATCTGCCATTTTGATGCCCAGTCTTCCAATTTATCAAGATCCTCTTGCAATTTTACACAATCCTCTTGGGTTTTAACAACTTTAAATAGTTTTGTGTCATCTGCAAATTTGATAACCTCACTCGTTATTCCACTTTCCAGGTCATTTATGAATATGTCAAAAAGCAGCGGACCCAGCACAGATCCCTGGGGTACACTACTATTCATCTTTCTCCATTGGGAAAATTGGCCATTTAGCCCTACCCTCTGCTTTCTATCTTTTAACCAATTCCTGATCCACAGTAGTACCCTGCCTCCTATCCCATGACTTTAGTTTTTCCAAAAGTCTCTGATGAGGGACCTTGTCAAAGGCTTTCTGAAAGTCCAGATACACTATATCAACCGACTCACCTTTGTCCACTTGTTTATTCACACCTTCAAAAAAACATAACAGGATTAGTAAGACAAGATCTTCCTTGTCTAAAGCCATGTTGGCTGCCTCCCATTAGAGCATGACTATCTACATGCTGAGTAATTTATTCTTTATGATGGTTTTTACCATTTTTCCCGGTACTGACGTCAGGCTCACCGGTCTGTAGTTTCCCGGATCACTCCTGGAGCCCTTTTTAAAAATTGGCTCCAACATTGGGCATTGGACACCTCCTCCAAAACCTGATTTGCTCAACTGGCCTTTAAGGGGAAGCTTCTGTTTGGAACATATTTGGAGAAGCTGGTGAAAGACCTAGGCAAGAAAAAATCTTGCCTCCTACCAGAAGACAGGTCTAAGGGGTATGTGAAGTAGGCTAATGCCTCTTTCTCATCAGCTTCTGCCCCACCACCGAGGGCATGCTGGCCGAATTCCCGAGGATCTTGGGACTTCGTCATTACTGACCTGGAAAACCTTTCTTTCTCTCTGCTTCAGGTCCTCGGGTTTGTCTCAGTCCTTTCGTGGAGCGCATGGGCCCAGGGATGGTCCCCTCCAGAGGAGGACCCTCCTGGGCTGCGAAATGAAAGTTTGGGGGCCCATTCCCTGGTTCCTCTGGTGTGCAGTCAGGAATGGGCCAAATTACCACCTGGAATGCAAAGAGTTGATTCCTGATGCCTTCGTCATTTCCCCTTGTGGGTCTGCGATCCAAGGTGCTTCTGTGCGGACCACCTTGGACAAGTTACTGTGCCTAAAGGCAGTGGTGTCTGTCCCCCCCAGATGAGTCAGGCAAGGGCAAATGCTCCATCTATTTTGTGGTACCAAAGAAGGGACGGTTACTTCCGACCCATTCTGGACCTCAAGGGGTCAATGAACACTGGTGCGTCCTGCGCTTCTGGATGGAAACCTTGCACTCTGTGATTCAAGCAGTGTGCCAAGGGGAGTTCTTGGCTTCTCTGGATCTGGCTGAGGCATATTTTCATATCCCGATCTGGGTGGATCAGCAGAAATATCTGCATTTTTCCGTACTTGGCTCTCACTATCAGTTCACCACCTTCTCTTTCGGGGTCTCCACCACCCCAAGGACAGTCTCCAAGGTCATGGTGTGGTGGCAGCTGTGATGCCAAGGGATCTGTGTCCATCTATGTCTAAATGACTGGCTCATCTGAGCCCATTCCATGTCAGAAGCGACTCAAGTGATGTCCCGAGTGGTGTCTATTTTGGAAAGCTTCGACTGAGTGATCAATCGGGGAAAGAGTCAGCTTTTGACTTCCCAGTCCTTGGAGTTTCTGGGAACATGTTTCAGCACGTGAGTGGGCAGAGTTTTCCTGCCATAGAGCATAATCAGAAAACTGTTGAATTTCCTGGTGCTGTTCTGTGAGCAGTAGGCCCCCAGAGTCTTGGATTATCCTCAGCTCCGCAAATTGAAGTCGGCGACCATGGGTGCTGTGAGTGTGTGCTCTCATTCAACCACTCCAGCGGTTCTTGTTGACTCGATGGTCCCCGAGTTCTCAGGAGTTCGAGTGCAGGCTTCCACTTCCATTGATGGTGAAGGCCAGCCTGTGGTGCTGGCAGCAGCCCTGTCTCCTGAGGAAGGGCGTATCGCTGAACGATTTCTCCTGGATCCTGCTGATGAAGGATACCAGTCTCTCTGTTTGGGGAGCCCATTGCCAAGACCATATGGCCCAGGGCCATTGGAACCGCAGGGAAGTGGTGTGGTCCATCAACCATCTTGAGGCAAGGGCATTCAAGTTGACTCTTATGCATTTCTCCAGGAACAAGCAGGAAGTCAGTCCTCACATATGGGTGACGGCACTGACGGAGCCCGCATGGAGCATTTCCTCAGCTTTCAAAGAAAGCCTTTGGAACATGCTACCATGCATGCATGGTCCCTTTCCCACCCAAGAGTGCTATCATGCTCAGTCAGGTCCTTGGGAGGGCCCTGACCCTTCAGCGTGGGCTTCGAGCCAAGGAGTCGCAGGGCCTCGGACTGGAGACCGATGACGAGGCCTCCCCGGAAACCAGATGGCACAGAGACGTCCCCTCAGACCTGTCTCCCCCAGCACCCCAGCGCCATTCTCCTCCAGAGGATGTGGCCTTCCACAACTTTGTCAGAGATATGGCCAGAGCCCCCTCGCTGCAAACAGAGGCAGAAGAGGTCCCGCACACTGAGGAATTGGAGATCCTCCAGTTCGAGTCTCCACCTAAGGAAACTCTCATGGTACTGGTCCAGCCGATCCTCGAGCGGCTGCTGCTACAAATGTGGGAGACCCTGGCATCGGTGCCGGTGGTCAGCCTATGCCTCGATGCCATGTACCATGTCATGAAGGGGCCAGGGTTCCACAAACCCCAAATCCCACATAACTCCATGGTTGTTGAGTTAACCATGCAAAAACTCAAAACCCAGAGGATTTACTCTTCTGTCTCCCCTAGCAGGAACGCTATGCTATTGTGCTGAATCCAGACCTATGAGCTAGCTGCACAACAAACGTGGTCACACATGCACAAACTCCCTTAATCCAAACAATGTAAACACAAGCCTGCCCCCCCTCCACACACACGCCCCAAGACGACATAAAAAGGAACTAAATTCCAACACCTACACCAATATCTGACCCACACAACACACACACCACACACTGTAAATATACATTTGTAAAAAGTTAGATGTGTTTGCTTTAATACCTACAAAGTTCTTGCTTTAATACCTAAAAGATGTTTCTGCTTTTTGTTTTTCCTTTAATACCTACAAAGTTTATATTACTGTTCAGTGTAAATAGTTGATTTCTATTGTTCTATGTAAAATGTATACAAACTGTGTACAAGACTGTTAACCTGTTATATGTAAACCGCCCTTGATCTCTGGAAGGGGCGGTATAAAAGAAATAGTTAAATAAATAAAATAAATAAATAAAATAAAATAAATAAAAAATAAAATAAATATGAGCTATACGTAAGCATTATTTGAAGGCCCTGACCCAGGAGTTGTCCGTGTTCTCGGCGGGGCTGGCCGGGGAACCTCTCTATTGGTTCCAAGCTCTGACCTCTGGGATCACGGACTGCTCAAAGTTCCTCTCCCGGGCGGCCTACAATGGATTTGAGTCAGTGCCTCGAGTAGCAGCGGCCAGCTTCGGGGCTTGACGCCAAGCCTGGCTACAGTCCTCAGACCTCGAGCAGTGGGTCCAGGATGAGTTGCTCGATGTCCCCTGCATCAGTGAGAACTTGTTAGGCAAATCCATGGCCGACAAGGCGGCCAAGATAGAGGCTGAGGTGGTGACCCACCAGAGGCTCTCAAAGAAGACCCCCCTTCCTTCCCTCACAAAAAGCCCTCAGGAAAAAGGCCCCTATTGCCGGGAAAAAAGGGGCACTTCCAACAGAGTCACCGATACCAATCCTTCTTGGACCAACAACATGATTCTCACCCTAAGAGGCAGAGGCAGGGCCAAGGAGCTCAGAAGCCCAAGGCTCAGAAACTCCAGGCCCCGGCTCCAGCCCAACCAGGGGGGAGCTTCCGACACCCAGGGTAAGGCCTCCCCTCCTCCAGGAGACCTTCACCAGCCCACAGGGGACCACTTGGCCTCTTTGCCCACAGGTGGGCCAAGGTCACCTAAGACCAGTGGGTGCTGCAGGTGGTGAAGGAGAAACATAGAAATATGACGACAGAAAAAGACCACATGGCCTATCTAGTCTGTCCTTCCATAACAACTACAACAGTCCCCTTTTTACCTTTAGAGATCCTCTGTGTTTGTCCCATGCTTTTTTGAATTCAGTTACTGTCCTCATCTCTACCACCTCCACTGGGAGACTTCCACGGATCCACTACTCTTTCCATAAAGAAATATTTCCGCATATCACTCCTGAATCTATCTCCCTTCACCCTCATCCCATGTCCCCTCGTAGCAGAACTTGCTTTCAATTGAAAGAGGCTCTCTCCCTGAACATTTATGCCACAGAGGTTTTTAAACATCTAAACACACGAACCAAACTTTCTGCATTCCCAAAGTCATGATCCCAATATGTCACCTGAACTGTAAATTCAGACACTGATAATACTCTGTTTGTATATAATTTGTATATAGTTTCCCCTGTTATCTCCAAGTTACCAACCCTGTTATAATGTAAGCAAAGGATTGTCCCAATGCAAAATTTGTTAACTGTAAACCGCACTGGTACCAAAGAGCGCGGTATATAAGAACTGTAAATAAATAAATAAATAAATAAATAAATAATCATATCACCTCTATCCCACCTTTCCTCTAAGGTTGTATATATTAATATCCTTCAGTCTGTCCTCATATGCTTTATAATGAAGACTACTAATCATTTTAGTAGCCACCCTCTGCACCGACTCCATCCTGTTCACATCCTTTTGAAGGTGCGGTCTCCAGAATTGCACACTATACTCCAAATGAGGTCGCACCAAATACAGAGGCATTATCACCTCCTTTTTTATTTTATTTATTTATTTAAAACTTTCTTATATACCGCCTCTTCCATAGATCAAAGGCGGTTTACATATAACAAGTGTAACAAGAACAGGTTTTACATAGAACAGATTTTTTAAATTATTTACAATCAACTTTTAAATAAAAAGCGGTTTACATATAACAAGTGTAACATGAACAGGTTTTACATAGAACAGATTTTTAAATTATTTACAAATCAACTTTTAAATCAACAGTTTTTAAATTATTGACAATCAACATGATTGTGAGTAACTATATTATTAATTGTAAACAACTATATACAGGAGTAGTAGAGTAGGTAGCGTAGGTAGACATTTGTTGGATTCAGTCATCAACGTTGAGGTTACGGTCCTTTTTTCTGCTAGCCATTCCTCTCCGTATGCACCCAAGCATCTTTCTAGCTTTTGCAGTCGCCTTTTCTACCTATTTAGCTACTTTAAAATCATCAGACACAACCACGCCTAGGTCCCGCTCTTCTTTAGTGGACAAAAGTACTTCACCCCCTATACTATATTGCTCCCTTGGACTGCTGCAGCCCAAATGCATGACCTTACATTTTTTAACATTAAATCCCAGCTGCCAAATTCTAGACCATTCTTCAAGCTTAGCTAGATCCCTCCTCTTGTTATCTACCCCTTCCTGGGTGTCTACTCTATTGCAGATTTTGGTATCATCCGCAAAGAGGCAAACCTTACCTGAAAGCCCTTCCGCTATATCACTAACAAAGATGTTAAAAAGAATCGGACCAAGGACAGATCCCTGGGGCACACCACTGATAACATCCTTCTCCTCAGAGTGAGCTCCATTTACTTGTACTCTTTGTCGCCTCCCACCCAACCAATTTCTAACCCAAGCAGTAACTTTAGGTCCATCCCTAGGGTGCTCAGTTTGTTTATAAGTTGCCTGTGAGGAACAGTGTCAGAGGCTTTACTGAAATCTAAATACACCACATCTAGGGCTCTCCCTCTGTCCAACTCCCTGGTCACCCAGTCAAAGAAATCAATCAGATTTGTCTGACAAGACCTGCCTCTGGTGAATCCATGCCGCCTCGGATCCTGTAATCCGCTGGACTCCAGAAACCTCCAGGAGGGATACCTTTCACTTACAACAAATACCTACCACCCAGGTTCTTTCCAGGAGAGCCAGTGCAACCTCTCCTTCACCAGACCCTTCTGCTCTCAGAGCTTGTGAGTCTGCTGATGGACATTGCAGTGGAGCCTGTACCCAAGCATCTGTGGGGAAAGGGCTTCTACTCAAGGTGCTTCCTTGTCCCCAAAAGAACTGGGGGCCTCAGGCCCATACTAAACCTGCAAAATTTGAACAAGTTTCTGCTGAGGGAGAAGTTTAAGATGCTCTCCCTTGGAACATTTCTGCCTTACCTCCATCAGGGAGATTGGCTATGCTCCTTAGACCTAAAGATACACCCATATCTTAATCCATCCCTCTCACAGGCAGTACCTATGGCTTGTGGTGGGAGGAGGGCTTGGTGATGGTAGCTGCCCACTTGCGCTTGCAAGGGGCTTTCGTCTTCTCCTACCTGGATGACTGGCTAATCAGAGACATTACAGCCTCAGAGGTCAGGCAGGCTGCTGAGCGTACAAGCCTCCTACTGCAGCACTTGGGGTTTGTCATCAACTACCCCAAATCCCATCTCATAGGGGCACAGTTGGACACATTGCTGGTCAAGGCCATCCTCCCCAGAGAGAGTGCAGTCTGCCTCATACAGCTGGCAGGAAAGGTTCAATGCCACCAGTCAGTACTGGCTTGCCTCCTCCTCTGCCTATTGGGCTACATGGTCTCAATGGTCCACGTCACACCATTCGCCCACCTACGCATGTGGACAGCCCAATGGTGTCTACGCTCACAGTGGACTCAAGCCACGGGCAGACTATGGGACAGGATCAGAGTCACATGCCAACTGGCGGAATCCCTCACTTGGTGGCAAAACCTGCGCTACTTCCAGGCAGAAATGCCATTCCAGGCACCTTCACTGCAGAGGACCCTGACAACAGACGCCTCCCTCCTGGGTTGGGGGACACATTGTGGGGACCTCTGCACGCAAGGCAGCTGGCCCCAGGAGGTCACTCCTGCAGATCAATCTCCTAGTACTCAGGGAAATCTTCCTGGCCCTGTGAGTGTTCCACCACCGCCTACGATGCCAACCAGTGTTGATTCAGATGGACAACCATGTGACGGTGACCCTCCTTTCCTTCACAGTGCGCAACAGCATGCTTCTGCGAGCAATATACCTTCCAGGCCAGGACAACTGCTTAGCGGACAGGCTGAGCAAATTCCTTCACCCACATGAGTGGCACTTGAACCCAGGGTGGCAAGGAGACTCTTCCAACTCTGGGGCATGCCCATGTTGGACTTTTTTGCCTCTCCGAACAATGCACAGCTGCCCTGCTTCTGCTCACACCAGCCACACCAGGGGAGAGAGGCGGCAGATGCCTTCCTGATCTTGAGGTCCGAGGACCTTCTCTATGCATTACAACCAACTCCCCCCCCCCCCCCCCGATCGCCAATGGCATCTGTTATACTCATCGCTCCCAGGTGGCTCAGGCAACCGTGGTTCCCTCTGTTGCTCTCCCTGTCAGTAGCGCGCCCAGTCCCACTGGGTCGTGCCCCGGACCTACTGTCCCAGGAGGAGGGCTCACTCCGGCACCCCAATCTGGGGTTGCTAATGCTAACAGCGTGGCTGCTGAAAGGGGTAGCAATGGCTTCTTTCATCCTCCCTGGAGAAGTTGAGGAGGTCCTGCTGGCCTCCCGAAAACCTTCCACCAGACGGGCGTATGCCTTTAAGTGGAGTAGGTTCTCCATCCCTTCTCCTGTCAGGTGCAACTTGTTTATTTATTTATTTAACTGTATTTATATCCCGCTTTTCACCGGATCAAAGCGGTTTAACATCAAGGGGGGGGGACAGTAATCAATTCTTAGGGTGGAGGGGCTGTCATCGGGGAGGCCAACATTAATGATCTGAACAGACATTAAGGACTTAAACAATGGACATCAGTCTCTTAGTAGGTAGATCTGCGGGTATGTTAGAGGGTCTGGAGGGGTAGTCAATGATGGATGTTTGTTTCTGGTCCCAGGTATTCCTGGAACAGGAAGGGTTTTAGTTGTTTCCTGAATGTTGAAGGATCTCCGTTGTTTCTGATTTGACTTGGTAGGGAGTTCCAGAGGGATGGTGCATATAGTTCGAAGGCTCTGTACCTACTACATTGTCCCACACCGGGCTGAAATCAAACTCTGTGAGGGTGCATCTGAGCCCCATCGCTGCGCACCACCACCCTATTGAGGTAAAGCCCCTCTCAAACTAGTCCCTGGTCTCTAGGTTCCTCCGGGGCCTCATGTTATCAAAGCCCCCCCTCTACCCTCCAGTGGCGGAGTGGGACTTAAGCATGGTGTTCTCCCAGCTCAGTAAACTGCCATTTGAGCCCGTAGCCATTTGTCACCTGAGATGTCTGTCTTGGAAAGAGGCCTTCCTGGTGGCACTCATGTCCGCTTGAAGGGTAAGCGAACTCCAGGCCCTGGTGACGGATCCACCATATACGAGGTTCTTTAAGAACAGGGTGGTGCTCCTCACACACCCTAAATTCCTCCCGAAGGTGGTATCTCCTTTCCACCTCAACCAAGAGGTGATCCTCCACACCTTCTTTCCGCAGCCTCACGCCTGCAGGGAGGAACTAATACTTCATACACTAGATTGGAAGCGGGCCCTGTCCTTCTACTTGCAGAGGAGGTAGGCCCATCGGAAAGCTTATGACCCCACTAGACTGGGGCTCGCCGTTACTAAGCAAACTCTGTCCACTTGGGTGGTGGACTGTATTGCCCTCACCTATGAACGAGCTGGCCTCTCTCTCGAGCATCGGATCACAGCACATCGCGTGAGGGCGATGGCCACATTGGTGGCCAACCTCCACTCAGTGCCGGTGGCGGAGATATGCAAGGCCGCCACATGGTCTTCAGTTTATACATTCACAGCGCACTACTGCCTGGAGTGTGAGTCCCTCAGGGACAGTGCCTTTGGCCAGATAGTACTCTGTAGTATTCTCGGGGTGTAGGCAACTCCTGCCCTCTGACCATTCTGTGTTCAGGCTACCAGAGTGATAGTGTCGCTGCATGCTAGGGTCTTTCAGAGTCTCTCAGTGGGGACTCACCTTCTGCAATTCACAGCTACCCAATTAATCGCCTTTGGTGCTGTCTTGGTTCGGTCCTTGGCAGCCTGGAGCTAGGGAGTCCCATAAAGGAGGACTGACTTCCTGCTTGTTCCTGGAGAAAGCGTAGTTACTCACCTATAACAGGTTTTCTCCAGGAACAGCAGGAATTAGTCCTCACAACTCTCTCTCCTCCCTTGGGAGTTGCCTTCCTACCTTGTTTTAGTTTTTACTGCTGTCCTAGTATGTTATCTGACTGAGCAAGATGGCACCCTTGGGCAACAAGGGGACCACGCATGCGTGGTAGCATGTCCCAAAGGCTTTCTTTGAAAGCTGTGGAAATGCTCTGCGTGGGCTCCGTCGGCGCTGATGTCACCCATATGAGAGGACTGATTCCTGCTGTTCCCAGAGAACACCTGTTTCAGGTGAGTAACTACACTTTCTGGCTCCTGGTTGAGGGCCAAGCGGTTCATATTTATTCGGCATTGCCACGGTTATGGCTTTTGTCAATTGGCATGGCGGCACAAGGCTTGCCGGAGTGGCTCTAGAGATGAATCTGCTGTTTGCCTGGGCAGAGAGAACCTCCTAGCCTTGTCAGCCCAGCACATTGCTAGGGTGGACATTGTGGAAGTTGACTTCCTCAGTCAGCACTCTCTGATTCCTGGCGAGCGGGAGTTGAGTCAGGAGGCATTTCAGTTGATTCTGCACTGCTGGGGTTGCTGCGAAATGGATCTGACAGTGACCCACTCCAATATTAAAGTTTGCTGCTTCTTCAGTCGCCACACAGAGATGGGGTCCGAGAGTATCAATGCCCTTGGTCAGTCTTAGCCAAGTCAGTGACTGCTGTACGTGTTTCCTCCGTGGCCCCTGGTGGGGCATGTGATTCGGCGTATAGAACGCCACCTGGGCAGGATTGTTCTGGTAGTGCCGGATTGGCTCCTAAAGGCATGGTTCAGAGATGCGATGCAGCTCTTGCAGGTGCCTCCTCTTTGACTGCCTCTGTCTCAGGGGGTGTTACAGCAGGCACCGTTCGTCCTGGAGGACCCAGCTCCCTTCTTGCTTATGGCATGGCTCTTGAAAGGTGACTGCTAGCGCATAAAAGCTACTCTCCAGCAGTATTCTCTACCATACTTGGTGCCTGGAGGAGCTCTAACAAGCTAGCATATGTATAGATATAGTGTCTCTTTGAGCTCTGATGCATCATGCGGCACTTGGCTCCTGAGGCAGCCAAGGTGTCCCTCTCTGTTGGCCTTTCTGCAGTATGGCCTAGAGAAGGGCCTTTCACTTAACCCCTGAAGGTTTGGGTGGCAGCTTTGGCCTGTTGCCTTGGTCTAGTGGCTGACAAGTCTTTGGTCTTGCACCTGGATGTCTGACGTTTTCTCCAGGGGGTCCAGCATCTGTGTCCTCCCTTTCCATCTGTGATACCTTCCTACATCCTGCAGCTCAGACAGATGCCAAGGTCTTTAAATAATCATGTGCTGTTCTGCCACCATCTCATTGTCAGTTTCATGGCGGATGGCAGAGTATGGCAGACATGACCTAAAGGTGCTTCATGGTGATCAGTTTGAATTCTAAGTTTGTACAAAGAAATTCCTGTCTCAGTTTATGAACAGGATCCTTGGGTGGAGGTGTTCCCTTTATCTTGGTAATGATGGAGCTTTCAGGAACTCATGGGAACCTTCCTTGAGCACTCGTGATGGCGGAGCGGAAGCAGCACCCAGCGATAACCGGGCAGGGGCTAAACATCACTGCTGCCCAGTTAGCTTCATCGCTCTCCGGCTGACCTGGATATTCAATGTCAGTTGCCAGATATGGGCCTGGCATTGAATATCTGGGTGTAAAGTATAGCAGTGGCAGCTAGATGAATATCAGGCCGTAGCCTCTGTAATTCCTGCGTCTCTGCTCTGTAGTTCAGTAGCTCGCTGCACACGCTGCCAGTGGCACTCTTCTTGTGGTTTCTAATGAAAAGTGGCCTGGCATTGAATATCTGGGTGTAAAGTATAGCGGTGGCAGCTAGATGAATATCAGGCCGTAGCCTCTGTAATTCCTGCGTCTCTGCTCTGTAGTTCAGTAGCTCGCTGCACACGCTGCCAGTGGCACTCTTCTTGTGGTTTCTAAGGAAAAGTGGCCCTGGCATTGAATATCTGGGTGTAAAGTATAGCGGTGGCAGCTAGATGAATATCAGGCCGTAGCCTCTGTAATTCCTGCGTCTCTGCTCTGTAGTTCAGTAGCTCGCTGCACACGCTGCTAGTGGCACTCTTCTTGTGGTTTCTAAGGAAAAGTGGCCCTGGCATTGAATATCTGGGTGTAAAGTATAGCAGTGGCAGCTAGATGAATATCAGGCCGTAGCCTCTATAATTCCTGCGTCTCTGCTCTGTAGTTCAGTAGCTCGCTGCACACGCTGCCAGTGGCACTCTTCTTGTGGTTTCTAAGGAAAAGTGGCCCTGGCATTGAATATCTGGGTGTAAAGTATAGCGGTGGCAGCTAGATGAATATCAGGCCGTAGCCTCTGTAATTCCTGCAGCTCTGCCCTGTAGTTCAGTAGCTCGCTGCACACGCTGCTAGTGGCACTCTTCTTGTGGTTTCTAAGGAAAAGTGGCCCTGGCATTGAATATCTGGGTGTAAAGTATAGCAGTGGCAGCTAGATGAATATCAGGCCGTAGCCTCTGTAATTCCTGCGTCTCTGCTCTGTAGTTCAGTAGCTCGCTGCACACGCTGCCAGTGGCACTCTTCTTGTGGTTTCTAAGGAAAAGTGGCTCTAACAGCGTGTACAGGGAGCTACTGAACTGTCGAGCAGAGCTGCAGGAATTACAGAAATCATTTGCATACTGCTGACAAAAATTATCCAAGCATGGCAAGAGAATAGACTCATTGCTTGCTAGGAAACTAATGTAATGTAATTTAATTTCATCATAGGACCTCCAGCAATAACCCAAACAGGTGACAACAAGCAGCACATAATACGAAAAGACTGAGGTGGACCACAGAAGGGAGTTGCCAGAAAAGCAGCACCCAAAACTTACAATCTTTCTCCTCTATCTAGACTTGAGGCATTCCCAGAGCAACACTTGACTATATTCTCCATTTGACTATGTTTTCTGAAATTGTTTTCCTGCCTCTGGAACCATCTTGTAAATATATGCTCAGGTAGCCAAATCTTCATGGCAAAATTGAGTTTCCTTAGCCTCCCTGAGGAGGATTTGTGAGATATTTAATGGCAACAGGATTGGCTTATGATCAGAGGTGTGGCTAGGAAATTACCACCACAAATGTCAAACCTTGGTGGAGGATATTACATGTTTGAGCCAAAAACTGGGCAGTCCATCAGGGCCAGGGCCCCTGCCTCCTGTGGTCCCCTTCTTGTGTTGCTTTTCTGACAGCTGCCTCCTGTGGTCCTTCTCTTGTGGTGCTGTGCAGGTGGCTGCCTCCTGTGGTCCCCCTCGGGTTTTTTTCCAGTGGTTGTCTTCTGTGATCCTTCTCTTGTGGTGCTCTGTGGGTGACTGCCTCCTGTGATCCTTCTCTGGTGGTACTTCTCTGACAGCTGCCTCCTGTGGTCCCTTTCTGGTGGAGCTTTTTCCAGTGGCTGCCTTCTGCGATCCTTCTCTTGTGGTGCTCTCCCGGTGGCTGCCTTCTATGGTCCCTCTCTGGTGTTTTTTTTTCAGTGGTTGCCTTCTGTGATCCTTCTCTTGTGGTGCTCTGCGAGTGACTGCCTGTTGTGGTCTTTCTCTGGTGGTACTTCTCTAGCGGCTGCCTTCTGTGGTCCCTTTCTGGTGGAGCTTTTTCCAGTGGCTGCCTCCTGTGATTCCCCTCTTGTGGTGCTCTCTGGGTGGCTGCCTCCTGTGGTCCTTCTCTGATGGTACTTTTCTGGCGGTTGCCTTCTGTGGTCCCTCTCTGGTGGAGCTTTTTTCAGTGGCTGCCTTCCGTGATCCCCCTCTTGTGGTGCTCTGTGGGTGGCTGCCTCCTGTGGTCCTCCTCTGATGGTGCTTTTCTGGCAACTGCCTTCTGGTGGAGCACTTTCCAGTGACTGCCTTCTGCGATCCCCTTCTTTTTAATGCTCTGCGGGTAGCTGCCTTCTGTGGCTCCCTCTGGTGACGCTTTTCCGGTGGCTGCCTCAATCTTTTCCTATTATGTGCTGCTTGTTGTCACTTGTTTATTCATTGCTAGCAGCCATGCCCTCTGGGGATGGGGCAGAACAAATCACAGAAGGTGAAGATATCAAATACAACCTTTATTTGGCATCACCTTAAAATGGTTCTAGTCCTACCTATCAGACCGCAGACACCAAATAAAAATAGGAGCTTGTAAATCCATGCCCTTCTCTGTACACCAAGGTGTGCCCCAAGGCTATGCACTCTCAACAATTTTATTCAATATTTACACTCAACCACTATGCGATGACATACAAAGCTTTAACATCAAGTACCAAATATACACAGGTCAAATCCTGATATACACACTCTTTTCCACCACCTCACTGGACTATTTCACTATCCAGATGCCTTACAGCAATTACTCAATGGCTACAAAAGCACAATCTATACATCAATTACAACAGAACTGAAGTCCTGCACATAACGAGAGACCACAACTTCAACCCAACAGCAACACTCAAGATAAATAATGAGATCACTGTCAAAACTAAGATAAAATACTTAGGTGTCTTACTAGATCAAGGACTCAATCTAAATGCACAAGTAAATCAAACTACCAAAACTGTATGTACTATAAACTCAGGATGCTAAAGAACCTACGTCCCCTCCTAAGCCCTATGGATTTCCACACAGTGTGCTAGGGGATCATCTCCCCCATACTAGATTGTAGTAACTCAATTTACCAAGGACATCCCAAGTGTACCTTATATCCTCTGCAATTAGCTCAGAACATTGCAGCCGGAATTATACACAGGAGCTCTCTGCAGACCCACATCACCCCAATTCTCAAGCATCTTCACTGGTTACCAGTTACTTATAGAATCAAGTGCAAAAGTAATCCTCAACACCTACAAGATCATGAATGACCTCTCTGCTGACTCTCACATTTCTAATAAGAAAACCCACCAACAACAGGCCTAGAAAACGTAATTCAATCAACCTATTGGACAATACCACCCGATAAGCTCACAAGAAGTCAAAGGTCAAACAATAGGGCATATTCTCTATATGTTCCAACCAGTTGGAATGCTCTATCACCTCAATTATGGTCTATCGATTCCTTGGGAGAATTCCGCAAAAGGCTGAAAACGTAGCTATTCCAGGAATTCTACGGAGCTGACCCTCACTAGACACAACCTAACTAGCACCAAGATCCTTAATTCGTTATTGTACATAGTTAATGTTTATGGCATTCTGCAGAATTCTTCGCTCTTATTACTTGTTACTCCCTAAACCCTTTAAACCCCAACCTGTATATTAATGTTAAATGTAATGTGTACATTGGTTACTCTTGTTTAATATTATACGAGTAGTCACTGCGTTCCCTGAAACCATCTTGACTTGTAGAAAGATGTCAAATAAATAAATACATTTATTGGCGTCTCATCTGAATGAGATGCCGATAAAGGTTGTATTTGATATCTTCACCTTCTGTGGTTTGTTCCGTTTCGCTCCGGACTTGATCTCTACAGCTTTGTTAGTGTGCGTTGCTTGCCCCTTTGTTGGCCACACCCTATAGTCTATAACTTGAAGGATTTCCTGAATATCCTTTCAGTTACTGACATAAATTCTTAATCCAACCGATTATGGAGATTGTGCCACAGTAATGCTGTTGAGTTCCACTGCTTTCACTTTCTTCTTCTCCCACAGGGACTCGCCTGTGCAGTTGGAATCTGTGCAGTCAATCACTTTGATGAGACTTTAACAAAGCTGGAGGACTTCCACAAATCCGACGTGTTAAAGAAGAACATGGGGATATTCAATCTTTTTAAGGTGACCATGTTACTCACTACAGTAGCATGGTGGAGTTTAATGAGCACATAACCTCTACTACCATATTACTTCTGTCAGTCACCTTATGCTAACAGGTTGAACATGTATGGCACATGTAGGTTGTGTAATGGGTTTGGTGAACTGGCTAGCTGAGGATACATGGAGGCCGTGTTTGCAGCCTGTATGGTTGAGCCTCTTTTCCTGCACCTTCAGGGCATGCAGGAGAGAGCCGCAGTCTGTGGCTGGACTAAGAGCACACTGGGTTACTAACAATATAAATACCCCAGAGACGTGTGAGTGAAGGCTCACTGTGCCTTAGTTCAGCAAAAGTAAATTGTAATTGTGCTGCTGAAATGTGTTGAGCAACAAAAGGCAGTCCAGTCTTTCCACTCTTAAGCTAGTGGGTCACCCCTCCTGACTGCCAGTGTTTTAGCACCTGCCTTGTCATTGAGAAGGGCACTGATAATTACTGTGATAGAGACCTATGTTATAATAGGTAAAGGTCAACTCCAAGGGGCTGATCACAGCTTGAGAGTCAGCCCAAAGGATAAAGCTTAATCAAGCTCAGACCTTATCCAGATAAAACCCAACCATGTGAAGAACACGCCAGCTTGTAGAAAGAAATTCCTGTCTCAGTTTATGAACAGGGTCCTTGGGTGGAGGTGTTCCCTTTATCTTGGTAGTGATGGAGCTTTTGGGAGTTCCTTGAGCACTCATGAGTCTTGCAGATGTCTTCTAGGGAAAACCCAGTAATGCTGTATCCTGAAGCTCAGACGGGCGCCAAGGCCTTTAAATAATCATGCGCTGTGCTGTTCCGCCACCATCTCAATGTCACTGTCATGGCGGACATGACCTAAAGGTGCTTCATGGTGATCAGTTTCAATTCTAATCTTGTTTCTGTCAGGACCGTAATGAAAACGAGTTAGAGAAGGTGAAAGGCACTCTTATCCTGTGCTATGGATACATCGCACTATATGCCCAAAAAGAGCTTCTCTTGGCCAGGATCGAAGCCGACATCCTTCGGAACATTCTGCAGTATTTCTACACAAAGGTGCGTCAGTGTTAGGGAGAGGCTGGAAGGCAGCATATAACCTGTGTGCTCATGGAATATCAGCATAAGCAGTGTAGCAAGGCAGCAGCTGTAGATTGCTCTGGAATGTAGGTGATGTTACGATCTAGAAGGTTCTGCTGAAGATTTTATCTCAGCTAGAGGGACGTTGTTAAAAAACTTGTGCTGTAAACCTTTAGGTACATGGAGATCTGTGCCTCAATACAAAGATGGAGTTTGTTTCCTGCAGGAACGCCCATACTTTATGTATTGATTTATTTTATTTAGATGGATTTAATATACCACTTTATCATTAAATCAAAGCGGTTAGCACATCAAACGGAAGTGTAGAGTGAGAAAACATGCAGTGGATACATCAACATGAGTTGTGTGGGATGTGGTGTGAGAGATTTGCTGGTGAACTACATACATAGTGAGCTATACACATACAATGCACATCTGATATAGTGAGAACTACACCTCCAACAAAGCGAAATCTTAGAAAAAGTCAGGATAGAGTCTCCTGCACCATGATATACTGCAGGAACCCCCAGAAATGCACATCCGATATAGTGAGAACTACACCTCCTGCAATGTGAAATCTTAAAGGGATTTACTAATGCATGCATTAGAAACAGTCAGGATAAAGTCTAATGCATAAGAATATCCTACAGGAACGCCCAGAAATGCATATCCGATATAGTGAGAACTGCACCTCCTGCAATGTAAAATCTTAAAGGGATTTACTAATGCATGCATTAGAAACAGTCAGGATAGAGTCTCCTGCACCGTAATATCATGCAGGACCCCCCAGAAATGCACATCCGATATAGTATATATAACCAAATCTGGCCCTATAAGACACTCATAAGCATAGCTAATGTGATACTAATTCTATGAAATCTGGTGTAAATAGTTACCCCAAGTTATCCCAGTTTTATATCCTGTTTTTTGTAAGCACAGTTCATTATATGCAACGTGTATGTTTCATGTAAACCACACTGATGTTGAATAGCGCGGTATAAAAGAAAATCTAAATAAAATAAATAAATAAATAGTGAGAACTACACCCCTTGCAATGCAAAATCTTAAAGGGATTTCCTAATGCATGCATTAGAAACAGTCAGGATAAAGTCTCCTGCACCGTAATATCATGCAGGACCCCCCAGAAATGCACATCCGATATAGTGAGAACTACACTCTCTGCAATGCAAAATCTGAAAGCGATTTACTAATACATGCATTAGAAACAGTCAGGATAGAGTCTCCTGCGCCAGGACATCCTGCAGGAACCCCCAGAAATGCACACCCAATATAGTGAGAACTGCACATCCTACATTGCGAAATTTTGAAGGGATTTCCTAATGCATGCATTAGAAACAGGATAGAGTCTCCTGCACCGTAATATCCTGCAGGACCCCCCAGAAATGCACATCCGATATAGTGAGAACTACACCTCCTGCAATGCAAAATCTTAAAGGGATTTCCTAATGCATGTTTTAGAAACAGTCAGGATAGTCTCCTGCACTGTAATATCCTGCAGGACCCCCCAGAAATGCACATCCGATATAGTGAGAACTACACCCCCTGCAATGCAAAATCTTAAAGGGATTTCCTAATGCATGCATTAGAAACAGGATAGAGTCTCCTGCACCGTAATATCCTGCAGGACCCCCCAGAAATGCACATCCGATATAGTGAGAACTACACCTTCTGCAATGCAAAATCTTAAAGGGATTTCCTAATGCATGTTTTATAAACAGTCAGGATAGAGTCTCCTGCACTGTAATATCCTGCAGGACCCCCCAGAAATGCACATCCGATATAGTGAGAACTACACCCCCTGCAATGCAAAATCTTAAAGGGATTTCCTAATGCATGCATTAGAAACAGTCAGGATGAGTCTCATGCACCAGGATATCCTGCAGGAACCCCAGAAATGCACATATGATATAGTGAGAACTACACCCCCTGCAAAGCAAACTCCGAAAGGGATTTACTAATGCATACAGTTTATTATTTATTTATTTACATTCTCTTATATACCGCGCTATTCTGCATCAGTGCGGTTTACATTGAACAAACTGAAATCACATTGAACAGGGCATTATAACTTGGAGATAACTATTTTACAGGGAACATGGGCTATGGAGGGTTAAGTGGCTTGCCCAAGACCACAAGGAGCACCTGTGGGACTAGATACCCCAGTCCTTCTGGCCCAAGGTTGCTGTCCTCTAGTAGGATTTGAACCCCGACCTTCCGGCCTGAAGTACCTTGCCCCAACCACTAGGCCACTCCTCCACTCCATACATTAGAAACAGTCAGGATAGAGTCTCCTGCACCGTAATATCCTGCAGGAACCCCCAGAAATGCACATCCGATATAGTGAGAACTGCACCTCCTGCAATGCCAAATCAGAAAGGATTTACTAATGCATGCATTAGAAACAGTCAGGATAGAGTCTCCTGCACCAGGATATCCTGCAGGAAGTCCTAGACACTTGCATTAGGTACAGCGGAGGGACTGTGTCTCCTGCTCTATCAGATCCTGCAGGAACCCCCAGACACCTGTATTATGTAGAGTAGGGGACAGGCTCCTCTGCTATGAGATCGTATGGGAACCCCCAGACTTCTGCATTTGTTACATTGGACGACAGCGTGTCCTGTACTGTCGGATGCATGTATTAGAGAATCCCTTTAAGATTTCATATTGCGGGAAATGTTGTTCTCACTGTATCCACTGTGCAGGATGGAGCTTTTAATCTTTCCTCTTAACACCCCCCTTCCTCCTTTCTTTATTTCTGTGAATTACACTGTCACCCTCCCTATCTCCTCTGCTCGTCATGTTTGAATCATCTACTCTTCTCTCTCTCTCTCTCTGTTTCTGCATATATCAAACAGATAGCTAAAACCTGTCACTGCTTTCTCTATAACATCAGCAAAATCTGTCCCTTCCTCTTAAAGCACACTATCAAGACCCTTAACACTCTGTCATCACCTCCCTTCTAAAGTATTGCAGCTTGTTCCTCACTGGCCTCCCATTGAATGATCTATCTTCCCTTCAATCTGTTGAAAAATCAGCTACTCAACTAATCTTCTGCCATCGTCACTATGCTCACCTAACCCCTGTTCTGAAATCACTTCATTGAATCTCTATCCATTTTCCCATACAGTTTAAACTTCTCCTTCTGACCTTCAAATGCATTCATTCTGCAGCTGCTCACCATCTCTCCTTTCTTATTTCTCTCTACAGCCCTCCTCAGCAATTCACTGTTATCTCTGCCCTTCTCTTCTACTGCTGCAGTGTATGCCTGAAATAGACTGAGCCAGTACTCTGCTTCTATTCAAATCTAAACTCATCTCTTGAGGCTGATTTTGGATCCTAACCTCATATCCCCTGTCTACATCCATGTGCTTTTTAATCATTTCTCCTAAGAATGCACTAGTCCTCTGTTCCGTATATCTGTCACAGCAGATAGTCCCTGCTCCATGGAGCTTACATGTAGGTGCACAGCACTGTGTATGCCTAACAGTGCTATATGAATTATTAGTAGTAGCAGTGTGAGATCCTGCAGGAACCCCTAGAGACCTGCATTAAGTACAGTGGAGGATACAATCTCCTGCGCTATTAGAACCTGCAGGGAAAGAGATTTCAAAGCATCTAACTATAATACAATATTGTATGTGCAAAGAATGCCCTCCTTTCTGTCTTCCCAGATTTTTTAACATGTTGTATTTTTGCTTTCTATTGTTCAGGTTCTGGGAATAAAGGTAGAAACCAAGGTACAGTCCAAAAGCTTAAAAGATAAGCTCCTAATTGTGTCCTTTCACTCCTCTTTTCTGACTTCCTTCTTAAAATAAATCAGAGGGGTTCAGTGAGGAAGCCAAGAGGGCCTGTGCTGAGCTTGCTAAACCTGGAGACTGATGTTACAGGGCAGGCAAGAGAAGTGCAAAAGCAGGTGCATGATTTGACTTGAAACAAAAGAGAGTGACTGTTGTGAACTGGAGACAATCTCTTGTATCAGGAAAGCTGTAATCATCAGTCTGGTAAACAGGAACAATGTGGTGTGTTCATGCCTCATTCAGGAACCCAGAGGCCTGTGATGTGTTGAACCCTGAGAATTGCTTACAGAAATTAAGGGGACAGTAGTCTGTAATTTCCTGGGAGGGAAATTCAGCGGCACTATCTGGATACAGAGCTAAGTATTTCCTCTGACTGCCTCGGCACGATCCAGATAGAATAACTGAGTATTTCCTCTGACTGGCTTGGCACGATCCAGATAGCGTAGCTGAGTATTTCCTCTGACTGCCTCGGCACGATCCGGATAGCATAGCTGAATATTTCCTCTGACTGCCTCGGCACGATCCGGATAGCGTAGCTGAGTATTTCCTCTGACTGCCTCGGCACGATCCGAATAGCACAGCTGAATCTTTCCTCTGACTGCCTCGGCACGATCCGAATAGCACAGCTGAATCTTTCCTCTGACTGCCTCTGCTCGATCCGGATAGCACAGCTGAGTATTTCCTCTGACTGCCTTGGCACGATCCAGATAGCGTAGCTGAGTATTTCCTCTGACTGCCTCGGCACGATCTGGATAGTGTAGCTGAATCTTTCCTCTGACTGCCTCGGCACGATCTGGATAGAATGAGTATTTCCTCTGACTGCCTTAGCTCGATCCGGATAGCATAGCTGAGTATTTCCTCTCACTGCCTCGGCACGATCCGAATCGCACAGCTGAGTATTTCCTCTCACTGCCTCGGCACGATCCGGATAGCACAGCTGAGTATTTCCTCTGACTGCCTTGGCTCGATCCGGATAGCATAGCTGAGTATTTCCTCTGACTGCCTCGGCATGATCCGGATAGCATAGCTGAGTATTTCCTCTGACTGCCTCGGCACGATCCGGATAGCATAGCTGAGTATTTCCTCTGACTGCCTCAGCTCGATCCGGATAGCATAGCTGAGTATTTCCTCTGACTGCCTCGGCACGATCCGGATAGAATAGCTGAGTATTTCCTCTGACTGCCTCGGCACGATCCGGATAGCATAGCTGAGTATTTCCTCTGACTGCCTCGGCACGATCCGGATAGCATAGCTGAGTATTTCCTCTGACTGCCTCGGCACGATCTGGATAGCGTAGCTGAGTATTTCCTCTGACTGTCTCGGCACGATCCGGATAGAATAGCGAGCACATCACTAGATAGCAGCAGTTTTCAGCTCCATTATCCAGATAACAATATTTTTACCAGGCTGAAGTGCTGTGTGGTTTTGCCTATCCAGATAGCAGCTGAAGATCACCGATGTCTGGATAGTGCCATTGTTGACTGCTAAATCCACATATTCAGTTCCTGCCAATATCTGGATATCTGTATTTCCTTTTTACCTGTGGTAGCTGGCATTTAATATGTATGCTGACTTTTGTGGACTGAATATCGGCCCCTAAGACTGTTATTGCAGGAAAGTAACATAGTATATGACGGCAGATAAAGACCAGTTTGGTCCATCTAGTCCGCCCAGCAAGGTGATAAGAGTAGGTGCACCTGCCGCTCCATGCAGGTCACCCCTCCCCATGCTTTTGTTTAGGGCTGTACCCACTGCTCTGTGCAGGTCACCTCTACTTGTTGAGATATCAGAGACTAAGGATTTAGGAATACTTAGGAATATAGTTGCACTGTTCAGTTTGTTCAGGACTTTAGGGACCAATGATTATAGCTTTCTAGATATAGGAGGTTGTCTTTGTTTTCCTGTTTATAGCAGTCTTCTTTCACGATTTACATCTATTGTTCACACCTCTCCTTTTGCTGCTTTTGGTGTTAGTTCCTCGTTTGGCCATTGACAGTTTCTATTGTGCCTATTCTAACCTGGGCAAAGAAAGCTTGTAAATATTTAGCTTTATGCTGAAGTCTTTCAAAACTGCAGATACCAACTGATACCTTCAAGCTAACTTTCTGCTTCTTTCCTGGCCTTATTTCATCATCTTTGACTTGTTTGAAGTCTCTTTTCTTTTTGATTGAAATGTATTTCATTTCTTAAAAGCTTTTTAAAATGAAAGATTTGCACATTTTGTTTAGGTTGCAACCTCTGCTTTAAAAGGTTTCTGCCTCTTCCGCTGAGTTAGCCTGAGAAAATGTGGCCAGGTGAGAACAGCAGAGCTCAGAGCAGTGAATTGTCAGGGATTTTATTTGGTGACTCTAGAGTACAGAAGAAACATTCACTACAGGGTATTAGAAATCCCAGCTTCTCATCAAGTTTCTCAAAGGAAACAAAGAGGAAGGACAGTTTAGTAATAAAGGGCTGGATTTATGGAAGGAGGTCCCAGTTTTTTGCAGTGGAGCCTATTTAATAACAACCTGTGTGAACTACTTTAGTGAGCAGTAACGGCATAATATACTTTAAGCTCTTTATTTTATTAACCAGCAGAAATAACATACAGTCGATTTAATAACAAAGAGCTCTCCTCCCATGTTACATCAGCGTACTATAGCCCACCTTTCAGGAGGCCACTCAGTTCACATGAACCCAGTAAGGTCCCCAGATCATTTGGCTGCTCTAGTTTAGCCACTGTGACCACAGAGCCCATCAGAGGCATTGTTTTCCATTATGGATCTATGGTGCTGCATGAAGCATCTGAGCTCCCGAACTCCGCCTCCCCCCACCCCGTCCTTCACCATCTGCTCTGCAGGAAAGGAGTCCGCAGCTCTGATCCCAAGCAGAGAGTTGGGGGAACATGGTAGCTGAACCCCCAGGATCCTGGCCAACTGTTACTCTATCTTTCCCCTAAACTGAGATACCAGCAAACAGTGCCAGCACATATATAAATAAGAGTCCTACAGCCCACACCCTCACCAGTAGAGCACATTTGCAGTGGGGGTAAACTTAGTAAAATATTACGGACACCACTATAGATGGCATAACAACTTAATAAACCACATATCTAAATCCCCTTCAGAGCCACTTGCAGTTCATCATTCCATTTGAAAATAAGGGATTCTGATGTGGTGTGTGCTATCTTTCGAGATATTAAAGATACATAACATTTTATTTATTTATTTATTTATTTATTTTACATTTCTTATATACTGCCTTTCATGATATCAAGGCGGTTTACATTGAACAGGGCATTATAACTTGGAGATAACGATTTTACAGGGAACATAAGGCACACAGATATTTCCCCATTACAGATAAATATCTATCTCAGCTCCCAAAATCGCTCTCCACCCCCTCTTCTCTTACAGCACCTTGTGAAGCTAGAAATGCCTATTAATACTTCTTCTAGTAATACCAAATTCATTTTATTTATTTATTTTTATTTAGCTACATTTATATCCCGCTTTTCACCGGGTCAAAGCGGCCTAACAAGAAAAGGGGGGGAGGAGTGGACAGTAATCAAGTCGACAGAAAAAAGGGGGGGGGGGCTGTCTCCAAGAGGGTCATCATTAATGATTCGAACAGAAAGTAACAAATTTAGACAAAAAGACGTACGTTTCATAGTTGGTGGTAGAGGGGGTAGTTCAGGGGCTGGAAGAGCAATCAGTGAGAGGAGTCTTTTTCTGGTCCAAGATATTCATATAATAGGATGCTTTTTAGTTGTTTCCCGAATGTGGGGAGATCACTGTTTCTTCGGATCAGGTTCATCTATGAGCTCTGCAAATGATCTAAATTCTCTATTCTGTACCAGCTGCCAAACAAAAGAGAGACCTTGTCGCTTCCATCTGGACAGACCTGGGAGGAAAAGGGAGAAATGCTGTATTCTTCTGTCTAATGCCCAGTGACTTCACTGCTCACCACATCTGTATGATATGAGCCAGAATTGGGCTAGCCTTCATAATCCACAGTAACACAGCATAGCCATCCCCATTCATGCACATGAGCTCTGCAATTGCACCAGCCTGGGTTTGTAAAAAATCTCCAATCCCAGCTTAGCCGAGAAAGCTGATAGGAATTATAAGGAAAGGAATGGAGACTAAACCAAAGAATATCATACTGCCTCTGTATCGCTCCATGGTGCGACCACACTTTGAGTATTAAATGCCGTTCTGTTCGTCTATAAAATAATGAGCAGAGTACGAGTGGATGTGAAATGGATGTTTACTCCTTCAGAAAGTATAAAGACCAGGGAAATGCAATGAAGCTACAAAGTATTTATTTATTTTATTTATTTATTTAGCTGCATTTATATCCCGCTTTTCACCGGGTCAAAGCGGTTGGGGGATACATTTAACACAAGGGGATATGAGACACATACACTAATACTTACAGGGAACATGGGCAATGGAGGGTTAAGTGGCTTGCCCAAGACCACAAGGAGCACCTGTGGGACTAGAAACCCCAGTCTTTCCGGCCCAAGGTTGCTGTCCTCTAGTGGGATTTGAACCACCAACCTTCCGGCCTGTAGTACCTTGCCCCAACCACTAGGCCACTCCTCCCTCCTTTAAGACAAATTGGAGAAAATAGTTTTTCACTCAGCACATAATTAAGCTCTGGAATTGGTTGTCAGAGAATGTAGTAAAAGATGTTAGTGTAGCTGGGCTTAAACAAGTTGAAAAATACATGTTGTAAGCAGGGCTGTGGAGTGAGTCTGAGTCATGAAATAGAAAGCAAATATCCCGTTCACTGTAAGTGCATAACAGCCACCCTGAGATGCATAAATGTTATCTGTAAACCGCATTGATTTTAAAGAGCTCGGTATAAAAAAGCAATAAATAAATAAAAAATATTTGGTTACTAGAGTCTGAATCAGAGAAAATGTACTGACTCCGACTCCAACTAAATTAAATGGTAATGCGTTAATAATTCCAATTTCACAGATATAATTTTTATTTCATTTAACCCTTTCGCGTCCACATAATTGTTTTGTAAATGAATTTTTTTTCTGTTTTTTTTATTAAGATTTGAGCTAAATGATGCAGAATATAAAGTGTTTTTGAAAAAATTGTATTTCTAAGAAGCAATATTTACTGTTGCCATATGGCAACTACGGTCCTGAATGGGTGAAAATGAAAAACAGTCTTGGCATCAGTTTCATTTACTGCTGGGTGTGATAGTTTAAATAACAGTTTTTTTCAGATGTCAAGCACAGATACACATCACATTTCGCACAGTGTGTGGATTTTTTGGAAATACAGAATCCGGTGAAAGATTTGGGGGAAAATTTGAAGGTTGCCATATGGCAACAACAGCCATGAAAGGGTGTAATCCTTCATGGTCCATTCATTTACTACTACTACTACTATTATACTATATACTACTATTATACTATTATTTACTACCTCACTTGGTTTGCAGCTTGTCGTGCTGTGAGGGCTTGTGTGCATCAGTGATGCTGAGAGCTAAACTATCGGTAGTTTAACTACTGGCAAGGTCTCCCAAGATGGACAGGTCTCAGCTGAGGTGCCAGACCAAGACAAACCACCCATCTGGGCAGCAGCAGAATGGGATAGTGTTGACGGCGGAGGATCACATTTCTGTGACAACGGCAACACCACCAAACTTAAACTGCACGGAAGAAAGGCCCGGCAATCTACTTCTGTATCTTGCCATGAAAACCCAATGGATAGTTACAACAAAACAAATTGTGCTATAGTGCTGGAAGATGAGACCCTCAGGTCGGAAGGCACTCAACTAGCTACTGGGGAAGAGCTGAAGACTTTTCAGAGTAAAGCCAGCATTTATGATGTGGTTAGATCAAAGCCCTCGGGATGTCTGACTGCTGATGTAGCTGCGCATGAAATGAGAGTCAGAAGCTCTAAAAATGTCTTACACATTGGAACATGGAACGTACGAAGCATGAACCAAGGGAAGTTGGAGGTGGTCAAGAATGAAATGGAACGTGTACAACTTGATCTGTTGGGTGTCAGCGAACTGAAATGGACTGGCATCGGGCACTTTGCATGAGATGATCACATGGTCTACTATGCTGGAAATGAAAGACAAAGAAGAAATGGTGTTGCATTTATAATAAAGAAGAAACTTGCAAGAACTGTAATGAAATACAATGCAGTCAGTGAACGCTTAATTTCTATTCGTCTACGAGGAATGCCTATCAACACAACTATAATTCAAGTATATGCCCCAACAACAGCTGCAGAAGAGAATTGTTGATCTGTAGAGCCCTAACCAGGGCTCTACAGATCAACAAACAGTAAAGATTTGAGGGTTTGTTTGTTTGTTTTTATTATATTACATTGCTAGCTCTCTGACTGGGAGCTCTTAAAAGGTTTTTTTGTATATTTTTAAAGCAAAGTTACTTTCTTTTTGGTGCTTTAGGGGAACTTTCCTTGAGCACAGTAGATTGCTGAACTCTAGTAACCTCCTCAGGTTTAGAAACTGCTAACACCTAATCAGGAGTTAGTGGGCCTGATTTCCTGAGTGCAGCTGAGGCCTACATAAAAGGCTCCAGTGCCCTGCCCTGTTGAGGCTTTCCTAGCCAGGGCTCTACAGATCAACAAACAGTAAGGATTTGAGGGTTTGTTTTTATTATATTACATTGCTAGCTCTCTGACTGGGAGCTCTTAAAAGGTTTTTTTTGTATATTTTTTAAAGCAAGGTTACTTTATTTTTGGTGCTTTAGGGGAACTTTCCTTGAGCATAGTAGGTTGCTGAACTCTAGTAACCTCCTCAGGTTTGGAAACTGCTAACACCTAATCGGGTATTAGTTCCCTCCCTACCCACCCCGACTCCCACCCACCCCTAGTGAGCAGTCTTGCTTTATAGGGCACCTCCCCCTTTAACAAATCACAGAGTATTGGACCAGCACATTTTGAATATAATTAAAGAGATTTAACTGCTTTTTCTCTGAAAGGACAGCTGGGAAACCAGCTGGTACTTGGTAGATCTCTCTCTTTTCCTTTAACAGATACCTAAGCTCCACGAACAGAACAATGGCTGGGAAAAATCGTATTGCTAAATCTGTTGCCCCCGTTAAAGCTTCTGCCTCGGTCCAGACAGAGGTCCTAATGCCAGTTGAAGGACCAGTTCCATGTGCAGGGTGCCTGCATGCTGAAGCTCTGAGGAAACAAGTGGAGGAACTCAGAGAGGAGGTGGCGAGGCTGAGGAGCATTCAAGACAGTGAGAAGTACATTGATGAGATGCTTCTTGCAGCAACCAAGCTCTCCAGCAGAGGAGAAGATGGGTGCCAACAGAATGTCGATGGTTGGACACAAGTCACCAGAGCCTGCAAAATCACCAATCCAACTTCTCCAGCCCTTGAATTTAAGAACCATTATGCAGCCCTGGAAGTGGAGGAGGTGAAAGCATCCCTGGAAAGGGAAGAACCAGAGTTCAAGTACCCCAAAGTTGCAGAATCAGTGACCAGAAGGAAACGAAGGGTAGTGGTGGTTGGAAACTCTCTTCTGAGGGGTACTGAGGCGTCCATCTGCCGACCAGACTTGATGTCCAGAGAGGTATGCTGTCTGCCTGGTGCCAAAATCCAAGATGTTACGGAGAGTTTGCCGAGACTCATCAAGCCCACTGACTATTACCCAATGTTGCTAATCCATTTTGGAACAAATGATACTGCCAGGTATACCTCGGAACATATCAAAAGTGACTTCATGGTTCTGGGACAGAGGGTGAAGCAGTTAGGTGCACAGGTGGTGTTCTCTTCAATCCTCTCTGTTGAGGGTAAAGGCCAAGGCAGAGAGGCTCGCATCCTGGAGATGAATGCATGGCTGCATGGATGGTGTCATCGAGAGCGTTTTGGTTTCCTAGATCATGGGATGCTGTTCCAAGGGTTGCAGAGCAGAGATGGCATCCATCTGTCCAAGAAAGGTCAACGCATCTTCGGTAATAGACTGGCTAATCTACTGAAGAGGGCTTTAAACTAGATTCGTTGGGGATGGGTGAAGAAAGCCCCCAGGTAAGTGAAAGCCCCCAGGTAGGTGATACATTAAATACCTTTATGGAAATGGGTAACAGGGGTAACATATGGAAAGCAGTGTGTATAAATGCCCGTAGCATGGGAAATAAGATCCCTGATGTTGAAGCTTTGGTGGGAGTGGCTGACTTGGATTTTGTGGCAGTTACAGAAACATGGTTCACAGAAAACCATGATTGGGATGTAACTATACCTGGCTATACTTTATTCAGAAAGGAAGGGTAGGAAGAAGGGGAGGAGGAGTGACACTATATGTAAAAACTTAAAGCTTTGGAATTACAGAGCTTAAAAGGGAGAGAGGAGGCATTGTGGGTTAAACTAGAAAGAGGGAAAGAGAAATCTATTTGCATTGGTGTGATATACAGACCTCCCTCACAAGAGGAAGAGGTGGACAGAGAGTTAATTGAAGACATACGCAGCATTGCTAGGAAAGGGGAAGTGCTACTGATAGGAGATTTCAATATGCCAGATGTTGATTGGCACATTTCTGCTGCAGTATCATCTAGAAGTAAGGAGATCCTGGATTCTCTACAGGGAGAACTATTCAGGCAATTGGTAACAGACCCCACACGTGAAGGGGCCATACTGGACTTGGTGCTTACCAATGGTGAAAGTGTTAATGATGTTGTAGTGGGAGATCATTTTGCATCCAGTGATCACCAGATGGTGTGGTTCAGTATTAGGACTAGGGCTGTTAGAATCCATTCCAAGGTGAGGATCTTAGACTTTAGGAAGAATAACTTTGCGAAAATGGGCCAATACCTCAGGGAGTCGTTAGTGGGATGGGAACAGCTGGGGGATGTAGAAAAACAGTGGGTAAACTGAAAGGGGGTATTTTAAGGGCAACCAACCTTTTTGTTAAAATGGTAAATAAAGGCAAAAGGAAAAGGAGACCGCTATGGTTTTCGAAGGAAGTAGCTGAAAAAGTGAAGAAAAAGAGGGAGGCCTTCATGAAATACAAGAGATCACACAGAGAGGAAGACAGGCATCTGTATTTGGAAAAACTTAGAGAAGCTAGCAAAGTAGTCAAGAAGGCAAAGATTCAAAAGGAGGAGGAAATAGCCAATGCAATAAAATGGGGGGATAAGACATTTTTCAGATATATTAGTGAGAAGAGGAAGGGCAAAAGTGGTATTGTCAGACTCAAGGGTGCGGGGGGGGGGGGGTGGAATATGTAGAAGCTGATAAGGATAAAGCGGAATTGCTTAACAAATATTTTTGTTCTGTGTTCACAGATGAAGAACCAGGAGCAGGACCTCAGAAAACACCCACAAATTGGAACAGAAGCGAGGGACATCTTGAACAATTTTCAGAAGACTGTGTTCATGAGAAACTAGCTCAACTTAAAGTAGACAAAGCGATGGGACCGGATGGGATACACCCTAGAATACTGAGGGAACTTGGGGACGTTCTAGCAACTCCACTGACTGACCTTTTCAGTGCCTCGTTGGAGTCGGGAGTGGTGCCAAAGGACTGGAGAGAGGCTCATGTGGTGCCTTTACACAAAAGCAGAAGTAAGGATGTGGTTGAAAACTACAGGCCGGTTAGTTTAACTTCGGTGGTGAGTAAATTATTGGAAACGCTGCTGAAAGAGAAAATAGTGAGGTTTCTGGAGTCCAGCGGATTACAGGATCTGAGGCAGCATGGAATCACCAGAGGCAGGTCTTGTCAGACAGATCTGATTGATTTCTTTGACTGGGTGACCAGGGAGTTGGACTGAGGGAGAGCTCTAGATGTGGTGTATTTAGATTTCAGTAAAGCCTTTGACACTGTTCCTCACAGGCGACTTATAAACAAACTGAGCACCCTAGGGTTGGACCCTAAAGTTACCGCTTGGGTTAGAAATTGGTTGGGTGGGAGGCGACAAAGAGTACAAGTAAATGGAGCTCACTCTGAGGAGAAGGATGTTACCAGTGGTGTGCCCCAGGGATCTGTCTTTTTAACATCTTTGTTAGTGATATAGCGGAAGGGCTGTCGGGTAAGGTTTGCCTCTTTGCAGATGATTCCAAAATCTGCAATAGAGTAGACACCCAGGAAGGTGTAGATAACCCGAGGAGGGATCTAGCTAAGCTTGAGGAATGGTCTAGAATTTGGCAGCTGGGATTTAATGTTAAAAAATGTAAGGTCATGCATTTGGGCTGCAGCAATCCAAGGGAGCAATACAGTATAGGAGGTGAAGTACTTTTGCCCACTAAAGAAGAGCGGGACCTAGGCGTGGTTGTGTCTGATGATCTTAAAGTAGCTAAACAGGTAGAAAAGGCGACGGCAAAAGCTAGAAGGATGCTTGGGTGCATACGGAGAGGAATGGCTAGCAGAAAAAAGGAGGTGATAATGCCTCTGTATAAGTCTTTGGTGCGACCTCATTTGGAGTATAGTGTGCAATTCTGGAGACCGCACCTTCAAAAGGATGTGAACAGGATGGAGTCGGTGCAGAGGGTGGCTACTAAAATGATTAGTGGGCTTCATTATAAAGCATATGAGGACAGACTTAAGGATCTTAATATGTACACCTTAGAGGAAAGGCGGGATAGAGGTGATATAATTGAGATGTTTAAATACCTCCGTGGCATAAATGTTCAGGGAGAGAGTCTCTTTCAATTGAAAGCAAGTTCTGCTACCAGGGGACATGGGATGAGGGTGAAGGGAGATAGATTCAGGAGTGATATGCGGAAATATTTCTTTACAGAAAGAGTAGTGGATCCATGGAATAGTCTCCCAGTGGAGGTGGTAGAGATGAGGACAGTGACTGAATTCAAAAAAGAATGGCACCAACACAGAGGATCTCTAAAGGTAAAAAGTGGACTCTTGTAGTTGTTGATATGGAAGGACAGACTAGATAGGCCATGTGGTCTTTTTCTGTCATCATGTTTTTAAGTACAAGCTGAAATTGACAGAACATGCAAACAGGATATCCTGATAGTCATGGGTGACTGGAACGCAAAAGTTGGCAACAAAGAAGAAGGCAAAGTAGTGGGAAAATATGGACTTGGCAACAGAAATGAAGCTGGAGAAAGACTGATAGAATTCTGCAAGACCAACGGTCTATTCATCTCAAACACCTTCTTCCAGCAACACAAGCGGCAACTGTACACATGGACTTCACCCAATGGATTGTATAAAAATCAAATTGACTACATCTGTGGATGTCAGCGATAAAAAAGTTCTATAACATCAACAAAGACAAAACCTGGAGCTGACGGTGGTACAGATCATCAACTACTAGTATGCAAACTCAAGCTAAAGTTTAAAAAGAGCAAACCACTCATGAATGCAGCAAAATATGACCTTGAGAATATACCACTGGAATTTAGACTGCCTGCAAAATCGATTTGCTGCTTTAGATACAAATGACAGAGCTCCAGAAGAGTTATGGAATGACATCAAGAAGGTTGTGTTGGAAGAAAGCGAGAAGTCTCTACAAAAGGTGAAAAAGCAAAAATGGCCAAAATGGATGATGGAAGAAACTCTGAAAATTGCCCAGAAACGCAGAGAAGCTAAAGCCAGAGGAGAAAGAAAGACAATAACAGAACCCAACAGAGATTTCCAACGTGCAGCAAGACAGGACAAGGAAAAGTACTACAACGACTCTTGCAAGGAACTGGGCTTTGTGTGGTACCCCCCTCCCCCCTGCTGAGGGTTCACGACAGGGTACCTGGTAACTGCCCTCTTTAATAGGACCTATCTCCCTCCCTCCCCTCCCCAGCACCCACCCACCCCTGGGGTAATTGTAGTTTTATAGGTACTTGCACATCTTAGAGGAAAGGGGCTGCTCTCAGGTGCAGCTCTTTATCCAAATCAGTCATACACGGAGGACCTGAGATTAATTAATTAAGCTTCAGGTACACAAGGTGTATTAGGGGTATTAGATACACTTTTATTGGTATAAGCATCTACACCAATCTTTATTATATACAGAATTTAAAAGACCTAAACACAAGCTGTAAACTAAGATGCAGATAGAAGTCCAGCAACGAGATGGGGGTTCTCCGGTCTTTTGCATTGAGTGTCACATGTATGATTTTCTCCCAGTTGGTGAGAGGTCTTACGTATGCACTAAGTGCAAGGAGCTCTTTGCTCTCAGGGAACGAGTCCGTTCTCTAGAGGCTAGAGTAGCAGACCTGGAAGACATAAGAAAGACAGAGAAGTACATGGACGAGACCTACAGGGATATAGTCCGGAAGTCCCACCTCCAATCTGGCAGCATCCCTGTTGCCATGGAGGAGAGAGGTCACGTGACAGGAAAGCATCACCCTGGTGTGGCAGGAAGTGATCCTGTAACTAGGACCTGTCCTCCAGGTGATGTAAAACCAGGGCCATGTCCCCATGAGGGGAGGGTCAGGACAGCTGTTATAGTTGGTGATTCAATCATTAGGAATGTAGATAGCTGGGTGGCTGGTGGACGTGAGGATCGCCTGGTAACATGCCTGCCTGGTGCGAAGGTAGCAGACCTCACGCACCGCCTAGATAGGATCATAGATAGTGCTTGGGAGGAGTCTGCTGTCTTGGTACATGTTGGTACCAATAACATAGGAAAATATGGTAGGGAAGTTCTGGAGGCTAAATTTAAGCTTTTAGGTAGGAAGTTGAAATCCAGAACTTCCAGGATAGCATTCTCCGAAATGCTTCCTGTTCCACGTGAAGGACCCAAAAGACAGGCAGAGCTCCGGAGTCTCAATGCGTGGATGAGACGTTTTGGATTTGTTAGGAACTGGGGAACATTCTGGGGAAAGGGGGGGCTCTTCCGAAGGGATGGGCTTCACCTTAATCAGGATGGGACCAGACTGCTGGCATTAACCTTTAAAAAAGAGATAGAGAAGCTTTTAAACTAGAAAATAGGGGAAAGCCGACAGTCACCCAGGAGCGCATGGTTCAGACGAAGGTATCCTTGAAGGATACTACCAAAAGCAGTGAGGTTCCAAAAGGGAGTATAGTAGCCCAAATGCCCTTGAGTAAGGAGCAGACAGAGCATAAAGATTCCAAATTACCCATGCCTACCAATAGCCAGATTAATATTAATAAAATACAGTCTCTAAAATGCTTGTATGCCAATGCTAGAAGTCTAAACAATAAGAGGGGAGAGTTAGAATATATAGCATTAAATGAGAGGTTAGATATGATTGCACTCTCAGACACATGGTGGAAGGAGGATACCCAGTGGGACACTGTGATACCTGGATACAAACTATATCGTAATGATAGAGCTGATCAAATTGGTGGAGGGGTAGCGCTCTATGTTACAGAGGGCATTGAGTCAGAAAGGATTAAAGTTTTGCAGGGAACAAAATTTGCTGTAGAATCTCTATGGATTGAAATTCCATTTATGAAGGGGAAGGTGATGGCAGTGGGAGTATACTATCGACCGCCTGGCCAGAAAGAACAAATGGATGATGAAATGCTCAAAGAAATCAAGGAAGCTAACAAAAGTCACAACAGAGTAGTAATAATGGGTGATTTCAATTACCCCGGTATCGACTGGGTCAGTGTCACAGCAGGATAAGCTAAAGAGATAAAGTTTCTAGATGAAATAAATGACTGCTTCTTGGAGCAGCTGGTTCATGAACCGACCAGAGGGGAAGCCATACTGGACCTAGTCCTTAGTGGAACGCCAGATCTGGTGCAAGAAATAAGGGTGTTGGGACCACTTGGCAATAATGATCATAGTATGATCATGTTTGATTTAATTAGTGGAGGACAGATAGTAAAGGAATCTACAGTACTACCTCTTAACTTTCAAAAGGGAGACTATGATAGAATGAGGAATATAGTTAGGAAAAAACTAAAAGGAGCGGTTCCAAAGGTTAAAGACTTACAGCAAGCTTGGGTGTTATTTAAAAATACTATCCTCGAAGCCCAGACCAGCTGTATTCCACGCATTAAGAAAAGTGGAAGAAAGTCCAAAAAACTGCCAGCATGGTTTAAAGGTGAGGTCAGAGAGGCTGTTGCTGCCAAAAAAACCAACCTTCAGGAAATGGAAAAAAGAGCCAAATGATGAAAACTGGAAACAGCACAAGCACTGGCAAGTTAAATGCAAAGCATTGATAGGGCAGGCAAAGCGGGAATTTGAGAAGAAACTTGCTACAGAAGCAAAAACACGAAATAAAGACTTTTTCAAGTACATTCGTAGCAAAAGGCCTGTGAGAGAGTCAATTGGACCATTAATGATAGAGGGGTAAAAAGGGCAGTAAGAGGAGACAAGGCTATAGCAGAGAGACTGAATGAATTCTTTGCTTCGGTCTTTACTGAGGAAGATGTAGGGATGTTACCCAAGACTGAAGTGGTATTTAAAGGTGATACTGCAGAGGAATTGAGAGAAATATCGCTACACCGGGAAGATGTATTACAACTATTTGATAAACTGAATAGTAGCAAATCACCTGGACCTGATGGTATACATCCCAGAGTGTTGAAAGAACTGAAACATGAGATTGCAGACCTGCTATTGGTAATCTGTGAACTTTCATTAAAATCATCTGTAATACCTGAAGATTGGAGAGTCGCCAACGTAACACCAATTTTTAAAAAGGGTTCCAGGAGTGACCCGGGAAATTACAGACCGATGAGCCTGACGTCAGTACCAGGGAAAATGGTAGAAACCATCATAAAGAACAAAATTACACAGCATGTAGATAGTCATGGCCTAATGGGAGACAGCCAACATGGCTTTAGACAAGGAAGATCTTGTCTTACTAATCTGATATGTTTTTTTGAAGGTGTGCATAAACAGGTAGTCAAAGGTGAGTCGGTTGATATAGTGTATCTGGACTTTCAGAAAGCTTTTGACAAGGTCCCCCATCAGAGACTTTTGGCGAAGCTAAAAAGTCATGGGATAGGAGGCAGTGTACTATTGTGGATCGGGAACTGGTTAAAAGATAGAAAGCAGAGGGTAGGGCTAAATAGCCAATATTCCCAATGGAAAAAGGTGAATAGTGGAGTACCCCGGGGATCTGTACTGGGTCAGCTACTTTTTGACATATTCATAAATGACCTGGAAAAGGGAATAACTAGTGAGGTTATCAAATTTGCAGATGACACAAAACTGTTTAAAGTTGTTAAAACCCAAGAGGATTGTGGAAAACTGCAGGAGGATCTGGATAAATTGGAAGACTGGGCATCCAAATGGCAGATGAAATTTAATGTGGACAAGTGCAAAGTTATGCACCTAGGAAAGAACAACCCACACTATAGTTACACGATGCAAGGCTCCACATTAGAAACCACCACCCAGGAAAAAGATTTAGGAGTCATCGTGGATAACATGTTAAATCCCTCCGCCCAGTGTGCAGCGGCGGCCAAGAAAGCAAATAGAATGCTAGGTATCATAAGGAAAGGGATGAAGAATAAAACAAAGGATATTATAATGCCTCTGTATCGATCCATGGTACGACCGCACCTTGAATATTGTGTGCAATTCTGGTCACCGTATCTTAAAAAGGACATAGCGTTATTAGAAAAAGTACAGAGAAGAGCCACCAAATTGGTGAAGGGGATGGAAGGCTACTCCTATGAAGAGAGGCTGAAAAGGTTAGGGCTCTTTAACCTGGAAAAGAGACGGCTGAGGGGAGATATGATAGAGGTCTATAAATTAATGAATGGAGTGGAACGGATAAACGTGGATCAATTGTTTACGCTATCATAATATAGAAAGATTAGGGGACATGTAATGAAGCTACAGGGTAAACTATTTAAGACAAATAAGAGAAAACATTTTTTTACTCAACGTGTAATCAAACTCTGGAATCTGTTACCGGAGGATGTAGTAAGGGCTGTTAGTATAGCTGGGTTTAAAAAAGGTTTGGACAAGTTCCTGGAGGAAAGCTTCATAAACCACTATTAAAAAGGGACCCAGGATATCAATGCTTGACCCAGTACAAACATTGTGGAACCTGTGTCTTTTGGGGATATTGCTAGGTACGTATGACCTAGATTGGCCACTGTTGGCATATCTTATGTTCTTATGAGGCCCTCACCCCATTCCAGTAACTGGTTCCGATAGAAGTATTACAGCAATCTGATGCAGCTGTTACTGTACTTACAAGGCTCTGCCAAGAAGTATGGAAGACAACATCATGGCCAACTGACTAGAAAAGATCTGTGTTTATACCAATACTAAAGAAAGGTGATCCAACTGACTGTGGAAATTATCGCACAATCGCTCTGATCCCACATGCCAGCAAGATTCTACTGAAAATTATTCAAAAGAGACTACAACCATACCTGGTACAAGAACTACCTTAAGTGTAAGCAGGGTTCAGGAAAGGGCGAGGAACGAGAGAAATCATTGCGGATGTGAGATGGATCCTTGAAAAGACTAAAGAATACCAAAGGATATCTATTTGTGCTATCTCCAGGAACAAGCAGGAATGTAGTCTTCACATATGGGTATCGTCGGTACCGACGGAGCCTGTGCGGGAACGCTCCCCAGCGTCCAATTAGAAAGCTTTTGGGAGCATCCCATAGTGCCTGCGTGCTGCCTTCCTGCCTTTCCCAACTGCCTCTCTCCAGTTCTTCATTTTCCGCGGAGCCAACAGGTCGTTGTTTCTGTCACCGCAGAAAATTTTCCTTATTTTTCTTTTTTGTGGTCGCGTCTGCCTTCCTCGACGCAATACTGGTACTGCCGGTTCTTCTTTCTTTCTTTCTTTTAAAAAGAAAAAAAATATATATATATATAGATAGAAATTTTTAAAAAAATTTTCCAGGTGCATGCGCCATTTTGGGCATTGGGCCCAAACTTTCCTCCACTATAAAAAAAAACCCGCTTCGGGTTTCAAGAAGTGCACCAAGTGTGGCGGTACCATCTCCATCACCAACACCCATGAGTGGTGTCTTAAATGTTTAGGTCCTGACCACTCCATCTTGGAGTGTATGGCTTGTGCCATGATGTCCAAGAGGGGTCGACAGAACCGAGCTGCAAAGCTCAGCACCCTTTTTCCCTCCGATGCAGCCTCTGTGGCATCGACGTCTTCCAGGGCTTCGTCTTCCTCCCATGGATCTCAGGTAACTAAACATAAGTCTAGCTGGTCCTCAAAGGGTAGATCTCCTTCCAAGCATCGAGATGCCTCTGGCGTTGCCCTTGAGGGTTCTGTACCGGCAAAATTGCCCTGGCGGGAGGCTTCGGCTTCCAAAGCATTATTGGGGCTCCAGGATGTTCTCGAGGCCTCAACCTCGGCAGAACTACTGGTGCGATGCTCTGGTCTACCGGCTGCTTTCTCCGGTACCGATACCCAGGCATCGGCAGCGTCAATTCACCAGAGGTTCCTGGCTATTGAACGCAGTCTGGCAGCTCTCCTTGCGGCATCGACACCCTCGGAACCGCGTCAGACAGCTCAACCGATACCGGCACCGACTCCGGCACCAGTACTGACAGCATCGGCATCGACATCGGTGTCCACATTGCCGGCACCCAGTCTTGCTATGCCTTCCGGTACCGATACACCAGTACCGATCCCCCCTGGTACCGACTTAGGTCGGTACGGGTATCGGGCTCTACAGGAGCATCCGGACAGAAGGTACTTTGAATCCTCGGAAGAAGCTGAGGATTCTGATAGCTTTGTCAGTACCGGAGTACTTCTCCCAGAGGAGCCTTCCTCTCCTAAACGCAGGATGTCTCCTCCAGAAGATATCTCCTTTCAGGATTTTATCAGGGAGGTGGCTCGAGGCCTGTCCACTACTGTGACTCCTGAAACATAGCCCAGGGCAAAGGAGTTGGAGATTTTACAATATCCCAAAGCTCCTAAGGAGGCAGCTACCTTGTCTATCCATGAGATCTTACAGGATCTCATGTTGAGAATGTGGGAGACACCTCTTACCACCTCTCCTCACTCTCGTAGACTGGATACCATGTATCGAGTCCCTCCTTGTCCTGGTTTCCAGAAAACTCAGCTTCCTCACCCACTCTATTGTAGTGGAATCAGCTATGAGAAGGATCAGGAGTGCAAAGAGGCATGCCTCTAATTCTCCAGGACGTGAGTGTAGAACTTTGGATGACTTTGGACGTCGTACTTTCCAGTCTTCCATGCTTTCGGCCAGGATCAGTTCCTATATTTTATATATGGGAATGTTCCTTAAAGAAGTCACAGGAGACTTGGAGATTTTAAGCCTTCTCCTTCCTGATGACAAGAGGCAGGATTTTCTCAAACTGGTCAAACATGCCCAGGATGTTTCCAAGTTTGTCAATCGTGCAGCTTTTGACTGTTTTGAGTGCATAAGCAGAACCTCTGCCATTGCCATAGGTGCACGTAGAATTGCCTGGCTCCAGGCATCCGATTTGGAGCTCTGGGTGCAGGACAAACTGGGCAATATTCCTTGTACAGGTGAGAATCTATTTGGTAAGAATTGGCAATAGAAAGCCAATGAATTAGATGCTGACTACTCTACTTTGGATAGATTATCCAAGGCTACAGCTGATCTTGCAAGAAAGAAATCTTTCAAGAAACCATTCTTCTCCAAGAAGAAGAGGTTTATCCCTCTTATTCCCAACAGGGATGTTCTGCAGGTCAATCTGCCCGAAAGAGTCAGCAACCACCTAAACAAAGGAAAGCAAAGACTGCTAAACCTCAACATTCTCAGAAGTCTCAGCCTCCACAAGGCCTTTGACTTTCATCTGGAGAACTTAGCCTTCCTGGCTTTCAATGGACCAGAGCCTTCCACCATTCCAGGAAGGTTGTGTCACTTTGCCCCCAAATGGGGGCAGATAACAGCAGAACAGTGGACTCTCTCCATTATAAAAGAGGGGTACAAGCTTCACTTTTTGTGCATGCCCCCCTCCCACAATGCTCTGGGCTACTGGCTGCTTTCTCCGATACTGTTAGATCAAGAGGTCACTATGCTTCTTGCCCAAGGGGCAATAGAAGAAGTACCAATTCATCAACAGGGTACAGGGTTTTACTCCCCCTATTTCCTTATCTCAAAGAAAACAGGGGGACACATACCTATTTTAGACCTCAGAGAATTGAACAAATTCCTGTTCAAGGAGAAATTCAAGATGATTTCTCTGGGAACTCTGCTGCCATACCTTCAGAGTCAGGATTGGTTTTGTTCTCTAGATCTCAAGGATGCGTACACTCAAGTTCTCATCCATCCAACTCACAGAAAGTTCCTTCGGTTCCTTTTTCAAGGAAAGCACTACCAGTACAGGGTGCTTCCTTTTGGCCTGGCCTCTGCACAAAGGGTGTTTACGAAATGCATGGCTGTGGTAGCAGCATTTCTCCGCACTCTAGGAATATTCGTCTTCCCTTACTTAGACGACTGGCTCATTCGAGCCCCATCAGAGTCAGAGGCCAGGATTTCTCTTTCTTGCACAATGCGTATCCTTCAGTATTTGGGTCTGGTCATAAACATCCCAAAATCCAGTCTAACTCCCACTCAGTCTCTAGAGTTCATAGGAGCTTTGCTGGATACCAGAAAAGCAAGGGCCTATCTTCCTCAGACCCGTTGCCTTTGCATGGTGCAGTTAACTTTTCAAGCAGTGCTAAAGCCTCATCTAACTGCCCGAGAAATGTTACAACTATTAGGCCACATGGCATCTACAGTGCATGTGGTTCCTTATGCTCGCCTCCACATGAGAGCAGCCCAGTGGACTTTATCCACTCATTGGACCCAGGCATCAGGGTGCCTATCAGACAAAATAATAAACACAAATCGCCTTATTTTGTCCCTCCAATGGTGGCAGTCCACTCAAAACCTGTTGCTGGGGTCCCCATTTCAACAACCTTTACCCCAGGCAACTCTCACAACAGATGCTTCTCCAATGGGTTGGGGAGCTCATCTGCAAGACCTCTCCACCCAAGGCACTTGGACTCCACAGGAGACTCATCTACATATCAATCTCTTAGAGCTCAGAGCAATCTTCCTTGCTCTTCGAGTGTTCCACACCCTGCTCAGCTACAAGACAGTCCTCATTCATACGGACAATCAACTAGCCATGTTCTACGTGAACAAGCAGGGAGGAACAGGCTCTCTGTCGCTTTGCAACGAAGCTTTGCGACTATGGGCCCTTGCCAGAGAGCATAGATTCATCTCCTGGCAGTGTATCTTCCAGGCATACAAAACTCTTGGGCAGACAGACTCAGTCGAGTTCTGCTTCCACACGAATGGTCTCTGCATGCAGATCAGGTGGCCAAGATTTTTCATATTTGTGGAACCCCAGACATAGACCTCTTTGCAAGTCTGTTGAATGCCAAACTTCCCTGGTTCTGTTCCAGAATTCCGGCTCAGTGCTCTCAGGCCAGGGATGCTTTCCTCCTTCACTGGGGTCAAGACTTCCTTTATGCCTTTCCACCCATTTCCCTAATTCCCAAAACCCTATTCAAGCTTCAGAGAGACAGGGGCCGTATGATCCTCATAGCTCCACATTGGCCACGGCAAGTGTGGTACCCTCTGCTTCTACATCTCTCTCAAGCTCTCTCTCTGGAGTTAGGATCTGGTCAAGATCTCCTGTCTCAGGAGAACGGAATGTTATGGCATCCCAATCCCCAGTCTCTGCATCTCAGGGCTTGGTTGCTGAAGGCCTAGATCTCCATGATCTTAACCTCCCTCAGCAAGTAAAGGATATCCTTTATGCTTCCAGGAAGCCTTCCACAAGACACTCTTATGCTTTCAAGTGGAAAAGATTTACCTCATGGTGTTCGCAGAAGGGTCTTAACCCCCTGGCGGTACCTCTGGAAGCATTACCTGAGTAAACCGCACTGATGCAGAATAGCGCGGTATATAAGAGAATGTAAATAAATAAATAAATAAATAAAATCTCCTTCATTTATCCAATGCAGGACTTAAGATTAACTCAGTAAGAGTCCATTTGAGTGCTATTGCTGCTTCTTTCAAGCCTCTAAATGGACAACCTATTTCCTCCCATCCTCTTATAGCAAGATTTATGAAAGGCCTTCTTCTAACTAAGCCTCCCATTAGACCACCACCTGTGGCATGGGACTTAAACTTGGTTCTTGGTCAGCTCATGAAGCCACCTTTCGAACCCTTAGCTACTACCTCATTGAAATTCCTTTCTTGGAAAGTTATCTTTCTCATTGCAATCAGGTCAGCACGTCGCATCAGTGAGTTGCAGGCACTAGTGGCTGATCTGCCTTATACAAGGTTCCATCATGACAAGGTAGTCCTTAGGACTCATCCACACTTTATGCCAAAGGTGGTCTCGCCTTTTCATCTAAACCAAGCGGTCTACCTACCTGTGTTTTTTCCAAGGCCTCATACATCAAATGCAGAAAGGAATCTTCATACTTTGGACTGGAAAAGAGCTTTAACCTTTTACTTACAAAGAACACAGCAACATAGAAAGTTCTCTCAACTCTTTGTTGCTTTTGATCCTTCTCATTTGGGACTTCCAGTCTCCAAGAGAACACTGTCTAACTGGATTGCTCAGTGTATTTCCTTTGCCTATCAGAGTAAGAATCTTCCTCTGGAGGGCCATGTCACAGCTCAGAATGTGAGAGCCATGGCAGCTTCAATGGCTCATCTGCACTCTGTGTCTATCGACGACATCTGTCGAGCAGCCACCTGGGCCTCTGTTCATACCTTCACAGCCCATTATTGCTTGGACAAGGACTCCCGCCTGGATGCCTTGTTCGGTCAGGCTGTTCTCCAACACCTGTTCCATACCTAATCAACTCCTACCCACCATCCCTAGTTAGATGCCAGAGATCCATGGGGGGAAGTGGAGCCCTTTCTCAGGGACACACAACTTCTGGGGTGTCTCCCTGGCATCTAAAGCTAGGGAGTCCCCATATGTGAAGGCTACATTCCTGCTTGTTCCTGGAGATAGCATAGTTACTCACCTGTAACAGGTCATCTCTGGGAACAGCAGGAATTTAGTCTTCACAACCCACCCTCCTCCCCTAAGAGTTGTATCTCTTTCTCTTTCCCTCTCTCTCTTTGTCTCAGCTTTAAACTCAACTGGAGAGAGTCAGTTGTGAAAGGCAGGAAGGCAGCACGCAGGCGCTGTGGGATGCTCCCAAAAGCTGTCTAATTGGACGCTGGGGAGCGTTCCCGCGCAGGCTACGTCGGTACCGACGATACCCATATGTGAAGACTAAATTCCTGCTTTTCCCGGAGATCACCTATTACAGGTGAGTAACTGTATGCTGTATCGACTATAGCAAGGCTTCTGACTGTGTAAACCATGAGAAACTCTGGGCCACATTAAGAAGCATGGGTATACTAGAACACCTGATCGTACTCTTGCACAATCTGTACATTGATCAAGAAGCAACAGTTTGAACGGAACAAGGAGAAACAGAATGGTTTAAAATAAGCAACCTGTTTAATTTATATACAGAAGAAATCATCAGAGAAGCAGGATTGTATGAAGACAACAGAGGTGTGAAGATTGGTGGAAGACTCATCAACAACCTTCGCTATGCTGATGATACCACATTACTGGCTCAAAGTGAAGATGATATGAAACATTTGCTTCTCACAATCAAAGAACATAGTCTCAAAATGGGCCTACACCTTAATGTAAAGAAGTCAAAGATCATGACAACTGGCATAATCAACAGGTTCATCGTTGAAGGAGAAGAAATTGAAATCGTGAACAACTTTAACCTACTTGGATCAGCTATCAATAAAGAAGCAACAAGCAGTCAAGAAATCTGACGACGCATTGCTCTTGGCAGAATGGCTATGAAAGACCTAGATAAGATTCTCAAGAGCAGAGATGTCTCTCTCCATACAAAGATTTGACTTGTTGAAGCCATGGTATTTTCAATAACATCATATGGATGTGAAAGCTGGACAGTGAATAAGATAGGAAGAAAATTGATGCCTTTGAATTATGGTGCTGGTGGCAAATACTGTGTATACCATGGACTGCTCGAAGAACAAACCAGTCGGTACTAGAGGAGATCAAACCTAAGCTTTCTTTAGAAGTTCAGATGACAAGACTTCGACTTTCATACTTTGGACACATCATGCGAAGAGAGAGATCATTAGAGAAAGACATCATGCTTGGCAAGATGGAAGGTCATAAGAACATAAGACATGCCATACTGGGTCAGACCGAGGTCCATCAAGCCCAGTATCCTGTTTCCAACAGTGGCCAATCTAGGTCATACGTACCTAGCAATATCCCCAAAAGACACAGGTTCCACAATGCTTGTACTGGGTCAAGCATTGATATCCTGGGTCCCTTTTTAATAGTGGTTTATGGACCTTTCCTCCAGCAACTTGTCCAAACCTTTTTTAAACCCAGCTATACTAACAGCCCTTACTACATCCTCCGGTAACAGATTCCAGAGTTTGATTACACGATGAGTGAAAAAATGTTTTCTCTTATTTGTCTTAAATAGTTTACCCTGTAGCTTCATTACATGTCCCCTAGTCTTTCTATACTCTGATAGCGTAAACAATTGATCCACGTTTATCCGTTCCACTCCATTCATTAATTTATAGACCTCTATCATATCTCCCTTCAGCCGTCTCTTCTCCAGGCTAAAGAGCCCTAACCTTCTTAGCCTCTCTTCATAGGAGTAGCCTTCCATCCCCTTCACCAATTTGGTGGCTCTTCTCTGTACTTTTTCTAATAACGCTATGTCCTTTTTAAGATACGGTGACCAGAATTGCACACAATATTCAAGGTGCGGTCGTACCATGGAGCGATACAGAGGCATTATAACATCCTTTGTTTTATTCTCCATCCCTTTCCTTTTGATACCTAGCATTCTATTTGCTTTCTTGGCCACCGCTGCACACTTGGCGGAGGGTTTTAACATGTTATCCACGATGACTCCTAAATCTTTTTCCTGGGTGGTGGTTTCTAATGTGGAGCCTTGCATCGTGTAACTATAGTGTGGGTTGTTCTTTCCTAGGTGCATAACTTTGCACTTGTCCACATTAAATTTCATCTGCCATTTGGATGCCCAGTCTTCCAATTTATCCAGATCCTCCTGCAGTTTTCCACAATCCTCTTGGGTTTTAACAACTTTAAACAGTTTTGTGTCATCTGCAAATTTGATAACCTCACTAGTTATTCCCTTTTCCAGGTCATTTATGAATATGTCAAAAAGCAGCGGACCCAGTACAGATCCCTGGGGTACTCCACTATTCACCTTTTTCCATTGGGAATATTGGCCATTTATATATGTATATAAGGGTCATCATTTGTAAAGTCCTAACAGGCAGCAACTGTAAATATGTATTAAGTACCTGTATGTAACTACAATATTCAATCTACTGTAAATCTTGTAACCCTATGCTTGCTGTGCTCTATCCCCCCCCCCCCAAATCACATTGTATATAAATTAATCCTGGCCAGTACAGCCAAACCTCCTATGTATAGACACCGCTGCTGATCACTGGAAGCAGCGGGTTACAAATGTACACTAAATAAATAAATAAATAAAAAATTTAGCCCTACCCTCTGCTTTCTATCTTTTAACCAGTTCCCGATCCACAATAGTACACTGCCTCCTATCCCATGAGTTTTTAGCTTCGCCAAAAGTCTCTGATGGGGGACTTTGTCAAAAGCTTTCTGAAAGTCCAGATACACTATATCAACCGACTCACCTTTGTCTACCTGTTTATGCACACCTTCAAAAAAACATATCAGATTAGTAAGACAAGATCTTCCTTGTCTAAAGCCATGTTGGCTGTCTCCCATTAGGCCATGACTATCTACATGCTGTGTAATTTTGTTCTTTATGATGGTTTCTACCATTTTCCCTGGTACTGACGTCAGGCTCACCGGTCTGTAATTTCCTGGGTCACCCCTGGAACCCTTTTTAAAAATTGGTGTTACGTTGGCGACCCTCCAATCTTCAGGTATTACAGATGATTTTAATGAAAGTTCACAGATTACCAATAGCAGGTCTGCAATCTCATATTTCAGTTCTTTCAACACTCTGGGATGTATACCATCCAGTCCAGGTGATTTGCTACTATTCAGTTTATCAAATAATTGTAAGAACATAAGAACATAAGATATGCCATACTGGGTCAGACCAAGGTCCATCAAGCCCAGCATTCTGTTTCCAACAGTGGCCAATCTAGGTCATACGTACCTAGCAGTTTCCCCAAGGGACACAGGTTCCACAATGCTTGTACTGGTTCAAGCATTGATATCCTGGGTCCCTTCTTAATAATTGTTTATGGACCTTTCCTCCAGGAACTTGTCCAAACCTTTTTTAAACCCAGCTACACTAACAGCCTTTACTACATCCTCCGGCAACAAATTCCAGAGTTTGATTACACGTTGAGTGAAAAAATATTTTCTTTTATTAGTCTTAAATAGTTTACCCTGTAGCTTCATTGCATGTCCCCTAGTCTTTCCATATTCTGATAAGGTAAACAATCGATCTACGTTTACCCGTTCCACTCCGTTCATTAATTTATAGACTTCTATCATATCTCCCCTCAGCCGTCTCTTCTCCAGGCTAAAGAGCCCCAACCTTTTTAGCCTTTCTTCATAGGAGTAGCCTTCCATCCCCTTTACCATTTTGGTGGCTCTTCTCTGAACCTTTTCTAAAATCGCTATATCCTTTTTAAGATACGGCGACCAGAATTGCACACAATATTCAAGGTGCGGTCTCACCATGGAAGGATATAGAGGCATTATAATATCTTTTGTTTTATTTTCCATTCCTTTCCTTATCATACCTAGCATTCTATTTGCTCTCTTGGCCACCGCTGCACACTGGGCCGAGGGTTTTAACAAGGTATCCACAATGACGCCTAAATCTTTTTCCTGGGTGGTGGTTCCTAATGTGGAACCTTGCATCGTGTAACCATAGTTTGGGTTGTTCTTCCCTAGGTGCATAACCTTGCACTTCTCCACATTAAATTTCATCTGCCATTTTGATGCCCAGTCTTCCAATTTATCAAGATCCTCTTGCAATTTTCCACAATCCTCCTGGGTTTTAACAACTTTAAATAGTTTTGTGTCATCTGCAAATCTGATAACCTCACTTGTTATTCCACTTTCCAGGTCATTTATGAATATGTCAAAAAGCAGCGGACCCAGCACAGATCCCTGGGGTACACCACTATTCACCTTTCTCCATTGGGAAAATAGGCCATTTAGCCCTACCCTCTGCTTTCTATCTTTTAACCAGTTCCTGATCCACAGTAGTACACTGCCTCCTATCCCATGACTCTTTAGTTTTGCCAAAAGTCTCTCATGAGGGACCTTGTCAAAGGCTTTCTGAAAGTCCAGATACACATTATCAACCGACTCACCTTTGTCCACCTGTTTATTCACTCCTTCAAAAAAACATAACAGATTAGTAAGACAAGATCTTCCTTGTCTAAAGCCATGTTGGCTGTCTCCCATTAGGTCGTGACTATCTACATGCTGAGTAATTTTATTCTTTATGATGGTTTCTACCATTTTTCCCGGTACTGATGTCAGGCTCACTGGTCTGTAGTTTCCCGGATCACCCCTCGAACCCTTTTTAAAAATTGGTGTTACATTGGCGATCCTCCAATCCTCAGGTATTAGAGATGATTTTAATGATAGTTCACAGATTACTGATAGCAGGTCTGCAATCTCAAATTTCAGTTCTTTCAACACCCTTGGATGTATACCATCCGGCCCAGGTGATTTGCTACTCTTCAGTTTATCTAATAGTTGTAAGACATCTTCCCGATGTATCGATATTTCCTTCAATTCTTCCACACCTTTAAATACCACTTCAGTCATGGGTAACATCCCTACTTCTTCCTCAGTAAAGACCGAAGCAAAGAATTCATTCAGTCTCTCCGCTATCGCCTTGTCGCCTCTTAGTACTCCTTTAACCCCTTTATCATCTAATGGACCAACTGACTCTCTCACAGGTGTTTTGCTACGAATGTACTTGAAAAGGTCTTTATTTCGCGTTTTTGCTTCCGCAGCAAGCTTCTTCTCAAATTCTCTCTTTGCCTGCCTTATCAATGCCTTGCATTTGACTTGCCAGTGCTTGTGCTGTTTCCAGGTTTCATCGTTTGGCTCTTTTTTCCATTTCCTGAAAGATGCTTTTTTGGCAACAACAGCCTCTCTGACCTCACCTTTAAACCATGCTGGCAGTTTTTTGGACTTCCTTCCACTTTTCTTAAAGCATGGAATACAGCTGGTCTGGGCTTCCAAGATAGTATTTTTCAACAACACCCAAGCTTGATGTACGTCTTTAACCTTTGCAACTGCTCCTCTTAGTTTTTTCTTAACTGTTTTCCTCATTTTATCATAGTCTCCCTTTCGAAAGTTAAAGGGTAGTACTGTGGATTTCCTTACTATCCCTCCTCCACTAATTAAATCAAAGGTGATCATGCTATGATCACTATTTCCAAGTGGCCCCAACACCCTTATCTCTTGCACTACATCTGGTGTTTCACTAAGGACTAGGTCTAATATTGCTTCCCCTCTGGTTGGTTCATGAACCAGCTGCTCCAAGAAGCAGTCATTTATTTCATCTAGGAACTTTATCTCCCTAGCATGTCCTGTTGTGACACTGACCCAGTCGATGCCGGGGTAATGGAAATCACCCATTATTATTACTGCACTGTAATGTTTGCTAGCTTCCTTGATTTCTTTGAGCATTTCATCATCCATTTGTTCATTCTGGCCAGGCGGACGATAGTACACCCCCACTGCCATCGCCTTCCCCTTTTTACATGGAATTTCAATCCATAGAGATTCTACAGAAAATTTTGTTTCTTGCAAAACTTTAATCCTTTCTGACTCAATGCCCTCTCTAACATAGAGCGCAACCCCTCCACCAATTTGGTCAGTTCTATCATTACGATATAGTTTGTACCCAGGTATCACAGTGTCCCACTGGTTGTCCTCCTTCCACCATGTCTCTGATATTCCAATCATATCTAACCTCTCGTTTAGTGCTATATATTCTAACTCTCCCATCTTGTTTTGTAGACTTCTAGCATTTGCATACAAGCATTTAGAGACTGTATTTTATTCATATTAATTTGGCTATTGGTAGACATGGGTAATTTGGGATCTTTAAGTTCTGTCTGCTCCATACTCGAGGGCATTTGGGCTACTTTACTCTTTTTTGGAACCTCTCTGCTTTTGTAGTATCCTTCAAGGATACATTCTTCCGAACCATGCGCTCTTGGGCGACTGTCGGCTTTCCCCTATTATCTAGTTTAAAAGCTGCGAGAGGGTTTTACATCACCTGGAGGACAGGTCCTAGTTACAGGATCACTTCCTGCCACACCAGGGTGATGCTCTCCTGTCACGTGACCTCTCTCCTCCATGGCAACAGGGATGCTGCCAGACTGGAGGTGGGACCATTTATTCCATCTAGAAACTTTATCTCTTTAGCTTGTCCTGCTGTGACACTGACCCAGTCGATACCGGGGTAATTGAAATCACCCATTATTACTACTCTGTTGTGACTTTTGTTAGCTTCCTTGATTTCTTTGAGTATTTCATCATCCATTTGTTCATTCTGGCCAGGCGGTCGATAGTATACTCCAACTGCCATCACCTTCCCCTTCATAAATGGAATTTCAATCCATAGAGATTCTACAGCAAATTTTGTTCCCTGCAAAACTTTAATCCTTTCTGACTCAATGCCCTCTCTAACATAGAGTGCAACCCCTCCACCAATTTGATCAGCTCTATCATTATGATATAGTGTGTATCCAGGTATCACAGTGTCCCACTGGTTATCCTCCTTCCACCATGTCTCTGAGAGTGCAATCATATCTAACCTCTCATTTAGTGCTATATATTCTAACTCTCCCATCTTATTGTTGAGATTTCTAGCATTGGCATACAAGCATTTTAGAGACTGTATTTTATTCATATTAATCTGGCTATTGGTAGGCAGGGGTAATTTGGAATCTTTATGCTCTGTCTGCTCCTTACTCAAGGGCATTTGGGCTACTATACTCCCTTTTGGAACCTCACTGCTTTTGGTAGTATCCTTCAAGGATACCTTTGTCCGAACCATGCACTCCTGGGTGACTGTCGGCTTTCCCCTAATTTCTAGTTTAAAAGCTTCTCTATCTCTTTTTTAAAGGTTAATGCCAGCAGTCTGGTCCCATCTTGATTATGGTGAAGCCCATCCCTTCAGAAGAGCCCCCCCTTTCCCCAGAATGTTCCCCAGTTCCTAACAAATCCAAAACCCTCATCCTTGCACCATTGTCTCATCCACGCATTGAGACTCCGGAGCTCTGCCTGTCTTTTGGGTCCTGCATGTGGAACAGGAAGCATTTCGGAGAACGCTATCCTGGAAGTTCTGGATTTCAACTTCCTACCTAAAAGCTTAAATTTAGCCTCCAGAACTTCCCTACCATATTTTCCTATGTCATTGGTACCAACATGTACCAAGACAGCAGACTCCTCCCCAGCACTATCTATGATCCTATCTAGGCGGTGCGTGAGGTCCGCTACCTTCGCACCAGGCAGGCATGTTACCAGGCGATCCTCACGTCCACCAGCCACCCAGCTATCTACATTCCTAATGATTGAATCACCAACTATAACAGCTGTCCTGACCCTCCCCTCATAGGGACATGGCCCTGGAGAAACGTCCTCGGTGCGAGAGGGTTTTACATCACCTGGAGGACAGGTCCTAGTTACAGGATCACTTCCTGCCACTCCAGGGTGATGCTCTCCTGTCACGTGACCTCTATTTATTTATTTTATTTTATTTATTTAGCTGTATTTATATACCGCTTTTCACCGGGTCAAAGCGGTGCAACCTCTCTCCTCCATGGCAATAGGGATGCTGCCAGACTGGAGGTGGGACTTCAGGACTATATCCCTGTAGGTCTCGTCCATGTACCTCTCTGTCTTTCTTATGTCTTCCAGGTCTGCTACTCTAGCCTCTAGAGAACGGACTCGTTCCCTGAGAGCAAAGAGTTCTTTGCACTTAGTGCATAAGTAAGACCTCTCACCAACTGGGAGAAAATCATACATGTGACACTCAATGCAAAAGACCGGAGAACCCCCATCTCGTTGCTGGACGTCTGTCTGCATCTTAGTTTAAAGCTTGTGTTTTGGTCTTTTAAATTCTGTATATAATAAGGATTGGTGTGGATGCTTATACCAATAAAAGTGTATCTAATACCCCTAATACACCTTGTGTACCTGAAGCTTAAGAAATTAATCTCAGGTCCTCTGTGTATGACTGATTTGGATAACGAGCTGCACTTGAGAGCAGCCCCTTTCCTCTAAGATGTGCACGTACCTATAAAACTACAATTACCCCAGGGGTGGGTGGGTGCTGGGGAGGGAGGGAGGGAGATAAGTCCTATTAAAGAGGGCAGTTACAAGGTACCCTGTCCTGAACCCTCAGCAGGGGGAAGGGGGTACCACACAAAGCCCAGTTAGTTGAGAGAGGCAAGGTAAGTTAGAGCTGAGAAGGCTGAACTAGCACACCACTAAGACAAACAATAAATAATTAAATAAACAGTTAGACAAACAATAAATAATTAATAAACAGCTAGAACTCACAGCAAGGTGTCACAGGAGACAAATATCCACTTCTCTAGCAGAGCACTGTAAAAAGCACTGCTCTTCTCTGATCAGCGAAAAGCAGACTCAACGCAAAAGAGGAAGGCCAGCAATGAGATGGATCGAGACAATAACAACAGCTACGGGTACCAGTCTGTCAACAATGAGCCGCCTGACTCAAGACCGAACACAATTTAGGATAGCTATCCAGAGGGTCGCCATGAGTCGACTCCGACTCAATGGCACTTAACAACAACAACAAACTACTATTGAGCATTTATAAAGCACTACCAGTCGCACGCAGTGCTGTACAGACATGTAGAAGACAGTCCCTGCTCATTAGAGCTTACAGTCATTTCAAGACAAAAACAAACAAAACACAGAGCAACATTTTATAGTCAAACAATGCTTTAATCTCTAAAAGGAAGGGTTATGTACCTAGTTGAGTTTTTCTTTTAAAATGGGCATTTTGTTTTATCTCTGTAAGACTTTTTAGCTTCTTTTTTTTTTAAATGTTGTAAGTTTTGTCTTATGTTTGATGTTACTCAGTCATGTTTGTAATTTCTTTAATAAATAATATAAAAAAGCCACAATGTCATAGCTGTAGCCTTTAACCCCATATTTTAACAGGTACAAAGTATCCTGATGATTCACGTTGGCAGTGGTGAAATGCCTTGTATGTTGTGTGCTTTCAGTCAGTATAGGAAATCTATAATTAGTCTAATTATACATAGAGGACTCGGAGGTACCATAAATTACGGAGTCGGAGTTGAAGGTTTTATGTGCAGACTCTACAGCCCTGGTTGTAAGCATTACAAAAAGGTGTTTCCCTGATGGAGTACATGGTTGCCATATGTGAATGAGTAGATGAAGCAATTGAGACTTGCAAGAAGATAATGAACTTATAGTGTAACAAAAGAGCGCATTTTCCTTCCTCCACTTGCAAATTCATACATGCTTGTATTGGGGCAAGCAGTGGATTTCCTGGGTCCTCTTTAATAATGGTTTTTGGACCCTTCCTCCAGGAACTTATCCAAACCTTTTTTAAACCCAGATACACTAACGGCTTTTATTACATCCTCTGGTAACGAATTCCAGAGTTTGATAATGCGTTGAATGAAAAAATATTTTCTCTTATTCGTCTTAAACAGGTTACATTGTAGCTTCATTGCATGTCCCCTAGTCTTTCTACTTTTTGCTGGCGTAAATAATCAATGTACGTTTTTATTTTTATTTATTTATTTATTTTACCTGTTTTACCTGTTCCACTCATTTCATTAATTTATAGACCTCTATCATATTTCCCCTCAGCCGTCTCTTTTCCAGGTTGAAGAGCCCTAACCTTTTAAGCATTTCCTCATAGGGGTATCTTTCCATCCCCTTTATCATTTTGGTGGCTCTCTTCTGTACCATTTCTAATTCTGCTGTATCCTTTTTTAAGATATGGCAACCAGTACGTGCCTAATGACTGAATCACTAGCTATAATGGCCATCCTAATTCTTTTCTTATGGGCACATGGCCCTGGAGACGACACCTCTTTGTGAGAGGATATTACATCAGCTGGAGGACAGATCCTGGCAACACAAAGATGATGCTTTCTTTCCAGGTGACCTCTCTCCTCCAAGGAAGCAAGAGGTTGCCAGACTAGAGATGGAACTTCTCTACCATGTCCCTGAAAGTCTTGCCTTTGTACCTCTCTTGCTGCCTCTGCTCCTCCAAGTCTTCTACTTTAGCCTCCAGAGATTGGACCTATTCCCTGAGAGTAAAAGGTTCTTTGCACCTATTACACATATACATCTTTTCACAAACTGAGAGAATCATACATGTGGCACTTGGTGCAAAAGTCTGGATAGCCCCCATCTCGCTGCTGGACTACTGTCTGCATCTTAGCATTGTTGAGTTGTTTAGTTACAGTATTTAATGTTGTTAAGGGGGCAGGAATGCTAAAACTAAGTTAAGTCCCTTAAGTTTATTTGGTATATTTTATGTTTTATTTTAGATTTGCTTGACAACAGTATGCCAAGGAACAATAATTAATTTATTGCTAAGATCAAGAATACGCTGATGAAAAACCCTAATTAACCCTTCCTGTGAAACGTTTTTCCACCTATCTTCTTAATGGACTTAACAGTCTCAAATCAGAGAAGGTGCCCGAGTAGACAGGAATTGAACACAAACATTGACTTTTGATTTTGACCTTCTTTCTCACTTTTAAATAAACCCAGAATGAGCAGCATCAGCTAATCAGTGAGTCTGATAATTTTTGGCAATGTCTTCATAATGTCTTGACTCTTGGCATCCAGCAGACAATGCACCTCTCAGGACATCATTTCTGGGCAGGAGATGGACACCTCCATGCCTTCTTTCCTATACACAGTAATTGCTTTGATGTTTCCAGTTTCTCCTTCTCCTGGGATACTTTCTTTTTTTCTAGATCCAGGGTTGCATACGAGTTCTTCAGCTCAAGGAAAGATAGAATTAAGGTGCAGTCGAATGACTGAGCTTCAGCTGTCATCTTCACGGTCCAAATTCACTTTCACCTCTACTGAAGTGTTCCATCTTAGATATGGTTGCTTCTCAGCCTCTCTGTTCTGCCAGCTGATTTTATGTTTCTCATTTAATTTGTGTCTTATTTTGTACCTGCGAGTTCCTCCTCTGAATTTTCCTCAAGGCTGATTCATCATTTTCGGAATGCTGGCAGTAACAAGATCCTGTGCCTGTGACATTCTGTTACACTCTGTATCATAGCTTCCAGCCATTGCTTCACAGCAGAGCAGGATCATAGTGATATTTGGGGGGTATTTCTGGCATTCTGGACCTGGAGAGGGGAGTAACTTGCCAGTATTTGCGGTGCGTCCTTCGTTGTCATGTTCTGCGTAACCTCTGTTTGTTTTCTTCTTCCAGGATCTCACCATGAAGCTCTGCCTCATTAGGAGTATCTCTATGTTGAGTCTGGCCATTTGTCAAAGCAACAAGGTCTCTTCCTTCTTCTTCTCCCGCAAAGCAGAGCTGGTGGCTCAGATGATGGTAAGTTGTAGCAAGTCACAAGCCCCCAAACAATCTGTAATAAAGAGGCCTCAAGCAAAAAGTGCTGAAGGGGCTGTCATACAAGTTGAAAGTGTTGAAGAAAAAACAAAGTATTTAAGCTATTATTGAAAGGTTTTCATCAATGGCCCCTACAGAAATATGAGCACACTCCTGCTTTTTAAATTTTGCTTTTGAATTGTACTTTTCAGTATCTGCATGCCTACTGGGACATTAATTGCATCTGCCAATAATAATGCATGTAAAACAAGAGCATAGTGTAAACACACTTTAAATTTTTTTATGTCCAGGTGTACGAGTATTCCAGTGATGAAACTTTTCTGCACATGCTGTGGTAGTTTGTTCTTTGCTCAACTTTTTCAACTTTCATGATCACATTTTCATTTATTTTACACTTTCCTACAAACAAATCAAGTTACAGTTTGAATCCTTTTGGTAGCTGATGCTTTTGACGCTCACTGATAGAGGGAAGCTTGGATGTAAAAGGAAGTAAAAGCATGGAGCTGCAGTTACAACCCAAGCTAAGGGCATAGATCGGGGATGGGGGGTGGTGGAACCTGCATGGATCAACAATTACAACCCAAAGTGAAAGCATAGAGCGGTGGTTCTCCAGGAACAAGCAGGAAGTCAGTCCTCACATATGGGTGATGTTGACGCCAACGAAGCCCGCACGGAGCATTTCCCCAACTTTCAAGTGCTTTCAGGGCTCCATGCTCGGCTGCCGGATACAGGCTTATGAATTGTACATAGGTATGTACCTCAAAGGCCTCATTCAGGAACTGGTAGACTTTTCTGCGGGCCTTGCCAGGGAACCTCTTCAGAGGTTCCAAATTGTGATAGCTGGGATCCGGGACTGCTCAAAATTCCTGTCCCACGCCGCCTACGACAGCTTTTGAATCATTAGCCCAGATGGCAGCAGCCAGCATTGGCGCCTGACACCAAGCCTGGCTGCAGACCTCCGACCTCAAGCAGTGGGTACAAGAGAAATTGCTCATTGTCCCCTGTATTGGGGAAAACCTAGCCATTCCCCGGAAGAAACTATTGGGGAAAAGACCCTCTTTCCCGAGGAAAAAGGGGTCCTTTCATCAGGGTCACTACCAGCCATTCTCGGGACGACAACAGGGCCCTCAGCCCAAGAGTCAGGGCCACGGGCCGAGAAAGCCAAAGCTCAGAAGCCCCAGGCCCCAGCTCTCACCCAGCCTGGGGGGAGCTTTTGATTCCCCGGGCAGGGCCTCCTCTCCCCTAGGAGACCCTCCCTAGCCCACAGGGGGCCTCCTGGCACTCTTTGCCGATAGGTGGGCCGGGGTCACCACAGACTAGTGGGTCCTACAAGTGGTAAGGGAGGGGTATCTCCTCTGCTTCCAGCAAACACCGGTTCTTCCCAGGAGAAGCCGGTGTGGCCTCTCCTTCACCAGACCTTGCTCCTCTCAGAGCTCGCTCCTCTCAGAGCTCGCAGGCCTGCTCAAGGACAGGGCAGCGGAGCCTGTACCCAAACATCTGTGGAGAAAGGGCTTCTACTCCAGGTACTTCTTGTCCCCAGAAGAACTGGGGGCCTCAGGTCCATACTAGACCTGCGAAACCTGAACAAGTTTCTGGTGAGGGAGAAGTTCAATATGCTCTCCCTTGGAACACTGCTGTCCCACCTCCACCAGAGAGATTGGCTCTGCTCCTTGGATCTGAAGGATGCGTACACCCACATCCTGATCCACCCCTCCCACAGACAGTACCTAAGGTTCATGGTGGGAGGAGTGCATTACCAGTACAAGGTACTCCCCTTTGGCCTGGTCTCATCACCAAGGGTTTTCACAAAGTGTCTGGCAATAGTGGCCGCCTATCTGCATCTACAAGGGGCCTTCGTCTTCCCTTATCTGGATGACTGGCTCATCAGAGGCGATACGGCCATTGAGGCCAGCCAGGCCACAGGCCAGGCAGTCTGCCTCCTGTAGCACTTGGGGTTTGTCATCAACTACCCCAAATCCCATCTCTCCCCAGCTCAAGACCTAGAGTTTATAGGAGCACACTAGACAGGCAAGAGCAGTCCTCCCAAGAGAAAGGGCAGCACACCTCCAGCAGCTGGCAGGGGAGATGCAGCGCCGCAGGACAGTCCCGGCATGCCTCCTCTTCCGTCTCCTGGGTCACATGTCCTCGACGGTCCGTGTCATCCTCTCGGCCTGCTTGCATATGCGGACAGCCCAATGATGCCTGTGCTCACAGTGGACTCAGGCCACAGGCAGGTTGAGGGACAGGGTCAAGGTCACCAGCCAACTTGCGGCCTCACTAAACTGGTGGCAGAACTTGCACCACCTATGGGCGGGAATGCCTTTTCAGGCACTTGCACCACAAGCGACCCTGACCACAGATGCCTCCCTCTTGGAGTGGGGAGCACACTATGATGGCCTATGCACACAAGACAATTGGTCTCCGGAGGAATCCCTCCTACAGATCAATCTTCTGGAACTCCGGGTAATCTTTCTGGCCCTATGAGCATTCCTCCACCGCCTACAGCATCTGCCAGTGTTGATCCAGATGGACAACAAGGTGGCCATGTTTTACATTATCAAGCAGGGGAACATGGGCTCGTACTCCCTCTACCAGGAGGCGGTAGCCCTTCTTTCATTTGCGGCACGCCACAGCATGCTGCTGCGAGTGGTATACCTCCCAGGCCAGGACAACTGCCTAGTGGACAGGCTGAAGAGAGTCCTGCAGCCACATGAGTGGCGCTTGCACCTCAGGATAGTGAGATAGCTCTTCAACCTCTGGGGCAAGTCTGTGATGGACCTCTTCGCCTCTCTGGACAATGTGCAGCTGACCTGCTTCTGCTCCCGTCAGCCACACCCGGAGAGGGTGGCAGCGGATGCCTTTCTTGTCTCGTGTGCCAAAAGCCTACTCTGTGTGCTCCCGCTGACCCCCTTGGTAGCTAGGACCCTCTTCAAAGTTCTGAGCGATGGAGCGTCAGTAATACTGATCGCCCCCAGGTGGCCCAGGCAACTTTGGTTTCCCCTGCTGCTCTCCTTATTGGTGGCACTCCCAGTTCCACTGGGCCGGGCCATGGACCTCCTTCACCAGGCAGGGGGCTCACTCTTGCACCACAATGTGGGGTCTCTAATGCTAACAGCGTGGCTGCTGAAAGGGTAGCCTTGTCCCCTTTCAGTCTTCCAGTGGAAGTCGAGGAGATCCTGTTGACCTCCCGGAAACCCTCCACCAGAAGGGCATACGCCTTTAAGTAGCAGAGGTTCTCCATCTGGTATGCAGAATGAGAGGAGAACCCCTTCTCCTGCCCATGTGCAGCTCGTCCTCCAGTACCTGCTGCACTTATCGCACAATTGACTGAAATCTAACTCAGTACGGGTGTATCTGAGCACCATAATCGCTCACCACCACCCCATGGTGCTCACCACCATCCCATCAAAGGGAAACCCCTCTCCAGCCAGCCCGTCCCTGATTTCCAGAATCCTCCGGGGCCTCCTGCTATTTAAGCCCCCCTCTCTGCTCTCCGGCAGTGGAATGGGACCTCAACATGGTGCTCTCCCAGCTCACCAGACCGCCATTTGTGCCGCTTACTACTTGCCACCTAAGTTACCTATTGTGGAAAGTGGACTTCTTGGTGGCCCTTACGTCCGCTCGAAGAGTGAGTGGGCTCAATGCCCTGGTGGCAGACCCCCCCATACACAAAGTTCTATAATAACAGGTTGGGGCTCCGCACACACCCCAAATTCCTCCCGACAGTGGTATCTCCTTTTTACCTCAACCAAGAGGTAGTCCTCACCATCTTCTTTCTATGGCCTCACGCCAGAAGGGAGGAGCTGATCTTTTATATGCTGGATTGCAAACAGGCCCTGTCCTTCTACTTACAGCGGACTCTGGCCCATTGGAAAGCTCCTCAACCTTTCGTGTCCTACAACCCCAGCAGACTGGGTCTTCCTGTGTTGAAGCAAACTCTGTCCACTTGGGTGGCGGACTGTATTGCCCTCACTTATGTCTAAGCGGGCCTCTCCCTTGAGCACCGGATCACAGCACTTCGCGTGAGGGCGATGGCCACGTTGGTGGCCAACCTCCGCTCAGTGCCGGTGACTGAGATCTGCAAGGCTGCCACATGGTCTTCAATTCACACGTTCACACCTCACTACTGCTTGGAGAGCGAGTCCCACAGGAACAATGCCATAATATTCTCGGGATGTAGGCAACTCCTGCCCTCCGACCTTCTGTGTTCAGGCTACCAGAGTGATTGTCGCTGGATGCTAGGGCCTTGCAGAGTCTCTCAGCTGGGGACTTGTCTTCTGCAAATCAAGGCTACCCAATTGGTTGCCATTGGTGCTGTCCTGGTTCGGTCCTCGGCAGCCTGGAGCTAGGGAGTCCCATATGTGAGGACTGACTTCCTGTTTGTTCCTGGAGAAAGCGTGGTTATTTATAGTGATTAGTTATTCACCTGTAACAGATGTTCTTTGTGAACAGCAGGAATCAGTCCTCACAACCCTCCCTCCTCCCCTGGAAATCGCTTCTACGGTATACATTACCTTATTTTTACAACCATCTTAGCTATATCATCTGACTGAGCAAGATGGCACCCTTGAGCAGGAAGGGGACCACGCATGCATGGTAACATTCCCAAAGGCTTTCTTTGAAATCTGGGAAAATGCTCCACATGAGCTCCATTGGCATTGGTGTCGGCGTCACCCATATGTGAGGACTGATTCCTGCTGTTCCCAGAGAACACCTGTTACAGGTGTGTAACTACGCTTAACCTGCACAGAGCAACATTTACAACCCAAAGTAAATAAAAGCACAGAGCAGTGGTAACCTGCACGAAGCAACAATTACAACCCAAAGTGAAAATATAGATCCAGGGCTAGGCAGTCGCCTGGGATGGGTCAGTTTTAGGGGTGGAAACCGCAGCAGAAGGAAGCCAACTTAACTACCATTGTTCCCAAACTCGGCAGGATGAGTGCCTATCTCTGGTCCACCCCTTCAAACCTTCCAGACACAGCTCTTTCCTTTTTCCTATTTCTAAATGATTTCTAAATGTCAGCACTGAAAAGGTAAATGAAATGACCACAGAGCCTCATGTTCAAGCACGCAGCAGGAAGTGTGCATCAGAGGGGGCGGGACTGACGAGCTTCCAGCGAGCTTGAACACGAGGCTCCACAGCGATTCATTTATTTTTTCAGTGCTGACATTTAGAAATACCCAAAAGAAAAGGAGCTGAATCTGGAAGGTTGGAAGGAGGGAGGGATGCAGCAGTGGTGAAGCTTTGAGCCAAACCTTTGGGGAGAGTTGGCTGCCTTCTGCTGCGATTTCCACCCCTAAAACTGCACCACCCCAGGCGACTGCCTAGCCCTGGATCTATATTTTTACTTTGGGTTGTAATTGTTGCTCTGTGCAGATTACCACTGCTCTGTGCTTTCATTTTCTTTGGGTTGTAAATGTTGCTCTGTGCAGGTTAAGCGTAGTTACTCACCTGTAACAGGTGTTCTCCGGGAACAGCAGGAATCAGTCTTCACATATGGGTGGATACCCTTGAGTCAGCCTTGGCAAAAACCTGCATGGAGTGGCAATTATAAACCCGTAGTAAAAGCACAGAGTGGGGTAATCAACCCAGAGTGGCAGTTCCAGCCCTAAACACTAGATGGGGCATGCTGGTCTCTATTTGCCATTACTTACTAACTTACTAGATGGTTCTACTGAACAGTATTGTACATCCAAAAAAAAGAACATTTAGCTTGCTTGGTCATAAGACATAAGATTGCTAATGATTGGGAGGTGGAAAGAGAATTCATTGTCAAGGGAAGGGACTGGGAGGGGAGACGGTACTGTCAATGGAAAACCGTAGTATAATTTTTAATCTAATTTCTGGTCTGATTTTGTAAAGGAGTTCATAAAATCGGAGCCTTTGGAGTCTATGAAATCCCCTCTGCGTCGGAGAGCCATCACCTGCTGCTCCTACCTGGTGTATCCTTTCTTGGGATCCTTGGCATCCCTGCTTCGCTGGGGCTTCTCCTTTGGGTGGGAAGAGGGAGGGGGCCAAATGAGTTTTGTACAGTTTTAGAACTGTTTAATATTCTCTCATGGGTTTCTCTTTTGGGTCTCTGAAATTTAAAGGAGATCCCTGCCTTCAGTGTCTTATGTAATAGTGTTCATGTACTGTATAGTAGACAGTAATACCCTACATCATTTACACATATGCATCACGCAGTGTCATCATAGAATGTTGCTTTCACTCTCTGTGTGACACTGTTGATGACACCATGCGCTGTACAGGAGGCAGTAATACCCTACATCATTTACACATATACATCAAGCAGTGTCATGATGACATCATGGAAATTCTGTCATTTACATATGGAAGTAGCATCCATATGTAAATGCCAATTCTCCAGGACCAAGCAGGAAGTCAGTCCTCACATATGGGTGTCATCGGCGCCAATGAAGCCCCAGCGGAGCATTTCCCCAGCTTTCCATGAAAGCCTTTGGGAATGCTGGCATGCATGCGCGGTTCCCTTCCCGCCTAAAGGTGCCATCTTACCTCAGTCTCTTTTTTTCTGAGAAGCCCACTGGACGTGTGTCCTGTTCTCCCGGATAAAAGTGATTTTTTTCTTCGGCGATTTTTTGCTATTTTTCTCCGGTTCGACGCCGGTTCGGTACACCGGTATCGAGCCCGCTTCTTTCTTTTTCGGTTTTTGCCCTTCGTGGCTGGCGTTCGCGCCCCTTTTTTCATTTTTCCCTGGAAGGCCGGTCTTTTGACCCCGCAGGGGCTCTATTTTCCCCGATGGCTTCCAGTGGTTTCAAAAAGTGTGATCGGTGTAAGAAACGTATGTCTCTCACCGACACACATGACTGCTGCCTTCGGTGCCTCGGCCCTGACCACGACCCCAAGTCGTGTGTGCCATGTGGGAAGATGTCTCCCAAGGCACTCAAAAGTCGACAGAATCAGAAGGAAAGGTTTTTCTCGGACTCTGCCTCCGGCCGGGCCCGGACCTCGTCTGAGGCCTCGACATCTCGGGATTCCAATCCCGAGCACCGTCGAAGCTCCTCGGACAGCGGGTCCCCTGACCGGGAATGCAAGAGGAAGAAGCGGCTCGTGAGGGCGGCGTCGGAGGAGGTCCCTGGTCCCTCGAGGGCCAGGTCTAAGACCCCCGACCGCCGTCCCGGGCCCGTGGACCAAGAGAAGCCTGCCAAAGTTCCTCGCGTGGAGCCGGAGTCTGCTGGACACGTAAGCCCCGTAGTCCTCGTGGACTCTCCTCCCAGAGAGCCGACGTCGGGCCCGGCGCCGCCGGGGCCCGAGTCAGTGGCTGCTGCGTCTCCCGAGCTGAGTCTCAGGATGACAGCCTTGGAGTGCAGATTGTCTGCCTTCATGGAGCAGCAGCGGGCACTGATGACCAGCCTGTCTGGTGCATCTGCCCCGACCACCGAGACATCGACTTCGAAGTCAACCCCGGAGACCGAGCCGATACTCGAGACCCTCGTGGCTCGAAGTCGTCCTCGGTCGAGGTCTACCTCGACCTCCCATTCGGGACCGAGGGTGTCGACGCCGGTGCCCCCGGCGTCGGGGCGGGTGCCTCGGGGCCCCGCGGGGTCGGACCCTGACTCCTCCTCGGAAGAGTCTGCCTGGGAGACGGAGGACGAGAAGTCTCCCGATACTTTTAAGACTCGGTGCGTCCCGTCGGACTCACCGCAGTCTGAGCCCCGGAGTAGATCCCCTCCGGAGGACACTAGGTTCTCGGAGTTCATCCGGGATATGGCCGCTGCCTTGGCTATCCCTGCCAATCCCGAGGAAGAGCATCGAGCCGAGGAGCTCGATGGTCTACAGTACTACTCTCCTCTGAAGGAGGCCTTTACTGTCCCGGTTCCTCCGATGCTGGAACGGCTCCTCTTCCGGATGTGGGAGGCACCGGCCTCAGCGCCGTTTTTGAGCAAGCGAGTCGATTCCATCTATCGACTCCGCAAAAGCCCTGGTTTCCAGAAAACACAGCTACCACACCATTCCATGGTTGTGGAATCGGCCATGCATCGTCTGAAGAGCCAGCAGATGCACTCTGCGGTGCCCCCCAGCAGGGAGGCCCGCAACCTCGATGGTGTCGGTAGAAAGTGCTTCCAGGGGTCTATGCTTGCTTGCCGTGTCCAGTCTTACCATCTGTACATGGGCATGTACTTGCGAGACCTGGCCAAGGAATTGGCCGGATTCTCTGCTGGTCTCTCCGGGGAACCCTTGCAGAGATTTAAGACCTTGTCCTCGGGGATTCGGGAATGCTCAAAGTTCATTTCCCGTGCCGCCTACGATGGCTTCGAGGCTTCGGCCCGAGTTGCGGCTGCCGGCATCGCGGCTCGACGCCAGGCGTGGCTGCAGTCATCGGACCTCGAGCCATGGGTTCAGGACAAGTTGGTCGATGTCCCCTGCCGAGGTGAGAACCTTTTTGGCAAGCCCGTGACCGAGAAGGCCGCTCAGCTCGAGACCGAGCACCTTACCTGGACAAGGCTATCGAGGAAGACCTCTGCCCCTTCACATAAAAAGAAAGGCTCGGGTAAAAAGTCCTTTTACCCGAGGATGGGCACTGCCTACAAACAGTACCCTCAGTATCAGGCTGCCCAAGCTGCCCCCCAGGGTCAGCAAGCCCAGGGCCAGGGTAATGGGCCCCGTAGGCAGAGGACCCCCAAGCCTTCTGCCCCTGCTTCCTCTCAGCAGGGTGGGGGTTTTTGACTCCTTGAGCATAGCCACTCCGTCCCTGCTTTACCAGCCCTGCACAGGCGGTCGCCTTCTACTCTTTGCCCACCAGTGGCCTCTCATTACCACCGACAGTTGGGTGCTGGACATAGTCCAAAAGGGCTATGCCCTGCATTTTCATCAACTGCCTCCTCCTTACTTCCCAGGGGAGCCCTTGAGGCCTCCCCTGCACACAGACCTTCTCCTTCGAGAGCTCCAAGGTCTGTTGGTGGACTGGGCGGTGGAGCCTGTGCCTCCCCACTTGCAAGGTCACGGATTCTACTCCAGGTATTTCCTGGTACCCAAAAGGACCGGTGGCCTTCGACCCATTCTGGACCTCAGGAACCTCAACAAGTTCCTAGAGAAAGAAAAGTTCAAGATGCTTACTCTTGAAACACTTCTGCCCTACCTCCAGCAGGGAGATTGGCTATGCTCCTTAGATCTAAAGGATGCGTACACTCACATCCTCATTCATCCAGACCACAGAAAGTACCTCAGGTTCATTGTGGGAGGAAACCATTATCATTACAGAGTACTACCTTTTGGCCTGACCTCCGTTCCCAGGGTCTTTACCAAGTGCCTGGCAGTGCTTGCGGCCTACCTGAGAAATCAGGGCATCTTTGTCTTTCCCTATTTGGACGACTGGCTCATCAGGGGTCAGACGTCCCTGGAGGCCAGACAAGCCACCCTCAGAACCATTGCTCTGCTTCAAAATGTGGGCTTTGTCATAAACTTCGCAAAGTCCACTTTGCTCCCCTCCCAGAACTTGGAGTTCATAGGAGCAAGGTTGGATTCTCAACTGGCAAAGGCATTCTTGCCAGAAGACAGGGCTCAAAGACAGATGGACGTGGCCAAACAGTTTCTAAACAGGTCCCTGGTCTCCGCCAGACTCTGCCTCAGACTTCTGGGCCACATGGCTTCGACAGTGCATATGACTCCCAATGTCAGGCTCCATATGAGGCCTGCACAGTGGTGCCTTCGGACTCAGTGGTCTCAGGCCACAGGCCGCCTAAGAGACAGGATAAGGGTGTCCAGACCCCTTTTGGCCTCCCTCAGCTGGTGGCTACATCCACCTAATCTGCTGAAGGGGATGCCCTTCCAAATGCCAGAATACTCGGTGGTCCTCACCACCGACGCCTCTCTGCGGGGCTGGGGTGCTCATTGTCTGGACAAGTGCACTCAAGGCCTCTGGTCTCCCTGGGAGGCAGCCCAACAGATCAATCTCCTAGAACTTCGAGCTATCCGCTTAGCTCTCAAGGCTTTTTCTCCGGCCCTAGCTCACCGCTCAGTCTTGATTCAAACAGACAACCAGGTAGCCATGTTTTATGTGAACAAGCAGGGCGGGACTGGGTCAAAGCTCCTTTGTCAGGAAACTCAAGACCTTTGTTCCTTTGCCCTAAAGCACAACATGCTTCTCAAGGCGGTATACCTTCCAGGCCAGGAGAACTGCCTGGCCGACCGGTTGAGCAGAATTCTGCAGCCCCACGAGTGGCATCCCTTGGTCGTTCAGAAGATCTTCCTGAAGTGGGGTCCCACTTGGATAGATCTCTTTGCCAGTCCGCTGAACAAGCAACTGCCCAAGTTCTGCTCCAGGCAACCGCATCCTTTGAGGATAGCACCAGATGCTTTTCTGATGTCCTGGTCTCAGGGCCTCCTGTATGCGTTTCCTCCCACGCCCTTGGTGGCCCGAACTCTTTTCTTCAGGACAAGGCCTCGGTCCTGCTGGTAGCTCCCAGGTGGCCGAGGCAGCCTTGGTTTCCACTGCTGCTTCAGCTGGCAGTGGATTCCCCACTACCTCTGGGGTTGCAACCCGACCTTCTCTCAGAGGAGCAGGGTTCCCTTCTGCACCCCAATCTCAAAGCTCTCAATTTGATGGCCTGGAGGCTGCAAGGGTAGTTTTGGCTTCCTGGGGCCTACCTCAGGAGGTTGAGGAGGTTGTCCTAGCCTCTCGGAAACAGTCCACTAGGAAAACCTATGCCCTCAAATGGAAGAGGTTTTCTGTGTGGTGTCAGCTACGTACAGAGGATCCTTTCTCCTGTACTGTGCCAGTAGTGCTTCAGTACTTACTGCACTTATCCAATCAGGGACTTAAGTCCAATTCTGTTCGGGTCCACCTCTCAGCTCTAGCAGCTCACCACTCACTGGTGGAGGGACATTCTCTGTCAGGTCACCCCTTGGTGTCCCGCTTTCTCAGGGGCTTGCTTTTGCTCAAGCCCCCCATCTGTCCTCCTGCTCCTGAGTGGGAGCTGAATGTGGTCTTGCAGCAACTGACTCGCCCACCCTTTGCGCCGATGGCTACTTACCCTCTATGCTTCCTTTCCTGGAAGACTCTCTTCTTGATAGCCCTCACCTCGGCTAGGCGAGTGAGTGAGCTTCAGGCCCTGGTCTGTGATAGACCTTACACCAGGATTTATAGGAACAGGGTAGTCCTTCGGACTCATCCAAAGTTCCTCCCCAAGGTTGTCTCCTCTTTCCATCTCAACCAGGAGGTGGTTCTTCCAACATTCTTCCCTAGGCCTCATGCTAGCCAGGCTGAAGCAGTCCTGCATACCCTGGACTGTAGGAGGGCCTTATCCTTCTACCTTGACCGTACGCAGGGACATAGAAGGGCTACTCAGCTCTTCGTCTCCTTTGACCCCAATAAGTTGGGGTTGGCTGTGTCCAAGCGTACCTTGTCCATCTGGGTGGCTGTTTGTATCACTTGGGCTTACAAGGCGGCTGACCTTCCTTTGCAGGGTAGGGTCATGGCCCATCGTGTCAGGGCAATGGCTGCCTCAGTGGCTCATCTCCGCTCTGTGCCCTTGGTAGACATCTGCAGGGCTGCAACTTGGTCTTCAAGCCAGACTTTTGCGGACCATTACTGTCTGGAGAGGGAGTCCCATAGGGACAATACTTTTGGCCAAGCAGTACTCCGTAATCTCTTTGAGGTTTAGGCAACTCCTGCCCTCTGTTGGGCTACCGGTGGAGGTTGTGTCCTTGAAAGCCTTTCTTTGATGCTGTGACTAGAGGGAGTTCTCTTGTTCAGCCTGGGTTCCTGGTAGCCCAGAGCTAGGGAGTCACCCATATGTGAGGACTGACTTCCTGCTTGGTCCTGGAGAAAGAGTAGTTACTCACCTGTAACAGGTGTTCTCCAGGAGCAGCAGGAATCAGTCCTCACAACCCTCCCTCCTCCCCTTGGAGTTGCAGTTGTACATAGTTTGTTTTACATTTTTGTGTGCTGTTCTTAGCTATGTCATTTGACTGAGGTAAGATGGCACCTTTAGGCGGGAAGGGAACCGCGCATGCGTGCCTGCATTCCCAAAGGCTTTCATGGAAAGCTGGGGAAATGCTCCGCTGGGGCTTCATCGGCGCCGATGACACCCATATGTGAGGACTGATTCCTGCTGCTCCTGGAGAACACCTGTTACAGGTGTGTAACTACTCTTTTTTGGAAAGGACTGAATTTACCATGAATGTCCATAGCACATAGAAATTGTAGGAGCTCATACTGGGGACATGATTTGAGCTTGGCCTGGGCAGGTCAAAAATCTGCACATGTATTCCCTATTTTATAAAGGGAATATCTGTGTAGGATTTAATATTTCCATGCCTGGATCTGTAGCTGCTCCCTGGCACACATACAGGTTTTTAGAAAATGCTCTTTTCAGCCAGTCTTTTCTCCTGGGCTGGAACTGTTCCCAGGCCTACTACTGATGGAAGTCTTGTAGAAAGGTACTCTGGTCAAATGGGGCCGAGAGCAGCAGTAGTCTTTAATAACATAAAGACACTATTCATATCCTGATACAAAACAGCTATTCATAGTAAGGGCTGATCTTAATCTATCCTTATTTCTGTCTTTGTCTTGTCTGTCTTGATTAGATTGTAAGCTCTGATAAGTAGGGACTGTCTCTATCTGTGTTTGTACAGCGCTGCATATTTATTTTATTTATTTAATAAATATTTTTAGACCGTGCTTTCCCAAGATCAAGCGCAGTTTACAGAGAACAATGTGAATTGCGAAGTTGCATATTCATTTACAAATAACTAGTGAAACTAGATACAAAGGTTTACAATTAACAGGTGTAACAAAAGTCATAATAAAATCATAACATCAAACTATATATAGCAGGGGTGGGTGGAGGTTCAATAGGACAGCGAAAACGTGGTTTCTATTATTCTATTTATGTGATGAGGGAGTACTGCAGTTGTTGAGGGATGATGTTGTAGGCGTGGGTGGGTTGATTGTGGATCCATATTGGATGGTAAGAAGGTGTGTTTTTAGGTGTTTGCGAAATGTTTTGAGGTCATTTATTTCTGTGAGGGTGTCTGGTAGTTCGTTCCAAAGTAAGGGGTCAATGTGAGAGAAAGCCTTATTATTTGTTAACTTTTTGGATTTTCTGAAATCAGGTGGAGTTATTAGTTTATGCTTATCGCTACTTCTTTGAGTACGGTTCACAGTTTCCTTCTGAATTAGGGAGTCAATAAATGAGGGGGCGGGGTTATTGATTATTTTGAATGTAGTAACCAATATTTTATAGTTGATTTGGCAGTGGATGGGGAGCCAGTGCAGATGGATGAGAATAGGAGTAATGTGTTCAAAAGAGTTGGCATTAATGATTGATGTGGGAATCCATGCTAAGGGTCTGCTCTAGAATGACCCCTAGGTATTTTACCTCGTTTTTTACAGTGATGGTATGGTCTTGAAGAAGAATTTCTTTTGGGGGTACAAAACTTTTGTTCCTGGTAACAAAGAGTATTTCTGTTTTAGAAAAATTGATCAGTAAGTTATGTTTATTGAGCCATAAAGAGTTTGATATCTGTTGCGTTGATAGGTTTGGTAACTTGAATGGGATGTAACACATGATATCATCCGCATAAATATGAACATTTCTTTCTAAGGATGGAACAGATGGGCTGCAGATAGATATTAAATAGGAGTGCTGAGAGACTGGAAATTCTTAGTCCACTTAATGTTGCTTTTAAGGCCTATTACAGAGTCCTTTGACCTAATTTTCCATTTAATACTAACCCTAGCACCTATTTCTCCAGGAACAAGCAGGAAGTCAGTCCTCTTATGGGTGACGTTGGCTCCGACGGAGTCCGCGCGGAGCAATTCCCCATCTTTGAAAGAAATCTTTTGGGATTGTTACCACGCATTCATGGTCCTCTTCCCGCCCAAGAGTGCCATCTTGCTCAGTCTCCCTTTTTCCGTGGAGCCCTTCAGACGCACGTCCTCATCCCTCGGAAAAAGTTTTCGTTTTCCTCGCCTTAACAGGCTCTCTTTTTTCAGTTGCACCGGTCCTCTACCCATCCTCCCCTTGCTCTCTTTTCGAGCTTGCGGGGATACCCTTCCTAAATGTTTTCTTCCCGGGCTTCGCACCCTTCTTTTCTCCCAACAGCTGGCCGCGTGGGTCTTCGACCTCGCAGGGGCCATTTTTTCCCCCATGGCCACCAGGTTTAAAAAATGCGATAGATGCTCTAGGAACATGTCGCTTATGGACAATCATGACTGCTGTCTACGGTGTCTGGGAGCCAACCATGACCCAGAGCTTTGTTCGCTCTGCAAGAAAATGTCCTCTAAGGCCCTGCTCAGCCGTAAGCAGAAGTCTGAAGATATTTATCGAAAGGCTGCCTCGGAGTCCCTGGTGGCACCCTTGGTCATCTCCCCTCCGGTGGGCTCTACCCCTGTGGCCCCGCATTCCAGACTGCATTTGGACCAGGGGTCCCCCGAGGTGGAATGGCGCAAAAAGAAGAAGGCCTCAAAGTCACTGTCTGGGGCCTCTGACAAGCGCGAGCGCGCCCGGTCGCTTAGCCCCATTCGGCGTTCCCAGGAGTTGGACAAGGAGCGACCTCGCAAGGTACCTCGCAGAGAAACGGAGGCCTCCGGCAAAGGCGCCCAGTCTCCTGAGGGCCATTCCAGTGAGGACCCCCTCTTCTCCTCGATGCCCGATCTGATGACCCCGGTATCTGCGTCCCAGGGCCACACGCCCGCGTGGGAGTCCTGTATGCTGGCACTAGAACACAGCGTTTCTGTGTTCATTGCTTCCCAGCAGGTGCTCACAGCCAGCTTTGCTGACTTGCGCCCGGAGACCGCAGGTCCCTCGTGTGGGATGCCCAAATCTGTCCAGGAAACCCCAGAGAGCTGTTGGCCTCGTGAGGGTCCATGATGTCGGTCTCGCTCGCCTTCCCATTCTTCGGGGGCGAGATCGTCCAGGGCTTCCTGCTCCAGGTCGCCAACCATCGGAAAGGGTGAACCGCCTGACTCGGATCCCCCGACCGATTTCTCGGACTGGGAATCTGATGGGGATACATCCCCGGAGATCCGCACTCACTGGGATCTTCCATCGGACCCCTCGCCACCTGACCTCCAACGGTGTTCGCTGCCCGAGTACACCTCCTTTTTGGTGTTTATTCGGGACATGGCTCAGGCCCCCAGACCGAGGAAGACCCCCGTGCTTAAGAACTCGATATTCTTCAGTACGAGGCCCCACCCAGGGAATCCCTCATCGTGCCGGTGCCGCTGATCCTCTCTCGGCTGTTGCTCCGCATGTGGGAGGCCCTGGCCTCGGTTCCCATTGTGAGCAAGCGCCTTGACACAATGTACAAGGTGCAGCGAGGACCAGGCTTCCGAAAGACCCAACTTCCACACACCTTGACGGTGGTGGAATCAGCCATGAAGAAGCAGAAAAGCCTGAAGTCCCATTCATCAGTCCTGCCGGGCCGAGAATCGAGAGCCCTTGATTCCCTGGGCTGCAAGGCCTTCCAAGGTTCCATGCTCCCTTGTCGCATCCAGGCATACCAATTGTATATGGGTATGTTCCTCCACGACTTGGCAAAAGAACTTGGAGGCTTCTCCGCGGGTCTCGAGGGTGAGCCCCTCGGCAGGTTCTGCACCCTGTTGAAATCAGTGGCGGATTGCTCCAAGTATATTTCTCGAGCCTCCTATGACGGCTTCAAGACATTGGCTTGGGTTGCGGCCGCAGGCATCAGAGCCCGCCACCAGGCTTGGCTTCAATCTTTGAATTTGGAGCAGTGGGTACAGCAGAAGCTCCTCGACGTGCCTTGCCTTGTGAAGCAACGTTTTGGTAAGCCGATGGAGGAGAAGGCTGCAGAGATTGAGACGGAGTACGTCACTAGTACAGGTCTCTCCTGCAAGACCTCAATGCTACCTCGGAAGAAGCAGCCTGCTAAGAAGCCCTTCTTCCACAGGAAAGGCCTCCAGTACCGCGGCTACCCCCCGTACCCGGCTACCCCCACGCCGAGCACACTGGCCAAGGGAAGTCTGGCCAGGGTCACTGCAAACCAATGGGCCCGAAGGCCCAGATGCTGGCTCCCCCACAACCCCTTCAAGGGTTTTGACGCCAGTGGCATGGCCCCTCACCCTCCGATGGTGCAGCAGCCAGTGGGGGGACGCCTGTCCCGCTTCGCCCCGGTGTGGGCACTTATCACCTTGGACACCTGGGTCCTCCAGGTCATTCGGGAGGGGCTATTGCTTTCACTTCGACAGGCTCCCATCCCCTTTCTCCTCGGCGGAGCTTCCTCGACTCCCCACGCACCAGCTGTTGCTGCAGCAGGAATTACACTCCCTCCTGGCCCAACGGGCAGTCTAGAAGGTCCCTCCCAACCTTTGAGGTCTGGGCTTTTATTCCTGGTACTTCCTCGTCCTTAAAAAGACGGGGGGTCTGCGGCCCATCCTCGACCTCCGCAAGCTGAACAAGTTTCTGGTGCGTGAGAAATTCAAGATGTTATCTCTTGGCGTGCTGCTGCCCTTCCTCTGGCATGGCGACTGGCTATACTCCTTGGATCTAAAGGATGCTTACGCCCATATCCTGATCCATCCTCAACACAGGCAGTACCTGCGTTTCAGGGTGCAGGGAGAGCACTTCCAGTACAGGGTGCTCCCCTTCGGCTTCATGTCCGCTCCGTGGGTCTTCACAAAGTGCCTCCTTGTGGCCGCCGCTCATCTGCGGCACCAGGGTGTGTCATTGTTTCCCTACCTTGATGACTGGCTCATTACGGACTCCTCCGTTGAGGAGGCCCGGCAAGCAATGTCACGCACTGTCCTCCTTTTGGAGAGTTTGGGGTTCTTGGTCAACTACCCAAAATCTCACCTCGAGCTGGCACAAGCTCTCAAATTCATCGGGGCATGCATCGATACTCGGCAGGCCATGGCCTTCCTGCCACTGGATCGCTCCACCTGCCTCCGGGCTCTGGCAGCACGTGTCCATAGCACCCACCAGGTCACCGCTCAGTCCAAGCTACATCTCTTGGGCCACATGGCCTCGGCCATGCATGTGGTTCCTCACTCACGCCTGCACATGCGGACGACCCAGTGGTGCCTTAGCTCACAATGGAACCAATCCCTTGGGCACCTCAGGGACCCCGTCAGGGTTCTTCCCGAACTTCGTTTGTCCCTGAACTGGTGGCAAAACCCCCGCAACCTCCTGCGGGGAGCGCCCATCCAGGCCCCACAGCACAATGTGGTGCTGACCATGGATGCTTCTCTGTTAGGGTGGGGAGCCCATTGCTTGTCTCTCTGCATGCAGGGGCAGTGGTCACCAGTGGAGGCTCAAGAGCAGATAAATCTGCTCAGGCTCCGGGCCATTCGGTGGGCCCTGAAGGCCTTTCAGAATGTCCTCAGCGGGAAGTCGGTTCTGGTGCAGGCTAACAACCGGGTAGCGATGTTCTATATCAACAAGGAGGGGGGCACGGGGTCGCGCTCCCTCTGCAGGGAAGCAGTCCTCATCTGCTCTTTTGCTGCCTGGAGGAGGATGTCTCTCAAGACGATGTACCTCCCAGGTCAGGAGAATGGCCTGGCAGACAGGTTCAGCAGAATCCTTCACCCCCACGAGTGGTGCTTCAATCCCAGAGTGGCAAGCTCGTTGTTCCTACACTGGGGCACTCCAGCGATGGACCTCTTCACCAGCCCTCAGAACACACAACTCCATCTCTTCTGCAGTCCAGTGCCGCACCCGAGCAGGGAGGGCCCCGATGCATTTCTCCTGGATTGGTCCTCCAGTCTTCTCTATGCATTCCCTCTTTTCCCCCTCATTGCGAGGACTCTGTTCAAGGCTCAATGGGACGGGGCATCGCTGATTCTCCTGGCCCCCTCATGGCCTCGGCAGCCTTGGTTTCCACTCCTGCTCCGGCTGTCGTCGGAGCCTCTGATCCCCCTGGGCTCCATCAGGGACCTGCTGATGCAGGAGGCGGGTCGGGAACTACACCCGAATCTACCCTCCCTATTCCTCATGGCCTGGTGGCTGAACAGTTCTCTCTAGCCTCGCTAGCCCTCCTGGAGGAGGTCAAGGAAATCCTCCTTGCCTCGAGGAATGACTCCACTAGGCAAGCTTACACCTTTAAGTGGAAATGTTTCTCCGTCTGGTGCTCGGGGCACCAGATCTACCCTTTCTCGTGCCCGGTTCGGTGGGTTCTCCAGTACCTTCTCCACCTCTCGAGGGATGGACTGAAGTCGAACTCTGTTGGAGTTCATCTGAGCACCATATTGGCTAATCACCTCCCTATTGAGGGAAAGCCTCTTTCGGGGCAACCACTGGTCTCCCGCTTTATGTGGGGACTTCTGTTGTCCATAAGAACATAAGAACATAAGATATGCCATACTGGGTCAGACCATCAAGCCCAGTATCCTTTTTCCAACAGTGGCCAATCTAGGTCATACGTACCTAGCAGTTTTCCCAAAAGACACAGGTTCCGGCTTGTACTGGGTCAAGCATTGATATCCTGGGTCCCTTCTTACTAATGGTTTATGGACCTTTCCTCCAGGAACTTGTCCAAACCTTTTTTAAACCCAGCTACACTAACAGCCTTTACTACATCCTCCGGTAACAAATTCCAGAGTTTGATTACACGTTGAGTGAAAAAATATTTTCTTTTATTAGTCTTAAATAGTTTACCCTGTAGCTTCATTGCATGTCCCCTAGTCTTTCTATATTCTGATAACGTAAACAATCGATCTACGTTTACCCATTCCACTCCGTTCATTAATTTATAGACTTCCAAGCCACCCATCTGTCCACCTCCGGCGGAATGGACTTGAACGTGGTGCTTACGCAGCTCACTCGCCCACCTTTTGAGCCGACGACGACATGTTCGCTCCGGCATTTGTCCTGGAAGGTGGCCTTCCTGGTGGCACTGACCTCGGCTCTCTGAGTCAGTGAGCTTCAGGCGCTCATAGCTGGCGCCCCTTACAACAGGTTTTATCCCAACAGGGTGGTCTTCCGGACTCATCCTAAATTGTTACCTAAGGTCATGTCGGCTTTTCATCTCAATCAGGAGATAGTGCTCCCGACCTTCTTCCTGAGGCCCCATGCCGATCAGGCGTCAGCGACTCTCCACACCCTCAACTGAAAACAGACCATCGCCTTCTACTTGCAGCGTACTCAGACTCATCGCAAACCTGATCCGGCTCTTAGTGACCTACAATCCCAATAGGCAGGGACAAGCAGTCAGCAAGCGCACCCTCTCCGTTTGGGTGGTGGACTGCATCGCGTTTGCCCATGCGAAGGCGAGTGGTCCCTGGATCGTTGAGTCACTGCACATGGGGTCCAAGCCCAAGTGGCCTCGCTGCGCTCCGTGCCCATGATGGACATCTGTCGGGTGGCAACCTGGTCTTCTATGAATACCTTCGCCGCCCACTACTCCCTGGAGAGAGAGTCCCACCGGGACAGCACCTTCGGCCAGGCTGTACTCCGTAATCTGTTTGGGGTCTAAGCAACTCCTGCCCTCTGACCCTTCTTCACGGCTACCGAGGATTTCGACCCGAAGTCTCGGGCTCCCTCGGGCTTCAGCTTCTCTTATGGCCTCGCGGAGGCGTTTTTTGGTTACAGGTTTGGTAGCCTGTAGCTAGAGTCCCATAAGTGAGGACTGACTTCCTGCTTGTTCCTGGAGAAAGCGTAGTTACTCACCTGTAACAGGTGTTCTCCAGGGACAGCAGGAATCAGTCTTCACTACCCTCCTGCCTCCCCTGATGAGTTGCTACATTTTTGTCCTTCCCTTGCCATCTGCTTGTTGGGGCTCGAGCTAAGGGATCTGACTGAGCAAGACGGCACCCTTGGGCGGGAAGAGGACCACGCATGCATTGTAGCAATCCCAAAAGCTTTCTTTGAAAGCTGGGGAATTGCTCCGCGTGGGCTCTGTCAGTGCCGATGTCACCCATAAGTGAGATCTGATTCCTGCTGTCCCTGGAGAATACCTGTTACAGGTGAGTAACTACGCTTTCCCTCTCCTCCCCCCAAATTTTATCATAACATAAGACACACTTTTTGCTGTTCAGGTGCAGGCTTTTTCCTCCACCACCTCTAAAGTTATTTTCCTTGGATTTTTAGCTCAGACTATGTGGCCTCCAGTAGCTCCAGCTGCAAATTACTGGCTGCTGGTCCACAGGGTCACAGGTCTGACTTCCAGCTGACCTCACATGTACCATCTTCCTATTCAAATTCACTTTCATTACCCTATGTGCCAGGCCCCTTTTTTATTCTGAAAAAAAGTAGAAAATGTCTCTGTGTTGCTAGACTAGGAATAGGCTCTCCTATCTATCTTTTGAACATGCTGCCATGCAAACCTAAGGGACTCATCCTCAGTTTGAGTCCTCGCAAAGTTTCCTGAATTACCCTTGTCCACCCTCTCATACACCTCAGTTAATTTTGAGAGGATCTTAAAAATCGTTAGCTGGCTCTGGACTTCCTGACGTATTGGGTCTTTGCAACTGGTGTTGCAAGCACAACATAAGAATCTTTGGGTCTGTAACATACATACCCAGATACTCCAGAGGAAAAACCTCTGGGATTGATTCTTCGTTGGCAGCTGCCAAGCCAAGTATCCAGTAGAGTCCACAAAGTTCAGAAATCTAACTGAAGAATTGTTCTGACTTTTAAGATTTTGTAAGAGTTTAAAAGTAATTTTATTTCAGAAAGCTGTAGTTATGATCTGGTATATCTGGTTGTCATGTTATGATATAAAGAATGTTTATTTTGGTTTAATGTTGATTTATGAGTGTGATAGCTGATAGGTGGATTCCAAATTTTTAATAATCTTGTCCCAAAATGGTGGGATAGGGTAGCCAAGGTAATACACCAACTTCTAAGTTGTCTTGCCCCAGGGTCATCTTTATTGAGACCTGGGTGGTCGTGTACTCCACACATGGACTTAAGCCAAAGTCCACTGTCCACTCGTAATCAAACTGGGTTCTCTTAACCATCTCCCTCCGAGTCATGGTTTTAACATCTGAGTCCATGAGGCCTTGCATGGGTCCATATTATTCAGCCTAGATCACAAAGTTATGAGCTCCAAATTGTGGGTTGTCAACAAAATTACAGGTATGTGCCACTGTTAAGTCTTCAGCCTCAGGGCACCCTCACATGAAATCACTCTTGCCTCCAAAGTTAAGTAGGTTGGGGGTTCAAGCTTCCAGAGCCAATAAGTGACTTGAAGCTGTCCCTTCTCCATGGTTGACTGCAGGCAAACCTGCTTCCTCCTGTGGTTTCCAACACCTTGAAGTGTCTTCCTTCCTTTTGTTCTGGGGCTCCCTGGTATGGATTGAGCTTGGTAGAAAGCACCTGCTACTTCCAGGGGACCCTCTACAGTTTGAGTTGGTTGCTGATGAACTCACTGTCTCATTGGTGGACTTAAATGACCTATGAACTGTTCCAACGACTATCTTGGCCACGTTGATTCTGGTTTTCCCTTGCAGTTGTAGCCATTTCCATTCTATATCTTTCAGTCTAAGAATCCTCTTGGACTTTCCTTTGACGAGGACTTCTTTCCAAAGCTGTTGACTGTATGCTTCAGAGGGGTACGCCTTGCCTAATCAAGAATGGCAACCTTAATCTCTACCTAGGTAGCTCTCACCTTTGTATTGGCCTCTTAGAAGGCAGCTTAGCTGTTGCCCGTCAACAGGTTGCCTAGGTAAGTGGTCTAGATAATCTCTGGCTACCCAGTAGGAGAGCAGTCCACTCAAAATTTATCAAAGAAAATACAGGTCCTCTATGGGGGTCATCTTGCATGACACGGGAGCTGTAAGGGTTGGTTGAGCTACAGCTGCTTGGACAGTTTGAGCCATCTGTGACATTGACCCTCTAATAGAGCTTTGATGTGCCTGTTCCATTGCGATTTGGTCCTTCTGGGCTACACAGGTTAATGTTCTCTGCCTGGCTTCCACTGAATATGAATTTACCAAAACAAAATCTGCTTACCCAGCTTTAATTAATTTCTTCCACTTCATCTTTACCAGGGCAGGATAGGTCCTTTAGCCATATAACCAGTGTTTTCCTGAATTGAGGCTCAGAGCCTTCCAAGGTTGCAGGAGGTCCGCAGTCTTTTAAGTTGAGAAGATTGCATTTTACCACTGCCGCAAAATGCAATAGTGTAATCAAATATTAAGGTGTGGATCTGTGAGAAGGCCTTTGGTCTGTTTATACTACCAAAAAGTTCAGTTCAGACAAAAGACATTTTTAATTCTTAAAAGCAAAGCAAGTGAGGTGCCTGGCTTACTAACTGCAGGATACAATAACACAAATGAACTTCCGATTCTTATAAACAAAAGAAGCAAAATGTTTAGCTAACCATCAGCAGGCTGTAGTATCAAAATAACTTCCAGCCTTTCCTCTCCTGGTCTTCAGTCTCCTTTATCTCTCCCTGTTCCGGTGTTTTAAACTTCCCCTGAGGCCCTGTCCATCACTTCCAGTCCCCTGCTGTCTTCCCCTTAAGGTGGGACCAGCTTTTAAGAAGGGCTGAGGTGTTCTGACATATACTCCTTTACAGCATTGCTACAAAAACACTCAAGGCAAGTTATAATTAGTATGCAAGCGTGTAAAGATAAGAAATATGTATAGTCACATTAAAGCTGCTTCAGGTATGGCAGTGGCAGAACTCTACTTCACCCTCAGATGCAAGCCGGAGAGACGGCAAGTTTCCTGGCATGTGGAGAAGATGATGTGACTCCTCTTCCCAGATGAGTGCCAAAAGGAAGGGTGATCTCCTGCAGACAGTGACTTCTAAGAGTGTGAAATGGTGATGATCAGAGCTAGAACAGTGTAGGTGGTCAAACTAGTACATCTTACAACTAGAGCGGTGTAAATGTGAATAAGTAGACAGATCTGAATGCACCAAATGGCCCTGATATACTATGCTGTTCTCTATGCATTCTGCAATCATTGCACAGGCTTCATGCGCACACAGCAGATTGAACACTTTCTACTGCTAGATGAGGGTTGAGGAGCTTTGGTGACATACACAGAAGTGGGTAGATGGACGAGGCAGATTTTCCTTACCTTTTGTAATCAGGAAACTGGAGCCACCTCTCGCTAATGAGGATACCTCCTCACTTATCAGTACTTGCCTTGGCAGTGTTTGTGGTCTTCCACCCCTGAGCACACTGAAGGAAAAGGAACTAAGCTCAGAGGTACAGCATCTCTACTCATTCAACATTCTTTGCTCTTAACCTTCATTGCCAAACTGTGGAGGACGAATAGCATTGACACACTCTAGAGGTCATTTCCATGTGTAAATAGTAGCATTTATACGTGTATATGCAAGTGGTGATTTCTGAAAGCTACTATTTGCAACATGTAAATGTCCAGGATGCAGAAACTTCAAAGAGGTGTGTTTTTGGCATGTTACGCCGGGAGAAAAATGAAAAATTGCTATGTATATTTCTCATTTTACAATTGAGAATGTTCATATGTTTTACACACTTTCCCTGTTTGTTTTTGCACCAGTTCTGAGGGATATAAAAGTTTAATGAAAATGCTTGTTTGGGCAGGAGCTTTAAAGGAGGGATTAAGCGAGTAATTGTCCTTAATCCCTCATTCTCCAGGAACAAGCAGGAAGTCAGTCCTCGCATATGGGTGACATCAGCACCGATGGAGCACTCACAGAAGCATCCCTCCAGCTTTCAAAGAAAGTCTTTGGGAGATGCTACCATGCATGCGTGGTCCCCTTCCCTCCCAAGGGTGCCATCTTACTCAGTCTCCTTTTTTCCGCGGAGCCTTTCAGACGTCCGTCTGGCTTGTTTCCAGAAAAAGTTGATTTTTCTGCCTGAGTTTCATACTTGCCTCTGGTACTGCACCAATACTCTTCCCGCCACCCAACCTTGCGTTCTCAGCATCGAGTTCAGGTCCCTTTTTGTAGTTTTTCATTTTTGGCATCTTTGCGCCTTTTTTTCCAACTGGCAGCCCGGTGGGTCTTCGACCTCGCTGGGGTACTTTTTCCCCCCATGGCTGCCAGTGGCTTTAAGAATTGTGATCGATGTACCAAACTTATGTCTTTGACCAACACACATGACTGCTGCCATGACCCTACAGCATATGGTTTCTGCAAAAAGATGTCCAGCAAGGCCCTCGAGAGCCGCCAGCAGCAGCACGATAATTTTTTTCACGAGACCCTGGTACTTCCGAAGGCCAGGGCCTCATCTGAAGCCACAACATCTCGGGTGGGCCTCTCCGAACCCGAGCGGCACCGTGGTTCTTCAGAGAGGGGGTCTCACTGGAGGGGAACCCAAGAAGAAGAAGAAAACCTCGAAGGCGGCATCCCTGGATGGATCCGACAGGCCAAGTACGTCCCGAGCCAGGTCCCTCAGTTCGAGATGCTCAATGTATATATGTAAAAATGTGAATATGTAAACAATTACTGTGTGTTGTGCTTACCTTTCAAATCACCTTGTATATACTACAAATTTTTCTGTCCTGATTTGACAGTTTCCAATATGTAATCCAATCCGCTACTGATCGCTGGAAGTAGCGGTATACAAATGTACGCTAAATAAAATAAATAAATAAACCAAGGGATCGGAGAGGGAGCGGTCCTGCAAAGGTCCCCCTGAAGGACTCAACTTCGGATCAGCCTCGGTCGCCAGATACCATCCTTGTCGAGGACTCCCCTTCAGGGGAATCGGCATTGGGTCCAAGTCCCTCAGTGCCTGTGCCGATGCTTGGGAGCCTTCTGTCCAGGAGTCCAGAATGGCGGCCCTGGAGTGCAGTTTGTCTGTTTTCATGGACCAGCAGCGGGTGCTGTTGTCCAGTACTACTGTTTCATCCGCCCCTACCATCGGACCCTCGATGTTGAAGACGTCCTCAGAGGCCGAGCCGATCCTTGAGGTCCTTTGGCCTCGAGTGAATCCTCGGCCGAGGTCTTGATCCAGTTCCCTCTCGGCAGGGCTATGATCATCCCCAGCCAGTGCACTCGGTGCCGGCTGCAGGGCCTTGGATGGCTGCAGGCTGGGGTCTGCCCCATAGCCCACGGACCATCCTTCCTTTGAGTCTTCGCTGGACTACTCCGAGTGGGAGACGAAGAATGAGGAGTTGCCCGACACCCTTCGCTACCGCGACATCCTCGGATTCTCCCACTTCGGAGTCCCAGCGGCAGTCTCCACTGGAGGACATGGGGTTTATTGACTTTGTCAAGGACATGTCCAAGGTCCTAGCGTTCCCGACGGAATCGGAGGAGGACCCTCGGGTGGAAGAGTTAGAAATTCTCCAGGGAATCGCTCCCAGTGCCCATTCCCCCCATCCTGGAATGCTGATGCCCCATATGTTTGAAATGCCGGCATCGGTGCCGGTGGTGAGCAAGCGGCTCGCTCAATGTATTGAGTCCGCCAGTGCCCGGGCTTCCAGAAGTGACAGGTGCCACACAACTTCATGGTGGTGGAGTCAGCCATGCATTGACTGAAGAGTCCGAAGATGCACTCCTCTGTGCCCCCCAGCAGGGAAGGACATACCTTGGACACACTCGGCAGAAAGTGTTACCAGGATTTGATGCTCATCGGCTGCATCCAGGCCTACCAGCTGTACATGGGAATGTACCTGAGAGACCTGGTGAAGGAACTCATTGGGTTCTCAGCTGGTCTGTCCGAGGAACCCCTAGAGCGGTTCAGGAACCTGGCCAAGGCCATCCATTATTGCTGCAAGTTTATGTCTCGGGCAGCCTATGACAGATTTGAGTCAGCGGCTTGAGTAGCGGCTGTGGGCATTGGTGCCCGACACCAGGCTTTGCTACAGTCATCCGACCTTGAGCAATGGGTTCAGGACAAATTGGTCGATGTCCCATGCCAAGGAGAGAGAACCTCTTTGGCAAGACCATGACCGAGAAAGCTGCCGAGCTGGAGACTGAGTTCATGATGAGGACTAGGCTCTCTAAAAAGACTGCTGTCCCTCCCCAACAGAAGGGCTCAGGAAAAAAGCCCTTCTACCAGAGGAAAGGGGCTGCTTACAGAAACTACCCACCTTTTCAGGTGTTCCTGGCTCATCAGCAGGCCAAGGGACATGGGCATGGCCCTTGTAAGCAGAAGGCTCCCAAACCCCAGGCGCAGGCACTGGCCCAGCCAGAGGGAACTTTTGACTCCTTGGGTATAGCCTCTCCACCTCAAGGAGGTCATCAGCCCACAGGGGGACATCTGATCCACTATGTCCAAAAGTGGCTAACCATCACCACTGATTCCTGGGTACTTCGAGTGGTCAAGGAGGGTTACCTCCTCCATCTGACTTAGACACCCCCCCCCTTATTTTACGGGAGAGCCCCTAAGGTCTTCTTTTCACCAGGACCTTCTACTGAAAGAACTTGTGGGTCTTCTCGAGGACAAAGCGGTGGAACCAGTGCCACACCATCTCAAGGGCAAGGGGTTCTACTCCAGGTACTTCCTCGTGCCAAAAAGGACAGGAGGCCTAAGGCCCATCCTCGACCTTCGTAACCTCAGCAAGTTCCTGGTGAGGGAGAAGTTCAAGATGCTCTCCCTTTGAGCATTGCTGCTTTATCTCCAGCAGGGAGATTGGCTATGCTCCTTGGATCTGAAGGATGCCTATACCCACATCCTCATTCACCCCAACCACAGGCAATACCTGTGGTTCATGGTGGGGGGACGGACACTACCAGTACAGGGTGCTGCCTTTCGGCTTGGCCTCCACCTTAAGGGTCTTCACAAAATGCCTGGCAGGCATGGCTGCCTTTTTCCGCCTTCAGGGGGTCTTTGTCTTCCCCTTCGTGGACGACTGGCTCATAAAGGGAGATCCAGCCTCAGAGGTGCAGCAAGCGACTGCGTGCCCCATCCAGGTCCTGCAGCACTTTGAGTTTGTGATAAACTACCCAAAATTCTACCTTCTTCCGACTCATTGTCGAGTTCATAGGGGCAAGAATGGACTCCCTCCAGGCAAAGGCCTTCCTACCTGGAGACTGAGCCGACTGCCTCAGGGCACTGGCACTGGATGTACAGCACTGTTCCTTGGTGCCCGCTCGACTCCTTTTGCGCCTCCTCGGGCACATGACCTCCATGGTCCACATCACCCCAGATGCATGCCTCCACATGAGGGCTGCGCAGTGGTGCCTCCAGGACCCCAGTGGACACAGGGGACAAAGTCTCAATGACCCGCCAGTTGGCAGATTCTGTAACCTGGTGGCAGACTCCTCAATATTTAAAGGCATGGATGCCTTTTCAAGCCCCAAGCCCCTTAAGAGTACTCACCACGGACACCTCCCTGCTCAGCTGGGGAGCCCACCGCGAGGAACTCCACACCCAGGGCAGCTGATCGCAGGATGAAAGCAACCATCAGATCATCTTCCTGTAACTACGGGCGATATACTTAGCCCTCTGGGTTTTTTGCCACCACCTACGTCACCAGCCAGTGTTGGTCTAGACGGACAACCAGATGGCGATGTTCTATGTGAACAAACAGGGGCACGGGGTCTTGTGCCCTCTGCCGAGAGGCGGTGGTCCTCTGCTCTTACACAGTCTGACAGGGTATACTCCTGCAGGCAGTATACCTGCCAGGCCAGAACAACTTACTGGTCGACAGATTGAGCAGGGTCCTCCAGCTGCACCCCATTGTGGCTGACTGGCTCTTCCAGCTCTGGGTGAAACCCGTGATGGACCTGTTTGCCAGCCCAGACAAGTACCAGTTGCCCCGCTTCTGTTCCTGGCAGGCCCATTCCTCCAGGGTGACGGCGGACGTGTTCCTCATCTTGTGGTCGGAGGGCCTCATGTACACTGCTGATTGCCAAAACACTGTTCAGTACCCTCTGTGAAAAGGCCTTGCTCATCCTGATATCCCCTCGATGGCCCAGGCAACTGTGGTTCCTGCTACTCCTCTGACTATTGGTGGAGACGCCCATCTCATTGGGGAACTCTCCAAGGCTCCTGTCTCAGGAGAGGGGCTCTCTTCTGCACCCCAACTTGGGGTCCCTATCACTGACAGCATGGCTGCTGAAAGGGTAACCCTAGCCCCTTTAAACTTCTTGGGTGAGGTAGAGGAGATCCTGCTGGCCTCTCGTAAGGCTTCCACTAAGAAAGCTTACACTCTCAAATGGCGCAGGTTTGCAACTTGGTGTGCAGAGTACGGGACAGACTCGTTCTCCTGCCTGGTGGGTCTGGTATTACAGTACTTTCTCCACCCCTTGCAATCTGGGCTTAAATTTAACTCTGTCAGGGTGCACCTCAGTGCGCTGGTGGCGCACCACCACCTGGTAGATGGCAAACCCCTCTCAGTCCAGCTGCTGATGACCCACTTCCTAAGCGGTTTGCTCTTATCAAAGCCTCCGATTCACCCTCCGGTGACCGAGTGGGACATCAATGTGGTATTGGGGCAGCTCACTTGTCTGCCCATTGAGCCTCTGGCTATCTGCCACCTACGATACCTCTCGTGGAAGGTGGCATTCTGGTCGCACTCCCCTCCGCTCACTGGGTTAGTGAGCTTCAGGTCTTAGTGGCGGAGGCACCCTTTACTAAGTTCTACAAGAACAGGGTGGTGCTCCGCACACACCCTAAATTTCTTCCGAAGGTGGAATTCTCCTTCCACCTCAATCAGGAAGTGGTGCTTCCAACCTTCTTTCCAAGACCTCACGCCAGTAGGGATAAGACGGTCCTTCACACTCTGGACTGTAAGAGGGCCTTGTCCTTCTACAGCCAATGTACTCAGGGCCACCGCAAAGCTGCTCAACCTTTCATCTCATACGACCCCAGTCACCTGGGGGAGGCTGTGACCAAACGTACCTTGTCTACCTGGGTGGCGGACTGTATCGCCCTTGCCTATGAGCAGGCGGGGCTCCCGCTGAAAGGCCGTGTCACAGCGCACCATGTCAGGGCCATGGGAGCCTCGGTGACTATAAACTCTCTAAAAGTCCCAAAAGCACTAACAGATTGCACTACATCTACAGCCAATAGGGCTTTTAGTCTCAGTGCGCCAAGATGCTGGAATGCATTACCCCCAGGTATCCGGGCTATTAAGAGCCTAACACAGTTTAGGAAAGCCCTCAAATTCCACCTTTTCAACAAGTACTTCATAGAGCCCAACGACACCCCATAGAGTCCAACGATACAATCCGCTAAGCAAATATATGGTATCCCAACAACATGCCAAGAAAGATACTCTAACCCTTAGTGGTGCATATGTTTCTATGAAATTCCTGTTCATATGACTCTATGTAGCAAGTTTTGTAAATAGTTTACCCCTGTTATACAAGTTTTTTGCCCTGTTATCTGTAAACTCATACGTGTTAACTGTACTGAGCATTTTTGTTCCATGTAAACCGCGCTGATGCTGAATAGTGCGGTATATAAGAGACTGTAAATAAATAAATAAACCCTGTGCTCTGTCCCGATGGTGGACATCTGCTGGGCTGCCACCTGGTCTTCAGTCCATACCTTCGCAGCACATTACTGCCTGGAAAGGGAGTCCCGACAGTGCCTTTGGCCAGGCTGTGCTCCGTAATCTTTTTGGGGTTTTGGCAACTCCTACCCTTCTGTGTTCAGGCTACCAGAGTGCTGGTTTTCATCAGACACAGGGGTTCTGTTGTAGTCTGTAGTCATGGACTCAGTTGTTGCTGCTCACGGCTCCCCTTGAGGGTGACCGTGGTTTTTCACTATGGACTTTCAGTAGCCTGTAGCTGGGGAGTCCCATATATGAGAACTGAATTCCTGCTTGTTCCCGGAGAAAGCGTAATTACTTACCTGTAACAGGTATTCTCCAGGGACAGCCGGAATCAGTCCTCACAACCCTCCCTCCTTCCCTTGAAGTTGCTTCTTTACCATCTTTTATTTGTGCTGTCTTTTAGCTATGTCATCTAACTGAGCAAGATGGCACCCTTGGGCGGGAAGGGGACCATGCTTATTTGAAAGCTGGGGAAATGATTCTACGAGGGCTCTGTCGGTGCCGACACACCTGTATGTGAGGACTGATTCCTGCTGTTCCTGGAGAACATCTGTTACAGGTGAGTAACTATGCTTTTCTTATTTTTGCCTGAAAAGTAAAACAAAAATTGTGGCTTTGCTAGGTAATTTGTTCCCCTTATATGTATAGGGTTTGGAAAGTTGGCTGCAATAGAAGTCATTTTAAAAAGGATTTTTTGTGCTTGTATGCCACTGTACACACGTAAAAGGCCTCTCATAAAATCATGTCACACACAAAAGTATGTGCAGTGTAATTAGCTGAATATTTATATGCAACTTTAGAGCAGGTGTGTTCAGGGGCGAAATTTGGGCACAGCAAGGATAAAGTTGCGATTTAGGCACGTATGTTATGAAAGGCATGTGCGTTTGTACTTTACATACTAACATTTGTCTGCTTCCTTCTGTGGTACCTGAAGATTGGAGAGTGGCAAAAGTAAAGTCAGCTTTGTAAAAGGTTCAAGGTGAGGCTGATATCAGTGCTGGACATAGATATAGCCATAGTTTAATGCATGGGTTCTCCTCCCAGTTCTTGGCGCACACCTAGCTAGTCAGGTTTTCTGGATAACCACAATGAAATATGCATGAGAGAGATCTGCATACAATGGAGGCAGTGCATAGAAATCAATCTCATGCATATTCATTGTGGTTATCCTGAAAACAACACTGGTTAGGTGTGTCCCGAGGACTGGATTGAGAACCCCTGGTTTAATAGGAGAAAGCCAACATGGATTTAGCTGAGTGAAGTCTTGCCTCATCAATCTACTACATTTTTTTGAAGGAGGAATAAACATGTGGATTTATCTGAGCCTTCTGATGGTAGTGTATCTGGATTTTTGGAAAGCATTTGACAAGTTTCCTCGTAAGGAAACTAAAAATTCAGAGAGGATCAGTAGGGGTGTGCTGCATCATCAAGCCGAGACTAGTGACAGTATAAAAGGCAGGAAGAGACCTAAGCTGATTTCCTATGTAGGGCCAGCCTCTAGGGTGGTACGTGTGTGACATAATGGAAGAGGCTGCTTTAGATTTAATGGCAGTGATGTGGTTCATAGAGAATCGTGATTGCAGGCTGTAATCTATTCAGGAAGGAAATGGTAGAATGAAAGGGAAGAGGGAGTGGTGCAATATCTGAAAAGTAAGATTAAATTTATTTATTTATTTATTTTATTTACAGTCTCTTATATACCGCACTATTCAGCATCAGCGCGGTTTACATGGAACAAAAATGCTCAGTACAATTAACACGTATGAGTTTACAGATAACAGGGTAAATAACTTGGATAACAGGGGTAAACTATTTACAAATCTTGCTACATTAAAGCAGCATAATTATAGGGCAAAAGTGAAAGCACTGTGGGCTGATTTGGAAAAAGGGAATGTAACTTCTATTTATATTATTTATTTATTCAGCTAGGCTTATATATCGCTTGGTCTAAAAGTCAAAGCGGTTTACAATGAAAAAAAATGAGCCAACATTAGGGCAACATACAAATTTCCTTCAAGGGCAGAAGATGTAGACAGAAAGTCACAATATTGCTATGAAAGGAAAAGTGCTACTGAGAGGTGATGTCAATATACAGGATGCCGATTGGGACATCCCTGCTGCTTTATTGTCTCGAGGAATCGAGATGCTGGATTCTCTACAGGAGAACTGTTCTGGCAGTTGGTAATGAAACCCACTTAGGAGGGGTCTTACTGGACCTGGTGCTTACAAATGAAGAGTGTGTTCATGATGATATAGTAGGTCATCATCTGTCATCCAGTGATCATTGGATAAGTGTAGTTCAGTATTAGGACACAGTTGGAGATGGTCCATCCAAAAGTGAGTGTCCTAGACTTCAGGAAAACAAACCTTGTCAAGATGGGGAAGTACCTCAAGGAGTTGTTAGCTGGATGGGAACATCCTGTGAGGGAGTCAGTTGCAGCATTAGATGATGGAGTGATAAAATATGCACTGAGAGAAGACAAGGCCAGAGTGGAGAGACTGAATGAATTTTTTGCTTCAGCCTTTTCTGAAGATTATGTAGGAAACTTACCTATGCTAGTAATGATATTTAAAGGTGATGTATCAGAAGACTTGAAACTCAACCTCTATAACAGGCATCTCCATGGAGCTAGAAGCTGGAGGTGCCATGCCAATGGGGCTTTACTGCCTGTTGATGTACGCCACCATGTGGCATTGTCCGAAAGGAAACACGTCCCGCATTTCCAGCCGATTTATGGACCAGGCCCTTTCCTCCAGTGACCATCGCCCCTGTGCCACGTGATCCATGCAGTTTGCTCTCCATCTGGCCAAACTGGCATCAGTGGTCACTACCACCTACTGGGGAGGCTCTAGCAACATCCCCACCATCAGTTTCCAGGGATACAAGAACTAGCGCAAACTGTTCCTCGCCTCTTGTGGACACAACATTCTCCTAGAGAGAGCATGCCTCTGAGATGACCACCTGGACAACAGGGCTTTCTGAAGAGGCTACATGTGCGCCCTCACCCATGGAACCAAATCCAGCATCTCCATGGAGCTAGAAGCTGGAGGTAGTGCCATGCCAATGGGGCTTTACTGCACAAGAATTGCCAGTCCTGACTCTCTACTTTCCTGGCCCTGTCCGGTGGCAGAATCACAATCCGTCTCTGTGTGTCGAAAAGAGCCTCTAAATACACGAGGCTTTACGAGGGCACCAACTTGCTCTTGTCGAAATTTATCACCTATCCAAGACCTTAGAGTAAGCCTATCACACATTGTCACCTCTTGACTCTCCTGCACTGATTTTGCCCTGATCAGCCAATCATCCAGGTATGGATGCACCAACATCCCTTCACGCCGTAGGGTGACCACCACCACCACCATGACCTTCGTAAAGGTCCTTGGTGCGGTCGCCAGACCAAACTGCAGAGACTGGAACTGGAAGTGCCCCCTGACACTGCAAAGCACAAGAACTGTTGATATTCTGCCCAAATGGGGATATGAAGATACGCCTCTGTGAGATCCAGAGTTGTCAAAAATGTGCCTTGTCTTATAGCCACTAATACCAATCGCAAGGTTTCCATGTGAAAGTGAGGCACCCGCAAGTCCTCGTTTGACCCACGTCAGGTCTTGGATTAGATGAAAGGACCCCTCCTTTTTGGGTACGATGAAATAAATGGAGTATCAACCTGAACCACACTGGCCTGGAGGTACCTTGACTATTGGTTTTGACTAGATAAGTCTGTGCAAGGTGTCCGCCACCACCTGGACCTTGGCTGGCGCCTTGCACGGAGGCAAGATAAAGGTGTCAGGAATAGGCCGAGCGAACTCCAGAGCGTGTCCTCCTCTTATCACCTCTAACATCCACTGGTTGGAAATAATTTGGACCCAAGTGAAGTAAAACTGTTGTAGCCGACCTCCTACCTGAACCAACTCTTCCTGGGTCCACCTCGCTTTATTAAGGCTTCTTGAGGGCTGACCTAGCTCCTGAATAATAACCTCTGCCTGTGCCCCTGCCTCCTTGAAAGGACTGCCCCCTTGAGGGTAGCGAAGACATTGAAACTGAGCAAACCAGACTGCTCAGAATCTTTGGAAATCTCTAAACTGTCCTCTGATTGGAACCATGTACTTCCCTTCTCTTGGGCTTGTCCTCCGTCAACCTTGCCCCTTTGGTTTCTCCTAGATCCTTCACCAACTTCTCCAACACTTCTCTTGAAAGGCAGTTTACTAAACCGAATCTTTGAGGATACATCTGCTGACCAATTCATCAACCAGAGAAACCTCCTCGCCACCTCCTTCCAAGGCCATGCTCTTCGCAGATGCCCTTATCAAATCATAAAAGGCATCTGCCAAATACGTGGACCTCAACTCCAACTTAGCGGCCTCCAACAGCATATGCAGCGGGGACTGCTCTGCATCAGGCACATTCTTTGCCCATCGTAAACACGTCCAGGCCACGTACGCCCCGCAAATGGAGGCCTGCAAGGTTAGAGCATTAATGCCGAAGGCCTGCTTTAGCAGATTCTCTAGCTTCCTGTCCTGGGCATCCTTCAAGGCTGCTCCACCCTCGACTGGGATGATTGTTGTCTTGGTAATTGCCGAAGCCAAGGCATCTATTAGAAGCTCCCTCTCAGCTGGCGGAACAGGGCTCAAGCTAACCATTGCTCTACTTCCCCTTAAACTGGCCTCTGGCACCTCCCATTCCATGTCAATCATCTTGATCGCCCTATACACAGGAAAGGCTTTTTGAGGCGTATGAATCTTTATCTTTATTTGTTTTTTGATATACCACACACGCCAATGACCTGCAATAGGGGGGATCTTCCAGCGTAACCTCATCTGAGCCAACAAAGGGGAATATTCAGGGAACCTAAGGAGTGAGCAATCAGGAAGGCTAACTCCTCCTGGCGGAACACCCACACAATGTTTGGGTCCTCCTTAGAGGGATCTCTCCTTTCCTCAAGGTCCTTTGCAGAAAAACCACCCCCCCCCCCGACCTGAGGGGCCCTCCGGTGGGTCCTCCAAGGCCTCTGAAAGCACAGACCCCTGATCCTCCAGTGGTTCTAACACCAACCACCGCTGTTTAGCTGAAGGCTCAGAAGTCTCCTTCTCCACCACCTTCTGCTTAGAAATCCCAGGAGATGCCCAGTTGCCAACTGAGGAGCTCTCCAGGCCCTATCTCATACAATAGGCTTAGTAGAGCAGAAGTACAAAATCCGGTGCAAAAACCTGCATGGGAGCACGTTGTTGAGAGTCAGATTCCCCCTTTTTGCCTCTCCCTGCAGCCACAGAAATGGCTGCTGCTCCCTGAGGAGGCCTCTTCTATGTGCTGACCCACGTTCAAAATGGTCACCATTCCTACCATCGGTGAAAGCACCTGTGGCTGAGGAGATTTGGGAAGGGGCTGAGAGTCAGCTTCCAAACCTGCCTGAGAGCCCCCCAGCATAGATCTGGCACTGCAAAGGAGATCTTCCATGGCCCTGCCCTCAACTACCGCCACCAATACCCTACTACTCCCGAAAACCATCACCAAATGCTCAAAGGCCACCAGAAACCGGGCCTTCGCGCTATCTGCACCTTCCTGCTGGAACACCTTACCAACCAACATCCGTGCCATCGACAACCTTCTCCAGTTCAGAAAGGCATTGAAGCACCACCTTTTTCTTCAATGCTTCGCCAACTCAGAAGACATCACGTAGCCACACCTTACCCAACTACTAAGTAGACACTCCACGCACCTCTTCTGATCTCCTAACCCCCCCCCCCCCTCCCCGGTAACTATCCCCGACTCACTCATGACTCCACACATCCCTTCGACTTGTAAACATTGTGTATATATATGATTCACACCATTCACTCATTCTTTGAACATTCATTCATTCTTTGAACATTACCAAACCCCATGCTAAACTGTTACTAACTTGTATATAGTTTTATCTGTTCTCCAAGTTAAACTCCCCTGTTTTACTGTAAGTCTGCTGTATATCCCCCACATCGGACATTTATGTTATCTGTGAACCGCACTGATGATGAATAGCACGGTATAGAAAAAACTCTAAATAAATAAATAAATAACTATACACACATGACAAAAAAAACCTTCTGACAGGGTCCCCCTCCGGCTGCCATATGAAATGCATAAGGGCTTATGTTACAGCATGATTCGATCCCCCTTAAAGACTGGAAAGCAATGAGCACAAATACACACAAGCCAGCTAAATGCTGGAAAGCAATGAGCACAAATGCTCAAAGCTTAGCCAACAAAATTGCAGACCTGGAAGCCCTAATGGTGGAAACAGATTTGGACATTGTGGCCATTACAGAAACATGGTTTAATGAATCACATGATTGGGATATAGCCATAGCTGGCTATAATCTATTCAGAAGAGACAGAGAAAATGGAAAAGGAGGAGGAGTAGCCTTATATGTCAAAAGCAATATTAAAGCTACTGAAATGCAGGGGACATGGGGAAAAGAAGAAGCGCTCTTGATTGCGTTGGAAAGAGGAGATGGCACTGTCATCCTTATTGCTGTAGTCTACAGATCTCCGACTCAAATTGAAGAGAGAGATAACAAATTGATTATAGATATTGCCAAAATAGCAACAAAGAGGGAAGCAATCATATTGGGTGACTTTAATCTACCTGATGTGGATTTGATTACTCCTTCTGCACATCTGGAAAGAAACAAAAAAATTGTGGATGCTCTTCAAGATGCATTACTTAGACAAATGGTGATGGAACCAACCAGGGAAAGCTCAGCGCTGGATGTAGTGCTCACCAACGGTGATAGCGTGTCGAATGTCTGCGTGAGTGCCCCTGTGAGCAACAGCGACCATCACACGGTGTGGTTTGATATAAAAGCCATGGTACAGGCCAATCATAGCAAGCTCAAAGTGCTAAACTTCAAAAACACTGGTTTCAATAAAATGGCCGAGTGCTTAATGGAGGAGATGACAGGGTGGAAGGAGATAAGGGAAGTGGAATTGCAATGGGCTAAACTAAAGGTGGCAATAAAAGGGGCAACAGATAAATATGTAAGACAAGTAAATAAAAACAAAAGGAGAAGGAAACCTATTTGGTTTTCCAAAGAGGTGGCTGCTCAAGTAAAGGCAAAAAACACAGCTTTCGCAAAATTCAAAAGCTTGCAAACAGAAGAACACAGAAATGAATACAGGATCAAGCTCAAAGAGTCTAAAAGAGAAATAAGGATAGCAAAATCAAAGGCAGAGGAAAAGATGGCTAAAGATGTTAAGGGTGGGTGACAAAACTTTCTTCAGGTATATTCGGGAAAGGAAGAAGATCAGAATTGGAATTGCAGGACTCAGAAGTGCTGGGAAAGGACCCGTGGAAAGTGACACTGAAAAAGCAAAATTGCTAAACAAATACTTCTGCTCTGTTTTTACTAAAGAAAATCCTGGGGATGTACCAGCTGTGACTCCCAAATATAAAAATGGGAATAAAGTAGATACCACACCATTCACAGAAGATGAGGTGTTAGAACAACTTGCTAAACTGAAAGTGGACAAAGCCATGGGACTGAATGGGATACATCCCAGGATACTGAAAGAGCTCAGAGAGGTTCTTGCAGGACCATTAAAGGATGTCTTCAACAGATCCTTGGAAACAGGAGAGGTTCCTCAGGACTGAAGAATGGCTGATTTTGTACCTCTACACAAAAGTGGTGACAGGGAAGAAGTGTCAAACTACAAGCCCGTGAGCCTTACCTCGGTGGCGGGAAAAGTAATGGAGGTGATCCTGAAAGAGCGAATAGTGAACTTTCTCAAAACCAACAGGTTGCAAGATACAAGGCAACATGGTTTTACCGAAGGATGGTCTTGCCAAACAAATCTGATTGAGTTCTTTGACTGGGTGACGAAGGAACTAGATCAGGGGCATGCAATGGATGTCATCTACCTGGATTTCAGAAAAACTTTTGATACTGTTCCTCACAGGAGGCTTGTCAATAAACTCAGTAGCTTGGGTATGGGTCCCAAGATGGTAAACTGGATCAGAAATTGGTTGACTGACAGACGACAGAAGGTGATGGTACATGGAGCTCACTTAGATGAGAGGAAGGTGATTAGCGGGGTGCCGCAGGGTTCGGTCCTGGGCCTGGCACTGTTCAATGTATTTGTGAGTGATATTGCTGAAGGACTGAATGGAAAAGTCTGTCTTTTTGCAGATGACACAAAAATTTGCAAAAGAGTGGACTCCCCCGAGGGAGTGGTTAACATTAGGAAAGATCTACAAAAGCTGGAAGACTGGTCTAATGCTTGGCAACTACGATTTAATGCAAAAAAGTGCAGTGTCATGCACTTGGGTAGCAGAAATCCAAGGGAAATGTACATGATAGGGGGCGAGAGGTTGGTATGCACGGTTCAGCAGAAAGACCTTGGTGTGATTATCTCTGATGATCTCAAGGTGGCAAAACAGTGCGACAAAGCCGTGGCAAAAGCCAGGAGGATGTTGGGCTGCATACAAAGAGGGATTACCAGCAGAAAGGAAGAGGTACTTATGCCACTGTACAAGTCACTGGTGAGGCCTCACTTGGAATACTGTGTTCAGTTTTGGAGACCATATCTTGCAAAAGATGTAAAAAGACTGGAAACTGTTCAGAGGAAGGCAACCAAAATGATTTGGACCCTGCGTCAGAAGCCTTATAAGAAGAGACTTGAAGACCTAAATATGTACACTTTGGAGGAGAGGAGGGATAGGGGAGATAAGATTCAGACCTTTAAATACTTAAAGAGAAATGATGAACAAACAAACCTCTTCCAAAGACGGGGAAGCTGTAAAACTAGAGGGCATAACATGAAGCTGGAAGGTGGTAAATTGAAAGGCAATGTCAGGAAATATTTCTTCACTGAAAGGGTGGTGGATGCTTGGAGTGCCCTCCCGATGGAAGTGGTGGGGGCAAACACGGTGACGGAATTCAAAATGGCATGGGACAAACACAGTGGATCCCTTTACAGCAATAGGATAAAAACAAGATAAACGGTACCATCTAACTTCTGAACCATCTAACATCTCAAATAGGGGTGTCCTACATGGAGTGGTGGGTTCACCCCTAAACAAAGACATGGGGAGGGGTGGCCTGCACAGACTGACAGGTGCACCTACTCTTGCCATCTTGCTGGGCAGACTAGATGGACCATGCTAGTCTTTATCTGCCGTCATTTACTATGTTACTATGACCACGCTGCTGCCCTCCGATGGATCCCGGCTCACTTGCTCCCTGAACGTCGGGGTTGCCCACGAAGACCTGCCTTACCAAGCCGGCCAACTTTCCATGGTGTTTTACTCACTGTTTTCCCTGGAATGCCATGAGACTCTGTCTGTCTTTTTTTTTCAATTAAAGAGACAGCCGTTAAATATCAAACTTTGCACTGCAGCAGCAGCTAGCAGAGCAGGAACTCCTCAGCCCGACTTAGGCTTCAAGCAGGCAGCTTTCCTGGAGGAGGAATTTGGACCACTAGGTGTAACACCCCTTCAGCAGAACCTACCACTGATTTAACAGGTCAGCCTCTCAAAATAAAAGCTAGCCAGTCCTAATATTTGTCCTTAATATTTCCGTTTTTCTTTTTTCCCCCCCTAAAGTTCTAACAGTGGAGTCCAGACTACACAGAAACTCATCACCATCTATTGGAGACTGAGAATACTGGCATGGAAGGAGGAGCTCAGACAACTTTATACTGGCATTCTCAGTCTCCATCTGCTGGTAATGGGACATAACCCATGAGGCTGGACTGAACTAGAGGGACTATAAGGAAGGTCTTGTCTCACCAATCTCATATTTTTTGAAGGTGTGAATAAACAGGTAGATAAAGGTAAGCCATCTCGATTTTCAGAAAGCTTTTGACAAAGTCCCTCATGAGAGACTTGGGGGGAAAATTAAAAAGTCATGGGATAGGAGGCAATGTACTATTGTGGGTTAGGAACTGGTTGAAAGATAGAAAACAGAGAGTAGTGCTAAATGGCCATTTTTCTTTAGTGGAGTACCCCAGGTATCTGTGCTGGGCCCACTGTTTTTTAACGTATTTATAAATGACCTGGAAATGGGAATAAATGAGGTGATCAGATTTACAGATGATACCAAATTATTCAAAGTTGTTAAACAGAAGAGGATTGTAAAAAATTGCAAGAGGACCTTGATAAATTGGGAGACTGTGCATCCAGTTAGCAGTAGAAGGGGATAAAGTGGAATTGCTTAACAAATATTTGTTCTTTGTTCACAGATGAAGGGCCGGGAGCGAGGCAGGTGTTTTTATGAGGAGCTGATTAAACTAAAAGTAGACAAGGCAATGGGACTGGATGGGATACATCTAAGGGTGTTGAATAAACTTAGGGAAGTTCTGGTGGTTCAGCTGTCTGACTTTTTCAATGTTTCTTTAGAGTTGGGAGTGGTCCCAGAGGACTGGAGAAAGGCACATGTAGTTCTTTTGCACAAAAGCGGAAGTAAGGATGAGCTTGAGAACTACAGGCTGGTTAGTCTGACCTCTATGGTGAGTAAATGAATGGAAACACGGCTAAAACAGAGGATAGCGAGGTTTCTGGAATCCAGTGGAATGCCGGATCTGAGGCAGCATGGGTTTACTAGTTATCTCTTATCAGACAAATCAGATTTATTTCTTTGACTGAGTGACCAGAGAGTTGAATCGAGGGAGACAGCTAGATTTGGTATACTTAGATTTCAACTTATAAATAGACTGAGTGCCCCTGGGATGGGCCCTATAGCGACTGACTGGGTTACAGATTGTTTGAGTGAGAGGTGACGAAGAGTAAGTAGTAAATGGGATTCACCCTAAGGATAGGGTTATTACCATTGTTGTGCTGCAAGGATCAGTCCTTTTTCTGGTTCTTTTTAACATTTTATATAAGCAGTATTGCAGAAGGGCTGTTGGGTAATGTTTCCTTCTCTGGATGATAGCAAAATCTGAAATAGTGCAAGTATGTGTGAAGGTCTAGATAACATGAAGAGGAATCTAACAAAGAATGGTTGAGATTTTGGCAGCTAAGATTTAATGCTAAAACATGCAGGTCATGCATTTGGGCTGCAAGAACCCAAAGGAGCAGTGCAGTATTTATTATTTATTTATTTATTTATTTATTATTAACAATTCTTATATACCGCACTATTTACTATCAGCGCGGTTTACATTGAACAGAAACATCCGACAGCTTACATATGTCTGGTCATTACATTTAACAGGGAGTAGAAACTTGGAGAAACGGGGTAACTATACATCAGTGGTTCTCTTGAATAGGGAAACATGGTCAACTATATACATATATGGTACAACTATACAGGAAACTGCTTGTAATTTACATTGCGGGGTCGGCCTGTTGCGAGGGTCTGCCTGTTTGACTATTACTAATGTTGTTGTGGTGATCACTATTCGCTTGGGGATTATGCTCGGGGGCTGTTAATGAGATATTTAAGGAAGAGGAAGTGTTTTAGTGCCTTTCTGAACTGGCTCAAGTTTGGGATTGCTCTGATGTGTGCTGGTAAAGTGTTCCATAAGGTTGGGGCGCAGAGTCGGAAGGCTCTGTTAGCTGTTGATCTGGTGCATCTTGTGGTTTCCTTTGGGATAACTAGCATGTTCAACTCTGGCGAAGCACTTCTGTGCATGAAAGAAGAGCAGGACATGGGAGTGATCATATCTGATGGTCTTAAGGTGGCCAAACAGATAGAAAAGGTGATGGCAAAAGCCAGAAGTATATTTGGGTGCTTAGGGAGAGCGCTGGAAAAAGAAGGTGATAGTGTCTTTGCATACATCTCTGATGAGACTTCATTTGGAATACTATATGCACTTCTGGAGGTCTCACTTATATAAACATATAAAGAGGATAGAGTCAGTGCAGGTAGCAGCTTCTAAAATTGTCAGTGTTTTTTGTCATAAAGCATATGGAGACGATCTTTAAGATCTCAGTATGTATACTTTGAAAGTAAGGTAGGAGAGGGTGGAGATATGATAGTCATTTATGTTTATGTTTATGTTTATTAAAACTTTATATACCGCCCAATACAAAATAGCATCTGGGCGGTTTACAATACATAAAAGCATTTAAAAGGAAGACTGCGGAAAAAGAAACAGAAAAGAACGCCATAAAATCAAAGAACAGGGATAGAAACAGATAGCAGTCAGGGGATACAGAAAGCAGACATGAAGGGAAGGAAGGGAGCACATAGACAAAACAGAGAGGCTCAGGAAAGAGGAATTAGGAACTAACATAAGTTAACTAAGTAGGAGAAGAGGGTGGGGCTGGAAGGGGAAGGTTGAGGCAGACATGAAGGGAAGGGGAAGACATTGACAATACACAAGGTGCAGGAAGGAGGGTTTAAGGATTTGACATAATTAGTCCTGTGACGAAGAAGAGGACGGAACTGGAGGAGGGAGGTTAAAAGCAGAACAGAAACTGTGAGTTTTCAACTTGGCTTTAAAGGATTGATAGGAGGTCTCTAAACGTAGGGAGTGGGGGAGTGAATTCCAAAGCCTTGGACCGAGAAAGAAGAAAGCAGAAGATCGAGTTAGTTCTAAGTGTGCTTGAGAGGGAGGGGGAAGAAACATACGATTAGCGTGGATGGAACGTAGGGAGCGGTGAGGAGTATGAAGACGAACTTGATCAGCAAGATACAAGGGGACACCTGAGTGGATCACCCTGTGAACAAAGATAAGAACTTTAAATTGGAAACGAAAAGGAACAGGAAGCCAGTGATAGTGTATTAACAAGGGAGTGACGTGATCAAAACGAGAAGCGTGAGAAAGAATACGAACAGCAGTGTTTTGGACCTGTTGAAGATGACAAATTTGTGATTGGGGAAGCCCAGCAAGACAGACATTACAATAGTCAAGACGCGACATAACAAGGGAGATAAGCAGGGTGGCCAAAGAGGAAGGGGTAAGGAAGGGGCGTACAGTACGAAGTTGTCTGAAAGTAAAGAAAGAGCGCTTAACCACAGAAGAAATATGTTCTTTAAAAGACAGGGAGGAATCCAGAGTTACACCCAAGTACCGCATAGAAGAAACAGTGGGTATAGGTGCAGAGGAAAACGTTGGGGAGAGGTTGGGTGGGGAAGAACCAAAGGTGAACCAGATAGCTGATGTTTTTGCGAGGTTAATGTGCAGAAAGTTGGTCGAAAGCCAGGAGGCAACGGAAGAGAGACAGGAGTTAAAGGCAGTGATGTCAGGTGCAGCAGAGTCAGTGTGAAAGAGGAGAAAGATGTTGTCAGCGTAGAAGTGGGCAGAGACACCGTGCTGTTGAATAAGAAGAGCAAGGGGGGCCAGAAACACATTAAAGAGAAGGGGAGCAAGAACAGAACCTTGGGGAACACCACATGAAAGGGGGGTTGAAGGTGAAGACCCAGAACCAGTGTGAACCGAGAAGGAGCGACTAGACAGGAAGGAGTGAAACCAACGGAGGACCCGGCCAGAGAGGCCGGCATCTTGAAGACGAGATAGGAGAGTGCGATGATCAACCAAGTCGAAAGCGGCGGAGAGGTCTAGTGAAACAGCAAGAGAGAGCAAACCACGGTCATGAGCAATGTGCAGATCGTTGAGGAGGGAAAGAAGAACAGATTCTGTGCTGTGACCTGGGCGAAAACCGGATTGACGGGGGTGAAGAGTGAAAGAAACCTCAAGGTGAGAAGAGAGTTGAGAGAAGACTAGTTTTTCCAAAAGTTTAGAGAGAAAAGGGAGGTTGGAGATGGGGCGCCAGCTGGAGGGAGAGGAAGGATTAAGGGAGCTGTTCTTCAGAATAGGACGGACAGAGGCATGCTTCCAAGGGGAAGGAAAAGTACCAGAAGAAAGACTAGAGTTAAACAGTGAAAGAATAAAGGGAGACAGAGCAAGAGAGGGCTCAAGTAACCAAGCAGAAGGAATGGGATCAGCGGGGCAAGAGGTTTTACGGGTAGACAAAAAGACCTTAGAGAGAATAGTGGGAGTGATAGGCTCAAAGGAAGACCAGTGATGTGAGAGAGGAGGAAGGGTGGAGGGGGAAGCGAGCGGAGTAGGAGAGGGGGGTGTCACAGAGGGGGGAGGGGATAGGGGAGGGGGGCAAGAAGGAAAAGAAAGACGAAGAGACTGAACTTTAGAAACAAAGAAAGTAGCCAGAGAAGAGGGATCTGGGATAGAAGGAGCGGAAGAAGGGGTAGGGGAGGAATGAAGAGTGGAAAGAGAACGGAGGATGGAATGTAATTGGCGGGAGGAATTTGTAGAAGTGGTGATAAGATTTGAAAAATAAGTCTGTTTGGCGGAATGAAGGAGGGAACGGTAATGACGGTGAGCAGAATGGAAGGAAGCTAAGGTAGAAGGGTCTGGGTGTTTACGCCATATACGCTCAGCTCGGCGAAGATACCTACGGTGAAGAAAAAGTCCTGAGTGAAACCAAGGGTGACGAGTAGAACGGTAGGGACGACGGGAGGGTTGTAGAGGGGCAATGGTATCGAGGGCAGTAGAAAGGTATAAATGCATATGAGACAGGCCTCTATCAATTGAAAGGAAGCTCTGCAACAAAGGATCATTAGGATGAAGGTGAAAGGGGATTGACTTAGAAGTAATCTAAGGTAGTATTTCTTTACAGAAAGAGTGGAATAGCCTCCCAGAAGAGGTGGTGGAGCCAGGACTATATCTGAATTCAAGAAGGCATGGGACAAAAACAGAGGATCTCTAAGGGAAAGGAAGGACTTGTAAGCTTAGCAGTTGCTTTGAATGGGCAGACTGGATAGGAGGATAGCCTTTATCTACAGTCATTTGCTGTGCTTGTATGGAGAACAGCAATATTAAGCGCTTTGATTTAGGGCAAAAGAAAATGCTGTCCTAATTCAACTGCTTGCTTATATGTATAGTGGCCGAACATCACAGCTCTGCACATAGCAGCAAGTGGCAAGTGCTTTGCATATGTATTCAGCATTGCTGCCTGTCTGACTAGGTGCCATCTGGCTTGGGTTGCTGAATATACGTATTGTTTTAAATACCAAGACCAGCATTTTAAAAAATGCCCTTACCTCTGTGGCTCACTACTGACTGGAAGAAATGCCAGTATAGAACAATAAAATCGTCATAACAAAGTTAGTCGTAACAAAAACAAAAACAATGCAGGAATACAACAATGCAACAAAACAAACTCATAACATTGGATTATGTCAACCAAATATACCACACAGTCTGAATTGGATCTGGCAATAGATCATAAAAGCAGACAAAACAAAAATAAAAAAAACTCCAAACTAGGCTCAGAAAACAAAAAAAAACAAAAAACAAAACACAAACTGTGAGAGGCAGAGAAAGAAATACCAAGTGGAGCTGTCGTGATGTACATACAATAGAGGAAAAAAGACCTCAGCCACCTCTCCTACCAATATATTCAGAGAGGATGAGCCAACCGAAGGGCAAACCAAACAGACAGGTGCCACAATTAACGAACTGTGCTCAAAAGACATCAGTGGTCAGAAAAAAAACCCTCTATTAATGGGGTATTAAACAGTATCCAAAATGTTCCAAAAAAAAAAAAAGAACCCCCAAACAGCTCAGATCGGTAATAACTTCCCTGTAGCATCAGCAGCCATAAGTCACCAGCCTAAAACAGCAGCATGAATGAAAAACTTGAAAACAGCAACAGCAAAAAGTAGAAATGTTGAAGAAACGTAGCATAGAGTCTGCAAAGTCAGCAAGGCAGCGTGATGAAAAACAGAAAAACTGCAATCCAGAACCCCAACACCGGGTGTTTCGCTAAACGGCTTCTTCAGGGAGCTCAAAAGGTCAGCGACGTTACTGTAATGCATAAAAAAAGAAAAACTCACAGATTAAACTAAAAGCAACATTAAAAGAATCAAAAAAAGAAGAGTGGAGGAGTGGCCTAGTGTTTGGGGCAAGGTACTTCAGGCCGGAAGGTCGGGGGTTCAAATCCCACTAGAGGACAGCAACCTTGGGCCGGAAGGACACGGGTTTCTAGTCCCACAGATGCTCCTCGTGGTCTTGGGCAAGCCACTTAACTCTCCTTTGCCCGTGTTCCCTGTAAAATAGTTATCTCCAAGTTATAATGCCCTGTTCAATGTAATTTCAGTTTGTTCAATGTAAACCGCCTTGATATCATGAAAGGCAGTATATAAGAAATGTAAAATAAATAATAAATAAATAATAAGAAGAAAGAAAAACCAGCACACCCACCCAAAGTAGAAATGTATACAAAAGGAGTGATGTCAGACCCGCTGCTAAAACCACCGACACAGGAAGCAGAAATAAAATGCCAGAACATGCGCATTAAAAAAGGGGCTTCCTTCATGATGTCAGAGAGGGCTCCCAAACCTCCCGGCAGGCACAAAACAAAGAAGCTGTAAGCCCAAGATGGGAGCTGCCGAAAAGCTAGCAGCAGGAACACACCATACAGGAGAATACCCCTAAAAATAAGGGAATCCCTGTGCTCCAGAAAATGGGTGGTGTGTCAGCCATACAAAGAAACTGAACAAAAGAAGCAATGCACTTCATAAGGCAAAACAGGAAATGCATGAAAAAAAACACCTAGCCCACTCAGACAACAAAAAAAATCAAAAATCAAAAACAAGTTCTCCATTCAATGGAATCATTCAAACCACCTGGTGTCACTGTGTTCAAACAAAAAATCCAACACTGTTCTAAGCGAGTCAGAGTCTTATTCCAATCACCACCATATAGTGAGGGTAAACAATGAGTAATCACCAGACATCTTAGATCTTCAAAACAATGACAAAAGAATTGACAATGTTTAACTAATGGAGCACCCTCAACCAAGATGGCGAGTCGACTCTTGTGCTCCACAAGATGTATTCGTAGCACCCATTTGGTCTTCCCAACATAACCCAAACCACAAGGGCATAAGATCAAATATACCACACTATTGCAAGTAGTAGTATGATGCAAATAATATGTCTGATGATTATATTGAAAACATTGACAAGTCTTCATCATAAAACTACTACTACTACTACTATTTAGCACTTATAGAGTGCCACGCATGCAGCGCTGAACAGCTGACCTACAGGAGGCAGCAAGTAAACAAGAGACAGTCCCTGCCCATCAGAGTCAAGCTCATCTGAGCTTACAATCTAGTCAGAACATACAGAACATTGGTCGGTTTAGTGCAAGGTGTGGTATGGTTTATATAGTTTAGTCATGAGAGTTGACACAGGTTTAAGGTAAAATAAGGATAGAAGTCAGGATCTGAAAGAGATGGTGAAGAGGTGGGTCTTCATCCTGGATTTGAAGAGGGCCAGGGAGGATGCCTGGTGTACAGACACAGGCAGGTTGTTCCAGGCGTGAGGTGCAGCAAGGTGAAAGGAGCGAAGTCGAGAGTTAGTGGTACGGGTAAAAGGCATAGATAAAAGTAATTTTCTAGTGGAGCGCAGGTTCCAAGAGGGAATGTAGGGAGAGATAAGAGATGAGAGGTATTGAGGGGCCATGGAGTGAAAGCTTTTGTAGGTCAGTAGGAGAAGTTTGAACTGGATGCGGAATTGGACAGGGAGCCAGTGAAGTGACTTGAGAAGAGGCGTAATGTAGGCATGGTGAGGCTGGCAGAGGATTAGTCGAGCAGCGTGATTTTGTATGGATTGAAGGGGAAGGAGGTGGCTGACAGGGAGACCAATAAGGAGTTGGTTGCAATAATTGAGACGAGAGGAGACCAAGGAGTGGACAAGTGTCTTGGTGGTGTGTTCAGAGAGGAAGGGGCGGATTATGCCAATGTTGTAGAGGAAGAAGCGGCAGGTCTTGGCTACAAGCTTGGATATGAGCGGAGAAGGAGAGAGAGGTGTCAAAGGTAACCCCTAGGTTGCGGGTCAAGGGAACAGGAAAAATAATAGCTCCGTCCACAAGGACTGAGAAAGGGGGAAGAGGAGGGGAAGAGTTGGGGGGAAAGACAAGGACTTCAGTCTTGGCCATGTTCAATTTCAATCGGCGATGAGACATCCAGGCAGCGATGTTGGAGAGGCAGGCAGAGATCTTGGACTGGGTTGCTGGAGAAATATCGGGTGTAGAGAGGTAGATTTGGGAGTCATCGGCATAAAGATGGTACTGAAAGCCGTGGGAGGAGATAAGCGCACCAAGGTCTTGGGTGTAGAGAGAGAAAAGGAGGGGGCCCAAGATGGATCCATGGGGCACCCTACGGGGAGCGGGGTCGGGGAGGAGGAGGAGCCGCCAGAGCATACATTGAATGAGTGATGGGAGAGGTAGGAGGAGAACCAGGAAAGTATGAGGTCCTTGAAGCCGAGGGAGGAGAGTGTGGTGAGGAGAAGATTGTGGTCAATGGTGTCAAAGGCAGCAGAAAGATCAAGAAGGATGAGGATAGAGTAGAGGCCCTTAGATTTGGCCAGGAACAGGTCGTTCGAGATTTTTGCGAGGGCCGTTTCAGTGGAGTGTAAGGGGCGGAAGCCGGATTGTAGAGGGTCAGGGAGGGCCTGGGAGGTGAGGAAGTCAAGGCAGCAGTGGTGGACTGCTCGTTCTAGCAGTTTGGATATGAAGGGATCCTGGAGATGGGTCGATAGTTAGAAGGGCATGTGGGATCGAGTGATGGTTTCTTGAGGAGGGGTGTGACAACAGCATGTTTGAAGTCAATGGGGATAGTTGCAGTGGAGAGTGAGAGGTTGAGGATGTGAGAGATGGGGGGACAATGGTAGGGGAGATAGGGTGTAGGAGATGGGTGGGGATAGGGTCAGAAGAACAGGTGGTGGGTTTGGAGGAGGTGAGAAGGAGTGTGGTTTCTTCAGAGATCGGGGGGAAGGAGGAGAGGGTAGCAGAGGAAGTTCGAATGGGGGGAGAATTGGGGAGGGGGGAAGATGAGGGGGTGGGGAATTGGAGGGTAATCTTATGGATTTTGTCGTGGAAGTAGTCGGCTAGGGTTTGGGCAGAAAGGGAGGGCGGGACCGGGGGCGAAGGGACCTTGAGGAGAGAATTGAGGGTATTAAGGAAACGGTGAGGATCAGAGGTAAGGGAGTTGGTCAGGTGGATGTAGTAGTCTGGTTTGGCAAGTTTTATGGCTGACTGGAAGGAGCCAAGCATGAATTTGAAGTGTAGTATGTCCTCCGGGGAACGGGATTTGGACCAAGCATGCTCGGCGGAATGTGTGCAGGTGCATAGATAGCAGGTTGTGGGCGAAAGCCAGGGCTGGGGAGTAGATCGTTTGACTGGATGTGGGGTGGGTGGGGCAAGAGTGTTAAGAGCTGAGGATAATATAGCATTGTAGGAGGATAAGATGGAGGAAAGAGAAGAGGAGATGGTGGAGGAGAGAGTCAGGGGATCAATATTGTAAAGGTTTCTAAATAAGTCGGAGGAGACAGGACGAGGTTGAGATGGCGGAAGCTGAAGAGTAGAGGTTAGAAGGTGATGGTCAGATGAGGAAAGGATTGAGTTGCGGAAGTTAGAGGACGAGGAATTCATAAAGAGTATTATTTATTTATTTTATTTATTTACATTTCTTATATACCGCGCTATTAAAATCAGTGTGGTTCACAGTGAACAGAACAATGCTACAATGCGACAACGACACAATGCGCTTACAGAGAACAGGGTAATAGCTTAGGGGAGAACTTGGGAGAAACTATATACAGTTCATTTTACAGAGCTACATGGTATTCATAGTTGAAACAGGTTTGATGGTGTTGAAAATCTGTACCAGGGGTGGGCAGATTAACCATTCTCCCGTTGAGTAAGATTGTTGGAACAGTTAGAACGGGGGGTCAGGGGGTATTAGGTCAAGGCAGTGGCTGTGTAGGTGGGTGGGGGCGATGGAGCAGAGTTGGAGGTCGTACGAGGAGATGAGGGCGAGGAACGTTGAGGCATGGGGGTCAGAGGGGTTGTCAACATGAATGTTGAAGTCGCCAAGAATAAGAGTGGGGGAAGGTGGAGAGCCAGGAGTCGAAGTCGGTAAGGAAGGTTGATAGGTATTTGAAGGGAGGGACGATAAATAACAGCAACACGGAGGGGAAGTGGTGTGAGGAGGCGAATGGAGTGGACTTCAAAGGAGAGGGGGGAGGGTGACAGGTAGCAGAAGAGGTTGGAATTTGCAGGAGGGAGAAAGTAGGAGACCAACACCACCACCACGACCAGTAGATCAAGGTGTGTGGGAGAACTGGTAGCCCCCATAGCAGAGAGAAGCAATGGATGCGGTGTCTTCAGGGGGGAGCCAGGTCTCGGTAAGGGCAAGGAGGTGCAGGGCATTAGAGATAAAGAGGTCGTGAGTGAAAGGAAGTTTGAAAACGGGAGAGCAGAGGGGGAAGGAAAGGGATATGGATAAGGTTAGATAAGTTATGGGAGGATTTCTTGTCAGAGTAACGTGAGACTTTATTTCTAGAGAAGTGCAGAGATTTAGAGGGACCAGGGCGCGGGTGGATAAGTCTGGGTGTGTGTGCCCTCCAAGAGTGATTTGAGGGGGTGGGGAAGTGAGGGGTGCGTGAGGGGTGAGATTGATAGTAACAGATAGGTTATATGGGGATTTCTTTTTGGGGATGAGGCTGGGGTTGCTATCTCTGTAAAAGAGATTGGGGGATGAGTGAGGGAGGGAGGAAGGGGGGAGTAGCAGGATGTGGATGAGGTTAGATAGGTTATATGGGGATTTCTTTTTGGGGATGAGGCTGGGGTTGATATCTCTGTAAGAGAGATTGGGGGATGAGTGAGGAAGGGGGGAGTAGCAGGATGTGGATGAGGTTAGATAAGGTGCGTGAGGAACTCTTTTTAGTGTGAGGAAGAAATCGAGGGGGGCCAGGGTTGGGGTTGATGTTACCTGATGAGAGAAGGAGAAGGAGTAGTAGAGAGCGTGGTAAAGCAGAAATGGTACGGCGGAAACGAGGGTGGGGTTAGCTTAGAGAGAGAGGGGTTGGTTGAATACGGGGGATGATGTGCTGAAGCTCAAGAGCAGATGCAAGATAGGAGGACAGAATGGAGGGTGACGTGAGGAAGGTAGGGGGAGTTAGGGGGGAGTGGAGGGAGGGTGATGGTAGGAGGGGAGGCAGTTGGGGAGGATGAGGAAGAGAAGGATAATGTGATGTGGGGCCATGGCAATGGGCAGCAAGTTCTATGCAAGCAATGGGCAGCAATACTATGCAGGTAGTGGGTGGCAGATCAGTGCAAACAATGGATAGCAGTACTATGCAAGCAATGGGTAGCAGTTCTTTGCAAACAATGGGTAGCAGTTCTGTGCAAACAATGGGTAGCAGTACAGTGCAAACAATGGGTAGCAGTTCAGTGCAAACAATGGATAGCAGTACTATTCAAGCAATGGGTGACAGTTCTATGCAAACAATGGGTAGCAGTTCTATGCAGACAATGGGTAGCAGTTCTATGCAGACAATGGGTAGCAACACTGTGCAAACAATAGGTAGGCATACTATGCAAACAATGGGTAGCAATACTATGCAAGCAGTGGATAACAGTTCTATGCCCACCAATGGGTAGCAGTACGATGCAGGCAATGGGAGCAATACTAAGCAAGCAGTGGGTAGTAGTGCTATGCAGGCAGTGGGTAGCAGTACAGTGCAGGCAGTGGGTAGCAAGTTCTAAGTGGGTAATGGGAGGAAGATCAATGCCAGCAGTGGGAAGCAAGACAAAGGAGAGTTACTTGAAAGTACCGGGGTGGAGCTCGTGAGATGGTTGGGTCAGGAGGCGATGTGTGGAGGAGTGATTGAGTCTGCTCTGCCCGGCAGCGTTTGTGAGTGCCTTTGCCTCATTCTAAAACATCTTCCGAACCTGAAGCAGGTTGTTCAGAAGGAGCTGAGTCATCTGAATATTCAAAAGATACATGATGTGGTTTTCTACGATCTGGTTGCATCCATACATAGACAAAGCCAGTCTTGTAATCTGTATCGTCTCTGTGTAACTTGGACTGCTTAAATTTCTTAATATCTTGATGAAAGGATTCCATCTGGGATTGTAGACATAACTATAAACTGAAGACATCTTCATGTTCAGTGGCTTTGAGGGCGGCTATCTTCTGATCAATTTCCTTGCCTGTTGCCTCATTAAATGATTTTGTGGCATTGACCGTCAAGACCATCAAGTCAAGTGAGCATTTATTAAGGATTCTATTCCAATTCTCTATAAAATCATTATCCTCAACAAATAATTGTGGCTGTTTCTTTAAATAGAAACCATGAGGAACCTGTTGTCTACGAATGTATTCCAATAATGTGGCATGATGTAATTCAGTTCTCACTTGACATTTCCATAATTTCTGCAGTGTAATCCAAGAAGCATGTGCATCCGAGGTCTCTATAGGATCAAAGCACGTTGGTTCTTTTAACAGTTCTTGTACTTGATCCACAGAAAATGTTAAGGTTTCTCGCCAAATAGGAGAAACTGATTCCATAGTAACACTATATAACAAAGCTATTCCTCAAGGAGCCAAAAAACTGATGAAACAAAAAGAAAAAAACTCCAAACTAGGCTCAAAAAACAAAACGCAAATAAACTGTGAGAGGCAGAGAAAGAAATACCAAGTGGAGCTGTCAAGATATACATACAATAGAGCAAAAAAAGACCTCAGCCACCTCTCCTACCAATATATTTAGAGAGGATGAGCCAACCAAAGGGCAAACCAAACAGAGACAGGTGCCACAATTAACGAACTGTGCTCAAAGGACATCAGTGGTCAGAAAAAAACCTCTATAAATGGGGTATTAAACAGTATACAAAATGTTAACCCCCCCCCCTCAAACATATCAGATTGGTAATAACTTCCCTGTAGCATCAGCAGCCATAAGTCACCAGATGATAAAAGCAGGCATTGCTCAAGCAAACGAAACCAATGCCTGCTCTGCATAGACTTTCCTTGCTTATTATGGTACTGTCCTCTGCTTGCACTATGAGATGCCCTATGTCTTGTGAATGATTCCCTGAGAAGTCCTGTCCCATGCTTGCACTATGAGGTGCCCTATGTCTTGTGACTTGTTCCTTAAGAAGTCCTTTCCTGTGCTTGCACTATGAGGTGCCCTGTGTCTTATGAATTATTCCCTGAGGCATCCTGTCCCATGCTTGCACTATGAGACGCCCTATGTCTTGTGACTTGTTCCTTGAGGAGTCATGTCCCATGCTTGCACTGTGAGTTAGGGCATATCAACAGAGCGGTTTCAATAAAGACAAAAGTAATCCAAATGCCCTTAAGTACAGACGAGACAGAACTTAAAGATTCTAAATTACCCCTCTCTACTGATAACCAGATTAATATGAAAAAAATACAGCCTCTAAAATGCTTGTATGCAAATGCTAGAAGTCTAAAAAATAAGACGGGAGAGTTAGAATATATAGCAGCAAATGAGAAGTTAGATATGATTGGTATCTCAGAGACATGGTGGAAGGAGGACAAGCAGTGGGGCACTATGATACCTGGGTATAAATAATATCGCGATGATAGAGTAGATGAAATTTGTGGAGAGGTTGTGCTCTATGTTGGAGAGGGCATTGAGTCACACAGGATTAAAGTTTTGAAGGAAACAAAATACACTGTAGAATCTCTATGGATTGAAATTCAATGTAAAAAAGATGAAGACGAAGGCAATGGCAGTGGGTGTGTACTTTCGACAGCCTGGCCAGAATGAACAAATGGATGATGAAATGCTCAAAGAAATCAAGGAAGCTAACAATATTTACAGAACAGTAATAATAATGGATGATACCAATTACCCCGGTATCGAATGGGTCACTGTCACAGCAGGACATACAAAGGAGATGCATTTTCTAGATGAAATAAGACTGCTTCTTGGAGCAGCTAGTTCATGAACCGACAAAAGGGGAAGCCATTTTGGACCTAGTCCATCGTGGAACGCAAGATCTGGGGCAAGAGATAAGGGTGTTGGGGGCCACTTGGTGGCAATAGTGATTATATAGGGACTTAAAAACCTACCTGTTTATAGAACATTTTGGTCACTCAGACAACCTTACATATTCCCAAAAAACATAACGAACTAACAAACAAGCTCAAAAGCTACTTCAACAGACTAAACGCGTACTGTCACAAAAAACTGCCTTTGCAATGATATTGTATATAGTTCTCTGTATATAGTTTGAACATGTTAGATATTAAATGTATATAGTTCCAATGTTTAATGTAAAAGTTATGTTTATGTTTGATGTAAACTGCCTCTGATCACAGGAAGAGGCGATATATAAAACTTTGTTAAATAAATAAATTCATTAATTCATTAAAATAATCTGTAATACCTGAAGATTGGAGGATGGCCAATGTAACTCCATTTTTTAAAAAGGGTTCCAGGGATGATGTGGGAAACTACAGAGCGGTGAATCTGACGTCAGTACTGGGAAAAATGGTAGAAACCATTATAAAGAACAAAATTACTGAACATGTACATAGTCATGGCATAATGGGAGACAGCCAAAATGGCTTTAGCCAAGGAAGGTCTTGTCTTACTAATCTGTTATGCTTTTTTTGAAGGTGTGAATAAACAGGTAACAAAGGTGAGTCAGTTGATGTAGTGTATCTGGATTTTCAGAAAGCCTTTGACAAGGTCCCTCATGAGAGACTCTTGGTGAAATTAAAAAGTCATGGAATAGGAGACAATGTACTATTGTGGCTCAGGAACTGGTTAAAAGATAGAAAGCAGAAGGAAGGACTAAATGGCCAATTTTCCCAATGGAGAAATGAATAGTAGAGTACCCCAGGCATCTGAGCTGGGTCCGCTGCGTTTTAGCATATTAGTAAATGACCTGGAAATGGGAATAACTATGGTTCTCCAGGACCAAGCAGGAAGTCAGTCCTCACTTATGGGTGACGTCGGCGCCGACGGAGCCCTCGCGGAGCAATTTTCCCCCAGCTTTCAAAGAAAGCCTTTGGGAATTGCAGCGCGCATGCGCGGTAGTCTTCCCGCCCGAAGGTGCCATCTTAGCCAGTCTTCTTTTTTTCCGCGGAGCCCTACAGACGTCCCCGTCTTGTCCCCGCGAAAAAGTTGATTTTCCTCTGTATTTATCCTTTTTTCTTTCGGTTCGACGCCGGTCGTTTTCCCGCCCGGACTCGCGACGCCGGTCTCGAGTCCTCTAACGGTTTTTCGGTTTTTTCTGACTTAGTCAGCTTTCGTTTCGTTTTTTCCCTGGCAGCCCGGTCCTTTGACCTCGCAGGGGCCCTTTTTCCCCCGATGGCTGCCAGTGGCTTTAAGCGGTGTGGTCGGTGTGACCGAAATATGTCACTCACCGACTCACACGACCTTTGCCTCCGCTGCCTGGGCCCAGATCACGAGGAACTGATCTGTGGGCCCTGCAGCAAACTGTCCTCGAAGGCGTTGAGAAGTCGGCGGCATCAGCGCGAAAGAATCTTCGCTGACCCCAGCCGTACCCGGACCTCGTCGGAGGCCTCACTGTCGAAAGGCTCCAGTTCGGACCGTCGACGGAGCTCCTCCGACCGGGGTTCTCCCTCCGGGGACCATCGACGGAAGGAAAAACCCGCGAGGGCGGCGTCGGTGGACGCTCCTGGCTCCGCGAGGGCCAGGTCGCATAGCCCCGACAGCCGCCCCGGGTCCTTGGAGAAGGAACACCTCCCGAAGCGACCTCGCCTGGAGTCGGAGATGCCTGCCCGGGTAAGTCCTGTTGTCCTTCTGGACTCGCCTCCGCGTCAGCCGACGTCGGGCCCGACGCCGTCGGGGCCCGAGTCGGGGGCTGCTGGGTCGCCTGAGCTCGGACTCAGGTTGACGGCCTTGGAGAGCAGATTGTCTGCCTTCATGGACCAGCAGTGGGCACTGCTCGCTGGCTTCGCTGGCGTCGCTGCCCCGACCGCCGGGACGTCGACGTCCAAGTCGACCCCGGAGACCGAGCCGATCCTCGAGTCGATGAGAACTCGAGTCGATCCTCGGTCGAGGTCGCCCTCGGCCTCCCGTTCGGGACCGAGGTCGCCGACGCCGACTCCCTCGGCGTCGGGGCGGCTGCCGCCGCACCCTGCCCGAGCCGACCCCACCGAGTCCTCGTCGGAGTCGGTCTGGGAGTCTGAGGAGGAAGAGTCACCTGATTCTTTCCGGACTCGGTGTGTCCCATCGGACTCTCCGGAGTCCGAGCCTCGGAAGCAGTCCCCCCCGGAGGATGCCCGGTTCTCGGATTTCGTTAGGGATATGGCCAAGGCTTTGGCCTTCCCTGCGGACCCCGAGGAGGAGCCTCGAGCCGAAGAGCTCGACGCCCTCCAGTATGACTCTCCCGCGAGGGAGCACTTTACTGTGCCGGTTCCTCCTATGCTGGAACGACTACTCTTCCGCATGTGGGAGAGTCCGGCCTCCTCGCCGGTCCTGAGCAAGCGGGTCGATTCTATCTATCGAGTCCGCAAGAGCCCTGGCTTTCAAAAGGCGCAGTTGCCACACCATTCCATGGTAGTGGAATCGGCCATGCATCGTCTTAAGAGCCAGAAGATGCACTCCTCGGTGCCTCCTGGAAGGGAGGCCCGTAACCTGGATGGCCTTGGCAAAAAGTGCTTCCAGGGCTCTATGCTCGCCTGTCGTGTCCAGACTTACCAGCTCTACATGGGCATGTATCTCAGGGATCTGGCTAAAGAGCTAGCCGGCTTCTCCGCTGGTTTGTCCGAGGAACCCTTGCGGAGGTTCCTAGCCTTGTCCACAGGTATTCGGGAATGCTCAAAGTTCATGTCCCGAGCAGCCTATGATGGCTTTGAAGCCTCGGCTCGAGTAGCCGCAGCCGGCATCGGTGCCCGCCGACAGGCTTGGCTTCAGTCGTCCGACCTTGAGCCCTGGGTACAGGACAAGTTGGTCGATGTCCCCTGCCGAGGCGAAAACCTCTTTGGCAAGCCCATGGCGGAAAAGGCTGCACAAATTGAGACTGAGACTCTCACCAGGACCAGGCTTTCTAGGAAGACCTCCGCCCCTTCCCAGAAAAAGAAGGGCTCGGGAAAAAAGACCTTTTACCCGAGGAAGGCGGCTGCCTACAAACAATACCCCCATTATCAGGCCCCTGCAGCTCCCCAACAGGGCCAGCAGGCCAAGGGACGGGGTAACGGGTCCCGTAGGCAGCAAGCCCCCAAGCCTGCGCCACCAGCCCCTGCTCAGCAGGGTGGGGGTTTTTGACTCGCTCAGCATAGCCTCTCCCCCCCGCTGGTTCCCCCCAGCACCGGAGGCCGGCTGGTTCACTTCGCCGACAGGTGGTCCAGCATCACCGCAGATGCCTGGGTGCTTCAGGTCGTGCGAGAGGGCTACCTTCTCCACTTCCATCAGGTCCCTCCCTCCTATTTTCCGGGAGAGCCTCCGCGCCCCCCTCTGCACAGGGAGTTGCTCCTTCAGGAGTTAGCAGGTCTTCTGCAGGATCAGGCGGTGGAACCGGTGCCACACCACCTGAGAGGTCAGGGCTTCTATTCAAGGTATTTTCTGATACCAAAGAGAACAGGAGGCCTCCGACCCATCCTGGACTTGCGCAACCTCAACAAGTTCCTTGTGCGGGAGAAGTTCAAAATGCTTACCCTTGGAATCCTTCTGCCCTACCTCCAGCAGGGAGATTGGCTATGCTCCTTGGATCTAAAGGATGCTTACACGCACATCCTCATCCACCCAAGCCACCGACAATACCTAAGGTTTGTGGTGGCAGGAAATCATTACCAGTACAGAGTACTGCCCTTCGGCCTGTCCTCCGCACCGCGAGTCTTCACAAAATGTCTCGCGGTCGTGGCGGCCCATCTCCGGCTTCACGGCCTCTATGTTTTTCCGTACCTCGACGACTGGCTCATCAGAGCAGCATCCGCTCAGGAGGTCACCACCGCCACGTGCCGCACGGTGACTCTGCTGCAGCACTTGGGCTTTGTCATCAACTTCGCAAAGTCCACTTTGCTCCCCTCACAGGATCTCGAGTTCATCGGCGCAAGGCTGCACACCCCTCAGGCGCGAGCGTACCTACCGCTCGACAGGGCTCAGCGGCTCATGGACCTAGCCGACCGCTTTCGCAGCCAGCCCCTGGTCTCCGCCAGGCGCTTCCTGAGACTGCTCGGCCATATGGCTTCCACCGTCCATGTGACCCCCAATGCCCGCCTGAATATGCGGCCTGCTCAGTGGTGTCTCCGCCAGCAGTGGCGACAGGCCACGGGCGGCCTAGCAGACCTGGTGCGCGTCTCCGAGCCGCTGGTCTCGTCTATCCGGTGGTGGCTCCGGCAGCCGAACCTGGTATTGGGAATGCCTTTCCAGTCACCTCAGCCGACCCGGGTGCTGACCACCGATGCATCCCTCCTGGGCTGGGGAGCCCATTGCCAAGAGGCACGTACTCAGGGCCTCTGGACCAAGTGGGAGTCTGCTCAGCAGATCAACTTCCTGGAGCTCAGGGCGATCCGCCTAGCTCTCAAGGCCTTCTCCCACCTGACCTCCCAACAGTCCGTCCTTGTCCAGACGGACAATCAAGTTGCCATGTTCTACGTGAACAAGCAGGGGGGCACGGGCTCCTTCCTCCTCTGCCGGGAGGCACAGAAGCTCTGCTCTTGGGCCGTCAGTCACGGCATTCTCCTCAAGGCAGTTTATCTCCCGGGCCAAGAAAATTGCCTGGCGGACAAACTCAGCAGGGTCCTCCAGCCGCACGAGTGGCGTCTGGACCCCTTGATCGTTCAGAAGCTCTTCCTCAGGTGGGGCCTCCCCACAGTGGATCTCTTTGCCAGTCCTCACAACCGGCAGCTTCCTCGCTTCTGCTCTCGTCAGCCTCACCCCCTTCGGGTGGCGGCGGACGCCTTTCTGATCTCATGGTCGGGGAGCCTTCTGTACGCTTTCCCTCCCATCCCGTTAGTCTCTCGGACCCTTTTCAAGGTTCTCCGAGACAAAGCTTTCGTGATCCTGGTGGCCCCTCGCTGGCCCAGGCAGCCGTGGTTTCCGCTCTTGCTGCAACTGGCGGTGGAGGATCCAATCCCTCTGGGGGTGCAACCGGATCTCCTCACCCAGGATCAGGGGTCCCTACTGCACCCCAACCTCAGGTCTCTCAACCTCATGGCCTGGCTGCTGAGAGGGTAGTCCTTGCTCCTCTCCTCTTGCCGGCAGAGGTGGAGGAGGTCGTCTTGGCTTCGCGGCGGCCTTCTACCCGCAAATGCTACGCCCTTAAATGGCGTCGCTTTGCAGTCTGGTGTACCCAACAGTCTCAGGATCCCTTCTCCTGCCCGGTGTCGGTGATCTTACAGTACTTGCTACACCTCTCTAATCTGGGACTTAAGTCCAACTCCGTCAAAGTTCACCTCAGTGCTCTTTCCGCACATCATGTGCCGGTGGACGGCAGACCTCTCTCCAACGACCCTCTCGTAGCGAGGTTTCTCCGAGGTCTCCTACTACTTAAACCACCTCTGCGCCCGCCAGCGCCTGACTGGGACCTGAATGTGGTTTTGCAGCGGATCACCTGTCCGCCTTTTGAACCTATGGCTACCTGCTCTCTCCGTTTTCTGTCTTGGAAAACGCTGTTCTTGATAGCCCTCACTTCCGCTAGGCGCGTAAGTGAATTACAGGCCCTCGTGTCTGATCCCCCCTACACTCGGTTCTACAAGAATAGGGTAGTCCTACGGACTCACCCAAAGTTTCTGCCTAAAGTGGTCTCCCCTTTTCACTTGAATCAGGAGGTGGTACTTCCAACCTTCTTTCCCAGACCACACTCCAGCCGAACTGAGACGGTCCTCCATACCCTGGACTGTAGAAGGGCGTTGAACTTCTACCTTGACCGTACGCGGGAGCACCGTAAAGCTGCGCAGCTTTTTGTGTCCTTTGACCCCAATAAATTGGGGCTCCCGGTCTCCAAGCGTACTCTGTCCATCTGGGTTGCGGACTGTATCTCTTGGGCTTATGGGGCAGCCGGACTCTCCTTAGAAAGTCGAGTCACGGCTCATTGCGTTCGGGCAAAGGCCACGTCAGTGGCTTACCTCCGCTCTGTTCCGCTGGCAGACATCTGCCGGGCCGCTACTTGGTCTTCGAGCCAGACTTTTGCGGTCCATTACTGTCTCGAGAGGGAGTCCCGTAGGGACAGTGCTTTCGGACAGGCAGTCCTCCGTAATCTCTTTGAGGTCTGAGCAACTCCTACCCTCCATCCCGGATGTGGGCTACCGGTGGGTGATAATTCAGCGAAGATTCTATCCTTCTGTGCTGCTGAGCTAGAGGGAGCTCATTTTTGTGCTTAGGGTCTCCGGTAGCCTTGAGCTTGGGAGTCCCATAAGTGAGGACTGACTTCCTGCTTGGTCCTGGAGAAAGCGTAGTTACTCACCTGTAACAGGTGTTCTCCAGGAGCAGCAGGAATCAGTCCTCACTACCCTCCCTCCTCCCCTTGGAGTTGCAATCGTCTGCTTATGTTCTTTTTGCAAATTTTTATGCTGTCTTTTTAGCTATGTCATCTGACTGGCTAAGATGGCACCTTCGGGCGGGAAGACTACCGCGCATGCGCGCTGCAATTCCCAAAGGCTTTCTTTGAAAGCTGGGGGAAAATTGCTCCGCGAGGGCTCCGTCGGCGCCGACGTCACCCATAAGTGAGGACTGATTCCTGCTGCTCCTGGAGAACACCTGTTACAGGTGAGTAACTACGCTTTACACGATGCAAGGTTCCACATTAGGAACCACCACCCAGAAAAAAGATTTAGGCATCATTGTGGATAACATGTTGAAAGCCTCTGCCCAGTGTGCAGCGGTGGCCAAGAGAGCAAATAGAATGCTAGGTATCATAAGGAAAGGAATGGAGAATAAAAGAAGGATATTATAATGCCTCTGTATCGTTCCATGGTACAATTCTGGTCTCCATATCTTAAAAAGGATATAGCAGAATTAGAAAAGGTAGAGAAGGCCACCAAAATGGTAAAGGGAATGGAAGGATACCCCTATGAGGAGCAGCTAAAAAGGTTAGATCTCTTCAACCTGGAAAAGAGGCGGCTGAAGGGAGATATGATGAAGGTCTATAAATTTATGAATTGAGTTGAAAGGGTAAACATAGATCAATTTTTATGCCATCAAAATGTAGAAAGACTAGGGGACATACAATGAAGCTACAGTGTACCCATATAAGACTAATAAGAGAAAATATTTTTTCTTCACTCAACGCGTAATCAAACTCTGGAATTCATTATTGGAGGATGTAGTAAAAACTGTTAGTGAAGCTGGATTTAAAAAAGGTTTGGACACATATCTGGAGGAAACGTCCATAAACCGTTATTAAAAGGGACCCGGGAAATCCACTGCTTGTCCCTATACAAGCATTGTGGAACCTGTGTCTTCTGGGGAAACTGCTATGTACTTGTGACATAGATTGGCCACTGTTGGAAACAGGATGCTGGTCTTGATGGACCTTGGTCTGACCCAGTATGGCATATCTTATGTTCTTATGGTATGAATTATTCCCTGAGAAGCCCTGTCCCATGCTTGCGCTTTGAGATGCCCTATGTCTTGTGAATGATTCACTGAGAGGTCCTGTTCTATGCTTGCCCTATGAGTGCCCTATGTCTTACGAATTGTTCTTAGAGAAGTCCTTTCTCACGCTTGCACCATGAGTTACTCTATGCCTAGTGACTTATTCCTTGAGAAGTTCTGTTCCATGCTTACACTATGAGGTGCCCTATGTCTTATGAATTGTTCCCTGAGAGTTTCTGTCCTATGCCTGCAAGATTTTGATTTTGATTTAGCTCATGCCTTTCTCAGAAGTTCCAGGCGTGTTGCATTCAAGCACTATAGGTATTTTTTCCTATCCTTGGAGGGCTTACAATCTGAGTTTGTATCTGAGGCAATGGAGGGTAAACTGACTAGCCCAAGTTCACAAGGAATGGCAGTGGAATTTAAACCTGGCTTCCCTTGTTTGCCCACTGCTTTAATCATTAGGCTATGTATTGTGAATGCTTCCCTGAGAAATCCTGTCCCACACTTGCACTATGAGGTGCCCTATGTCTTGTGAATGATTCCTTGAGAAGTCTTGCCCTACGCTTGCCCTGTGAGATGCTCTATATCTTGTGAATGATTCCCTGAGAAGTCCTGTCCTATGCTTGCACTATGAGGTGCCCTATGTCTTGTGAATAATTTCCTGAGAAGTCCTGTCCCACACTTGCACTATGAGGTGCCCTATGTCTTGTGAATGATTCCCTGAGAAGTCCTGTCCCACGCTTGCACTATGAGGTGCCCTATGCCTTGTGAATGATTCCATGAAGTCCTGTCCTATGCTTGCATTATGAGGTGCCCTATGTTTTGTGCATGATTCCATGAAGTCCTGTCCTATGCTTGCACTATGAGGTGCCCTATGTCTTGTGAATGATTCCATGAAGTCCTGTCCCACGCTTGCACTATGAGGTGCCCTATGTCTTGTGAATGATTCCATGAAGTCCTGCCCTATGCTTGCACTATGAGGTGCCCTATGTCTTGTGAATGATTCCATGAAGTCCTGCCCTACGCTTGCACTGAGGTGCCCTATGTCTTGTGAATGATTCCATGAAGTCCTGTCCCACGCTTGCACTATGAGGTGCCCTATGTCTTGTGAATGATTCCATGAAGTCCTGTCCTATGCTTGCACTACGAGGTGCCCTATGTCTTGAGAATGATTCCATGAAGTCCTGTCCTATGCTTGCACTATGATGTGCCCTATGTCTTGTGAATGATTCCATGAAGTCCTGTCCTATGCTTGCACTATGAGGTGCCCTATGTCTTGTGAATGATTCCATGAAGTCCTGTCCTATGCTTGCACTATGAGGTGCCCTATGTCTTGTGAATGATTCCATGAAGTCCTGCCCTACGCTTGCCCTATGAGGTGCCCTATGTCTTGTGAATGATTCCATGAAGTCCTGTCCTAGGCTTGCACTATGAGGTGCCCTATGTCTTGTGAATGATTCCATGAAGTCCTGTCCCACGCTTGCACTATGAGGTGCCCTATGTCTTGTGAATGATTCCCTGAGAGGTCCTGCCCTATGCTTGCCCTATGAGGCTCTATATCTTGTGAACGATTCCATGATGTCCTGTCCTATGCTTGCACTGTGAGGTGCCCTATGTCTTGTGAATGATTCCTTGAGGAGTTTTGACCCATGCTTGCACTGTGAGGTGCCCTATGTCTTGTGAATGATTCCTTGAGGAGTTTTGACCCATGCTTGCACTATGAGGTGTTCTATGTCTTGTGAACGCCTGTCCTATCCTTGCAGTATGATGTGCCCTATGTCTTGTGAATGATTCCTTGAGGCGTTCTGACCCATGCTTGCACTATGAGGTGCCCTATGTGTTGTGAATGATTCCCTGACAAATCCTGTCCCATCCTTGCAGTATGAGATGCCCTATGTCTTGTGAATGATTCCTTGAGGCGTTCTGACCCATGCTTGCACTATGAGGTGCCCTATGTGTTGTGAATGATTCCCTGACAAATCCTGTCCCATCCTTGCAGTATGAGGTGCTTTATGTCTTGTGAATGATTCCTTGAGAAGTCCTGTCTTATGCTTGCACTATGAGGTGTTCTATGTCTTGTGAATGATTCCTTGAGAAGTCCTGACCCATGCTTGCATTATGAGGTGCCATATATCGTGTGAACTCCTGTCCCATCCTTGCACTATGAGGTGCCCTATATCTTGTGAATGATTTCCTGAGAAGTCCTGCCCTATGAGATGCTCTATATCTTGTGAATAATTCCTTGAATTCCTGTCCTTTGCTTGCATTATGAGGTGCCCTATGTCTTGTGAAGTCCTGATCTATGCTTGCACTATGATATGCTCTATATCTTGTGAATAATTCCTTGAATTCCTGTCCTATGCTTGCATTATGAGGTGCCCTATATCTTGTGAAGTCCTGATCCATGCTTGCACTATGATATGCTCTATATCTTGTGAATAATTCCTTGAATTCCTGTCCTAGGCTTGCACTATGAGGTGCTCTATGTCTTGTGAAGTCCTGATCCATGCTTGCACTATGAGGTGCCCTATATCTTGTGAATGATTTCCTGAGAAGTCCTGCCCTATGAGATGCTCTATATCTTGTGAATAATTCCTTGAATTCCTGTCCTTTGCTTGCATTATGAGGTGTCCTATGTCTTGTGAAGTCCTGATCCATGCTTGCACTATGAGGTGTCTTATGTCTTGTGATTAATTCCTTGAGGAGTTCTGACCAATGCTTGCACTATGAGGTGTTCTATGTCTTGTGAATGATTCCCTGAGAAATCCTGACCCACGCTTGCACTATGAGGTGCCCTATATCTTGTGAATGATTCCCTGGGAAGTCCTGTCCTATGCTTGCCATATGAGATGCTCTATATCTTGTGAATGATTCCTTCAGGTCCTGTCCTATACTTGCACTATGAGGTGCCCTATATTGTTTGAAGTCCTGTTCCATCCTTGCACAATGAGATTCTCTAAGTTGCAATAATGATTTCTTGTAGATCTGAAATTCTCGTATTTTACTAGGGTCTTTACCTGGACACCATGGATGCCCTGAAAGAAGTGCTAAAGAGTGTGCTCCTGAGGAAACTGACCCCCATTGGACTGCAGGAGATGTTCCAGGTCAGTAGCCCTGATACCCGAGGGTGCTATGGGAAATCTTAGTGTGCACTTAGATTCCTCCTTTCAAACAAAGGGAGCACATGGCAGCTCTCAAGGCCTTCTCTCTGCTACTCTTCCTTTTTTCCTCTAACATTGGAATGTATAAATTGTAAATGTTTGTGATGTCATAGACCCCGCAGGAGTATAGGGCATAAGTACAGTACCTCACTTTCTTTCACATTCAGCTGTCTATAAAATACAATTTAAAATGCATTAAAGTATGAGCAGGGTCAGCCCCAGGGCTGATGCAAGGTATTGGACACCCTAGGCAAATCTTCAGACTTACCCCCCCTCCCCCAAAGAGTTTGATAATTAAACTCAGCAATCATGACTATCTGAACATCACCCTTCCAACCACAATCCTATAAAAATGCATAACCTATCGTCATACTTGTAAATGTTAAACTTTGCTTTGTATGTATGTGTGTGCCCGCTCTTCCTGCAGGTAAAAGAATGTGTTAATGGCTCTTTGAGTCTGTTGTGGCTCTCAGGATCTATTGATTTGCTCTGAATGCTGCTTCTCTGTGGTCCCCCACCCAGAAGCTGCTTCCCTAGGCAATTGCCCCATCTTGCCTAATGATTGGGCTGATCATGAGTAAAGTTTGTTTCCACCAATTTATACAACACACTCTACACTCAACATTAAAGAAGAATTTTACAAATATTCATGTGGGAAAAACATGTGAAGCATGGCTCATGGAATTATTTTGAATCCATCTATATGTGTGTGTGTGTGCTAGTGTATGTGTGTGACCAGGAGAGTAGAGGAGACGGAGGCAGTTTGAAAGGAACAATTCCATAACTGCTGTGTTTCACTACATCTAAGTTTCAATACTACAGAAGCTGGTACTGCTTGTCTGATAGAAAAGCACACGGCCATTTTTAGGGGACATTATTATCTCCAGGAATAAGCAGGAATGTAGTTTTCACATATGGGTGATGTTGGTACCGGCGGAGCCCACATGGGAATGCTCCTCGGCGTCCATTTGGAAACCTTTTGGGAGTACTCCACTGCACCTGCCTGACTGCCTTCCCGCCTTCCCAACTCCCTCTCTTCCTTTCTTCATTTTCCTTGGATATAGCAGAAAGCAAATCCTGTCACTGCAGAAAAACTTATTTTTTGGATAGCGCCTCTGCCTTCCCATCGACCCCAGCATCGTCTCAGACATCACTGGTTCCCTTATTCTTTTCTTTAACTTCTTTTTTTTTTTTAAAGAAAATAAAGAAAAATCTTATTTGGGTGTCAACACCCTTTTTAGGACTTAAGCCTTCCATACTCTTCACACTTGAAGGTATGGAGTAACCAACTAGTGGTTTCAAAAAAATGTTCTAATTATGCCAGCACCATTTCGGCGACTGACACACATGACTGGTGTCTAAAATGCCTTGGCCCAGACCACCAGCCAAAAGACTGTTCCCTCTGTCAGAAAATGACATGGAGAGGCCTACAAAACCGGACTTCTAAATTTGGAGCACTCTTTGCTTCGGACGCGGTATCAATGGTGTCCACTTCGTCAAGGGCCTCATCAGCCTCTCATGGATCTCAGGTATTTTTGAAGTCCAAGCATTAGGCTGCATCGAAGTCTGATGACACCACCAGGGGAAGATCTTGCTCAAAGCACCAAGACCACTAGGGGATTGCCTCGGAGATGGATCGGCCTGCTAAACAGCCTCGGCAGGAGGCCCTGTCATCCAAAGCCATTGAGTGGCCCCAGAATGCTCCTGAGGTCTCGACTTCCAGAGAGCTACTGGTGCCATGTTCCAAGATGGTAGCGCAAATACTTGTTACCGATACCCAGGCATCAGCGACCTCGATAGACCAGCGCATAATGGCCATCGAGTGCAGCTAGACAGCCCTCCTTGGAGCCTTGCTACCAGTAAATCCTTGGCTACGGTACCAACATCGACACCAGTTCCGGCCACGGCATCAGGGTTGCTGCAGATGGCATCGACATTGCTCCCACCCATACCCTCCCTTGAAACTCTTACCAATATCGGTGCCAAGTTCAAGCGGTTCACCGAGGCTAATACCTCAGGGCATCGGTACCGGCATCTAGCTTTGGGTGAACACCGAGACCGTCGGTACTTCGAGTCCTCTGATTCCGACTCCCCAATTTCGGATGTGAGTCACTCGATTCCTGGGGACTCCGGGACCTACCTTCGGACCCTTCCCCGCCTCAACAGCAATGCATGTCGCCTCCGGAAGGCATGTCCTTCCAGGAATTCATTCATGACTTAGCCAAGAACCTCTCTATCATGGTGACATTGGAGAAGGAGCCAAGGGCGGAAGAACTAGAGATCCTCCAATTCTCAACAGCACCCAATGAGGCAGCTACCTTATCGGTACACTACATCCTTCATGACTTTATGCTAAGAATGTGGGAGATATCTCTCACGGTCTCACCTCAAAGTCAATTTCTCAATACCATGTACTGGAATGTCCCGGCTTCCAAAAGCCAAAACTTCCCCACCACTCCATGGTGGTGGAATCGGCAATGCACCGAATCAAAAGTTTGAAGACTCACTCCTTTAATCCTCCAAGTAGAGAATTAAGAACTCTTTATGCCTTAGGGCTTCCTCTAAATGGGAATGTTCCTGAAAGAGGTCTCCAGGGATCTCGAGGCCTTTGCCCCTGTCATCCCAGATGACAAGAGATCAGATTATCTCGCCCTAGTTAAACATAGCCAAAATGTATCAAAGTTTGTCAATAGAGCTACCTTCGATGCTTTTGAATGCACATGCAGGGACTCAGCAATATGCATCGATGCACGTTGAATTGCATGGCTTCAGGCCTCAGATCTTGAATAACACAGGTACACTACCAAAAAACTGCCTCCAGTTTTGCAACTGATTCCTATAGATTTTGGGGTGCTGAATCCAGGAAAAACAGCCAAAATGTTCCATCACGTCACGTTTTCTTGCAAAATTAGATTTCTTACCCATATAAGGAATGTTCACATAATTTCTTTTTAGCCGACTGCAGTTTATTTTCTTGGCCCAAAATAGAGGTTGTAATGGTTAACTAACTAGAAACACTCCCTCATGATATTTTAGAGTGTTTTGTATTCATTTTATACATTAACAGGACAATTGGGAGGCGGGGGGCTAAATCCAGTACTCACGCTGGCGCATGTTCTTTCCTGTTCGCCTCGCCTCGTTCGCTCGCTCAAACATGGTGGTTGCGACATGAACGTTCCTGTCAAATTTCAGTTTCTTGCAAGTTCATTATTACCTTTTGTTTGCTCAGTCGTAATCCAGCTTTATTCCGAAGTGGTTCACTACAGTTGTAGTTTGCAGTGCTGTGTATTTGTGATGGCTCACAGAGCCAGAGGTTGCGTCAACTCTCCGGACAGTTTTTGTTTTATTTGTGGGGAATATACCGTGAAAAAGCGGCAGAGGAACATTTCTGCATTTATTAAAAAAGTATATTTCGCCTATTTCGGTTTGAAGTTAGGCGATCAAGACAAACCGTGGGCTCCTCACAAAGTGTGCAAGACATGTGAGGAAGATCTACGCTTATGGATGAAAGGTAAAAAACAAGCATTTCGTTTCGGAATACCTATGATGTGGCGTGAACAAAGAGACCACAGCAGTGACTGCTATTTTTGCTCTTGCATTGTGAAGGGATACAACTTAAAAAATAAGAACGTAATAAGTTACCCCAACCTTCCCTCAGCAATTAGGCCTATGCCTCATAGCAACGAAGTACCTATGCCTGAACCACCAAAATCTTTGGATCATATTTGTGTGGACGGTTCTGATCATGATGAGACTCATCAGATGGCTTTTCCCGATGAGTCCAGCACTTCCGAGTTTGAAACTGAACCAGATCCGAAACCTGAACTTTTCTCTCAAGCTGAATTGAATGATTTAGTCCGGGATTTAGGACTCCCAAAAGATGCTGCCCAACTGCTAGGTTCTCGGCTTAAACAGAAAAATCTATTGTCACCAGGAACAACTTTTTATTGGTACCGCAACCGCGAGACACAATTTTTGAAGTATTTCAGCAAAGAGGAAGATTTGGTATTTTGCAACGATATATACGGAGTGATGGAAAAGATTAAACTCAAGTATGATCCTGCTAAATGGCGGCTGTTCATTGATTCGTCAAAAGACAGCATAAAAGGTGTTCTTCTTCATAATGGCAACACATTCGCTTCAGTTCCTATTGCTCACTCTGTTATTCTCCAAGAAAAATACGAGAATTTGGCCCTGATTCTTCAGAAGATTCGTTATGATGAGCATAAGTGGATGATTTGTGGAGACTTTAAAATTCTATCCATGCTATTAGGGCAGCAATCCGGTTTCACCAAATATCCCTGCTTCCTTTGCTTGTGGGATAGCCGGGCCCGCGACCTACACTGGGGGAAAAAAGACTGGCCAATTCGGGAGTATTTGAGACCCGGTGAGAAAAATGTTCTTCATGAGAGCTTGGTACCTCGTGATAAAATTCTATTACCACCTCTCCACATTAAGTTGGGTCTCATTAAGCAATTCATCAAGTCCCTTCCAAAAGATGGTGAGTGCTTTCGGTACCTTTGCTCAAAGTTCCCCCGACTTTCTGAAGCAAAGCTAAAGGAAGGAGTGTTTGTTGGCCCTGATATAAGGAAACTCATTTCAGATGGAGCATTCGCTGAAATGATGTCTGAGAAGGAAAAAGAAGCCTGGGATTCCTTCAAGGATGTTGTTCTCAAATTCTTGCGGAACAGGCGGGATGAGAACTATAAGGATATTGTTGCCAGGATGCTCAATGCCTTCAAAGAACAAGGCTGTAACATGAGCCTGAAAGTCCATTTCTTGCACGCCCATGTGAACTACTTTCCGGAAAACATGGGGGCGTACAGTGAAGAACAAGGTGAAAGGTTTCACCGGGACATCAAGGACGCAGAGAGAAGGTACCAAGGAAGATGGAACACCACTATGATGGCTGATTTCTGCTGGTTGCTGCTGCGGGAAACCCCAGATGAAAAATACGCCAAGCAGCGCACCAAGAGAAGCATTCGGGGGAAGAAGAAACGGGCCCACCAGGAGATTGATTGACCCAAGAATGACTTTAAAATCTAAACTGTGTTGACAAATATCGTGTTTTTACTAAACTTTAAAATAAAAATTTGCTAGTTATTACCACAGTGTCGGATCTCATTTATTAGAATTTTATTTTCACACCATCGGGTGTTTGTCTTCATGTATTGCAATGGTGCGGTTTGCGTTTTCTATTCTTACATACATACCTGTACAACATTTTTTGCACATTTCTTTGCTTTGCTTTGTGTCTAACCTCGCTCTTATATGCTCAATGTTTGTGCACATGTATGTGGCTGTTTTAAGTGCAGACAATTTTGCTACCATCACAGTGTGTTTTGTTGACATTATTCTTATGTGCTGCCTTGTTACAATTTTCTTTATTCTTATTTGAATAACTACTAAACAATTAGTATAAAGAATTCATCCAAGAAACTTATCTCGATCGCACTCAATCTGAAACGTTCACCTCAAACTGCTAACCCAATGTAGCAAAAAATCTGTACGTGATGGAGCAAATTGGTTACCAGATTTGGATTCAGCGCACCAAAAAACGTAAAAATCAATCGAAACATTAGAGGCAGTTTAAAAAAATTTTTTTTTAGTGTACCTGTGTAATAGGTTCAAGATAAGTGGGGCAACATACCTTGCACAGGGTAAAACCTCTTTGGCAAAGACTGGCAAGATAAGGCCTCTCAATTAGAGTTAGAAAATACTACTCTAAAGAGACTGTCCAGAGTAACAGCTGACCCTGCTAGGAAAACGACTCCTGCAAAGGAGTCTATCTACAGAAAGAAGAAGAAATTCTTCTTTTCCTATCCTCCTGCTTCTCAGTATCAGGGTCAGACCTCACAGAAGAGGCAGCAGCCTCCTAAACAAAAGCTAAATCTCAACCAGCTCCGTAGCCACAATCTGTGCCTGGTTTTTGACTCTTTCCTAGAGAACATTGCCACCCTGCCTCTGGAGGACCTCCACCTCCTCCACATAGTAGGCAGACTGTGTCACTATGCCCACAGATAGCACCTCATCACCTCAGAGCAGTGGACACTCACCATAGTTCAGGAAGGGTACAGACTTCACCTGCAAGCTCTGCTCTCCTCCACATTCAAGGGGGAATATGAAACGCAACCCCCACTCACTGCTCTCCTACAAGATGAGGTGTCCTCTCTTCTCTCTCAGGGTGCCATAGAAGATGTCCCAACATCCAAACAGAGAGTGGACTTCTACTCTCCCTGTAAAAAGGGGAAGGCGATGGCAGTGGGGGTGTACTATCGACCGCCTGGCCAGAATGAACAAATGGATGATCAAATGCTCAAAGAAATCAAGGAAGCTAACAAAAGTTACAGCGCAGTAATAATAATGGGTGATTTCAATTACCCCGGTATCGACTGGATCAGTGTCACGGCAAAACATGCTAGGGAGATAAAGTTCCTAGATGAAATAAATGACTGCTTCTTGGAGCAGCTGGTTCATGAACTGACCAGAAGGGAAGCCATATTAGACCTAGTCCTTAGTGGAACACCATATCTAGTGCAAGAGATAAGGGTGTTGGGGCCACTTGGCAATAGTGATCATAGCATGATTGCCTTTGATTTAATTAGTGGAGGAGGGATAGTAAGGAAATCCACAGTACTACCTTTTAACTTTTGAAAGGGAGACTATGATAAAATGAGGAAAAGAGTTAAGAAAAAACTAAAAGGAGCAGTTGCAAAGGTTAAAGACTTACATCAAGCTTGGGTGTTGTTGAAAAATACTATCTTGGAAGCCCAGACCAGCTGTATTCCACGCTTTAAGAAAAGTGGAAGGAAGTCCAAAAAACTGCCAGCATGGTTTAAAGGTGAGGTCAGAGAGGCTGTTGTTGCCAAAAAAGCATCTTTCAGGAAATGGAAAAAAGAGCCAAACGACGAAACCTAGAAACAGCACAAGCACTGGCAAGTCAAATATAAGGCATTGATAAGGCAGGCAAAGGGAGAATTTGAGAAGAAGCTTGCTGCAGAAGCAAAAACGCGAAATAAAGACTTTTTCAAGTACATTCGTAGCAAAAAACCTGTGAGAGAGTCAGTTGGTCCATTAGATGATAGAGGGGTTAAAGAGGCACTAAGAGGCGACAAGGCGATAGCGGAGAGACTGAATGAATTCTTTGCTTCGGTTTTTACTGAGGAAGATGTAGGGATGTTACCCATGACTGAAGTGGTATTTAAAGGTGAGGAAGAATTGAAGGAAATATCGATACATCGGGAAGATATATTACAACTATTAGATAAACTGAAGAGTAGCAAATCACCTGGGCCGGATGGTATACATCCAAGAGTGTTGAAAGAACTGAAATATGAGATTGCAGACCTGCTATTAGTAATCTGTGAACTATCATTAAAATCATCTCTAATACCTAAAGATTGGAGGATCGCCAATGTAATGCCAATTTTTAAAAAGGGTTCCAGGGGTGATCCGGGAAACTACAGACCGGTGAGCCTGACGTCAGTACCGGGAAAAATGGTAGAAACCATCATAAAGAATAAAATTACTCAGCATGTAGATAGTCATGACCTAATGGGAGACAGCCAACATGGCTTTAGACAAGGAAGATCTTGTCTTACTAATCTGTTATGTTTTTTTGAAGGTGTGAATAAACAGGTGGACAAAGGTGAGTCGGTTGATATAGTGTATCTGGACTTTCAGAAAGCTTTTGACAAGGTCCCTTATCAGAGACTTTTGGCAAAACTAAAGAGTCATGGGATAGGAGGCAGTGTACTACTGTGGATCAGGAACTGGTTAAAAAATAGAAAGCAGAGGGTAGGGCTAAATGGCCAATTTTCCCAATGGAGAAAGGTGAATAATGGTGTACCCCAGGGATCTGTGCTGGGTCTGCTGCTTTTTGACATATTCATAAATGACCTGGAAAGTGGAAAAACGAGTGAGGTTATCAAATTTGCAGATGACACAAAACTATTTAAATTTGTTAAAACCCAAGAGGATTGTGTAAAATTGCAAGAGGATCTTGATAAATTGGAAGACTGGGCATCAAAATGGCAGATGAAATTTAATGTGGACAAGTGCAAGGTTATGCACCTAGGGAAGAACAACCCAAACTATGGTTACATGATGCAAGGTTCCACATTAGGAACCACCACCCAGGAAAAAGATTTAGGCATCATTGTGGATAACATGTTAAAACCCTCGGCCCAGTGTGCAGCAGCGGCCAAGAGAGCAAATAGATTGCTAGGTATCATAAGGAAAGGAATGGAAAATAAAACAAAAGATATTATAATGCCTCTATATCGTTCCATGGTGAGACCGCACCTTGAATATTGTGTGCAATTCTGATCGCCGTATCTTAAAAAGGATATAGCGTGTCACAAGCACAACGCCCGAAGCCACTTGCCTCTAGTGGTCGAAGGGCGTGGTGATTGAGTATTCCTTCTTCTATCAGCTCCTACCAGCCTATTTCTTCGTGTTGGCTTCTGGGAAGTGTTGTACTGCTAAAATATGTTGGTGCCTTAAGTAGAAAGTTTGTAGTTGAGGTTACCGAGGGTAAGGCTTGTAACAGAAAGTTTATTTCCATAACACAAAACACAGCAGGTTCAAGGTATCATTTACAGGATTATAACTGTAGGATTTTCTTAAGGTACAGCAAATAATGGCAAACAAACCAAAAGAACTCAGAAATGGCTTTTTAAAGTCCTCTTACTTGCAGAAGCAATTGCCTTTAGAAACTAGGCTGCCACTTTCCTTTTCAGTCCTTGTTAATCAAAGCATAAAGAAAAAAATTCAGGCTTAATTCTTCTACAGCAGTTTGGTTTCTGCCAGCCTCAATAAAACCTCTCTAGGCTGCATTTGTACGTAAAACCAAACTTAGAACAAAACAAACATTCCAAGCTGTTATCAAAACTCTTAGCAGGCTTTTCATATATAGGAGAGGAGCAAGCAAAAACTCTTATAGCAGCTAACTTGGCTTTTCTTGCCGTTGCACAGTTCAAACACAGGAGGAGGAGTGGCACTATATGTAAAAACTACTATTAAAGCTTTGGAATTACAGAGCTTAAAAGGGAGAGAGGAGGCATTGTGGGTTAAACTAGAAAGAGGGAAAGAGAAATCTATTTGCATTGGTGTGATATACAGACCTCCCTCACAAGAGGAAGAGGTGGACAGAGAGTTAATTGAAGACATACGCAGCATTGCTAGGAAAGGGGATGTGCTATTGCTAGGAGATTTCAATATGCCAGATGTTGATTGGCACATTCCTGCTGCAGTACCATCTAGAAGTAAGGAGATCCTGGATTCTCTACAGGGAGAACTATTCAGGCAATTGGTAACAGACCCCACACGTGAAGGGGCCATACTGGACTTGGTGCTTACCAATGGTGAAAGTGTTTCTGATGTTGTAGTGGGAGATCATTTTGCATCCAGTGATCACCAGATGGTGTGGTTCAGTATTAGGACTAGGGCTGTTAGAATCCATTCCAAGGTGAAGATCTTAGACTTTAGGAAGACTAACTTTGCGAAGATGGGCCAATACCTCAGGGAGTCGTTAGTGGGATGGGAACAGATGGGGGATGTAGAAAAACAGTGGGCAAAACTGAAAGGGGGTATTTTAAAGGCAACCAACCTTTTTGTTAAAATGGTAAATAAAGGCAAAAGGAACAGGAGACCGCTATGGTTTTCGAAGGAAGTAGCTGAAAAAGTGAAGAAAAAGAGGGAGGCCTTCATGAAATACAAGAGATCACAGAGAGAGGAAGACAGGCATCTGTATTTGGAAAAACTTAGAGAAGCTAGCAAAGTAGTCAAGAAGGCAAAGATTCAAAAGGAGGAGGAAATAGCCAATGCAATAAAATGGGGGGATAAGACATTTTTCAGATATATTAGTGAGAAAAGGAAGGGCAAAAGTAGTATTGTCAGACTCAAGGGTGCAGGGGGGGAATATGTAGAAGCTGATAAGGATAAAGCGGAATTGCTTAACAAATATTTCTGTTCTGTGTTCACAGATGAAGAACCAGGAGCAGGACCTCAGAAAACACCCACAAATAAGAACAGAAGCGAGGGACATCTTGAACAATTTTCAGAAGACTGTGTTCGTGAGAAACTAGCTCAACTTAAAGTAGACAAAGCGATGGGACCGGATGGGATACACCCTAGAATACTGAGGGAACTTGGGGACGTTCTAGCAACTCCACTGACTGACCTTTTCAATGCCTCGTTGGAGTCGGGAGTGGTGCCAAAGGACTGGAGAGAGGCTCATGTGGTGCCTTTACACAAAAGCGGAAGTAAGGATGTGGTTGAAAACTACAGGCCGGTTAGTTTAACTTCGGTGGTGAGTAAATTATTGGAAACGCTGCTGAAAGAGAAAATAGTGAGGTTTCTGGAGTCCGGCGGATTACAGGATCCGAGGCAGCATGGATTCACCAGAGGCAGGTCTTGTCAGACAAATCTGATTGATTTCTTTGACTGGGTGAACAGGGAGTTGGACCGAGGGAGAGCTCTAGATGTGGTGTATTTAGATTTCAGTAAAGCCTTCAACACTGTTCCTCACAGGCGACTTATAAACAAACTGAGCACCCTAGGGATGGACCCTAAAGTTACTGCTTGGGTTAGAAATTGGTTGGGTGGGAGGCGACAAAGAGTACAAGTAAATGGAGCTCACTCTGAGGAGAAGGATGTTACCAGTGGTGTGCCCCAGGGATCTGTCCTTGGTCCGATTCTTTTAACATCTTTGTTAGTGATATAGCGGAAGGGCTGTCGGGTAAGGTTTGCCTCTTTGCGGTTGATACCAAAATCTGCAATAGAGTAGACACCCAGGAAGGTGTAGATAACATGAGGAGGGATCTAGCTAAGCTTGAAGAATGGTCTAGAATTTGGCAGCTGGGATTTAATGTTAAAAAATGTAAGGTCATGCATTTGGGCTGCAGCAATCCAAGGGAGCAATACAGTATAGGAGGTGAAGTACTTTTGTCCACTAAAGAAGAGCGTGACCTAGGCGTGGTTGTGTTTGATGATCTTAAAGTAGCTAAACAGGTAGAAAAGGCGACGGCAAAAGCTAGAAGGATGCTTGGGTGCATACGGAGAGGAATGGCTAGCAGAAAAAAGGAGGTGATAATGCCTCTGTATAAGTCTTTGGTGCGACCTCATTTGGAGTATGGTGTGCAATTCTGGAGACCGCACCTTCAAAAGGATGTGAACAGGATGGAGTCGGTGCAGAGGGTTGCTACTAAAATGATTAATGGGCTTCATTATAAAGCATATGAGGACAGACTTAAGGATCTTAATATGTACACCTTAGAGGAAAGGCGGGATAGAGGTGATATGATTGAGATGTTTAAATACCTCCGTGGCATAAATGTTCAGGGAGAGAGCCTCTTTCAATTGAAAGCAAGTTCTGCTACGAGGGGACATGGGATGAGGGTGAAGGGAGATAGATTCAGGAGTGATATGCGGAAACATTTCTTTACAGAAAGAGTAGTGGATCCATGGAATAGTCTCCCAGTGGAGGTGGTAGAGATGAGGACAGTAACTGAATTCAAAAAAGCATGGGACCAACACAGAGGATCTCTAAAGGTAAAAAGTGGACTGCTGTAGTTGTTATGGAAGGACAGACTAGATGGGCCTTGTGGTCTTTTTCTGTCATCATGTTTCTATGTTTCTATGACAAACCAGCATGAATCAGAGCTTCCTGATCAGGCTTACGTTGCAGTAAATTTCCCTTTTAAAACAGACAGGAATTTACCTCCACACTGCTTCTGCCTTATGGTTAACTTCCAAGGAGAATTACTTCTTTCAGGGCTAGCTTTTCCTCAAGACCTCCTGTCTAGAGCTTGGCATAGAGAGCAATCCATAAAGCAATCTTTTTCCCCCAACTGTGACACTGGTTCTCCCAACTGCATGGGTTCTGACTCACCGACCTGGTCAGACTGCTCAGCTGACAACCTCTCTGGTGGTCTGAATGCTTCTCCACTTCCTGGTCCCCACCTCTGTTGCCAACCTGTTGCAGGGAATTCAGCTCTCTCAGCTCTTATCCAAGAATTCACTCCTTCTCTCTGCTTCTGTCTCAGCTGCTCTCCCGGCTGCTCTCCTTCTCGTCTCCCCCTCTCTGCATAATCTAACCCAGGCTTATACTTCCAGGGTCTTAACCCCACCTCTTTCTTTCCCAGGTGTTGGTAATCCCCCTGCCTTCTGATATTAGAATAATCAGTGCACTTGTTAAAGTAAGGGCTTTGGTCCTCGTGTTTGCAATCCCTCTTTCTTACTTTATCAGTCATTGTCTGAAACCTGTTCCAGCTGGGGTTTTTCTGTCTTTGAAACTTGGCTGTGGCTTTCTCTCCCTGCACTCCTAGAAGGGGACCCTTAACTAGGATGAATTTGTTATGCTTCTCACCTCCCCCACTCTCAGGATAGCTGACTTTGCCACAGGCGTTATTAGAAAAGGTTCAGAGAAGAGCCACCAAAATGATGAAGGGGATGGAAGGATACGCCTATGAAGAAAGGCTAAAAAGGTTAGGGCTCTTTAACCTGGAAAAGAGACGGCTGAGGGGAGATATGATAGAAGCCTATAAATTAATGAACAGAGTGGAACGGGTAAACGTAGATCAATTGTTTATGTTATCAGAATATAGAAAGACTAGGGGACATGCAATGAAGCTACAGGGTAAACTATTTAAGACTAATAAAAGAAAATATTTTTTCACTCAACGTGTAATCAAACTCTGGAATTTGTTACCGGAGGATGTAGTAAAGGCTGTTAGTGTAGCTGGGTTTAAAAAAGGTTTGGACAAGTTCCTGGAGGAAAGGTCCATAAACCATTATTAAGAAGGGACCCAGGATATCAATGCTTGACCCAGTACAAGCATTGTTGAACCTGTGTCTTTTGGGGAAACTGCTAGGTACATATGACCTAGATTGGCCACTGTTGGAAGCAGGATACTGGGCTTGATGGACCTTGGTCTGACCCAGTATGGCATATCTTATGTTCTTATGCTTTCTCATTCCAAAGAAAACCGGAGGGTACAGGCCCATTCTGGACCTCAGAAACCTCAATAGATTTCTAGTCCATGAAAGGTTCAAGATGATCTCTCTCAGGACTTCTTCCCTACCTCCAGAGTCAGGACTGGCTCTGTTCTCTAGATCTAAAAGAAGCATACACACATATTCTCATCCATCCAGGATACAGGAAATATCTATGCTTCACCTTTCAGGGAAAACATTATCAATACAGAGTCCTTCCTTTATGATTCGCCTCTGCCCCCAAGAGTCTTCACAAAGTGCAAGGCAGTCATGGCCACATATCTAAGTATTCTGGGAATATTCGTGTTCCCCTATTTAGACAACTGTCTAATAAAGGCAGACACCTCCCAAGAGGTACTGCTTTCCTTGCATCGCACTATCACAGTACTTCAACACTTGGGATTGGTCATAAACTCCCAAATTCCCAGCTCACTCCAACTCAAAGACTAGAGTTTATCAGAGCCCTATTAGATACCCAACAGCCCAGGGCTTTTCTACCCCACTCCGTTGTGCCCTTCTAATCGAACTAGCATCCCAGACACTTTTACAAGATCATCGCCAGCCCAAGAGATGCTGCAGCTTCTTGGTCACATTGCCTCTACAGTACATGTCATTCCATATACCCGACTACATATGCGGACAGCCCAATGGATTCTGGCCACCCATTGGAAGCAGGCCTTGGGCCATCTCCAGGACAGGATCCAAGTCGCTGCCTGTTTAACCACATCCCTTCAGTGGTGGTGTTCTCTAGAAAACTTGCTTGTAGGGTCACCTTTTCAGATGCTTCCATGTCATTGCACCCTGTTGATGGATGCCTCCAAAATGGGTTGAGGAGCCCAGCGGGGCATCCTGACTACACAGGGGGTCTGGACAGTGCAGGAGTCACAACTCCAGATCAATCTCCTGGAACTTCGGTCTATCTCCAATGCCTTCCGGGTGTTCTAACACCACCTCAAGGCACAACAGGTCCTAATCAGGATGAACAATCAAGTAGCTATGTTCTATGTGAACAAGCAGGGGAAGAACAGGCTCTTGGGCCCTCTTCAAGGAGGCAATACACCTCTGGTCCTTTGCCATTGCTCATCAAATACACCTCCAAGCGGTGTACCTCCCGAGGAAGTCCAATGTCTTGGCAGATAGACCGAGTCATAGTAACATAGTATATGACAGCAGATAAAGACCAGTATGGTCCATCTAGTCTGCCAAGCAAGGCAGCAAAACTAGGTGCACCTGCTGCTCCATGCAAGTCACCCCTCCCCATGCCTTTGTTTAGTTGTGTACCCACCACTCCGTGTAGATCACCCCTGAGATATAAGAGATAGTTATGTTTATTTTGACTTTATCTTGTTGCTATAAAGGGATCCACTGTGTCTGTCCCATGCCATTTTGAATTATGTCACTGTATTTGCCCCCACCACTTCCATCGGGAGGGCATTCCAAGCATCCACCACCCTTTCAGTGAAAAGGTTTTACCCCCTTGCAGCTTCGTTATGCTCTCTAGTTTTACAGCTTCCCCGTCTTTGGAAGAGGTTTGTTCTTTCATACTCTGTAAGTATTTAAAGGGCTGAATCATATTCCCCCGTCCCTCCTTTCCTCCAGAGTGTACATACTTAGGCATTCAAGCCTTTTCTCATAAGCTTTTGAGGCAGGCTCCAAATCATTTTGGTCGCCTTCCTCTGAGCTGTTTCCAGTCTTTTTATATCCTTTGTGAGATACGGTCTCCAAAACTGAACACAATATTCCAAGTGAGGCCTCACCAGCCACTTGTACAGTGACATTAGTACCTCTTCCTTTCTGCTGGTAATTCCTCTTTGTATGCAACCCAGCATCCTTCTGACTTTTGCCACCACCTTGTCATACTGTTTTGCCACCTTGAGATCTCCAGAAACAATCACCCCAAGGTCGTCGTCCTGGTCCGTACACACCATCCTCTTGCCCCCTATCACGTACAGCTCCCTTGGGTTTCTGCTTCCCAAGTGCATGACTCTGCACTTCTTCACATTAAATCTTAACTGCCAAGCATTAGACCATTCTTCCAGCTTTTGTAGATCTTTCCTCATGTTATCCACTCCCTCAGGGGAATCCACTCTGTTGCATATTTTTGTGTCATCTGCAGAAAGACACTTTTCCATTCAGTCCTTCAGCAATATCACTCACAAATACATTGAACAATACCAGTCCCAGGACCGAACCCTGGGGCACACTGCTAATCACATTCCTTTCATCCGAGTGAGCTCCATCACCTTCTGTCGTCTGTCAGTCAACCAATTTCTGATCCAGTTCAGTACCGTGGACCCATACCCAAGCTGTTGAGTTTATTGATAAGCCTCCTATGAGGAACCGTATCAAAGGCTTTGCTGGATTCTAAGTAGATCACAAACGTCGCATGTCCTTGATCTAGTTCTCTGGTCACCCAGTTAAAGAACTCAATCAGATTTGTTTAGCAAGATTGTCCTTTGGTAAAACCATGTTGTCTCGGATCATTCAACCTGTTGGTTTTGAGAAAGTCCACTATTCTCTCTTTCAGGAGCGCTTCCATTACTTTTCCCGCCACTGAGGTAAGGCTTACTGGCCTGTCGTTTGTCACTTCTTCCCTATTACCACTTTTGTGAAGAGGTACCACATCAGCTCTTCTCCAGTCCTGAAGAACCTCTCCTGTCTCCAAGGATTTATGAAAAAGGTCCTTTAAAGGTCCTGCCAGAACCTCTCTGAGCTCTTTCAGTATCCTGGGATGTATCCCATCCAGTCCCATGGCCTTGTCCACTTTCATTTTGCAAGCTGTTCTAACACATCATCTTCTGTGAATGGTGTATCTACTTCATTCCCATTTGTATATTTGTCAATCACAGGTGGTCCTTTTCCAGGATTTTCTTTAGTGAAAACAGAGCAGAAGTATTTGTTTAGCATTTTCGCTTTTTCTATGTCACTTTCCACAAATCCGTTCCCAGCTTTTTTGAGTCCTGCAGTTCCACCTCTGATTTTCCTCCTCTCCCAAATATACCTGAAAAAATGTTTTGTCGCCACACTTCACATCTTTAGCCATCTTTTTATCTGCCTTTGATTTTGCCATTCTTATTTCTCTTTTTTGTCTCTTTTAGTTTGATCTTGTATTCTTTTCTGTGTTCCTCTGTTTGTGAACCTCTGAATTTTGTGAAAGCTGTTTTTTGCCTTTATTTGTGCAGCCACTTCTTTGGAGAACCAAATAGGTTTCCTTTTCCTCTTGTTTTTATTTACTTTCCTTATATATTTATCTGTTGCCTCTTAGTTGCCTCCTTTAGTTTAGCCCATTGCAATTCCACTTCCCTTATCCTCTCCCACCCTGCCAACTCCTCCTTCAGGTACTTGCCCATTTTACTAAAGTCACATCCTTTTTCGCCATGAATGGTCTCTGCATCCGGACACAACATCCTACATCTTCCAGACATGGGGAACTCCAGACATAGATCTGTTCGCGATTCTGCAAAATGCCAAGGTTCCTCGTTTCTGCCCAAGAACTCCAACATCCACCAACCAACAGGTGGATGTCTTTCACCTACACTTGGGTCAGGGTCTGCTTTATGCGTTCCTTCCCATACCCCTCATTCCGAGACGCTTTTCAAGCTTCAGTCCAACAGGGGCTCCATGATTCTCATAGCCTCTCACTGGCTGTGGCAACCGTGGTTTCTGCTGCTACTGCGTCTGACTCAGGGTTTCTAGTCCCACAGGTGCTCCTTGTGGTCTTGGGCAAGCCACTTAACCCTCCATAGCCCATGTTCCCTGTAAATTAGTTATCTCCAAGTTATAATACCCTGTTCAATGTAATTTCAGTTTGTTCAATGTAAACCGCACTGATGCAGAATAGCGCGGTATATAAGAGAATGTAAATAAATAAATAAATAAATCCTCTGCGATTGGGATATGCGCCAGATCTCCTCTCCCAGGACAATGGCTCACTACTCTATCTCAATCCACAGTCTCTCCAACTCACAGCTTGGCTGCTGAGAGCATAGCTTTACGAGACTTTGACCTTACTCAAGAGGTTAAGGAGGTCCTATTGGCTTCTAGAAAGCCCTCCACCAGACATTCATATGCTTTTAAGTGTCGTAGATTCTCTGTCTGGTGTTCCCAGAAGGATCTCAATCCCTTTTTGCTCCAGTGGGTCACTTCTGCAGTATCTCCTCCACTTGTCCTCAACAGGTCTAATGACAAACTCGGTGAGAATCCCTCTTAGTGCCATTGTGGCCTCTCATCATCTAGGAGCGTGTTTTATGAGAGGTCTCTTGCTATCCAAACCTCCCATTAAGGCACCTCTGGTAGCTTGGGACCTCAATGTCATTCTAGTGCAGCTTCTCAAGCCACTCTTTTAACCATTAGCCACCACCTCACCAATGTTCCCTCTAATTTTCTGTAGGCTGTGTGCGCATAAAATATCAGCTGTGCAGCTTTTGAAGGAAGGTTAAATTTTTGTGCGCCACATAATGACACTCGGAGTTATATACTTTAAAATTTGACTACACGTCAGAATACAGTATGTATACCACATTGATTGCACTAGAAAATATTGTAGAACTTGTGAAAACCGTAAATACACAACAACTTTTAAATTTTAAGACGTCTGTGTTGTTTTCTATCAGAACCATAATTTTTGTGCGCTCTGTTGTAAAGTATGTGCGCTCACTCGGCGAGGTGTGTGCGCGCGCACACGCGCACAGCTTAGAGGGAACAGTGCACCTCACTTAAATTCCTCTCTTGGAAGGTGATCTTCCTAATTGCCCTCACGTCATCTAGATGCATCAGTGAGCTTTAGGGTTTGGTGGCGGATCCACTATATACCTGCTTCCACCATGACAGAGTAGTCCTTCGCACTCACCCACACTTTAAGCCAAAGGTAGTATCTCCCTTTCATCTAATCCAGTCAATTTACCTTCCAGTTTTCTTTCCTAAACCACATGCGTCTAGAGCAAAAGCAATTCTGCACACTCTTGACTGCTAGCGTGCATTGGCTTTTTATCTACAAAGGGCTCAAGGTCATTGTAAAGCCTCACAGTTCTTCATCTCATTTGACCCCAGTCACCTGGGGATTACTGTCTCTAAGCGTACCCTCTCCAGATGGATAGCAGACTGCATTCCGTTTGCCTATGACAAAGCAGGACTCTCCCTGGAAGGGCATATCACTGCTCACATCGTTTGTGCCATGGCCACCTCGATGCCAAACCTACACTCAGTAGCCATCGATGACATTTGCAAAGCAGCTACTTGATCTTCCATCCATAGATTTGCTGCTCATTTTTGTCTGGACAAGGACTCCTGTCGGGATGCCATGTTTGGTCAGGCTGTACTCCAGCACCTCTTTCAGACTTCGATGCAGCTTCTACCCTCTGTCCCGGACTTTGCAGATACCAGAAATCCATGTGGGATCCATGATCTCATCATGCCTACTCTGAGGCAAACCTCTACTGGCTCTGAAGTCAATTCACCTGGGAGCTAAAGAGTCCCATATTATGAAGACTACTTCTTGCTTGTTCCTGGAGATAGCGTAGTTACTCACCTATAACAGGTGATCTCTGGGAACAGCAGGAATTTAGTCTTCACAACCTGCCCTCCTCTCCTAGGAGTTATAGAGTTTCATTTTCTCTCTTTTCTCAGCTGCAAACTCAACTGAAGAGAGGGAGTTGGGAAGGCATTTGCGCAGGCACAGTGGAGTGCTCCCAAAAGCTTTACAATTGGATGCTGGGGAGCATTCCCACGCGGGCTTCGTCGGTACTGATGTCACTCGTATTTGAAGACTAAATTCCTGCTGTTCTTGGAGATCACCTGTTACAGGTGAGTAACTTCTCTTTATCAACACCCATGTTCTGATCCTATCCATTTTTGAACCTGATGTGCATGTGCATTGTTTTTTTCCTCATACCAGATTTAGTGTTGTTTCATTAAATTTTCAGGGAATTATTTTTCCCCAGACAGTCATTCTTGACCTCCAAAGGCTCACAACAGGCACAAAGAAAGAACTCCGTGTTCTGGTCAACAATATTCAGTAGCGTCATGTAAATATGTATATACATGTGAAATTACTAGCCTGCAATCAAGTGTAAATCATATAATTCGAGTGATTTGACCTGTACATTTCCACTAAATCATGTTGTATGTTTAAATTCCCGGCCTGTATAGCCGCACCTTATGTATAGCAAACCGCTGCTGATCGCTGGAAGTAGCGGGATACAAGTGTACACTAAATAAATAAAATAAATAATCCCTAAAAAAGGGCTCCCCCATCCCAGTTAGAACAATATTCTGTCTACAGCCACAAGATAGAAGCTTAGTGTTTGAATGTGTTAATAATTCTTTTGTAAAACAATATATGTCATGTTATCTGTAAACCGCTTGGACTTTAAGATAAAGCAGAACATAAGCAAAGTTAAATAAGTAAATATTTAAGAACAAGAAATCAGAAAGTCTTGACTGCATAAGTCTTAACACCTTTGTCGTAGCAAACCCAGATTACCTTCAATTCCAAAAATGACCTTAGCAAGGCCCATAATATGTTAAATAGAGCCAGCCATATCCGTTCACATTAGTTGAGCAGGATTGAAATACTCCTGGATGTGGAATCAAGTTGTTTCTGTTGGATGACGTGGATTTGAAGCAAAGATGTAAACATGCCAAAATGCAAAGCTGCCATAAGGTATAGATTGGGAGAAGGCTATAAGAACATTTCAATGTGTGTGAATTTCACTTGGGGCACTGTTATGTCTGTCAATGTAAAGTAGAAGCAGTTTGGCACCATTAAGACACTGCCGCAGTCAGGCAATCCCTCTAAAGTCAATAGTTGTAGCTTAAGGAAACTGCTGAGGAAGATCGCCATAAGGCTTAAGATTACTTTAAAAGAAATACAGCGGTCTCTGGCTCAGACTGGGAAAAATGTTACCTGTTCAACAATCTTATGATTACTTAGAAACACAGAAATATGACAACAGCAAAAGACCACATGGCCTATCTAGTCTGCCCTTCCATATCAACTGCAATAGTTCCCTTTTTTTCCTTTAGAGATCTTCTGTTTGTCCCATGCTTTCTTGAATTCAGATACTGTCCTCATCTCTATCACCTCCACTGGGAGACTATTCCATGCATCTACCACTATTTCTGTAAAGAAATTTTTCCACATATTACTTCTGAGTCTATCCCCTTTCACCCTCATCCTATATCCCAATGTGCATTATAAACTGTAATTAGTTTTACAACCGCCATTATTGATTTGTATATAGTTACCCTTGTTTCAGTCCCAACTTGCAATCCCTGTTTTCAATGTAAGCAAAAGATCCTCTGTTCTGATGCAAAATCTTTGTTATTTGTAAACCGCACTGATACCAAATAGCGCGGTATATAAGAAATGTAAATAAATAAATATCCCCTCATAGCAGAGCTTGCTTTCAATCGAAAGAGGCTCTCCTCTTGTTCATTTATGCCACGGAGGTATTTAAATGTCTCTATCATATCTCCAGGAACAAGCAGGAATGAGTCTTCACATATGGGTACGTCGGTACCGACGGAGCCTGCGCGGGAACGCTCCCTAGTGTCCAGAAAGAAAGCTTTTGGGAGCATCCCACGTGCATGTGTGCTGCCTTCCCGCCCATTTACTTTCCTCTCATCAGTTTTCTGTTTTCTGCGGAGCCGGCAGGACGTACTCCTGTCACCGCAGAAAATTCTTCTTTTTATTCTTAGTTTTTTGTGGTCGCGTCTGCCTTCCCTCGACGCCACCGATACCGCCGGTGTTTTTCTTTCTTTTTACTGAAGAATTTCTTCTTTTCTTAGAAATTTTTGCCTGTTTAGTGCCTGACGGTTTCTAGGCCACTAGGCCTCTATCCTTCCATTATGGAAAAGCCAGCCACTATCCTTAAGAAATGCTCAAAATGTGGCGGTACAGATATATTTTCAGACACTCATACTTCGTGTCTAAAATGTTTAGGTCCTGACGTTTGTCCTCTGGAGTGTCTCTCTTGCTGGAGCTCAAACAGAAGAAGTCTTCAGGATCGAGCACAACTCAATACCCGGTACACATTGCACTCGATGTCACCAGCTAGAATATCTTCTTCTTCACAGGATCAGGTAACCAAACAAAAGTCTGTAAAGACTAGCCAGTCCTCGAGTGGTAGATCTCCTTCTTAGCATCGAGATGGCTCCGGCCTTGCCCTCGAGGACATTTTGGCAATAAAGCCCCGGTGGGAGTCTTCGGGCTCCAAAGCATTAACGGGGCTCCAGGTTGTTCCCGGGGTTCTTACCTCGATGAACACACCTGGGCCATGCTCGGTGGTTGTGGCCGCTTCGAGTGGTACTGATACCCCGGCATCGGCTATGGTGATGGATGAAACACTCCTCACCGATGAACGTAGTCTAGTGCTCTCGGCTACTTCGGTACCACTAGAGTTGCTGCAGACCGTTCCTTCAGTATCAGTATTGGCTTCGGTACCGGTACCGGTATCGACATCAGCATTGGTGTCGGTACCATCCATGCTTGCTTCAACAGACTCGCTTCCTTCGATGCCGAGCCTGGAATCGGTCTCTAGCATGGAGGATTTGGTACCGAAGACATCGCTTTAAAGAAAATCCGATGCTTCATCCTTTCAAGTCTTCCGATCCCGATGACTGGGATGAATCCATCGGTACCAAGGCTGATTTTTCAACAAGTCTAGCCTTTACCCCTCATTTTAGAGGATCCTCCTCGGGGGAGATTTCTTTTCAAGCTTTTTTGCTTGATATTGCAAAGTTACTTGCCATTTCTATACCTGGTAAAAAATCCCTACCGGGGGATTCAGAGACACTGCAATTCCCCTGGATTCCAAAGGAGGTGATCAAGCTTCCTTTGCATCAGATCTTACAAGATCTACTATTAAGAATGTGGGAAACTCCTTTAACGGTATCCCCACATTCTAAGACACTTGACTCCATGTACAAAGTGCCACCTTCTCCAGGTTTTCAAAAGACTCAACTTCCTCATCATTCTATTGTTGTAGAATCAGCAATGAGGCGTATTAAGAGTACAAAGAAGCACTCTTCTTATCTGCCAGATCGTGAGTCTAGAACTTTAGATGCCTTTGGATGTCGATGCTTCCAGGCATCCATGCTTTCAGCAAGAATTATCTCATATATTTTCTATATGGGATTATCTCTTGAAGAGGTTACAAACAGCTTAAAGCTTTTGAACCCTTCTTTTCAAGAGCATAAAAAAGCAGACTATTTCTTACTAGTCAATCATGCTCAAAATAACTCTAGGTTCCTTAATCGTGCTTCCCTGGACTGTTTTGAGTCTATTAGCAGAACTTCTGCTATAGCCATAGGAGCACGACGCATAGCCTGGCTCCAAGCTTCAGACTTGGAGAGATGGGTTCAGGAAAGGCTGGGAAATACTCCTTGTACTGGTGAAAATCTCTTCAACAAGGAGGCTTTATTTCAAGCTAATCAGTTAAGCACTGATGCTGTTGCTTTCAGAGGATTGTCAAGACTTTCCTCTATCCCAGCTAATAAAAAATCTCCTAAAAAGCTTTATTCCCCTAGGGGAAAAAAGTTTTCTCCATCTTCTACCCATTATGCAGATATTTCCAAAGATGGGCAACATCACACCAGGCTAAGAGAATCAAAACCTCAACAGGCTCAGCAAACCCAGCAATCGCAGGGTTTCTGATATTTTATTCCCTTTTTCTGTGTCAGGTTTAGAACTTTTGAGCCTACTTCTTTTTAACAGAAGCATCTAAAATTCATCTCATCCATGCTTAGATATCAGTCATACATTGACTCAATCCTCGACTCTGGGCATGAATCTCTTGCTACAAGAGAAATCTATCCTTCTAGCTCTAAGAGCTATTAAGGACTATCATACCCCAGAGATAACAGGTTTCTCCTTTTAAAACAAAAGGAGGACTAACAACTAACAGGGTGAGCTATACCCTTTACCTTGTCAGTTTCCTGTACGAGGATATCTCATACTTTTAACTGCAAGGGGGACCCTATCTCTTCAAGACTTACCAAATTGTAGGTCTTCTCAACTCTGTATTACTTTCTATTCCCTCTTAGCCCAGACATTCAGTCTCTTAAGAGTACTACTAATCAACTGGAGGGCTTATTCTCTAAGCCATAGGATTTTCTTCCATACCTACTCCAGTAAGTAGTTTCCATACAGAGTTTTCTCCCCCTTTGTGGTTCATCTTCTTCTCAGATATTTTTTTAAGGCAGCTTTTCGGACAGAAATTGGGTATCACTACTCCAAATTATGTCTGTCGGTCCTCTCCAATCTATAGGACCTAACTTTTTATGCTGCCTTAATAACAGATAATTCCAAAAGAGGTCCAGAACTCATTTGGATTATTTATTGTTGCAGGCATCAGGCCTGTCTACTATTCTTAGCCACTTTCAATTCTCTTTGGCTCCAATAGAATAGATTGTTGCACACTGGCAATTCAACAGCCAGATCTAAGCAACCTACATGCTCTCTGCAATTCTACAACAAAGCTCTGCAACTGTGGGCCTTTGCCAGAGAGCCTGAGAGCTACTCCTGATAGGTAGGAGCCAGAGAGTTAAGAAGGGCTTCAGTTGGTAGACTCTGCCAGTCATGCTTCTACATGACTGTTTTTTTTCTTACTCTTACCATATTCCTTAAAATTTCCTTTTAAGAAAAGGTAACCAGGGTTTAGACCACGTGAAAGCGTAGAAAATTGCACAATTCCCTGGTTTGTTCCACATCTCTCTGGAACTTCCACAACAGGGATGCATTATTTTCACTGCAGTTGGTCCTTATTCACTACTTTCCTTCTAATTTCCTATACTTCATGGTAGCTTATGTTGAACAAGAGAACGCATGATACTCATATTGCCCTCATAAAGAGGCAAACATGGTATCCCCTTATATTGCATCTTTTTCTCCAGCTACTATTTGAAATTATAGAAGGATCCAGACTTGCTGTCTTAAGACTAAGGATCTCCTCTGCACTCATTCACGTATGTCTCGAGTCCTGGTTATTTCAGGGGCTGGATCTTTTCAAGAAGTCTAGTCCTATCCCTGTAAGTGAAGAACATAATACCAGTTTCCACGAAACTTTCTCTATAGTTCTTACATATTTAACCAGACAGAGATTCTCCATTAATATTCTCAAGTAGGTCTTAATCCTTCTTGTTATTGCGTCAATCTCTATACAACATCTGACTTTGAAAGATTTGTTTACGATCCATATTAATGCTGCCCTAGCATACCATAAAACTCAATGGACAACCAATTTCTATGGTAAATTAGGAAATACCTTATTTTGCCGTTACCTTTTAGGTTACGTCACATCTGATATATAACAAGCAATTTCCTGTATAGTTGTACCATCTATGTATATAGTTGACCATGTTTCCCTATTCAATGGAACCACCGATGTATATAGTTACCCCGTTTCTCCAAGTTTCCTACTCCCTGTTAAATGTAATGACCAGACATATGTAAGCTGTCGGATGTTTCTGTTCAATGTAAACCGCGCTGATGGTAAATAGTGCGGTATATAAGAATTGTTAATAAATAAATAAAATAAATAAATCTGAAGCTCTACATGGGAAGGTCATCATCATAAGTGACATCACTTACAAAAGACTTTTACTGTTCTTCAAGAAATTGGAGGCTCAACGCCTAGTACAAATGTCTTTCTCTTTCATTGGAATAAAAGGGGTCTTAAAGACCTACCCCCTTTTTTCTGTAAAGGTTGTTTCTGCCTTTTCATCCAAACCAGTCAGATTATCTCCACTCTTTCCTAGGACCTTATTCTGCTCCAAGGAGAAGTTCAATTTTTTGGACTTTACAGAAGCTTTAGCTATTTCTCAAAAGTCCAACCTCTTTGAACTCCCCCAGTACTCTCTTCTGGGGTTAGTTCTGGCCATAAGGGCTTCTCATCTCTTCCTGTATTGCAAAATTTATTTTTTTCCCTCTACTTCACATTGAGGGAATTTCTTTGAGGATAATGTACTGGCTCTCAACCACAGACTCATATTACCCTCAACAAGTATTTTTGCAATATTTTTGAGTGAGATCCACATTAGAAAATTGTGACTCAATATTTTTCTAATATTTATGATTTACACAAGGACTCCCCTCTGGATAGCTTGTTTAGTCCAGCTGTTCCACAGCACCTCTTTTTTCTTTTCCAGTTCAACTCCTACCCTCCATCCCTTGGATGCCTGAGGTTTTGAGGGATAAGCATGGCCCATCTTTAGATTTGAAACATGCTGGGGCCTCCTCCAGGCATCTTAGCTTGGGAGTCCCCATATGTGAAGACTCATTCCTGCTTGTTCCTGGAGATAGCACAGTTACTTACCTGTAACAGGTGATCTCTGGGAACAGCAGGAATAAGTCTTCACAACCCACCCACCTCCCCTAGGAGTTGTTCTCTCTCTCTCTCTTTTTTCTCTCTAATTTGTCTACTTCCCTCCTTTGGTCTCAGCTACAAACCCAACTAATGAGAGGGAAGTAAATGGGCGGGAAGGCAGCACGCATGCACGTGGGATGCTCCCAAAAGCTTTCTTTCTGGACACTGGGGAGTGTTCCCGCGCAGGCTCCATCGGTACCGACGTACCCATGTGAAGACTTATTCCTGCTGTTCCCAGAGATCACCTGTTACAGGTAAGTAACTGTGGTATCTCCTCTATCCTGCCTTTCCTCTAAAGTATACATATTAAGATCTTTAAGTCTATCCTCATATGCTTTATAACGAAGACCACTAACTATTTTAGTAGCCACCCTCTGCACCAACTCCATCCTGTTTATATCCTTTTGAAGGTATTTTCTTCTTCTTTAATCCCTAGCTGGCATTTGGAGAGAAGGTCGTCTTCTCAGCCAATACGCTGCTCTAGGTGCTGCCATATTTCGTGTGTTGCTCACAATACGCTTTGAACCTTGGCAATCAGTGGCAACATTTCTGGCCTCATGAGGTGTGGTCTCCAGAATTGCACACAGTACTCCAAATGAGGTCTCACCAAAACTTATACAGAGGCACTATCACCACTTTTTTTTTCTGCTGGCCATTCCTCTCCATATGCACCCAAGCATCCTTTTGGCTTTTGCCGTGCCGTGCCTTTTCTACATGTTTAGCCAATCTAAGATCATTAAAAACAATCATGCCCAGGTCCTGCTCTTTTTTTGTAGACAGAAGTACTTCACTTCCCTACACTGTACTGGTCCCTTGGATTTTTGCAGCCCTAATGCATTATCCTGCATTTTTTAGCATTAAGTCCAGCTGCCAAATTCTCGACCATTCTTCAAGCTTAGCTAGATCCCTCCTGATGTTATCAGCTCCTTCCAGAGTGTCTACTCCATTGTAGAATGTGGTATCATTCACAAAGAGGCAATCCTTCTGCAATATCACTAACAAAGATGTTAAAAAGAATTGGACCAAGGACAGATCCCTGCGGCACACCACTGGTAACATCCTTCTCCTCAGAATATGCTCTATTTACCTGTACTTTTGTCGCCTCCCACTCAACCAAATTTTTAACCCAGTCAGTCACTTTAGGGTGCATCCCTAGTGTGCTCAGTTTATTTATAAGTCACCTTTGCAGAAAGGTGTCGGAGGCTTTACTGAAATCTAAATACACCACACCTAAGGTTCTCCCTCGGTCCAACTCTCTGGTCACCCGGTCAAAGAAATCAATCAGATATGTCTGACAAGACCTGCCTCTGGTGAATCCATGCTGCCTCCGATCCTGCAATCCATTAGACTCCAGAAACCTCACTATTAACTCTTTTAGCAGCATTTCCAATAATTTACTCATCACAGAGGTTAGACTAACCAGCCTTCAGTTTTCAACCTCATCCTTACTTCTGCTTTTGTGTAAAGGGACCACGTGTGCCTTTCTCCAGTCCTTTTGCACCACTCCCGAAAAGTTCAGTCATTGCAGCTGCTTCAATATTCTCAGATGTATCCCATCTGGTCCCATGGCTTTGTCTACTTTTAGTTTAACTAGCTCCTCACGAACACAGTCTTTGAAAATCGGTCCCCATCACATCTTTTCCTGTTTATGGGCGTTTTTTGATGTCCTACTCTTGGCCCTTCATCTGTGAGTACAGAAAAGAAATATTTGTTAAGAAATTCCGCTTTATCCTCATTAGCTTCTACATATTCCTCAGATTCACTCTTGAGTCTGACAATACCACTTTTGCTCTTCCTCCTCTCACTAATATATCTGAAAAATATGTTCTCCGGGAACAAGCAGGAAGTCAGTCCTCACATATGGGTGATGTCAGTGCTGACGGAGCCCACGCGGTAACCTCTCACCAGCTTTCAAAGAAAGCCTTTGGGAGATGTACCACGTATGCGTGGTCCCGTTCCCGCCTAAGGGTGCCATCTTTCCTCGGTCTCCTTTTTTCCGTGGAGCCCATAAGACATGTGTCTGTTCCCCCTAGAAAAAGTTGATTTTTTTCTTGTTTTTTTCTTTGATTCTTCTCCGGTCACAAACCTGGTGCCCTCCCACCTCCCAAGTCCGCTTGCCGTCGGCATCGCCTTTTTCTTCGGGTTCCTTTTCATGTTCCCCTTTGGGTTTTTTTTTTCTCTGGTGTGCTGGTTTTCGCGCCCTTTCTGGCCGGGCCAAGGGAGTTTGACCTCGCTGGACTGTCTTCCCCGCCATGGCCTCTGTCAGTGGCTTCAAGCTTTGCGACCGTTGAGCTCACAATATGTCACGCACGGATCCGCCTGATGTTGCCTTCTGTGCCTCGGGCCGGATCATGATGCCTTGGCATGTGGTCTCTGTCAGCAGTTGACCCCAAAGGTTTTCCGAGGCTGCAAGAAGCAGCACGAGTCTTTTTTTCATAAGACAACTCGGTCCCGGAGCAGTCTTTGGGAACAGTGCCCTCAAGGGCCGCAGCAAAGGCTTCTACCTTGTGCCGCAACTGTGGTGCCTCAGAGCCTCAATGTGATGGAGCATCGAGCAGGGGCTTTCTCTGGGAGGGACGCCCCTTGAAGATTCTTATATCGTCTATGGCCTCCGCGAGTGTCTGTGGGGAAGTCCCATGGTATCTGGCCTCGGAGCCCTCGATGCGAGGCCGAGGGCGATGGCTGGGAGCGGCCCTCAAAGCTGCCTAACCAGGCAAAGATGCTATTGGCATCTGGGGATCGGCCTTGGTCCTCCAAGGCCATTCTTGTAGAGCACACCCCCTCACCAGCGTCGGGCCCGAGGTCCTCTGTGCCCACGCCGATGTTTGCAGAACCTTCTGGCATTGAGGCCAGGATGACGGCTTTGGAATGCAGTTTGTCTGCCTTCATGGCCCAACAGCGGGCTCTGATGTTTGATTCCTCTGGGTCATCACTCCTGACCACTGGCCCTTCCACAGCAAGGGCCTCTCCAGAAGTGAAGCTGGTCCTTGAGCACCATTGGCCTCAAGAGGCTTCTCAGGCCCTGTCCCATTCGGAACCGAGGACTTCACCCCTCAGGGCACCCAACTCAGAGTGCAGGGACATCGGGACCCCCTGGCCATTGAGGCTGAGGCCCCAGCCTGAGGCCCAGAGGACCCTAGAGATCTCCTCTGACTCCAGGTCGGACCAGGAGACTGAGGATGACAAGTCCCTAGACACCTGGCTCCACAGGGATGTTCCCTCGGATCCTTCCCCTCCAGAGGCCCAGAGCTGGTCCCCACCTGAGGATCTGGCCTTCCTGGACTTTGTGAGGGATATGGCAAAGGCCCTCGCCTTCACCACTGAGTCTGAGGAGGGGCCTTGGGTGGAGGACCTCGAGATCCTCCAGTATGAGGCACCCCCAAGGAGGCCCTCATGGTGCCTGTTCCTCTGATCATGGAGCGTCTGCTCTTCCGTATGTGGGCCTTGGTTCCCATTGTGAGCAGGTGACTGGACTTAACGTACTGGGTCCACCAGAGCCCTGGCTTCCAAAAATCTCAACTGTCTCACAACTCCAAGGTGGTGGAGTCAGCCATGCGTATGCTCAAGAGCCAGAAAACATACTTCTCTGTTACCCCGGGTAGGGAGGCCCATGCCATTTTTTGATATTGATCTTTATCTTGATTTCACATTTCATATACCACCCAGGCCATAGCATCAGGGCAGTTTACAATACTAATAACAATGCTGCGGAGCTAAGAAATGGAAAAGAACGTCATAAATTAATAGGATAAAAGAAGGATAGTCAGGACATCGGCTGGAGAAGAACAGCAGAATAGTTAGAATAGTGGGGAGCTAGTGTGGATTGGTAAATGGAATGTTAAAGGCTTGATGAACTTGGTGGGTTTTCTGTTGTGCTTTGAATTTCTGGTAGGAAGGTTCATGGTGGAGTGTGGATGGCAGAGAGTTCCAAAGTGTGAAAACTCCCTGTGGAAGGGCTGTCGGGTAAGGTTTGTCTCTTTATTGATGATACCAAAATCTGCAATAGAGTAGGCACCCAGGAAGGAATAGATAAAATGAAGAGGTCATGAAGAATGGTCAAAAATTTGGCAGTTGAGATTTAATGTTAAAAAATGTAGGGTCATGCATTTCGGCTGCAAAAATCCAAGGGAGCGGTGCAATTTAGGGAGTGAAGTACTTCTGTCCAAAAAGAAGACCTGGACTTGATTGTTTCTAATGATCTTCAAGTGGCTAAATGGGTAGAAAAGGAGACAACGAAAGCGAGAAGGATGCTTGGGTGCATAGGAAGAGGAATAGCCAGCGGAATGGCCAGCAGAAAAAAGGAGGTAACAGTGCCTCTGTATAAGTCCCTGGTTTGACCTCATTCGGAGTATTGTGTGCAATTCTGGAGACCACACCCTCAAAAGGATATAAACTGGATGGAGTCAGTGCAGAGGTGGCTACTAAAATGGTCAGTGGTCTTCGTTATAAACCATATAGGGACAGACTTAAACTGTAGTTACTCACCTTTAACACCTGTTCTCGAGGGACAGCAGGAAGTTAGTCCCCACCCAAGGGCGACGTCGGCACCGACGGAACCCCCGCGGAAGCATACCTCCAGCCCCCAAAGAAAACCCATGGGAGATGCTACCACACATGCGTGGTCCCCCTCCCTCCCAAGGGCGCCATTTTGTTCAGTCAGATGACATAGCTGAAGATGGCAAAAATAAAATAAAAGATGGTAAAGGAGCAACTCCAAGGGGAGGAGGGAAGTTTGTGAGGATTGATTCCTGCTGTCCCCAGAGAACATCTGTTACAGGTGAGTAACTATGCCTTTTTGCAGGAACAAGCAGGAAGTCAGTCCTCACATATGGGACTCCTCAGCTACAGACTACCGAAAGCCTATAGTGAAAAACATGGACACCCTCAAGGGGAGCCGTGAGCAGCAGCAACTGAGTCCATAGTTGCAGACTATAGTAGGACTCCTGAGTTTGATGGAAAACAGAACTCCAGTAGCATGAACACTGAAAGGTTGGAGGGTAGGAGATGCTTAAACCCCAAAATGATTACAGAGCACAGCCTGGCCGAAGACATTGTCCCGTCGGGACTCCTTTTCCAGGCAGTAATGGGCTGCGAAGGTGTGGACTGAAAACCAGGTCGCGGCCCGGCAGATGTCCACAATCAGGACAGAGCGCAGGTTTGCCACCGAGGCCACCATGGCTTTGACACTATGCGCCTTCCAGCTGGAGCCCCGTATGCTCAAAGGCAAGGGCGTTACAGTCCGCCACCCAGGTAGACAGCGTACATTTGGTCACCGCTTCCCGCAGTCTATTGGGGTCGAATGAGATGAAAAGCTGAACAGCTTTGCAGAGGCCCTGAGTATGTTGGATGTAGGAAGGACAAGGCCCTCTTACAGTCTAGGGTGTGAAGAAACATCTCCGCCCTACTGGTGTGAGGTCTTGGGAAGAAGGTGGGAAGTACCACCTCATCGTTGAGGTTGGAAGGACGATAACACCTTCGGAAGGAATTTAGGATGTGTGCGGAACACCACCCTGTTCTTGTAGAACCTGGTATATGGTGCCTCTGTCACTAAGGCCTGAATCTCACTAATCCTCTGAGTGGAAGTGAGTGCGACCAGGACGCCACCTTATACAAGAGGTATCACAGGTGGCAGGTAGCCAGAAGCTCAAAAGGTGGGTGAGTGAGCTGCCCCAATACCACATTGAGGTCCCACTCAGTCGCCAGATGGTGAACCCGGGGGCTTCAGTAAGAGCAGACCCCTTAGGAAGTGGGTCACCAGCGGCTGGATCGAGAGGGGTTTGCCATCCACCAGGTGGTGGTGCACTGCCAGGGCACTGAGGTGCACCCTGACAGAGTTTGATTTAAGCCTGGATTATGAGAGGTGGAGAAGGTACTGTAGCACCAGTCCCACCGGGTAGGAGAAACGGGTTGGTCCTGTGCCCTGCACACCAAGTTGAAAATCTGCACCATTTGAAGGCGTAAGCTTTCCTAGTGGAAGCCTTATGAGAGGCTAGCAGGATCTCCTCTACCTCACCTGAGAAGGTTGAAAGGGGCTAGGGTCACCCTTTCAGCAGCCACCCAATCAGTGACAGGGATCCCAAGTTGGGATGCAGAAGAGAGCCCCCCTTCCTGGGATAAGAGTTCCCCAACAGGATGGGAGTCTCCACCAATAGCCAGAGGAGTAGCAGGAACTGGTAGTTGTCCGGGCTGGAAAACAGGTCTCTCTCGGGTTCCCCTCAGAGCTGAAAAGAGCCGGTCAACCACTCTAGGATCCAGTTGCCACTCATGCGGCTGGAGGAACCTGTCAGCCATTGAGTTGTTCTGGCCTGGCAGGTATACTGTACGCAGGAGTATACCCTGCCGAATTGCGTAGGAGCAGAGGACCACTGCTTCTCGGCAAAGGGCACTAGACCCCTTGTCCCCCTCTTTGTTCACAGAGAACATTGCCACCTGGTCCAACACCGGCTGGTGACGTAGGCAGTTGCAAAAGGCTCGGAGGGCTAAGTATATCGCCCAGAGCTGCAGGAGATTGATCTGCTGGTTGCTCTTATCCTGCAACCATCTGTCCTGGGTGCAGAGTTACTCACAGCGGGCTCCCCAGCCGAGCAGGGAAGTGTCCGTGGTGAGGACCCTTAAGGGGCTCGGGTGTGAAAGGGCATCCCCACCTCAAGGTATTGGGGAGTCTGCCACCAAGTCAGAGAGTCTGCCAACTGGCAGGTCACTGAGACTTTGTCCTGGAGGCATCCAGAGGCCTGAGTCCACTGGTCTCGAAGGCACCACTGCACAGCCATCATGTGGAGGCGGGCATCTGGGGTGACGTGGACTGTGGAGGCCATGTGCCTGAGTAGGCACAAGAGGAGCTGAGCAGGTACCAAGTGGTGGTGCTGTATGGCCAGGGCCCTGAGGCGGTCGGCTTGGCCTCCGGGCAGGAAGGCCTTTGCCTGGAGGGTTTCCATTCTTGCCCTTATCGACTCCAGAAACTGTGTTGGGAGGAGGTGGGACATTGGGTAGTTTATCACAAACCCCAAGCATTGCAGGACCTGGATGGTGCGTGCAGTTATTTATTTATTTATTTGTTTATCAATCAGGTTTTATATACCGCTCTATCCTTCAATCAGAGCGGTTTACAAATAAAATAAGTGATTTTATATACTGCTCTATCCTTCAATCAGAGCGGTTTACAAATAAAATAAGTAGTCTTATATCTACTGAACAGTATAATTAACACTTAATTTCAGTGAACATTGGATTGTAAGGAGATATAAAAGGTGGAGGGAGGAAAGAAGGGGTCACTGGGAAAGGGACGCTTCAAGGGTGGGAGTAAGGAGCTATTTACAGTGAAAGGTCTTTGCAAGGTGGGGGGGAATGTAGGGAGGGGGAGAAGGGGTTCAGGGGTGCTTATTTACAAATGGGAGAGTTATATACAGCAAGGGAGAAAGCTGGTATAAGGGCTTTACTGAAGGAAGAGTGGACTATGTGATGGTCCCATAGTAATCAGCAAATAGGAAGGTCTTCAATCTTGTCTTGTCTGCTGCACCTCTGAGGCCATGCCTCCTTTTATGAGCCAGTCATCCAGGTAGGAGAAAACAAAGACCCCCGGGAGGCGGAGGAAGATGGCCACGACTGCCAGGCATTTTGTGAAGGTACTTGGGGCGGAGGCCATGCCGAAAGGCAGCACCCTGTATTGGTAGTGCCCGTCCACCATGAATCGAAGGTACTGCCTGTGGATGGGGTGAATGAGGATGTGGGTATAAGCATCCTTCAGATCCAAGGAGCATTGCCAATCTCCCTGCTGGAGGTAAGGCAGCAGTGTTCCAAGAGAGAGCATTTTGAACTTCTCCCTCACCAGGAACTTGTTCAGCTTGTGCAGGTTGAAGTTGGGCCTTAGGCCTCCTGTCCATTTTGGCATGAGGAAGTACCTGGAATAGAACCTCTTGCCTTGATATGGTGAGGTACTGGTTCTACCATTTTGTCCTCAAGAAGACCTGCAAGTTCCTTCAGTAGAAGGTCCCAATGAAGGGGAGACCTGAGGGGCTCTCCCGGAAAGTAAGAGGGAAGTGTCTGAATCAAATAAGGAGGTAGCCATCTCTGACTACCCGAAGTGCCCAGGAATCAGTGATGATAGTGCGACGCCCTTGCTTGGGCCCGAAGGCTTACAAGCATAGAGCGGCCTTATAGTGTCCTTTTAAATAAAGCTTCCCTTGTTTGTCACCAGAGGGATTCTGGGACTTGTAGTTGGCTTACTTATATAAGGACAAATGTAGTTGTGAGACCGGTGGTTTAAGGCAGCAAGAACATTTATTTTTTTGCAGGATTCCAAGGCATTAAAGCTCAAAAACACAAAAGCCAAAGGATGCTTCTCCAACATAAGAGTAAATCAGGTTAACAGAGGAAAATGCAACAAAAACCTTCTATCACTGGGCAGCAGCTTTCATTCAAATAAACTTTCACAGAGCACAGCTTCTTGTGGTCATTCCACGTATCAGGTAAACTTTTTAACAGCTGCTGTTTTCTTTTCCAAACCAAACTTTTACTAAAGGCAGCTTCTTGGCTTCAGAAGCTCACATACTTAGTAGAACACAGTCTTGGCTTTTTCCAACTCTTGGAAGTCACAGAAATTAGTCACTATATTGTTTCACAGTCTTTCAACCCTGTTCAACAATGCTCATTTCTCCTTTAGACAAAAAGAGCAATCCATTGGTGACAATTCTGACTCAGCTTCTGGCATACAAGAATCCACCTGCATCTCTTCTATGGACACCGGGTACTTCTTACTTCCACCAGTTTTATAAACTTGCCCAGCTTTCCTGTCTTCTAAAAACTCTTGGAACTGCTTCAACAGCAAATCACCCTGAGAAGGCACACTTGTACTGGGAGGGTAAAGCTTCCTCTCTGCAAACAGTTTTCTTAATGCTTCTAGTGTTAAAAGCTCAGTTTCTCTGCTCTTATCTGGGTTTCGGTTCTCTTCATACATAAAACTATCCACCCACCTCTTAGCAGACGTTAGGTCTGGCTCCTGGACACTAGCGGAAGCAAGCTGTTTCTCCAGGACCAAGCAGGAAGTCAGTCCTCACATATGGGTGACGTCGGCGCCGACGGAGCCCTCGCGGAGCAATTTTCCCCAGCTTTCACAGAAAGCCTTTGGGAATTGCAGCGCGCATGCGCGGTCGCCTTCCCGCCCAAGGGTGCCATCTTAGCCAGTCTTCTTCTTTCCGCGGAGCCCTACAGACGTACCCGTCGTGTCCCCGCTAAAAAAGTTGATTTTCGTGAGTTTTACTCGTTTTTCAATTCGGTTCGACGCCGGTCATTTTCCTGCCCGGACTCGCGACACCGTTGCGAGTCCTTCCCTTATTTTTCGGTTTTTCTGATTTTTGGTCAGTTTCATTTTCGGTTTTTCACTGGCAGCCCGGTCCTTTGACCTTGCAGGGGCCCTTTTTCCCCTGATGGCTGCCAGTGGTTTCAAGCGGTGTGGTCAGTGTGACAGAAATATGTCACTCACTGACACACACGATAATTGCCTCCGCTGCCTGGGCCCGGATCATGAAGAAATGATCTGTGGAGCCTGTGGCAAAATGTCCTCCAAAGCGTTGAGGAGTCGGCGGCATCAGCGGGATAGAATCTTCGCTGACCCCAGCCGTACCCGGACCTCGTCAGAGGCCTCGGCATCCAGAGGCTCCAGCTCTGAACATCGCCGAAGCTCCTCCGACAGGGGTTCTCCCTCCGGAGACCATCGACGGAAGACAAAACCCGCGAGGGCGGCGTCGGTGGACGCTCCTGGCTCCGCGAGGGCCAGGTCGCATAGCCCCGACAGCCGTCCCGGGTCTTTGGAGAAGGAGCACCTCCCGAAGCGACCTCGCCTGGAGTCGGAGTTGCCTGCTCGGGTAAGTCCTGTGGTCCTTCTGGATTCGCCTCCGAGAGGTCCGACGTCGGGCCCGACGCCGTCGGGGCCCGAGTCGGGGACTGCTGGGTCACCTGAGGTCGGACTCAGGTTGACGGCCTTGGAGAGCAGACTATCTGCCTTAATGGACCAGCAGCGGGCACTGATCGCTAGCCTCGCTGGCGCCGCTGCCCCGACCGCCGGGACGTCGACGTCTAAGTCGACCCCGGAGACCGAGCCGATCCTCGAGTCCATGCGAACTCGAGTCGATCCTCGGTCGAGGTCACCCTCGGCCTCCCGTTCGGGACCGAGGTCGTCGCCGCCGACTCCCTTGGCGTCGGGGCGGCCGACGCCTCCGCCTGCCCGAGCCGACCCCACTGATTCCTCCTCGGAGTCGGTCTGGGAGTCTGAAGAGGAGTCACCTGATTCCTTTCGGACTCGGTGTGTCCCCTCGGACTCACCTGAGTCCGAACCTCGGAAACAGTCCCCTCCGGAGGATGCCCGGTTCTCGGACTTCGTCAGGGATATGGCCAAGGCTTTGGCCTTCCCGGCGGATCCCGAGGAGGAGCCTCGAGCCGAAGAGCTCGACGCCCTTCAGTACGACTCTCCCGCCCGGGAGCACTTTACTGTACCGGTGCCTCCCATGCTGGAACGACTACTCTTCCGCATGTGGGAGAGTCCGGCCTCGTCGCCGGTATTAAGCAAGCGGGTCGATTCCATCTATCGAGTCCGCAAGAGTCCTGGCTTCCAAAAAGCACAGCTACCACACCATTCCATGGTAGTGGAATCGGCCATGCATAGGCTTAAGAGCCAGAAAATGCACTCCTCGGTGCCCCCTGGCAGGGAGGCCCGTAACCTGGATGGCCTTCGTAAGAAGTGTTTCCAGGGCTCTATGCTGGCTTGTCGTGTCCAGACCTACCAGCTATACATGGGCATGTATCTCCGAGACCTGGCTAAAGAGCTAGCCGGATTCTCTGCTGGACTGTCCGAGGAACCTTTGCGGAGGTTCCTAGCCTTAACATCTGGTATTCGGGAATGCTCCAAATTCATGTCCCGAGCAGCCTATGATGGCTTTGAAGCATCGGCTCGTGTGGCCGCAGCCGGCATCGGTGCCCGCCGACAGGCTTGGCTTCAGTCGTCTGACCTTGAGCCTTGGGTGCAGGACAAGTTGGTCGATGTCCCCTGCAGAGGTGAGAACCTCTTTGGCAAGCCCATGGCTGAAAAGGCTGCACAAATCGAGACAGAGACTCTCACCAGGACCAGGCTTTCTAGGAAGACCTCCGCCCCTTCCCAGAAAAAGAAGGGCTCGGGAAAAAAAGTCCTTTTACCCGAGAAAGGCGGCTGCCTACAAACACTACCCCCAATATCAGGCCCCTCCAGCTCCCCAACAGGGTCAGCAGGTCAAGGGACGGGGTAACGGGTCCCGTAGGCAGCAAGCCCCCAAGCCTGCACCACCAGCCCCTGCTCAGCAGGGTGGGGGTTTTTGACTTCCTCAGCATAGCCTCTCCCCCTCAGCTGGTTCCTCCCAGCACCGGAGGCCGCCTGGTTCACTTCGCCCACAGGTGGTCCAACATCACTTCAGATGCCTGGGTGCTTCAAGTCGTGCGAGAAGGATATCTTCTCCACTTCCATCAGGTCCCTCCCTCTTATTTTCCGGGGGAACCTCCGCGACTCCCTCTGCACAGGGACTTACTCCTTCAGGAGTTAGCAAGTCTTCTTCAGGACCAGGCTGTGGAACCGGTGCCCCACCACCTGAGAGGTCAAGGCTTTTATTCCAGGTATTTCCTAATACCAAAAAGGACAGGAGGCCTAAGACCCATCCTGGACTTGCGCAACCTCAACAAGTTCCTTGTGCGGGAAAAGTTCAAGATGCTTACCCTTGGAATCCTTCTGCCCTACCTCCAGCAGGGAGATTGGCTATGCTCCTTGGATCTAAAGGATGCCTACACGCACATCCTCATCCACCCAAGCCACCGCCAATACCTAAGATTTGTGGTGGCCGGAAATCACTACCAGTACAGAGTACTGCCCTTTGGCCTATCCTCCGCACCGCGAGTCTTCACAAAATGTCTCGCGGTGGTGGCGGCCTATCTCAGGCTTCACGGCCTCTATGTCTTTCCGTACCTCGACGACTGGCTCATCAGAGCGTCGTCCCCCCCGGCAGTCACCAATGCCACACACCGCACGGTGACTCTTCTGCAGTACTTGGGCTTTGTCATAAACTTCGCAAAGTCCACTTTGCTCCCCTCACAGGATCTCGAGTTCATCGGCGCAAGACTGCACACTCCTCAGGCTCGAGCTTTCCTGCCTCTCGACAGGGGCTCAACGGCTCATGGACCTAGCCGGCAGTTTTCGCAGCCAGTCCCTGGTCTCCGCCAGGCGCTTCCTGAGACTACTCGGCCATATGGCTTCCACCGTCCACGTGACCCCCAATGCTCGCCTGAATATGCGGCCGGCTCAATGGTGCCTTCGCAAGCAGTGGCAACAAGCCACCGGCGGGCTAGCCGACTTAGTGCGCCTCTCCAGACCGCTGGCCTCTTCCCTACAGTGGTGGCTTCATCGGCCGAACCTGGTGCTCGGAATGCCTTTTCAGTCGCCTCAGCCGACTCAAGTGCTGACGACCGATGCTTCCCTCCTGGGCTGGGGAGCTCATTGCCAGGGGGCGTGTACTCAAGGTCTCTGGACCGCGTGGGAATCTGCTCAACAGATCAACTTCCTGGAGCTCAGAGCTATTCGTCTGGCGCTCAAGGCTTTCTCCCACCTGACTTCTCACCAGTCCGTCCTTGTCCAGACGGACAATCAAGTTGCCATGTTCTACGTGAACAAGCAGGGCGGCACGGGCTCCTTCCTTCTCTGCCGAGAAGCTCAGAAGCTCTGCTCTTGGGCCGTCAGTCACGGCATTCTTCTCAAAGCAGTTTATCTCCCAGGCCAGGAGAATTGCCTGGCCGACAAACTCAGCGGGATACTCCAGCCGCACGAGTGGCGTCTGGATCCCTTGGTAGTCCAGAAACTCTTTCTGAAGTGGGGCCTCCCCACGATGGATCTCTTTGCCAGTCCTCTCAACCGGCAACTTCCTCGCTTCTGCTCGCGTCAGCCACATCCCCTTCGGGTAGCGGCAGATGCATTTCTGCTTTCATGGTCGGAAAGCCTTCTCTATGCTTTTCCTCCCATCCCGCTAATCTCCCGAACTCTGTTCAAGGTTCTCCGGGACAAAGCGTCCATGATCCTGGTGGCTCCTCGCTGGCCCAGACAGCCTTGGTTTCCACTCCTGTTGCAATTAGCGGTAGAAGATCCGTTCCCTCTGGGGTCTCAACCGGATCTCCTAACACAGGATCAGGGGTCTCTGCTCCACCCCAACCTCCGATCGCTCAACCTAATGGCCTGGCGGCTGAAAGGGTAGTCCTTGCTCCCCTTCTCCTGCCGGCAGAGGTGGAAGAGGTCGTCCTAGCTTCTCGGCGACCTTCTACCCGCAAATGCTACGCCCTAAAATGGCGTCGCTTTTCCGTTTGGTGTGTACAGCAGTCTCAGGATCCCTTCTCCTGCCCGGTGTCGGTGATCTTGCAGTACCTGCTCTACCTCTCTAATCTGGGACTTAAGTCCAACTCCGTCAAAGTCCACCTCAGTGCTCTTTCAGCACACCATGTGCCGGTGGACGGCAGACCTCTTTCCAGCGACCCTCTTGTAGCACGGTTTCTCCGAGGTCTCCTTCTACTAAAACCACCTCTGCGCCCGCCAGCACCTGACTGGGATCTGAATGTGGTTTTACAGCGGATCACCTGTCCGCCTTTTGAACCGATGGCTACCTGTTCTCTGCGTTTTCTTTCGTGGAAAACCTTATTCCTGATAGCCCTCACTTCCGCTAGACGCTGTCAGACGGCTGCCTAGGGTGAGAACTTACACAATCTTGACGATGCATATATTCATATGATTCTTGCAAGGTATTGTGGGTATTGTAGTTCATTCACTCCCAAACACAGCTGATGACAATAATTGAGTTGTGAAACCAAGTGGTAAGGCCAATAAAATACTTCTTTTATTGATGGGGTTTAATTCACCCAGCACAAGTATGCTTGTTAGCAATATAAAAGAGGTTACTTGTTTGCAGTGTTTAAATGGATAACAAAAAGTCAGAAAGCAAACCAGAAAACAACCTTCAGCTTGTCAGGCAATTAGCTAATGTTTTCTTAGCAAATAATTACCAAATAAAAAGGCACAAAGAAACGAATAAACTTTGCTTGTTAGGTTAACTTCTGCTTATTTTCCACGCAGATCCTAGCAGTGATTCTCCCTTGCTCACACAGACAATCAGGTGCAGCTTTAATTACTATCAATTGACCAGCTAAAAGCCTTTAGCTGGCTGGCTGCTACTGTGTGAACCCAAATCCTGCTTTAAGAGCTGTTTGCAGTGAAAATAAAGAACAAAGTTAGGTTTCTTTGTGATGGCTGATGTGTTGGCTCACAGAAAGCTAGCAATAGCAATTAGATAGAGAACAGTCCATGTAAGTAATAGTTTCATCTGCTGTATCTCCCCCTTCATCAATCAGCATAGGGTCACTATCATACATTGGCACAGACGAGTCTTTCATTAAGGCACTATCATGAGAATGCTTATTCCCTTGCTGCCATTCTCTATTATAGATAGGGTCTGGATCAGTGTTCATACCTGAACCTCTCCTGCTATCATTATTCCTCTCTGTATAGCCTGGCCAGTATGTAATCCAATTCTGATGTCCAGCCTTCCAATCTTGATCCCTGGACACTGGATCTCCTCTCACATACCTTCTGGCCTTGGTCTGAAAGTCCCTTCCACGTGCAGTCTTCTCTCTTCCAGGTAGCCACTGGTGATTCCTATCTCTGCCAATCCATTCCTCTGGCTGAATCCAGTCCAATGGACTCTGCTGGCACTTGGAATACCTCCCAGTATGGGTACTGCCTTGGACTCTCCCAGACCATCCAATGGGCTTTCTTCTCTTCCTTCCAGAGAGTTTCCTTCTTTCTCTATCCGCTTGGCTTGGCTTCTGTTTCTCCAGGTGATACTGGTGCTTGAGCTTGTAGCCGTTGCTGTCTCTGTATCTCTTCCTGAAGCTCTTTCTGTAGCTCTCCCTGAAGCTGTTATCTGAAGAATAAGCTCTATTCTTATTCTTTCCTAATGTGTGCTCCTCCCTAACACAGCGCAGCTGTGTTGAATCAGGCCCTGCCCTTTGAGATGAGTGCTTAGGGATTACCTCATAGCTCTCTTGATTGCACACACATTTTCTCACTTCAGCCCCTCTCATGGCTGCTGGAAACCTGGTGCATTCTGGGACTGGTAGTCTTTTATGTGAAAACTCTGTTTTCTTGCTTCTACCAGAACTGACAGGTTGCTTGTTCAGAGTCACATCATCCTTTCTATAGCTCCTACCTGAGCTATGATAAGCTTCCTTATCACAACGCGTAAGTGAATTGCAGGCCCTCGTGTCTGATCCTCCATTCACTCGGTTCTACAAAAATAGGGTAGTCCTACGGACTCACCCAAAATTTCTTCCAAAAGTTGTCTCCCCTTTTCACATCAATCAGGAGGTGATACTTCCAACCTTCTTTCCCAGGCCTCACTCCAGCCGAGCTGAACGAGTCCTGCATACCCTGGCCTGTAGAAGGGCATTGAACTTCTACCTTGACCGTACGCGGGAGCACCGTAAAGCTGCTCAGCTTTTTGTGTCTTTTGACCCCAATAAATTGGGGCTCCCAGTCTCCAAGCGTACCCTGTCCATCTGGGTTGCTGACTGTATCGCTTGGGCTTATGGGGCAGCCGGACTCTCCTTAGAAAGTCGAGTCACGGCTCATTGTGTTCGGGCGAAGGCTACGTCAGTGGCTTACCTCCGCTCTGTTCCGCTGGCAGACATCTGCCGGGCCGCTACTTGGTCTTCGAGCCAGACTTTTGCGGTCCATTACTGTCTCGAGAGGGAGTCCCGCAGGGACAGTGCTTTCGGACAGGCAGTCCTCCGAAATCTCTTCGAGGTTTGAGCAACTCCTACCCTCCATCCCGGATGGGGGCTACCGGTGGGTAATAATTCAGCGAAGATTCCTTCCTTCTGTACTGCCGAGCTAGAGGGAGCTCATTTTTGTGCTTAGGGTCTCTGGTAGCCTTAAGCTTGGGAGTCCCATATGTGAGGACTGACTTCCTGCTTGGTCCTGGAGAAAGCGTAGTTACTCACCTGTAACAGGTGTTCTCCAGGAGCAGCAGGAATCAGTCCTCACAACCCTCCCTCCTCCCCGTGGAGTTGCAATCATCTGCTTAAGTTTTTTTTGCAAATTTTTATGCTGTCTTTTAGCTATGTCATCAGACTGGCTAAGATGGCACCCTTGGGCGGGAAGGCGACCGCGCATGCGCGCTGCAATTCCCAAAGGCTTTCTGTGAAAGCTGGGGAAAATTGCTCCGTGAGGGCTCCGTCGGCGCCGACGTCACCCATATGTGAGGACTGATTCCTGCTGCTCCTGGAGAACACCTGTTACAGGTGAGTAACTACGCTTTCTCTGCAAGCTGTTCAGGTTTACATGTACTGGCTTTACCTTGGGGCGGGTCTCTCAGGCAGCTACTGATTCCTTTCCTCCTGATATCTTTCAGGCTATGGAACTCAGCCTTCTGGTGCCTTTCTCCACTCCTTCCCAGATAGCCACTCTCTTGAAAGTTTCCTTGGAATCTTTCTCCCTTTCCAGGATCTTTCAGAGTTTCTCCTTCGTGTGCCTCTGTTGCTCTATCTGCTCTGGCTGCAGATCTATTCCTTTCCAGCTTCCCCTGGACCTGCTGGCTCTGCTCTCTGCTGCGTCTCCTGGGTGTGTGTCTCCCTTCTCTCATGTGTGTCCTGTGTGTCCTCTCTTTGCTCTGAGTGTGTTTTTAAAAACCGTTTGCTGTCGGGCACTCCCTTGCCTCTGCACAGGTGTGACCAATCATTGAGCAAGCTTGGTTCTACGTCTGAACTAGGGCGTGGCCTGGCCTCAGCAGAGAGCTGAGGTTTTTTCTTGCCTGCCTTGCAAACACTGGGCACAACTGAACTGTCATTTGTTTTTTTTTTGTTGTTGTTTATTGAAAGGCAGCCATTAAATACATAATAACATGAGCCATAAACAGAATACAATATCAAAAGATAACAAAGCCAAAGCCACTAACAGGAAACACAAGGCTGGCCAACGAAATGCCTTCTTTTATTTTTGTTATGATTATGTTACGCTTCCGCTTTCCCTTTCCCTTTTTCCCCCCACCCCCCTCCATTCATCCTTATATCACATAACCCGTCTCCCAAAGTAAGGCAGCAACCCCCCCACCCGCCAACGCCCCCTCCCTCCCCCAAATCACCCCAACCTAACTCCCCCTCCCTTCCTCCCTCCCACCCACAAAACTCTATGTTAGCCCATAAGAAAGGAAACATACCAGCCAATCGGCGCCCATGAAGTAAAGTGCGGTTCCGCAAAGGATCATCATGCAACCTAGTCTGTGGTCCCCAGGCTCCCAGGCCATGCCACGGCTCTGAGCAATCAGGAACCATAACGAAGGACAAAGGGTTCCCACACCTGCTCAAAGCACGTCAGACGCATCCTACCAACAGCCACCCCTCGTTCCATTGTATATGTATCCCACATCCATTCCAACCAGGCCGAAAAAGATGGGGGGAGGACGTGCTTCCAAACAGATGCGAGAGACAGTCAAGCCGCATTCAGACCATGGCGAAGCAAAGCTAGCTGTGGGCTGCGTGCCCCGGGCACGGCTGCCCCAAAGAGAAAGATACCTGGGTCCCAGGGAATGCTCAACCCAAGAAGTTGCTGTAAACGGGGTTGAATTCCCCTCCAAAAGGTTCGGATGCGAGGGCAAGTCCACCAGATATGCGCCAGGGCACCTCTCTGCCCGCACCTCCGCCAACAGAGGTCCGCAGCCCCCGGATAAATGCGGGCAATCCGTGCAGGAGTCATATACCATCGATATAATATTTTATAGTTAGTTTCGCGAGCATTAACCGCCACCGAGCTCTTCCACAATTTACCCTCTACCCGTTCCCACTGCTGCTGAGAGTAATGAAGGTTCAAATCAGAATTCCAAAGTTCTCTATGCTTGGTAAAGCTCAAGTGCTGCCCCTGCAGGAGGGCATATAAGGCAGCTATAAGCCCTTTAGTAGTAGTACACCCCTCACAAAAACGCTCCAAGTCCGTCAATTCTCGGGCCACATGGGGTCGAACGGTTCTAGACTGAACCCAATGCGCTACTTGCGTATATTGGAAGAGGTGACCACCGGGAAGGTCAAAATCCTCTTGAAGTGTACTAAATGGTTGTAGCTTACCCTCATCAAACAGTTGACCGGCCCGGCTAAGGCCCTTATGCCCCCATAGCCGGAAGGCCGGGTCAGCCATCCCTGGGGGAAACGAGGCATTATCCACTATAGGTGCCAAAGGGGTCAGGTCCATCCCACGAGGCCGAAAGAATTGGTCCCAGCAGCGGAGGGTATGAAGGATGTAGGGATTACTTGGGCGCTTACCACTCCATAGTTTGGGACCAAGCCACAGCCGGTCCCCCAATCCCGCTCCCCCCGTTAGATTCATTTCCATCTGCACCCACCGCTTGGAGCTATCTGCAATCATCCACTCCACCCCAGCGCGACATTGCGCCGCCGCATAGTACCAGTGCAGATTAGGAGCCCCCATACCCCCAGAACGCGTACGGGCATAGAGAGCTCGGCGCGCCAACCGCGGGCAACGATACCGCCAGATAAACTTCATTAGCAGAGTTTGCCAGGCGGCCAGTGTTCCCCGAGCCAACGTTATGGGGAGAACCTGGAAGAGGTACAAGAAACAGGGAACGACCACCATTTTAACTACCGCAATACGCCCAAACCAGGAAAGTATTAGGCTATGCCAGGTGTCCAAATCACGCCAAACCAGGCGAAGTAGGGGTTCATAGTTAGCCTTAAATAAGGCTGCCCGCTCCACTGTCAGTTGCACACCTAGGTAGCGTAAGGCACCAGACACCCAGCGAAAGGGGTAGGCGGCTCGAAGTTCTGCACAAACCGCTTCGGAGACCCCTACGTTTAAAACTTCCAATTTAGTGTAATTGATTTTGAATCCAGACACCTGGGAGAAAGTTTCAAAGAGCTGCATAGCGGTAGGAAGGGATGCCGTGGGATCCACCAAGGATAATATAATATCATCCGCAAAGAGTGCAATCCGATAATCCGCGGGGCCCACGCGAACACCCTGCAGGCCCGGATGCTCACGAAAACTTTGCGCTAAGGGTTCCATCACGAGCGCGAACAACCGCGGCGATAGGGGACATCCTTGGCGGGTGCCCCTCTCTAATAAGAAATTTCTCGATCGACCCCCATTAACCCGGACACATGCCTTAGGGTCCTGATATAAGCTATGAACCCAGCGAATGAAATTAGGACCAAAACCCATCGTTTTCAGCACACACCAGAGATAACCCCAGCTGACACGGTCAAAGGCTTTTTCTGCATCAACCCCCACAACTAAAGTCGGCTGTGGGTCCTGCTGAGCCACGTGAAGAACCTGTAGCATACGCCGAATATTATCTGCTGCCTGGCGGCCCGGCACAAACCCAACCTGGTCGGGATGTACCAAAATTGGGAGAACCCGGTTCAATCGCGCAGCCAGCACGGCTGCAAGTATTTTGACGTCCGTATTTAACAGGGGCGATATGAGGCCGCATCTTGCAAAGGTTTACCTGGCTTAGGGATCATCACTATCAAAGCCTCACGCTGAGATGGAGGCAGAGGCGCCCCCCTCAGAACCTCGTTGAATAGCACTACCAACGTTGGCGCTAATTGTACGCGGAATGTCTTATAGTACTCCGCGGGAAAGCCATCATTACCCGGCACTCCCCCGGTTTTCAACCGGCGGATTGCGTGTTCCACCTCTTCCACCGTGAATTCAGAATCTAAGTGATCCCGATCGGAGTCAGTCAGGTGCGGCAAGGTGATCGTCCGCAAGAAACCCTGCACGTGTGCCAAATCAAAAGGTTCGGCTTTATATAAGTGTTCCAGGTACTCAGCAAAAATGTCGCGTACCTCCCGAGAGATAACCCGCTTCTGCCCCCCAGAATCTCAGAGCTCACGAACCACTCTCGCGGATTGCTGCTGCCGGAGACGCAGGGCTAGAAAGCGACCGGTCTTATTCCCGTGCTCATAAAAGGTTTGCCGCAGTTTCCGGTGCTTATTATCTAATTCTCTTTGTAAACATGCATCCAAGTTAGCCCGGGCGATCCTCCACTGACGCAGAGCCCGTTGTGATCCAGTCTGGGCATGCACTAAACGCAGTCGGGAAGAGTCTCCCACTAATTGACAGTATTCCCGTTTCCAAGCTCTCCGCGTGCGGGCCGCTTCCGCCATAAGTTGGCCCCTAGCCGTGGCCTTGAAGGCATCCCAAACCAGGGGGAGCGAAACTTCCCCAGTATCATTTAGCTCAAAGAAATCAGTTATGAAACGGCCATGTTCCTGTACTGCGCACTGTCGCCGCAGGAATCGCACATCAAGTCTCCAAAGCCATTGGCGTTCGATGCACAAGTCAGTCGGAAGGGTGAGCCAGCATGGGGCATGATCCGACCAGGTCAGTGCCCCATGACCAGCCTCCACCCTCCCATCTATCAAGCGCTGGTCCAACAAAAAATAACACAGGTACACTAAAAAAAATTTTTTTTAAACTGCCTCTAATGTTTCGATTGATTTTTACGTTTTTTGGTGTGCTGAATCCAAATCTGGTAACCAATGTGCTCCATCACGTACAGATTTTTTGCTACATTGGGTTAGCAGTTTGAGGTGAACGTTTCAGATTGAGTGCGATCGAGATAAAAGTTTCTTGGATGAATTCTTTATACTAATTGTTTAGTAGTTATTCAAATAAGAATAAAGAAAATTGTAACAAGGCAGCACATAAGAATAGAGTAATGTCAACAAAACACACTGTGATGGTAGCAAAATTGTCTGCACTTAAAACAGCCACATACATGTGCACAAACATTGAGCATATAAGAGCGAGGTTAGACACAAAGCAAAGCAAAGAAATGTGCAAAAAATGTACAAGTATGTATGTAAGAATAGAAAACGCAAACCGCACCATTGCAATACATGAAGACAAACACCCGATGGTGTGAAAATAAAATTCTAATAAATGAGATCCGACACTGTGGTAATAACTAGCAAATTTTTATTTCAAAGTTTAGTAAAAACACGATATTTGTCAACACAGTTTAGATTTTAAAGTCATTCTTGGGTCAATCAATCTCCTGGTGGGCCCGTTTCTTTTTCCCCCGAATGCTTCTCTTGGTGCGCTGCTTGGTGTATTTTTCATCGGGGGTTTCCCGCAGCAGCAACCAGCAGAAATCAGCCATCATAGTGGTGTTCCATCTTCCTTGGTACCTTCTCTCTGCATCCTTGATGTCCTGGTGAAACCTTTCACCTTGTTCTTCACTGTACGCCCCCAAGCTTTCGGGAAAGTAGTTCACATGGGAGTGCAAGAAATGGACTTTCAGGCTCATGTTACAGCCTTGTTCTTTGAAGTCATTGAGCATCCTGGCAACAATATCCTTATAGTTCTCATCCCGCCTGTTCCCCAAGAATTTGAGAACAACATCCTTGAAGGAATCCCAGGCTTCTTTTTCCTTCTCAGACATCGTTTCAGCGAATGCTCCATCTGAAATGAGTTTCCTTATATCAGGGCCAACAAACACTCCTTCCTAGAACACCAGATCTAGTGCAAGAGATAAGGGTGTTGGGGCCACTTGGCAATAGTGATCATAGCATGATCGCCTTTGATTTAATTAGTGGAGGAGGGATAGTAAGGAAATCCACAGTACTACCTTTTAACGTTCGAAAGGGAGACTATGATAAAATGAGGAAAACAGTTAAGAAAAAACTAAAAGGAGCAGTTGCGAAGGTTAAAGACGTACATCAAGCTTGGGTGTTGTTGAAAAATACTATCTTGGAAGCCCAGACCAGCTGTATTCCATGCTTTAAGAAAAGTGGAAGGAAGTCCAAAAAACTGCCAGCATGGTTTAAAGGTGAGGTCAGGGAGGCTGTTGTTGCCAAAAAAGCATCTTTCAGGAAATGGAAAAAAGAGCCAAACAACGAAACCTGGAAACAGCACAAGCACTGGCAAGTCAAATGCAAGGCATTGATAAGGCAGGCAAAGAGAGAATTTGAGAAGAAGCTTGCTGCGGAAGCAAAAATGCGAAATAAAGACCTTTTCAAGTACATTCGTAGCAAAAAACCTGTGAGAGAGTCAGTTGGACCATTAGATGATAAAGGGGTTAAAGGAGCACTAAGAGGCGACAAGGCGATAGCGGAGAGACTGAATGAATTCTTTGCTTCGGTCTTTACTGAGGAAGATGTAGGGATGTTACCCATGACTGAAGTGGTATTTAAAGGTGCGGAAGAATTGAAGGAAATATCGATACATCGGGAAGATGTCTTACAACTATTAGATAAACTGAAGAGTAGCAAATCACCTGGGCCGGATGGTATACATCCAAGGGTGTTGAAAGAACTGAAATATGAGATTGCAGACCTGCTATCAGTAATCTCTGAACTATCATTAAAATCATCTCTAATACCTGAAGATTGGAGGATTGCTAATGTAACGCCAATTTTTAAAAAGGGTTCCAGGGGTGATCTGGGAAACTACAGACCGGTGAGCCTGACATTAGTACGGGGAAAAATGATAGAAACCATCATAAAGAATAAAATTACTCAGCATGTAGATAGTCACAACCTAATGGGAGACAGCCAACATGGCTTTAGACAAGGAAGATCTTGTCTTACTAATCTGTTATGATTTTTTGAACGAGTGAATAAACAGGTGGACAAAGGTGAGTCGGTTGATATTGTGTATCTGGACTTTCAGAAAGCCTTTGACAAGGTCCCTCATGAGAGACTTTTGGCAAAACTAAAGAGTCATGGGATAGGAGGCAGTGTACTATTGTGGATCAGGAACTGGTTAAAAGATAGAAAGCAGAGGGTAGGGCTAAATGGCCAATTTTCCCAATGGAGAAAGGTGAATAGTGGTGTACCCCAGGGATCTGTGCTGGGTCCGCTGCTTTTTGACATATTCACAAATGACCTGGAAAGTGGAATAACGAGTGAGGTTATCAAATTTGCAGATGACACAAAACTATTTAAAGTTGTTAAAACCCAAGAGGATGGTGAAAAATTGCAAGAGGATCTTGATAAATTGGAAGACTGGGCATCAAAATGGCAGATGAAATTTAATGTGGACAAGTGCAAGGTTATGCACCTAGGGAAGAACAACCCAAACTATGGTTACATGATGCAAGGTTCCACATTAGGAACCACCACTCAGGAAAAAGATTTAGGCGTCATTGTGGATAGCATGTTAAAACCCTCGGCCCAGTGTGCAGCGGCGGCCAAGAGAGCAAATAGAATGCTAGGTATGATAAGGAAAGGAATGGAAAATAAAACAAAAGATATTATAATGCCTCTATATCGTTCCATGGTGAGACCGCACCTTGAATATTGTGTGCAATTCTGGTCGCCGTATCTTAAAAAGGATATAGCGATTTTAGAAAAGGTACAGGGAAGAGCCACCAAAATGGTAAAGGGGATGGAAGGATACTCCTATGAAGAAAGGCTAAAAAGGTTAGGGCTCTTTAACCTGGAAAAGAGACGGCTGAGGGGAGATATGATAGAAGTCTATAAATTAATGAACGGAGTGGAACGGGTAAACGTAGATCGATTGTTTACCTTATCAGAATATAGAAAGACTAGGGGACATGCAATGAAGCTACAGGGTAAACTATTTAAGACTAATAAAAGAAAATATTTTTTCACTCAACGTGTAATCAAACTCTGGAATTTGTTACCGGAGGATGTAGTAAAGGCTGTTAGTGTAGCTGGGTTTAAAAAAGGTTTGGACAAGTTCCTGGAGGAAAGGTCCATAAACCATTATTAAGAAGTGACCGAAGATATCAATGCTTGACCCAGTACAAGCATTGTGGAACTTGTTTCTCTTGGGGAAACTGCTAGGTACATGTGACCTAGATTGGCCACTGTTGGAAACAGAATACTGGGCTTGATGGACCTTGGTCTGACCCAGTATGGCATATCTTATGTTCTTATGTTTAGCTTTGCTTCAGAAAGTCGGGGGAACTTTGAGCAAAGGTACCGAAAGCACTCACCATCTTTTGGAAGGGACTTGATGAATTGCTTAATGAGACCCAACTTAATGTGGAGAGGTGGTAATAGAATTTTATCACGAGGTACCAAGCTCTCATGAAGAACATTTTTCTCACCGGGTCTCAAGTACTCCCGAATTGGCCAGTCTTTTTTCCCCCAGTGTAGGTCGCGGGCCCGGCTATCCCACAAGCAAAGGAAGCAGGGATATTTGGTGAAACCGGATTGCTGCCCTAATAGCATGGATAGAATTTTAAAGTCTCCACAAATCATCCACTTATGCTCATCATAACGAATCTTCTGAAGAATCAGGGCCAAATTCTCGTATTTTTCTTGAAGAATAACAGAGTGAGCAATAGGAACTGAAGCGAATGTGTTGCCATTATGAAGAAGAACACCTTTTATGCTGTCTTTTGACGAATCAATGAACAGCCGCCATTCAGCAGGATCATACTTGAGTTTAAACTTTTCCATCACTCCGTATATATCGTTGCAAAATACCAAATCTTCCTCTTTGCTGAAATACTTCAAAAATTGTGTCTCGCGGTTGCGGTACCAATAAAAAGTTGTTCCTGGTGACAATAGATTTTTCTGTTTAAGCCGAGAACCTAGCAGTTGGGCAGCATCTTTTGGGAGTCCTAAATCCCGGACTAAATCATTCAATTCAGCTTGAGAGAAAAGTTCAGGTTTCGGATCTGGTTCAGTTTCAAACTCGGAAGTACTGGACTCATCGGGAAAAGCCATCTGATGAGTCTCATGATCAGAACCGTCCACACAAATATGATCCAAAGATTTTGGTGGTTCAGGCACAGGTACTTCGTTGCTATGAGGCATAGGCCTAATTGCTGAGCAAAGGTTGGGGTAACTTATTACGTTCTTATTTTTTAAGTTGTATCCCTTCGCAATGCAAGAGCAAAAATAGCAGTCACTGCTGTGGTCTCTTTGTTCACGCCACATCATAGGTATTCCAAAACGAAATGCTTGTTTTTTACCTTTCATCCATAAGCGTAGATCTTCCTCACATGTCTTGCACACTTTGTGAGAAGCCCACGGTTTGTCTTGATCGCCTAACTTCAAACCGAAATAGGCGAAATATACTTTTTAATAAATGCAGAAATGTTCCTCTGCCGCTTTTTCACGGTATATTCCCCACAAATAAAACAAAAACTGTCCGGAGAGTTGACGCAACCTCTGGCTCTGTGAGCCATCAGAAATACACAGCACTGCAAACTACAACTGTAGTGAACCACTTCGGAATAAAGCTGGATTACGACTGAGCAAACAAAAGGTAATAATGAACTTGCAAGAAACTGAAATTTGACAGGAACTTTCATGTCGCAACCACCGTGTTTGAGCGAGCGAACGAGGCGAGGCGAACAGAAAAGAACATGCGCTAGCGCGAGTACTGGATTTAGCCCCCCGCCTCCCAATTGTCCTGTTAATGTATAAAATGAATACAAAACACTCTAAAATATCATGAGGGAGTGTTTCTGGTTAGTTAACCATTACAACCTCTATTTTGGGCCAAGAAAATAAACTGCAGTCGGCTAAAAAGAAATTATGTGAACATTCCTTATATGGGTAAGAAATCTAATTTTGCAAGAAAACGTGACGTGATGGAACATTTTGGCTATTTTTCCTGGATTCAGCACCCCAAAATCTATAGGAATCAGTTGCAAAACTGGAGGCAGTTTTTTGGTTGTGTACCTGTGTAATCTATGCGGGTATGCACCTGGTGGACAGGAGAATAGTATGTGTAGCTTCTCTCTCCCTCATGAGTGTGCCTCCAGACATCCCGCAGGCCTAAGTCTACTATAAGGTTCTGTAAGGCCCTACTTGGCCCCCCCACCACCACCCTCCCAGTACTACCCGTAGAATCCAGATGGGGCCCAGATGTGTGTTACAATCCCCGCCGAGAACAATGGGGCCTTTCGCAAAGTCCGCCAGCGAGGCCTTCAACCGCGTAAAAAAGGATCCCTGGCCTTCATTTGGTGCATAGATGTTAGCTAAGTTTAAGAGATGACCTTCCAAGCGTATATTCGCAAAAAGCCACCTTCCCAGGGTATCTCTTTTAACCTCTTCCACCTGGAGAGATAAGCTCTGATGGAATAAAAAGGCTACCCCACATTTCTTCCGGCCATGCATGTCTGAAGCTACCCACACCTCAGTGTAAGGGTTACGCTTTCACCATCCCTGTTTGCTAGCCCAAAGATGTGTCTCCTGTAAAAATACAATATCCCCTTTCAGAGCCCGCAGTTCTGAGAACAGCAGAGATCACTTTCTTTTGGAATTAAGACCCTTAACATTCAAAGAGATCAAGCGCAACATTGGTATTCAAACCCCAAATCTTCCCCGCCCCCTGCCTCCCCATGAGCCCATGAGATTCCGCCCCCATAACACTTGTAAGATGTGTAGTGCTTTTGCCGCCCTTACGCACATGTTCCCTATCCCCAAAAAAAAGTACTGTAACCCCCCCCACCATGCCCAAAACCCCACCATCCCCTAACTGTGTATACCACCCACACAACCAATCCCGCCCCCCTTCCCGTCAATACCACCTGCCTGTTGAAATAAAAACAGGGCACGGTAAATTGACCCCAAACTAAACTCCGTCCAGGTCCCCACATAGCTTAGTTACAAACATAACATATAATAGCATTTCCCCATTACCCGCCTCCCCAATAGCGTAGTACTCCCGTAATGCTCCCTTAACAAAACATCTTCATCAACAAAACATCCTCATATCGCCCACCACCCCCAAGTAGCACACAAATCAGGTGCCCCGGGCCCTTCCAGGCCAAGAGCCATTAGCTCACCAAAAGCTGATGTGTAAAACAGCAAAGTTAACAGAACTAGACAATCAGCCTTTGGTCATGGGAGCGGAGAGCCCTTAAACAGGGTTCCCCGAGCAGAAAAATAAGCATTCCAACTCCAGGATTGCTGACCCGGGTCCATTTCGAATGTTGGGGCTTAGGAGGCGAGATGCGAGGCAGCGCATTGTTTTCGACTAGACCCGCCTGACGCAGGGCCCGCCAAGCCTCAGTATGGTCCTTTGCTGAGATCTTCTTGTTACCCAAAAGAAAGTTCATCCGGAACGGGAAGGACCAGGAATAGCGGATCCCTTTGTTGTTCAGGACCATCGTGATTGGTTTCATCTCCCTCCGACGGGCCAGTGTGAACGCCGAAAGGTCCTGATATATTGTTACCGCTGCATCTTGGAAGTGGATCGCCTTTCTCTCCCGACCTCGGCGTATGAGAAGCTCGGCATCAGTGTATCGCAAGAATCTTGCAATGACATCCCGGGGTTGGTTGTTAGGAGGTTTTCCCAAGGCACGGTGAACTCGTTCAATTTCCATTCCAGACTCGTGAGCAGCCAGTTCCTCCGCCGGGAGCAATTCCGCTATCATATGTTTGAGTACCATCGGAAGGTCCTCACTACCCCCCACCGCTTCCGGGATACCCTGAAAACGCACATTATTGCGACGGGAGCGATTTTCAATGTCATCAATTTTATAGGTCAGCTCCATGGCTTGCGCGTGTTGTCTGTCGAGTGCACATTGTAAGTCCACTAGGGCACCATCGTGGTCGCCAACTTTTGTCTCAACTTCTTCCACTCGTGCACCCAGATCCTTTATGTCGCTCTGTAGTTCCGCAATGGTGCTCATCACTTCTTCGCGCATGGAGCGAAATTCATTAGCCAGGTCCTCTAAACCCCTGCGAAGTTCTCGTTGGAGCGGGGCGTACGGGGGCTGCATGGGAAGGCACAAGTCACTTTCACTCACAGTTTCGTCATCAGAGCCCGCCGAGAGATGTTTACTAGTTGGGCTAGTCGGAGCACCACTCTTAATCTGCAACCGCTGAGACGATCGCATTCCCTCCCGGGCCTCGGGATTTTTAGCCTTAGTAGCCATGTGAGGGGTAACAACCCCGCAGTCCAAAAAAAAAGGGCAATGAGCAGAGGTGAATAGAGCCAAGCAGTCCCGCTCTGGGTCAGCAGAGGGAGCTCCAAGATCGTGCAAGGCAGCAAAGTCCACACAGTTTTGGGAGAGACGGAGCACAAAGCCAGCAATGGAGCAGAGGCCAGTCAGGCAGCGTTGAGAAGTGGTAGCAGCCTCTATAAGTGCCTTGAGAGCGAGGAGGCACTCGATTGGAGTCTCTGGGTCGGGTACAGGCTCTATATTGAGGAGAGGAGAGCAGGGCACGGCGGCGGAGACCAGAATTCTAGTAGCTGGTGGAGGCTGCAGGTGATTCGTTGAGGAGCGCCCACGTGATCAAGGCCTTGCTGTGCACGTTTTATTTTATTTATTTATTTATTTACATTTCTTATATACCGCACTATTTGCGATCAGCGCGGTTTACATAAAAACAAACAGTATCCGACAATAAACTATAGTCAGGTCATTACAATGAACAGAAATTACAATGAGCAGGAGGAACCATGCGTTCCAAGACCACGCGGTTATGGCTGCCGCTATATCCAGCCCCACCGCGGACACCCGCGAAGCTCCTCAGTGTCAAGTTGCAGGCGTTCTCACCTTTGCCACTCAGATATAGCACCGTCTCGGGGAGGAAGAATCAGCCAGCTCGGCAGCACCAGCACTAGAGCACCTCTCTCCCTCTCCTCTCCAACTCCGAGCCCCGGGTCACACTCACGGCGTCATGCCAACGCCTCTCCAAGATGCGGTGGGTAGCGGGAGCAAGACGTCAAAATGCAGCGGGCCGCTAGCTCTGCATAGGGATCCCCAGGTGCAGAGGACTTATCTGGGCAGCGTCGCCAGGCAGGAGTAGAGCAGCAAGGCCGGCTTGGAAGTACACTGGCACCGCGTCTCAGGTCGCGCTGCAGTGCTCTGCGGCTCACAAAGGAACGCAGTTAGGAGCGCCCAGTTCTTAGCTGTCCGGATCGGGTAATTTTCGGGGAAAATGCAGAGCAGATGCGGGTGTTAGCCAAAGGGGAAAGCTGGGGACGGAGCAGCACTAGGATGCGGCCATTCTGCAGCGGGCTCACTAGTTCCCCCCTCTGAACTGTCATTTGTTTTAAAGGGAAAAACAGGGTTTTCTTCCACTTTCATCTCTTCCTGGGGGCTCTCCTCACCACAATAGCTAGCCACCTTTAGGCATAGTGGATCAGTCGTCCCCCTATGGGCTGCTGACCTCCTTGGGGTGGAGAGGCTATGCCCCAGGAGTCAAAAGCTCCTGCCTGTCTGGACCAGGGCCGATGCCTGGGGTTTGGGAGCCTTCTGCTTACGAGGGCCATGCCCATGTCCCTTGGCCTGCTGACCTTGCAGGGGAGCTGGGGAGACGTGAAAAGGTGGATAGTTTTTGTAAGCAGCCCCTTTTCTCGGGTAAAAGGGTTTTTTACCCGAGCCCTTCCGTTGGGGAGGGGCAGTGGTCTTTTTAGAGAGTCTGGTTCTCGTCATGAACTCAGTCTCCAGCTCGGCAGCCTTGTCGGTAATGGCTTGACAAAGAGGTTCTTTCCTTGGCATGGGACATCGACCAATTTGTCCTGAACCCATTACTCGAGGTCGGATAACTGTAGCCAGGCCTGGCGTCAGGCACCGATGCCCGCCGCTGCTACTTGAGCCGCCGACTTGAAGCCATCATAGGCTGCCCAAGACATGAACTTGGAGCACTCACGGATGGCCTTGGCCAGGTTCTTGAACTGCTGCAGGAGTTCCTTGGACAGACCAGCCAAGAACCCAGCAATTTTCTTCGCCAAATCTCTCAGGTACATGCCAATGTACAGCTTGTAGGCCTGGATGTGGCTGATGAGCATCGAGCCCTGGTAACACTCTCTGCCGAGGGCATCCAAGGTTTATGTCTCCCTGCCGGAAGGCACCGAGGAGTGCGTTTTCTCACTCTTCAGTCTACGCATGGCCGACTCCACCACCATGGAGTTGTGCGACAGCTGTGCTTTCTGGAAGCCCAGGCTCCAGCGGACTCGATACATTAAATCGAGTCGCTTTCTCGCCACTGGCAATGTTGCTGGCACCTTCCACATATGGAGGATTAGCCATTTCAGGATGGGAGGGATGGGCACCGTAAGTGATTCCCTCAGAGGGGCCTCGTATTGGAGGATTTCTAGCTCCTCTGCCCAAGGATCCTCCTCTGATTCTGTCAGGAATGCTAGGGTCTTAGACATATTCCTGATGAAGTCAAGGAACGCCATGTCTTCTGGCGGGGACCACTACCAGTGCTTTGAAGTGGGAGAGTCTGAGGGGACGTCGTGATGGGACAGGTCCTGAAGCGAAATTCTCGACAAGGATGGTGTCTGGTGACTAAGGCCGGTCCGAGGTTGAGTCCTTTCGGGGGACCTTTGCAGGCCACCTGACACCTTGGGCAGGAAGTGCTTCCCGGGCTTGATGCTCAACATCTGGATCCACCTTGGAAAGAACAACCCAAACTATGGTTATATGATGCAAGGTTCCACATTGGGAACCACCACTCAGAAAAAAGATTTAGGCGTCATCATGGATAACATGTTAAAACCCTCTGCCCATTGTGCAGTGGTGGCCGCCAAGAGAGCAAATAGAATGCTAGGTATCATAAGGAAAGGAATGGAAAATAAAACAAAGGATATTATAATGCCTCTGTATCGTTCCATGGTGAGACCGCATCTTGAATATTGTGTGCAATTCTGGTCGCCGTATCTTTAAAAGGATATAGCGTTATTAGAAAAGGTACAGAGAAGAGCCACCAAAATGGTAAAGGAGATGGAAGGATACCCCTATGAAGAGAGGCTAAAAGGGTTAGGGCTCTTCAACCTGGAAAAGAGACGGCTGAGGGGAGATATGATAGAGCTGTATAAATTAATGAATGGAGTGGAACGGGTAAACGTAGATCGATTATTTACATCATCAGAATATAAAAAGACTAGGGGACATGCAATGAAACTACAGGGTAAACTATTTAAAACTAATAAGAGAAAATATTTTTTCACTCAACGTGTAATCAAACTCTGGAATTTGTTACCAGAGGATGTAGTAAGAGCTGTTAGTGTAGCTGGGTTTAAAAAAAAGGTTTGGACAATTTCCTGGAGGAAAGGTCCATAAACCATTATTAAAAGGGACCCGGGATTTATTTTATTTATTTATTTATTTTACATTTCTTATATACCGCACTATTTACGATCAGCGCGGTTTACATAAAACAAAACAGAATCCGACAATGAACAAGAGTCAGGTCATTACAATGAACAGGAGCAATCAACTTGGATAACGGGGGAAACTATGTACATAAATGGATATCACTGCTTGACCCAATACAAGCATTGAGGAACCTGTATCTTTTGGGAAAACTGCTAGGTACTTGTGACCTAGATTGGCCACTGTTGGAAACAGGATACTGGGCTTGATGGACCTTGATCTGACCCAGTATGACATATCTTATGTTCTTACATTCCATGGTCGGGGGGTGCTCCAAATTTATGACTTGGGCAGCCTATGATGGCTTAGGGTCAGCAGCTAGAATAGCAGCAAGTGGACATTAATGCCCATCACCTTGCCTAGCTACAGTCTTCCAACTTGGAGCAATGGATGCAGGACAAGTTGTTTGATGCCCCTTGCCGGGGAGAGAACCTCTAAGGCCCTGACAGACAAAGCTGCTGAGCTGGAGTCCAAGTTCGTGACCCAGGACCAGGCTCTCTAACAATACTGCTGACCCTTCCTGAAGGAATACTTCGGGTCAAAAGCTCCTATACCCCAAAAAAGGAAGGCTTTTGGAAACTACCCTCAGCACTTGATCTTCCCAGCTTCCCAACAGGGCCAGCAGGCCAAGGGACTAGGGCATGGCCCTCATAAGCCAAGCCCCCCAAGTGCCAGCCAGCACCTCAGGTGCAACCTAGGGGAGGGGGTTCACTACTGGGACATATCCTCTTTTAACATAGAAACATGACGACAGAAAAAAAAAACACATGGCTTATCTAGTCTGTCCTTCCATATCAACCAATACAACAGTCCCCTTTTTTCCTTTAGTGATCCTTTGTTTGCTTCTTTGAATTTAGTTACTGTCCTCATCTCTACTACCTCCACTGGGAGACTATTCCACAGATCCACCACTCTTTCCGTAAAGAAATATTTCCACATCTCACTCCTGAATCTACCCCCTTTCACCCTCATCCCATGTCCCCTCATAGCAGAGCTTGCTTTCAATGGAAAGAGGCTCTCCTCCTGTGCATTTATGCCACGGAGGTATTTAAATGTCTCAATCATATCACTATCCCACCTTTCCTTCATACTCGACACTGTAAGAGGGCCCTGTCCTTCTACCTCCAACGTACCCAGGGCCACCGCAAAACCCCACAGCATTTCGTCTCCTATGACCCCAGTCGACTGGGGCAGTGGTAACCAAATGTACTCTGTCCACCTAGGTGATGGACTGCATTGCCCTCGCCTACGAGCAGGGTGGGCTCTTGCTGGAGTGCCGGTTCACAGAGCACAGCATCAGGGCCATGGCAGCATCTGTAGCAATCCTGCGTTCCATTCCTCTGTTAGAAATCTGTCAGGCTGCCACCTGTTCCTTAGTCCATACCTTCAAAGCTCATTACTGACTGGAGAAGGAGTCCCACAGGGACAGTACCTTTGGCCATGTAGGACTCCGTCATCTGTTCGGGATGTAGGCAATTTCTGCCCTCTGGCCCTTGTATGTTCAGGCTGCTGCAGTGCCGGTTCCTTGCTGGACACTTAGGCTGCTCAGGATTCTGTCTTCTCAAAACTCATAGCTGCTGCTCATGGCTGACCTTTTCCTAATTACCCGTGGCTTTTTACAGGTTTTCGGTAGCCTGTTGCTAGGGAGTCCCATATGTGAGGACTGACTTTCTGCTTGTTTCCAGAGAAAACGTAGTTACTCACCTGTAAGATGTGTTCTCTGGAGATGGCAGGAATCAGTCCTCACAACCCTCCCACTTCCCCGTGGAGTTGCTTTTTGTGTCGTTTTTTTGCCTTTGAGCTATGTCATCCTACTGTGGCAAGATGGCATTCTTGGGTGGAAAGGGGACCATACATGCATGGTGCATCTCCCTAAGGCTTTCTTTGAAAGCTGGGGAGAAGCTACCACGCAGGTTCTGTCGACGCCAACGTCACCCATGTGTGAGGACTGCTTCCTGCTGTCCTTGGAGAATACCTGCTACAGGTGAGTAACTGCTTTCTCTGAGCTCCACCACTTGTTTGATAAGGGCTTCAGCCTGCAGGCATCCTGCACATGGAACTGGTCCTTCAGCTGGCATCAAGCTGTCTGTCTGGACAGAGGCAGAAGCTGTAACGGGGGCAACAGCTTTGGCAGTACTATTTTTCCCAGCCCTTGTTCAGCTGGTGGAGCTTTGGTACCTGTTGAAGTAAAGGAGTGAGACCTACTGAAATCCGTAACTCTTCCTCAGCTTTCCTTTAAGTGAAAGAGCAGTTAACCTCTTACGTGTCTTCTCACACCACTGTTATATATCCTTGTGTGTAGTCCCACTTTGTTGCAAGACAGTTATTACCTTACATTAGTAAATTTTGATATTATGTGTCTGAAAAATACAGATTAATGTGTTCCTTTTGTAACATTACCTAATCAAAGCACCTTGAAGAATCACAAATTGTTTGTCAGCAAGCTAATTGGAAAATTGCCCTATATAACAAGAATTCTCACATACTGTAGGGTGGGTGGGAGCTAGTGTGGGCAAGGAGGGATCTAACACCTGATGAGGTCAATGATTTTAAGAGCTTGCTTTGAATGTAAAGCTGTAAAAAAGAATCTATGAACTCTTAACAGCAGAGCTTTACCCAATACCACAAAAATTCCCTTTTGCAATACAACAGCAGAAAAAGAAACTAGCTATTAATGGCCTGCATGGGAAGGTAGGAAGAAAAACCATGTGATGTGCTGCATTGCATTAGCAAAGAAACACTTAGGGGACTCTGCATGCATATTGGAGAAGTTTTTGTGGTCTGATGAGACCCACTTGGATATTTTTGGTCTAATGCAATGTGTGCCTTTGAGTCAGTGCTGACTCCTGGCAACCCACCAGCTCCTGGGTTTTCTTGGCTGTGTGGTTGGAAGTAGATTGCTAGGCCTTTCTTCTGAGGCAGTAGAGGGTTAAGTGACTTGCCCAAAGCCACAAGGAGTGCTAGTAGTGGGAATCAAACCTTGGTCTCTCGAGTATGCCAACCACTAGGCTATTCCTCCACTTCAATGCCAGATATTACATGTGGGATAAAACACAATACGACCCTGTGGACTATCTCTACAATAAAGTATGGTGGTTGGTAGCATTATCCTGTGGTGATGTTTTTGAGCAATAGGGACAGGGAGAGTTGTGAAGACCGAGGGCAGGATTGTTGGTGCATAATACAAGCAGATTCCACATGAAAAAGCTGTTCCAGACTGCCATGGACCCGGGACTTCGGAGAAGATTCACCTTTCAGCATGACAGTGATCCTAAGGAAAAGCAACAATGAAGTGTCAGGAAGAAAGATACAGAAATATTCCCCATCATATTGAGAGCTACAGGTCTGATTGAGGAATTTCCAATCACATCGTGACAAATTAGCCATACATGTTACACCTTATAAACTCCAGATGGAAGCTCTCTTTGGCACAATGCAATTATTACAGCGATTGGTAGTACATTCTGAGAGACTGAGGTCATACTGCACATAACCTGGCTTAGGAATGAGGTTCATTGTTTTCATGGTATGTGCAAAACATTTGGAGAACTTGCCCCCTTCTCCCCATAGAAGAAAATGAATGTTCTTTAGTGGCTCAGTCAAAGTCCAGTACACAGAGAGCAGAAGCAGTGGACGACCCAGTTGCTTAGTAATAATTCCAAAAGGCTTTATTGAAGATCCCCAAAATAAAGCCTTTTGGAATTATTACTAAGCAACTGGGTCGTCCACTGCTTCTGCTCTCTGTGTACTTGCTGATCCCTGCAGGAGCCCTGCTCTCCTGTGTGCTGCTCAGTCAAAGTCCAGACCTGCAAGCAGTAGGAAATCTGTGGCAAAACTGCAGTGCAGAGATAATCCCCAGCCAATCTAGAAGAGCTGACAAGAAGAACGGGCGAAAGCTGCACCTTCCTGCTGTGTGAAGTCACTGAATGGCAGGTAGTGGGAAAGTGCACAGTTTGTCGTACGCCTTTCTTCGTTACACCGCATACCTCTGGGCTCTCACTACTGGCAGAGGTTTCCACCGCACGCCTCTGGGCTCTTACTACTGGCAGAAGTTTCCACCGCCCGCCTCTGGGCTATCACTACTGGCAGAGATTTCCACCGCATGCCTCTGGGCTCTCACTACTGGCAGAGGTTTCCACTGCACGCCTCTGGGCTCTCACTACTGGCAGAGGTTTCCACCGCACGCCTCTGGGCTCTCACTACTGGCAGAGGTTTCCACCGCACGCCTCTGGGCTCTCACTACTGGCAGAGGTTTCCACCGCATGCCTCTGGGCTCTCACTACTGGCAGAGGTTTCCACCGCACGCCTCTGGGCTCTCACTACTGGCAGAGGGTTCCACCGCACGCCTCTGAGCTCTCACTACTGGCAGAGGATTCCACCGCATGCCTCTGGGCTCTTACTATTGGCAGAGGGTTCCACCACACGCCTCTGGGCTCTTACTACTAGCAGAGGTTTCCACCGCACGCCTCTGGGCACTCACTACTAGCAGAGGTTTCCACCGCACGCCTCTGGGCTCTCACTACTGGCAGAGGGTTCCACCGCATGCCTCTGGGCTCTCACTACTGGCAGAGGGTTCCACCGCACGCCTCTGGGCTCTCACTACTGGCAGAGGGTTCCACCGCACGCCTCTGGGCTCTTACTACTGGCAGAGGGTTCCACCGCACGCCTCTGGGCTCTTACTACTGGCAGAGGGTTCCATTGCACGCCTCTGGGCTCTCGCTACTGGCAGAGGTTTCCACTGCACGCCTCTGGGCTCTTGCTACTGGCAGAGGGTTCCACCGCACGCCTCTGGGCTCTCACTACTGGCAGAGGGTTCCACCGCACGCCTCTGGGCTCTCACTACTGGCAGAGGGTTCCACCGCACGCCTCTGGGCTCTTACTACTGGCAGAGGGTTCCACCGCACGCCTCTGGGCTCTTACTACTGGCAGAGGGTTCCATTGCACGCCTCTGGGCTCTCGCTACTGGCAGAGGTTTCCACTGCACGTCTCTGGGCTCTTACTACTGGCAGAGGGTTCCACCGCACACCTCTGGGCTCTCACTACTGGCAGAGGTTTCCACTGCACGCCTCTGGGCTCTCACTACTGGCAGAGGTTTACACCAAGCATTCACTCTTATGCAATCAAGATTTTTGGTCTTGTATTTGGAATTTTTTTTTAATATCTCTTAAATTGCTCTTGTACTTTGAAAGTGTAGATAGACTCTGGTGTGAAACACTCCTACTTTAATGTGTAAAATGTACACGTGCGTGAAGACACTTCCATGGCACTGTAATAACAGCCAGCCTGAGACCTATAGTTATATTTTGAAAGACCTACACATACTTCCCCTCGAAGCAAGAACTAAATACAAAGCCATCCTACTCACCCAGAAAGCCATACATCAAACACGGAACTCCCAACTTCACACCCTACTCTCTCGACCAGCTCATGGCAGAACTACCAGACAAGCCTCCAGCAACTCCCTCACCATCCCTCACAAAAGAACCAAATACTCGCAATGGACCTGCAATCGAGCCTTTGAACTGTATGCTCCATCCTTATGGAACTCTCTACCGAGCTGTCTCCGAAACAACACTGATCTACTATCTTTTAGAAAACAGCTGAAAACCATCCTATTTCAGGAATACCTCAAAATAACCCCCACCAAAAAAGCGCAATAACCTCTGATCTCACCCACCATGACCACCTAACTCAAACTATACTAACTCGACCATGTCCAAAATCTGTCCAAGTCCAAAGTCTGTCCTATGTCTTATGTTGAAATCATCAATGTAGCCTCCCTGGTGATGGCCCTGCCCTTATACGTAAATTCCCCCCCCCCCCCCCCTTTTATGTAACGCCGCTTTGACCCGGTGAAAAGCGGGATATAAATACAGCTAAATAAATAAAATAAAATAAATATAGACCCAGACTTCCCTAGATTCTTCAATACTGTAAACCTTTTGTTGGGCAAAACATAAAATTGTATGTTGGTGTAATACAAAATTTCAGAATGTGCAGACTGCATTTTTCTCCAGGATGGATGCTGCTGCTAGATCTTGGTCAGTGATCCTGCTGTCCTTTGTGGGAGTGTGTAAACACCTTCTAATCAGCTGGTACAGACCCAGGGGTCCTGCAGTATGATGAGAGCCAGCCTTGAAGAGGTCAGTCTGCAAGATTGTTGGAGCTATGCCAGATAGTTTGACAGAGATTGGAGATTCCTAAGCGCAGTAATGAGAACATTGGTATCTATTCTGCTTGTAATTGGTGTGATTTTAAGTGTGATACATGGTACTTAGAACACAAGACTTCTTCTCATGGTTTGGGAGGATTACTATGTGTGATAGCCGCAGGTCCAGCCATTTACTTTGCATGACATCCAGCCAATGCACAGAAATATAAGCCCCCTACCTCAGTGATTCCTAATCCAGTCCTCTGGGACCCCCAGGCCAGTCAGGATTTCAGGATATCCACAATGAATATGCAAAAGATAGATCTGCATGCACTGCTTCCATTGTATGCAGATCTATCTCATGCATATTCATTGTGAATGCCCTAGAAACCTGATTGGCTTGGGGGTGCCTGAGGACTGGGTTGGGATCCACTACCCTGCCTATTATCAGATTGATTGATTGATTGATTTATGTATTTAACTAGGCTTCAAACAAAGAGCCCCCTGAATCTCATCCCAATCCCGGTGATACACATTTGAGCATCTACCACCACGCTCCAAATCACATCCCAAAGACAAAGAAGCACCCATCTCCTCCAGTCCCAGTGATGCGTGGTTAAGTCCCCACTGTGTCACATAGGTACCTCTGCACAGGACTTAGAAATGCATCCTGTGTAACTAACAAATCTGCTACTCCCCTCCTCCACACAACCACATTCAATAACTCACTCTTCTTCAGCTATCTGGAAGCCCAATGATGACAACAGCACCCCCTTCTGTGCTTTCGCCCTGTGTGGCCACAACGCTCGCATAGCCCTTGGCATGGCCCTGCCTATATACCCCACCCATGTTCTAATGATATGCACTTACATACCCCTGTAATCCCACTCAAATCCCAGTGGTAGGAACGTGAACATCCCACCCCTCTGCTCATCCACATCCCAGTGATATAAGAGTAAGAATATATTTGCTTCCCTCCAAACAACAACTTAGTGATATGAACATAAGTAACATAGTAACATAGTAAATGACGGCAGATAAAGACCAATCTCCAGGAACAAGCAGGAATGTAGTCTTCACATATGGGTACGTCGGTACCGACGGAGCCTGCGCGGGAACGCTCCCCAGCGTCCAATTAGGAAGCCTTTGGGAGCACCCCACAGCGCCTGCGTGCTGCCTTCCCGCCTTTCCCAACTGTCTCTCTCCAGTTCTTCGTTTTCCACGGAGCTGGCAGGTCGCACTTCCTGTCACCGCAGAAAATATCCCATTTCTTCTTCTTTTTTGTGGTCGCGTCTGCCTTCCTTCAACGCTACACGGGTACCGCCGGTTCTTTCTTTCTTTTCCTTAAAAAAAAAAAAACTTTTCCTGGAGTCTTCCAGCTTTTTTTCTCCTCTGGTGTCACGTGCCATTTTGGGCACTAGGCCAACTTTCCTCTACAATGGAAAAACCCGCTTCGGGTTTTAAAAAGTGTTCCAAGTGTGGCGGTACCATCTCCGTCACCGACACCCATGAGTGGTGCCTCAAATGTTTAGGTCCTGACCACTCTATCTCCGAGTGTGTTGCCTGTGGGATGATGTTGAAGAGGGGTCGGCAAAACCGAGCTGCTAAACTTAGCACCCTTTTTCCCTCCGATGCAGCATCTGTGGCATCAACATCTTCCAGGGCTTCATCTTCCTCCCATGGATCTCAGGTAACTAAACATAAGTCTAGCCGGACCTCAAAGGGTAGATCTCCTTCTAAGTATCGAGATGCCTTTGGTGTTGCCCTTGAGGGACTCACACCGGCAAAATTGACCCGGCGGGAGGCTTCGGCTTCCAAAGCATCATCAGGGCTCCAGGATGTTCTCGAGGCCCCTAACTCGGCAGAACTACTGGTGCCATGCTGTGGGGTACCGGCCGCTTTGTCCAGTACCAATACCCAGGCATCGGCGGCGTCGATAGACCAGAGATTCTTGGCTATTGAACGCAGTCTGGCGGCTCTTTTCTTGGCATCGATGCCCCCGAAACCGCTTCAGACAATTCAACCGGCACCGGCACCTACATCGGTACCGGGGCCAATTGCATCGACATCGGCAGGTGGACTACCGGTACCGACACATGCTGTGCCCTCCGGTACTGACAAGTCGGTACCGGATCCTGTCGATACCGACTTCGATCGGTACGGGTATCGTGCGCTGCACGATTACCCGGACAGGAGATACTTTGAATCCTCTGACGAGTCTGAAGACTCTGACAGCTCTGTCGATACCAGAGTATTTCTTCCTGAGGATTCTTCCTCTCCTAAACATAGGATGTCTCCTCCAGAGGATATATCCTTCCAGGATTTTATCAAGGATGTGGCTCGAGGTCTTTCCATCACAGTGGCTCCTGAAACAGAGCCTAGGGCGAAGGAATTGGAGCTTTTACAGTACTCTAAAGCTCCCAAAGAGGCAGTTACTTTGCCTATTCTTGAGATCTTGCATGATCTCATGCTAAGGATGTGGGAAACACCTCTCACCGCTTCTCCTCATTCTCGTAGGCTCGATACCATGTATCGAGTTCCTCCCTGTCCTGGATTTCAAAAAACTCAGCTGCCCCACCATTCCATGGTGGTGGAATCAGCTATAAGAAGGATCAAGAGTGCAAAAAGACATGCATCTAATCCTCCAGGACGTGAATGCAGAACTCTTGATGCCTTTGGGCGTCGAACCTTCCAGGTCTCTATGCTTTCTGCCAGGATTAGTTCCTACATTTTATATATGGGAATGTTCCTTAAGGAAGTTACAGGAGATCTAGATGATAAGAGACAAGATTATCTTGCACTTATCAAACATGCTCAGGATGTTTCCAAATTTGTAAATCGTGCAGCTTTTGATTGTTTTGAGTGCATAAGCAGAACTTCTGCTATTGCCATAGGCGCACGTAGGATTGCCTGGCTTCAGGCATCTGACTTGGAACTTTGGGTACAGGACAAACTGTGGAATATCCCTTGCACAGGAGAGAATCTCTTCGGCAAAAATTGGCAAGAGAAAGCTAATGAGCTAGATGCTGATAATCTCACCTTGGATAGATTATCAAAATCTACAGCTGATCCTGCAAGGAAAGTCCTACAAAAAAACATTCTTCACTAGAAAGAAGTTCTACCCCTCCTATACCCAGCAAGGGCATCGTTCAGGTCATTCTGCCCAAAAGGGTCAGCAGCAACCTAAACAAAGAAAAACAAAGGCTGCTAAGCCTCAACCGGCTCAGCAGACTCAGCCTCCACAGGGGCTTTGACTCCCATCTAGAGAACTTTGCCTTCCTGGCCCTGAACGGGCCAGAGCCTTCCACCATTCCAGGAAGGTTATGTTATTTTGCCCCCAGATGGGGGCAGATAACAACAGAAAGTTGGACTCTGTCCATTGTAAGAGAGGGATGCAAGCTTCACTTCCTCAGCATGCCCCCTCCTACAATGGTAAGACAGTTCAATTCTTAGACCTCTCTCAACTCCCAGTTAGATCACGAGGTCAGTCTGCTTCTTGCCCAAAGGGCAATAGAAGAAGTACCTATTCATCAACAGGGTGTAGGGTTCTATTCCCCCTTTTTCCTTATTCCAAAGAAAACAGGAGGGCACAGACCCATTTTGGACCTCAGAGAATTGAACAAATTCCTGTTCAAAGAGAAATTCAAAATGATTTCTCTGGGAACTCTACTGCCATACCTTCAGAGTCAGGACTTGCTTTGTTCTCCAGATCTCAAGGATGCGTACACTCATGTTCTCATCCATCCAACTCACCAAAGGTTTCTTCGCTTTCTATTTCAAGGGAAGCACCACCAATACAGAGTTCTTCCTTTTGGCCTGGCCTCGGCACCAAGGGTGTTCACAAAATGCATGGCTGTGGTTGTAGCATTTCTCCGCACCCTAAAAATATTCGTCGTCCCTTACTTGGACGATTGGCTCATTCGAGCCCCATCAGAGCCAGAGGCCAGGATTTCTCTATCTCGCACAATGCGTATCCTTCAATATTTGGGACGTTTCATAAACTTCACAAATCCAACCTAGCTCCCACTCAGTCTCTAGAGTTCATAGGAGCCCTGCTGGATACCAGACAGACAAGGGCCTGTCTTCCACAGTCCCGCTGCCTTCGCATTGTGCAGTTAGCTTCCCAAGCAATGCTAAAGTCTCACCTCACTGCTAGGGAAATGTTACAATTGCTAGGCTACATGGCATCCACCGTGCATGTGGTCCCTTATGCCCGCCTCCATATGAGGGCAGACCAGTGGATTCTATCCACTCAGTGGACTCAGGCGTCAGGTTGCCTGTCAGACAAAATAGCAACCTCAGATCATCTTATTTTGTCTCTCCAATGGTGGCAGTCACCCCAGAATCTGTTGGTGGGGTCCCCTTTTCAGCAACCACCACCTCAAGTAACTCTAACAACAGATGCCTCACAGGTGGGTTGGGGAGCCCATTTGCAAGGCCTCTCTACCCAGGGTACCTGGACTCCACAGGAGACCGATCTCCACATCAATCTAGAGCTCAGGGCAATCTTTCTTGCTCTTCGAGTGTTTCACACCCAGCTCAGCTACAAAACTGTCCTAATTCAAACGGACAACCAGGTAGCCATGTTCTATGTGAACAAGCAGGGCGGAACAAGCTCTCTGTCGCTCTGCAATGAAGCTTTGCGACTTTGGGCCCTCGCCAGAGAGCATCAGATTCATCTCCTTGCAGTGTATCTTTCAGGCATTCAAAACTCTTGGGCAGACAGACTCAGTCGAGTTCTGCTTCCACACGAATGGTCTCTCCATGCAGACCAGGTGACCACAATTTTCCAATTTTGGGGAACCCTGGACATAGACCTTTTTGCAAGTCCGCTGAATGCCAAACTTCCCCAGTTCTGTTCCAGAATTCCGGCTCAGGGTTGTCAGGCCAGGGATGCCTTCCTCCTCCATTGGGGTCGGGACTTTCTGTATGCCTTCCCACCCATTCCCCTAATTCCCAGAACCCTATTCAAGCTTCAGAGAGACAGAGGCCGTATGATTCTCATAGCCCCACATTGGCCTTGACAAGTGTGGTACCCTCTGCTCTTACATCTCTCTCAAGCTCCATCTCTGGAGCTAGGATCTGCTCCAGATCTCCTATTCCAGCAGGACGGGATGCTGTGGCATCCCAATCCCCAGTCTCTATATCTCAGGCTGGTTGCTGAAAACCTAGAACAGCGATGGCGAACCTATGGCACGCGTGCCAGCTGTGGCACGCGAAGGCCTTGCAGCTGGCACGCGGGAAGGTCGCAAATTAATATATGCCGGCTCATGGCAATTAAAAAAAAAAAAAAAAGCTGGCCGCCGCGGCGGCATGGAGTGTCCCGCGGGGCTTCCTCTGCCCGGCGGGACTCTCCCGGCGCAGCTCAGCCCCTCTCTGCCGGCTTGCAGATACGCGAAGGGAAAGTCTCCCTCGCGTCTCTGTTAAGCCCGCAGGGGCTGATGGGAAATTTCCCATCTGCCCCTGCGGGCGTAACAGAGACGCGAGGGAGACTCTCTCTCCCTTCGCGTATCTGCAAGCCGGCAGAGAGGGGCTGAGCTGCGCCGGGAGAGTCCCGCCGGGCAGAGGAAGCCCCGCGGGACACTCCATGCCGCCGCGGCGGCCAGCTTTTTTTTTTTTTAATTGCCATGAGCCGAGGGGGGGCGGGTAGGACTGGCAAAGGGCTGGGGGGGGGGTTAAGACTGGCAATGGGCGAGGGAGGGAGGGAGGGAGGTTAAGACTGGCAATGGGCGAGGGAGGGAGGGAGGTTAAGACGGGCAATGGGCTAGGGAGGGAGGTAGGGAGGGGGGTTGAGACTGGCAATGGGCTAGGGAGGGAGGGAGGGGGGTTGAGACTGGCAATGGGCTAGGGAGGGAGGGAGGGAGGGAGGTTGAGACTGGCAATGGGCTAGGGAGGGAGGGAGGGAGGGAGGTTGAGACTGGCAATGGGCTAGGGAGGGAGGGAGGGAGGTTGAGACTGGCAATGGGCGAGGGAGGGAGGGAGTTTGAGACTGGCAATGGGCTAGGGAGGGAGGTAGGGGGTTTGAGACTGGCAATGGGCTAGGGAGGGAGGGGGGGTGAGACTGGCAATGGGCTAGGGAGGGAGGGAGGTTGAGACTGGCAATGGGCTAGGGAGGGAGGGAGGGAGGGGGGTTGAGACTGGCAATGGGCTAGGGAGGGAGGGAGGGGGGTTGAGACTGGCAATGGGCTAGGGAGGGAGGGAGAGGGGGGTTGAGACTGGCAATGGGCTAGGGAGGGAGGGGGTTGAGACTGGCAATGGGCTAGGGAGGGAGGGAGGGGGGTTGAGACTGGCAATGGGCTAGGGAGGGAGGGAGGGGGGTTGAGACTGGCAGTGGGCTGGGGGGGTTAAGACTGGCAGTGAGCTATGGGGGGGGGGGGTTAAGACTAGCAATGGGCTGTGGGCTGATGAGGGCTGGCAATGGGCTATGGGGGGGGGTTAAGACTGGCAATGGGCTATGGGGGGGGTTAAGACTGGCAATGGGCTGTGGGCTGATGAGGGCTGTCTGGAAATGGGGTGATGGGGGGGTTAGGACTGGTAATGGGCTATGGGGGGGGGTTAAGACTGGTAGTGTGCTGATGGGGGGGTTAGGACTGGTAATGGGCTATGGGGGGTTAAGACTGGTAGTGGGCTGATGGGGGGTAGGACTGATAATGGGTTATGGGGGGCTAGGACAGGAAATGGGCTGATGGGGAGGGGTTAGGACTTGAGGTGGGCTGATGTGGTTAGGACTGGTAATGGGCTGTGGGCTGATGGGGGGGGGGGGGTTAGGACTGTCAATGGGCTAAGGGGGGCTGACTGGAAATGGGCTGATGGGGGGGGTTAGGACTGGTAATGGGTTATGGGGGGGGGCTTAAACTGAAAATGGGGTGATGGGGTTAGGACTGGAAGTTGATTGACGGGGGCTAGGACTGGTAAGGGGTTGGGGTGTTGCTAGAACTGGATATGGGCTGAGTGGCAGGGGAGGCTTGAACTGCAAATTGCTGATGGGGAGGGGCTTGGAATGGAAATGGGCTGTGAGGGAAGGGAGCTAGGACTGAAAATGGGCTGATGGAACAGCTAGGATAGGACTGGAAATGGGCTGTTGGGGGAGCTAAGATTGGAAATGGGCTGTGGCGGGCGCTTGAATTGAAATGGACTCATGGCGGGGCTAGAACTGGAAGTAGGCTCATGGGGGGGCTTGGACTGGAATTGGGCTGAGTGGAGGGGAGCTATGATTTGACATGGGCTGATGGTGGGGCTAGGAAATGACTAGAAATGGGCTGATGGGGGGGCTAGGATTGAAAATGAGCTGATGAAGGGACTTGGACTGGAAATGGATGGGGGAGCTAGGACTGGAAATGGGCTGATGGGGGGCTAGGACTGGAAATGGGCTGATGCAGGGACTAGAAGGGAATGGATGCTGGGTGATGAGACTGGAACTAGAAGGGAGCTGATGTTGGGGGAGGATTAGAATGGGATGGGGCTGGGAGAGTAAAATGGAGAGGGGAAAAAATATTTTGTGTAGGAGGGATGAAAAATCTACAATTGGCCAGGTATTGGGAGAGTAATTGGGGATTGAGGATGGAGGGGTAAAATTTGTGTGGATGAAATAGGAATGAGGAAAGAGCAAAAGGAGAAAGATTAGTATGTTAAAGCAGATGTAGAGAGAGAGAGAATGGAAAAAAAACTAGAAGAGAGAAGAAAGGACAAATGGACAGCAGACGATGGAGAGTTAGCAGAAAACATGAAGAAACCAGAAGAAAGTGGCTGGACCAATTGCAACTGAAAAAGAAAATGCACAAAAGGTAGAAAGATATCTCTTTATTTTGAATTTATTAACTGGAATATGTCAGCTCTGGGAAATGTGCATCATTAACATCTGCGCTTTGTTTGGTACAAGAGGAAATTCCTATTTGACGTTGCCACTTGTTCTCTTTCCCCAGTATTCTCTGAAATGTATTGGTTTAATATTTGCAGTGTTGCCTTTTGATAGGTAGGGTATGGTGCTTTGTGAGTCCTGGTAATGCTGTCAGGATACGGCGGGTTTGCTATGGGCAGCGTTTGTAGTAGTTCCTAATGTGCCTGGCGGTTGGCACTGGATTATAGTAATGTAGAAATCTTTTAGTCTTTCTTTATCCATACACTCATTAAGAGACATGTTTACTAAAAGTTAGTGTATGGTAACATTATGCAAATATTTATGCAAATAAGACCACTTATGCAAATGACGTGCTGGCACTTTGAGGAAATTCTTTGGTTTTGTGCGGCAGTTTGGGCACTCGGGCTCAAAAAGGTTAGCCATCACTGACCTAGAACTTCATGGTCTTAGCCTTTCTCAGCAATTAAAGGATATCCTTTATGCTTCCAGGAAATCATCCACAAGACGCTCTTATGCTTTCAAGTGGAAAAGGTTTACCATATGGTGTTCGCAGAAGGGTCTTAACCCTCTTGCAATACCTCTGGAATCATTACTGGAATATCTCCTTCATTTGTCTAATGCAGGGCTTAAGACCAATTCAGTGAGAGTTCATTTGAGTGCTTCTCTCAAACCTTTAAATGGGCAACCTATTTCCTCTCATTCTTTCATAGCGAGATTTATGAGAGGCCTTCTTCTAACTAAACCTCCTATTAAGCCACCACCAGTGGCATGGGATTTAAATATGGTTCTTGGCCAGCTCTTGAAGCCGTATTTTGAACCATTAGCTACTACCTCTTTGAAATTCCTTTCCTGGAAGGTTATTTTTCTTATTGCAATCACATCAGCACGTCGCATTAGTGAGTTGCAAGCATTGGTGGCTGATCCTCCTTATACAAGGTTCCATCATGATAAGGTAGTCCTTAGGACTCATCCTCACTTTATGCCAAAGGTGGTTTCACCTTTTCATTTAAACCAAGCAGTTTACCTTCCTGGTTTTTTTTCCAAAGGCCTCATGCCTCTAATGCAGAAAGGAATCTTCATACTTTGGACTGTAAAAGAGCTTTGGCCTTTTACTTGCAAAGGACGCAGCAACATAGAAAGTCCTCCCAACTCTTTGTTGCTTTTGATCCTAGTCATTTAGGGTTTCCAGTCTCCAAAAGGACACTGTCCAACTGGATTGTACAGTGTATATCTTTTGTCTATCGGAGTAAGAACCTTCCTCTTGAAGGCCATGTCACAGCGCACAATGTGAGAGCCATGGCAGCCTCTATGGCTCATCTTCACTCTGTGTCTGTCGACGACATCTGTCGAGCAGCTACCTGGGCCTCTTTTCATGCTTTCACAGCCCATTACTGCTTGGACAAGGATTCCCGCTGGGATGCCTTGTTTGGTCAGGCTGTTCTTCAACACCTGTTCCATACTTAATCAACTCCTACCCACCATCCCTGGTAGGATGCCAGAGATCCATGGGGGGAAGTGGAGCCCTTCCAAAGGGCACACAACTTCTGGGGTTTCTCCCTGGCATATGTAGCTAGGGAGTCCCCATATGTGAAGACTACATTCCTGCTTGTTCCTGGAGATAGCATAGTTTCTCACCTGTAACAGGTGATCTCCGGGAACAGCGGGAATTTAGTCTTCACAACCCAACCACCTCCCTTAGGAGTTGTATCTCTCCATCTCTCTTTTTCTCTTTCCCTCTCTCTCTCTCTTTGTCTCAGCTTTAAACTCAGCTGGGCAGAGACAGTTGGGAAAGGCGGGAAGGCAGCACGCAGGCGCTGTGGGGTGCAGGAATTTGTTCAATTCTCTGAGGTCCAAAATGGGTCTGTGCCCTCCTGTTTTTCATTCCCATTTTTATATTTGGGAGTCACAGGTGGTCCTTCTCCAGGGTTTTCTTTAGTAAAAACAGAGCAGAAGTATTTGTTTAGCAATTTCGCTTTTTCAGTGTCACTTTCCACGAGTCAGTTCCCAGCACTTCTGAGTCCTACAATTCCACCTCTGATCTTCTTCCTTTCCCAAATATACCTGAAGAAAGTTTTGTCGCCACACTTCACATCTTTAGCCATCTTTTCCTCTGCCTTTGATTTTGTTTTCCTTATTTCTCTTTTTGTCTCTTTGAGCTTGATCCTGTATTCGTTTCTGTGTTCCTCTGTTTGCAAGCTTTTGAATTTTGTGAAAGCTGTGTTTTTTGCCTTTATTTGAGCAGCCACTTCTTTGGAAAACCAAATAGGTTTCCTTCTCCTCTTGTTTTTATTCACTTTTCTTACATATTTATCTGTTGCACCTTTTATTGCCACCTTTAGTTTAGCCCATTGAAATTCCACTTCCCTTATCCCCTTCCACCCTGCCAACTCCTCCTTTACTAAAGCCAGTGTTTTTGAAGTTTAGGACTTTGAGCTTGCTATGAATGGACTGCACCTTGGCTTTTATCTCAAACCACACTGTGTGATGATCGCTGCTGTTCACAGGGGCACCCACCCAGCCGTTGGTGAGCACTAAATCCAGCGTTGAGCTTTCCCTGGTTGGTTCCATCACCATTTTTCTAAGTAACGCATCTTGGAAATCATCCATAATTTTTTTGCTTCTTTCCAGATTTGCAGAAGGAGTAATCCAATCTACATCAGGTAGATTAAAGTCACCCAATATGATCGCTTCCCCCTTTGTGGCTATCTTAGCAGTATCTATAATCAATTCGTTATCTATCTCTTCGATTTGAGTTGGACTGTAGACTACAGCAGTATGAATGACAGTGCCATCTCCTCTTTCCAACACAATCCAGAGCGCTTCTTCTTTTCCCCATGTACCCTGGTCCGACCACAAATTGATCATTATCCAGATTCCCAGCAACAATGACCAGCTGAACAGAAGCCAACCCACGAACATCACCTCTCGAACTTCCACTAGATGCTTCCGCCCTTTCGATAGGGAACTCATCCTTTCGGAGACCCCATCACTCATCAACAAAACAACACCTGACCTTGATGAACTAATCTCTCACTGGAATTCCAGCCTGCTTGCCATCTCACAACACCCAAACCCTAAAAATACAGCAAGAGCGAAAAGAAAATCCGCCCCATGGTTCTCTCCTGACCTACGCGCTTCCCTCATGCAACTACGTAGACTCGAACGCCGATGGCGCCGATCACGCTCACCGGAAGATCAGACCGCATACCTAACCCACCTTGCAATACATCGAGGAACAATCTCTATCAGAATGAGACAATATCACACTGACACCCTAAAGAGGTCATTGAATAAACCTCGTGACCTCTTCAATTTGGTCAAATCCCTCTCAAAGGAACCATCACCCGAGCAACACATCAACATACACCCACAAGAATTCGCTGATTATCTGCAATCCAAGATTGTACAAACTAACAAGGTCACAGCAGTCCAATATCAAGAACCGGCGGACCTCTCTCCACTTAACTTTTTTTCCACACCATCCAATAAATGTATTGAGAACACCATAGCATCACTCAACACCTCCACTGCACAGACCGACCCATGTCCAGCTTTTTGGATCAAGGAACTACGTGATGTGCTCAGTCCTGTCATCGCAAATATAATGAAACTCTCCTTTACAACAGGTTATTTTCCCACTTCACTCAAACAGACTTCCATTAGACCATTACTGAAAAACCCCAAACTGGACCCCCAAAGGGTGGACTCCTATTGACCAATAGCTAGCATCCCCATCTTAGCCAAAATAATTGAGAAGGAAGCACAACGGCAAATTCAAGATCACATAGACTCTGTTGCTCCCTTAGATAACTGCCAACATGGGTTCAGAGAACATCATGGGGTTGAGACACTACTCACTGGTCTAATCAACAATATCATCACTGGAATTGACAACATCCATCAAGGTTTTGTCCTCATTTTCCTAGACATCGCCGCGGCTTTTGACTCCGTGAGTCACGAAATCCTCCTGGGAAGACTAAAAGAAAAGGGTGTCTGCAACAAGGCACTAAAATGGTGCAAGTCTTATCTGGACGATAGATGGCAATATGTGAAGTCTGGATCAGAAGAGTCTAGCCACTTCCATCAAAAACAAGGGGTACCTCAAGGATCCTCATTATCCTCCTTACTCTTCAATATCTACATGCAGCCCATATGCAATATCATAAGATCATTCAACGTAAACTGCATGATATATGCAGATGACATTCTTTTATACATGCCTTTCTCCACAACCCACATGGACCTGACCCCACTCACAGATTGTTTCAATGCAGTTTCAACATGGCTCCAGACACAGAACCTACGTATCCAGCATAAAAAAACAGAGGTCCTTTTCATCTCCAGAGACTCCAACTTTACGCCCCCATCCCACGTCAGTGTCAAGGAAGCTGATTTGCAAACTAAAGATGCAATAAAATATTTGGGAGTTACACTGGACCAACATCTAGACATGAGACGCCACATAAGCAGCGTAGTCAAAGCCATCTACTTCAAAATCCGTTCCCTCAAACACCTACGCTCCCTGCTGGACCCAGACGATTTCCGTACCATATATCAAGCGCTGATCCTGCCGCATTTTGACTTTGCAAATGCCATCCTACAAGGTCTCCCCCAATCCACACTAACCCCCTTACAGTTAGCCATGAATGCCGTAGCTAGGGTCCTCTACGGTGCATCCAGAAACGACCACGTGACTCCTATTCTCAAACAGCTACACTGGCTACCAATTCACGGGAGAATCACCTTCAAATCCCTTGTATTAGCATTTAAGGCAATCAAAGGCACCTCATCCCTCTCACTCACGAATCTAATCCACATGGTCCACCCCAACAGAGCAAGAAGAAAATCAGCTGTAAACTTGCTAGCAATACCAAAGGCTTCAACAAAGTCCAACACGAACACCACAAACAGGGCATTCAGTTTTTATGTACCAAAATGCTGGAACACCCTACCCCCTGACATTAGAGCCATTACCAATCTATATCAGTTCAGAAAGGCTCTCAAAACCTTTTCTGCCAATATTTCCCAGACAGCAACTGAACTAGATATCCCCTCCAAGAAATGACCCAATCTAGAAATGCCCTCACACTGCAGTGTAGATAGTTTATGTATATAGTTAACCCAGTTATCCAAGTTTGTACTCCTGTTCAATGTAAAACCTGACAGTTTGTCGTTATGGTCGTTTTGTTATGATGTAAACCGCGCTGATTCTAAATAGCGCGGTATATAAGAAACTGTAATAAATAAAAATAAAATAAATGCCCCCTGCATTTCAGTAGCTTTAATATTGCTTTTGACATACAAGGCTACTCCTCCTCCTTTTCCACTTTCTCTGTCTCTTCTGAATAGATCATAGCCAGCTATGGCTATATCCCATTCATGCGATTCATTAAATCATGTTTCTGTAATGGCCACAATGTCTAAGTCCATTTCCACCATTAGGGCTTCCAGGTCCGGAACTTTGTTGGCTAAGTTTCGAGCATTTGTGCTCATTGCTTTCCAGCATTTAACTGGCTTGCATGTATTTTGCATTGATTTTGTTCTGCCCACTTCTTCCCACTTGCTTTTGATGTGTGTTTTAAAAGTGTGGCTGTTTCTGATGTTGTTCTGCTTTTGCAGGGAGTGACGTCCTGAACTTGACCTTTCCCATCCGTCACCCCCTTTTTCTAGTTTAAATGTATATCCACATACTGCCTGAAATTTTCACTTAGGATTCTTGTCCTTGTGACAGAGAGATGTAGTCCATCAGCACAGTATAGTCTCTTGTTGGTCCATCTGTTTCTCCAGTCGCCTATAAATCTGAATCCTCCTTCTTTGCACCAGGTCTGGAGCCATGTATTAAAGCTGTTTATGCGATGTAGCCTTTCTGCCCCCTTACCAAGAACAGGTAGAACTTCTGAGAATGCAACAGTGTTAACAATGGGTTTCAGTTTCTCTCCCAGAGTTTGGAAGTTCCTTTGAACTTTAGTGGCACTGTTTCCAGCCAGGTCATTTGTACTCAAGTGGATGACAACATCAATTTTGGAGTGCTCAATTTCAGCGCTAATTACATCAACAATTTGGTTTGTATTTCTGCTGGCTGAAGAGCCTGAGAGGCATTTGACTAACTTCTCTCCTTTGAACTGTGTTCCTAAGTTGGTGCCTCTGATGATGGAATCACCAAGTAGTTGTAGTTTTCTGTTCCTTGAGTTTTTCTTCATATTTGGTGCATTATCAGTAGATTGGGCATTGGCTGTCTCATTTAAGGGCCCTTCAGTTTCCATGGGTTGGGCATCCTCATTAACCAAAGCAGAGAAGGCATTATGCAGGGATATCTCATGATGTACAGGGTGTTTCTGCGTTACAGGACGCAACCTACCAGAGCCCACTGTGATCCATTTGTTCCTGGGATGTTTGATTCTTTGTAGGAGCGGTGGTGGACTTTGTTTGGTTTGTATCCTAGAAGAGGTGCGTTTCATTGCAGCTACTTCTTCCCTTAATAGAGTCAATTTTTTATGCATGGCAGCTAACTTGAGGCATATAGGGCAAGCTCTTAGGTTCCAGATGATTCTTCTCAGAATCATCGTCTTGCGTCGTCTTGCCCAGGGCACATTGGGTCACCTTCCTCCCCTCCCAATCGGGCCCTTGCCCATGTCTGGTCCTACCTTTCCCCTATTTCTTCCGCTGAGCTGGTACAAATTCTTTCCAAGTCTAGAAAGACAACTTGCCGGTTGGACCCTATTCCATCACACTGGTTGGCCGAGTCTTCCTTAGAACTTATCCCTATTATGGTTACAATTATAATACTAGCTTATCTACGGGCGTTTTTCCTTCTGTGTGGAAATCCGCCATAATTCACCCTCTCTTAAAACAGCCTTCTTTGGATCCCTCTATACCTGCCCATTGGCGGCCTGTATCAAATCTCCCTTTCTTGGCCAAACTGCTTGAACGTTTTGCTTTTTTACAACTCAATTCGCATGTTGAAGCAACTAACACTCTCCACCCCCGGCAAGCGGGTTTTCGTCCAGGGCATAGCACCGAGACCGTTCTTCTTGCCCTGCTAAATGAGATTCACGTTGCTCATGATCGAGGAGACGTCACTCTTATTGTGTCACTTGATCTGTCCGCAGCGTCTGACTTAGTAGACCATCAAACTCTCCTTTCCCATCTGTATGATTCTGGTGTACGTGGTACTGGTTTCGTTCCTTCCTCTCAGCCCGTTCTTTTACTGTACATTCCAATAATCAGTCCTCCTCTTCCTTGTCTCTTCCCTGTGGAGTCCCGCAGGGCTCTGTTCTTTCCCCTCTGTTGTTTAACATTTTTCTTTCTCCACTTCCACTCCTGATCCAACAGTTCCCAGTTTCTACTTATATATATGCCAATGACATCATCTTTCTCTTTCACACTTCACCTGTTCAGTTGGACATTTCTCAGTTTAACCAATGTCTCTCTCATGTTGCTTCTTGGCTATCTTCAAATTTCTTGCACCTAAATCCCTCTAAATCCACTGCAATGTGGGTTTCTCTGAGTGGCTCCTGTCCAACAGTAGCGCCCTTGATTGATCAGACTCCGATCCCTCTTGTCACCTCCTTCCGTTATCTAGGAGTGATCTTAGATTCATCTCTCTCCTTTCATGGTCATATCTCTGTTCTTACACGCCATTCTTTCGCAGCACTATGTCGAATCAGAGCTGTTCGTTCCCTTCTTCCCACTAGTTCCTTGATTACGTTAGTATTGGCATTAGTCACTAGCAGACTTGACTATTGTAATATCTTCCTGGCTAATTTGCCAGCTTATCAGTTGCAGCGTCTCCAACTCATACAGAACACTGCTGCTCGCCTTATTACATTTTCTCGTTGTTTTGACCATGTCTCCCCTATTCTCTATCATCTTCACTGGTTACCTCTTTGTTTCCGGTTTCAATATAAATTTCTCATTCTGACACATAGAGCTATCCATACATCCACCCCATTGTACTTATGTAACCTCATTTCCCTCCATACACCTTACCGCCACCTTCGTTCCTTGCATGCTAATCGTTTGTCCCTTCCATCACCATCCCAGGCTCATCTAGAACAAACCCGTCACTCAGCTTTCTTTTTTCTCAGCCCTGTTCTTTGGAACGCCCTCCCTGCTTCCCTCCGTCTAGAACCCTCTTATTCAAAGTTCAAGGAACTATTGAAAAACCATTTATTCCAACAAGCTTTCGACCTGTCCACTACCATCCCTTCCTGAATTTTGTCTTGTTGTGTCTGTTGTATTTTACTGTATGCTTTGCACTGTCCTTTTCCCTCTTTTCTTTTTTATTATGGCGTTCTTTTTCCTATAGTTAGGGAGCGTAGTCTTTTTATTATTGTAAACCGCTTATATGTTTCGACCAAAGTGGTATATCAAATTTGAGAATAAAGATAAAGAATGAAGGCACCACAATTATTGCACTGAATACAAGACATGCGTGTTCCTTGTTCCTTAGCTCTTAATGACAGGTTATTCACCTTACCATCTGGCTTCCATAGCTGTCCAAATGTAGCATATGATTTGTTTTCATGGTTATAATGTATAATTCAAATTGATTGGAGATAAAATGTCATTCTTTTCAATATAAACCATTGTTTTTGAGCAGCTTTTCAGTCATCTATGGAGATTCAATTGAGCTATATACCCACTCACACCCCCAATGCACGTCCCAGTGATATAAATGCAGGTACCCACCCATTCACTGAACCTGTGCCCAGTGGCATAAATGCACCCACCCACTCACTCTCTGAACCTTTGTCCCAGTGGCATAAACGCAAGCACCCACCCACTCACTTTCTGAACCTGTGTCCTAGTGGCATAATTGTAAGCACCTACTCATATGCAACTAAGATTTCATTGATGAAAATGTAGGCCCAAGTGTCCACCCGTCTCCCAGTGTACAAACTAGGTCTGGAGTCTGGAGAAACATATATGATGATCCTCAATGAACTCCCAAAGCTGTTCCAAAGTGTTTCAAATAGAGATCCTAATAAATGCAGCAACAAAAACTTTCCCTTTTCACTGTGTTTTATATGCAGTTTTTCATATTTTCTTCTTTTATGAATTTTTTTTTTTACTTTTACTCTGTCCGTCCATATATATCTGTTAATTCTTATATTCACGAATTGATATAAAAACACTGCTATTAGCACTTTTCTGATTCCTTCATCAACTTCTAGTATGGACCTCACAGGAGATTTTATGGCTATGGACTGAGGCTCACTCATCAGTAATCACTTTTTAGCAGTGTAACTTTTACTTCTTCAATGCTCCATGTAATCAGTAGCATATTTCAGAGTTACCCTAAGTTTTCCAAACAGTGATTTTTAAAAATAGATCAGTTAACACTTATCTGATCATCTTTCTTTTGGGTTTCCCAGTTGCCCACTGGTCCAGATCATATGATATTGATATATATAAATCATCTCCAACCTTGGCCGATGGTTTCTCCATACATCACAGCCTCATCAAGGAGCTATCCTATGAAAAATATCCATAAATCAATGGATGAATTGTGACAAAAATATAGTAAATATAAATCCCATTAACCATGGTACCTTGCCCATATACAGCACCAGTTACTCAAAAATGTCATGCAAATGCACATATTTAGAAAGAGCTTCTTAGTAGCTCCTCCCACCGTTTTCATAGGTAAGTGAGATGCAATTCTAAGTGAAAAAGCAAACGTCAAGGCCACTGGTGAAAAACTAGGAAGAATCCAAAAAAACAGAGCTAAGTACAAAAAAACACAATGGAACTGAAAATATTTCAATCTATCAACAATATCCAGTGGAGAAAAAGACCCCAGTGAAGTATAATACCAAGCCGACACAATGTCTCTATTCAAAAACAGCCGAACTCCTGGCTCATAAAGGCTGCTTAAACATATCATCACCGGTCAACAAACTCCACATAGTTCATTATTATTATTATTACTATTTCGCTGTGCATGAATGAAAGCATCAAAAGCAACAAGGGCATCAAGAATAGAGGCAATGTAGGCTCAAATTGCAAATATTTAGTTACAATATGGGCTGTAATGACATCTGGAGCCAGGGCACCAAGACTTGCCCTCGGACCTGTCTCCACTGGCCCTGGTGCCGTTCTCTGCTTGAGGACATTGCTTTCAAAGACTTTGCGCAGGACATGGCAAAGGTGCTGGCGTTAGAGATCGAAGAGGAAGAGAACCGCCACACAGAGGAACTTGAGACCCTTCGGTACAAGGCCCCACCAAAGGAGGCCCTCACGGTGCCCGTCCCTCCATTCCTCGAGCGCCTCTTTCTCTGTATTTGGGAAACACCAGCATCTGTGCCCATTGTGAGCAGACAGCACTACTCCATATACCTTAGTCCGTCAAAGCCTGGGATTCCAAAAAAACAGCTCCCTCACAATTCTATGGTCATTGAGTTGGCCATGCAGCGACTCAAGAGCCAAAAGACTCATTCCTTGGTGTCCCCAGGTAGGAAGGCCTGGACCCTGGATGCCCATGGCTGAAAATGCTACCATGGCTTGATACTGGTTTGCCGAGTCCAGTCCTACCAGTTGTACATTGGCATGTACCTAAAGGAACTGGCGAGGGAGCGCACCAGTTTCTCTGCAGTCCTCAATGGGGAACCTCTTCAGTGGTTCAAGTCTTTGGCCTTGGCAGTCAAGGAATGCTCGAAGTTCCTGTCTCGAGCGGGATACGATGTCTTTGAATCCTCAGCCAGAGTGGCCGCTGCCAGACATGACTGCAGTTTTCTGACCTTGAGCAGTGGGTCCAGGACAAACTCATTAATGTCTCTTGCACCAGAGAGAACCTCTTCGAAAACCCATGTCAGAGAAGGTTGCTGAGATGGAGACTGAGATCCTGACCAGGGCCAGACTCTCGAAGAAGACCTTGATGCACCCCCGTAAGAAAGCCCCAGGGAAGAAGCCTTTCTTCCCAAGAAAGAAGGGGGTGTTTGGTAATGCCCCATAGTACCAGGCCTTTCTCTGCCCCATTGCAGGGGAACAGTCCAAGGGGCAAGGGCATGGTCCCTACAAGCCTAGGACTGGGGCATCGGCCCCAGCATAGCCTGGAGGGAGTTTTTGACTCCTTAGGTATGGCCTCCTCTCCCCTAGGAGGCCCTCAGCAGCCTACAGCGGGGCATCTTACTCTGCCCACAGGTGGTCCTCCATCACCACAGATTCCTGGGTGTTGCAAGTAGTCAAGGAAGGATATCTCTTCCACCTGCAACAAACACCACCCTCGTTCTTTCCAGGAGAATCTGTAAGGCCTCTCTTTCATCCAACTCTACTCCTAATTGAGCTTTCAGGTCTCCTCATGGATAAGAAGGTGGAGCCAGTGCCCAAACATCTCTGGGGCAAAGGCTTCTACTCCAGATGTTTCCTCATTCCCAAGCGAACAGGTGGCCTCAGGCCCATCCTGGGCCTACAGGAACAGATTTCTGGTGAGGGAGAAGTTCAAGATGCTCTCCCTTAGAACACTGCTGCCGTACCTCCAGCAGGTAGACTGGCTATGTTCCTTAGACCTGAAGGATGCTTATACATCCATCCATCCCAACCACCGACAATACCTTCAGTTTGTGATAGGAGGAGGTCATTACAGGGTGCCACCCTTCGGGCTGGTGTCATCGCCAAAGGTCTTTACCAAGTGCCTAGTGTCGCCCGGCCGTGGCGCCAGCCCCCCCTGGTGGCGGCATAGTTTTTCCACCGAAGGGTTGGGCCCGGGGCCACTAAGATGTTTGTGATTGGGATTGGCCAGGTGCGAGTGCCTTGTGCCGGCCTCGTTGCCAACTCCCAAAGAGAATACAGTCTTGCACAAAAGTGGAGGGAAAAAGAAAAAGGCTTTATTTTCCCTTTTTGCACTAAGGGTTCAGAACATAGGATAAACACATTGGTAGACGTAGCAAAACAAGTCCTTACAGCAGCTTTTGTAAGCACAAGAAAAACAACCAGAAACTGTTAACTTCACAGCATAAAAGCTACCAAAACAATATTGCTTCATTCACTCCAAAGGGCTCTGGAGTGACTCTATATCACTCACGGCACAATATGCACATTCCATAGGGCTATCAAGATCTTCAGGTACGGATTCCACCTGCATGGCCTCTTCTGACTGTTCTGAAGAGTCAAGATAGGTGTCCTTTATGTGGGTTTGGCTCACTGCTTCCCAGGACTTAGCAGTTTGTTTGGGCCTACGGTTCTGTGTGGTGGAATACCATGATGGCATCTCTTCCTCTAGAGGTTTAAAAACATTTTCTTTATAATGCTTTCCTCTAAAAGTTCTGTCCTTGCTCAAACTGTCTTTTAACTTTGGCTTTGGCTTGTGCTTTAGGTAAGGAGACTCTCCCTCCCAAGGTTCTTCTCTTAACTTGGCTTTAGGAAAACAGTAGCAAAGATTAAAAGCTTTACCTCTGGATTTTCTTTTGGTTCTCTGGGGCGAGACAGGAGGCCTACCTTGGCTGCTGCCTTCCGTATCAGTGCTCTCAGGTATTCTCCTTCGGCTCTCCCAGTCTTTCCTCCTCAGGCCTTTGAGGCCTGCCCTCCTGTGGGTTTCAGGGCCCGGTCTGGTTTGGCTTTGGCTTTCTCGGCCTAGCCTTTGGCTTACAGGACTGGTTCTCCTCTCCCAGCCTGTCTTTTTACTCAGGTTTGCTTTTGGACTAGATCCCAATCTTGCTCTGGTACCTTCATAGCATGTCCTCAATCTCTCTCTGGAACAGGCTCCCGCTTGTTCTCTCCCAGCTGAGGAAGGTAATCCTTCCACTGCTTCCCCAGTAGTGGATCTCCAGGCAGATGAGATTCTAGCAGCTGAGCTTTTTGCAGGTAAGCTCCCAGCGTATGAGCTTCCTCCTGACTCTTGCTTGCCTCCTCTTAAATGTGAGCTTTTGGAACATAAGTCCTGCCCACAGAGGCGTGGTTCTGTGGTCTCTGTCCTGACTCTCCCGCTCCCTCTAGGTGGATCCTCTGGATATTGCAGGCAACTTCTTTTTCTTTCAGAATCCAGAACTGTTTTTCTCTCCAAAGGAGGGTCCGCTGCATCACACATCCCCCTTCTTAAAATATTACGGGCTGGGGAAGCCACTTCTCCGCAGCACGTAATACCGGATTCTGCCCTATTTAGCGGTCTTTCACCACAGTGATACAAAGTTTTTGTAGAGGTTAACAGCGCAGCGCGCTTATGCCAAGGGCGGAGAAGGTTGGCGTGATACACCTGCTCTCGTCCACTCGTCTCTCGAACGACATAGGAAGTGGTTCTTACTGGGTGGACAACCGTATAGGGCCCTTTCCATCGGGACTCAAACTTAGGTGTGGCTCCAGGGACTAGCACTATCACCTTGTCTCCGTTTTTTAAATGCCTAGACTTCACCCGCCTGTCGTAGTAGTATTTTTGTTTTCTCTGGCTTTTCTCTAATTCCTCAGTGGCGAACCTGGAAGTTCGCTCGAGTCGGGTTCTCAAGTTCTGTAGGAATAAAGGTATCCCTACTTCTACCTCCTTTGGCTCAGACCACTGCTCTCTAAGTACATCGAGAATGCCCCTGGGTGTCCGTCCGTACATAAGTTCATACGGGGACGTACCTAATGATGCCTGCTTTCTCTCTCTACAGGCGTAGAGAACGAAAGGCAACATAGTGTCCCATTCATTCATCTGTCCATCCAGAGCGTGCCTGAGCATTCGCTTTAGGCTCTGGTTTAATCGCTCTACCAGGCTGTTGCATTGTGGGTGGTAAGCGGCGGTTTTCACGTGGCGGATACCAAAAGCATCCCAGACTTGGTTAAGGTATTTCGACCGGAAATTGCTTCCTTGATCCGTCAAAACCTCCTGCGGGAAGCCCACTTCGCAAAATAATTTTATCAATTCGATGGCAATAGACTTGGCCAAAATATTCCTCAAGGGAACGGCCCAGGGAAATCTGGTGGCTTGATCAATAATCACTAGTATATATTGAAACCCCCGTGGCGTCTTGATGAGGGGTCCTACTAGGTCCACAGCAAGTCTACGGACGGGGTCTGTGATTATGGGCATCGGAACTAATGGCACTCCAGTTGGTGTATGCGTCGTGACTCTTTGGCACGACGCGCAGGATTCACAGAAACGTGTCGTCTCTCGAAACACCCCTGGCCAGTAAAATCTAGTCAAAATCTGCTCCAGGGTGCCCTGCGCACCTTTATGACCCCCAACGGGGTGGTCATGCGCTAGACGTAGAACCGAAGCCTTGAAAGTACTTGGGACCACCAGTTGTTTCCGTACTAGACCAGTTCGCAGGTCCTTACTTTCTCGATAGAGTATCTCCTCTTCTAGGAGGAATCTTGGGTATGTCTCCCTTTCTTCTTTGGTCTGCTCAAAAGCATGAGTGAGTGCTGGGTCTGCTCTTTGTTCCCTTTTAAATGACGGGAACTTCTCCATCACGTCGGCCGGAACCCATGGCATACCTTTTCCTGCTTCCAGCTCCGCTCTCGCTTTAGAACCGTGTTCTCTCTCTCCTTCGCTCTGCCTTCGGCTTCCTTTCCCTGCTTGGGGGGTCCCCTATTAGCCCGTCATGCGAAGGGAGCTCCCCTAGGGAAGTATCCTTGGAGCAGGAAGGCTGCTCACCATCTTGCGTATGCGATCTTGTGGACACTAGGGCCTTCACAAAAGGACCATCTTGGCAGGTCTGACTCTGTTGAAGTGAGGAACCTTCCCTAGGTTTTGGCTGGATGCAGGTGGAATCTGACTTCGCCACTGGCGATAAACCTTCCTTTAAGGTCCTCTTAAATTGTGGCCAGTCACGGCCTAGGACCAATTCCTGTGGTAACCTAGGCACCACGGCGATCAGCATTTCCTGTACGATGCCTAAGCGTTTTACCCATAATTTATACACATGATATCGCGTGGCTGCACCATGCACACACTTAATTTTTACTTGTCCTGCCGGAGATTCTGGAACCGATAGGCCCTGAGCTTGGATCACCGACCATAACCTTTTGGAGACCATGGTCTGATCGGCTCCAGAATCCAATAATGCCTTTACCTTTATGCCCTGTATCTTTACATCCAGGGCAAGTCCTTCGCGCACTGCATTAGGGGATTCTCCCACCAAAGCAGTTCGCGAGAAACACTCATACTGGAGGTGCCCTCTTTTACCACATGTAAAACATTTCTGTACATTCTCCCTTGTCGGGGTTTTAACATTTTTCCCACAAACAAATGGAGGACGAGAAGGGTTCTCCAGCTTTTGTACCTCAGCCCCTATCGCTATCTTGGAGCTTATCCTAGGTGGGGTAACTTTTTCAGCCTCTAAATATCTTTCAGTAAGGGTTATGGCGTCAGTAGTAGTGCGGCAATTTTGTAACAGAAGAAAGTTCTGCACTCTACTGGGCAGGGCAACCATATACTGTTCGAGGATTATAACATCCATTAGGGTGTCTATATTTCTCCTTTCAGGCTGTAGCCATTTATGAGCTAGACTGCGCACTTGATGACCCAGTGCCTTAGGTGTTTCGTTGGCCTTCAAACAGGTAGCCCTAAACATTTTATTATAGGTGAAAGGTGTGAGGCCTAAGCGATCTCTGATAGCTAAGACTACTTGTTCCGCACATGTAGATAGTTTCCCCTGTTATCCAAGTTGATTGCTCCTGTTCATTGTAATGACCTGACTCTTGTTTATTGTCGGATACTGTTTGTTTTTATGTAAACCGCGCTGATCGCAAATAGTGCGGTATATAAGAAATGTAAATAAAATAAAATAAAATAAAAATAACTACTTCCTCGTAGGAATCAGCTAAGGTTGGAGGCATTGCCCTATAGGCGGCTAGCGCCTCGCCCGTGAGGGACGCCGCTAGTCGAATTGCCCACTGCTCGCTCGGCCATTTAGCCGAAGTAGCTATTCGAGTAAATGTATCTAGGAAATCATCTATATCATCCTCTGCACACAGCTTCCCCACCACCAAGTCATTACATGCCCATTGTCCATGGTCTGGATTCAAGGATTTAGCTGTTGACGGGTTCTCAGCCTTGCTCCTTGCCAGTTCTTCTTGCTGCCGTGCAAGCCACGTGTTCATGGTCTGTATGACCGGCAGTTGCTGCTGTTGTATCGCTTGCAGCGCTTGCGTCTGGCTTAATTGCGCCAACTCTGCTTGTTTACTGAATTGTTGCGCCATCCATGCACATAGCTCCTTGAGCGGGCACACAAGGGGAGCAGAAGCTCCTGCAGGAGATCAAGGAGTCACAAGAAGCAGGAGACGTCGGATGAACAGATTCTTCTTTATTGTATGGAAACCCCAACGCGTTTGGGCAACGCCTTCTTCAGCGGGAAGGGATACAAATCTATCTTAATATACACAATAAATAAAATAAAATAAAATAAAATATATATGAGATGTATTTTATTATTTAACAGTTTTTATTGATGTTTTAATAGATTATTATTTTATTCATGCATTTTATTATGGTTAATTTTAATGTTATTATCATTATTATCATTATTATTGCCTCTTATCTATCATGCATGGTGTTATGTTTTTTATGTTTTTTATCCTTTTTAACATCTTTTCTATATAGTTATATATATATATATTTTTTTTTTATAATTTATTTATACGCCAATTTTGATGTCAATTGAATGATACTATTTATTATAACCTTTGTTTTCTAATGAAAACTTCCCTATCTCTCCATTATTTTTTATTTATTTGTTTGCTCAGCCCTGCGTTTGCTTGTTTTGTTTTGAGTTTTAATTATTTTTAGTGATTGTTTTACCATATGTTCATCATAAAGTTTGCAGGTTCTAAGGTGTGCCTACTATTTATGGTATAGGAATGTTTGTCTTTTTAGTACGCAACATGCCATGTGTGTCATTTTAATATTGTCATTTTTACCTCTATTCAATATTTAATATATTTTATTTTATTTTATTTATTGTGTATATTGATAGATTTGTATCCCTTCCCCCTGAAGAAGGCGTTGCCGAAACGCGTTGGGGTTTCCATACAATAAAGAAGAATCTGTTCATCCGACGTCTCCTGCTTCTTGTGACTCCATAGCTCCTTGAGCTCCATGATCTCTGAAACAACAATAAGCAGAAAAAAAAAGGAAACCCAAGTGCGGCACTTTTCTCACAAAAAAAAAATGCTATCTTTTTTTTTTTTTTTTTTAACCTTGCTTAACCTCTATCAAGCTCACTTCCCCCTATATCCAACATGAAACAGGTTTAATCACTTATTACCTTGTTCAAATGTTGGGTCAGCTTAGAGGAAGATACGCAGCTATTTGGGTTCTTGTCGCTTTCCCTGGACGGTCTCAGGATTGTCAGCTCACAGGATTTTCCTCTGGATCCGGTCCGCGTTTCCGGGAACTCCGTTCCAGGTTTTCGCAAGTCCGATCCAGTTGAGTTATCCGTTCCATTCCGGCTTTTCCTCGGCTCCTTTTTTTTTTTTTTCCTCAAAAAAAAAACTTGGCCTTTTCAATTTTACCGCTGTAGGTTTAACTTGGCACGTCCGTCGTGTTGGCGTTTATCCTGCCAACTACGCCATTTGATATTGCAGGCAACTTCTTTTTCTTTCAGAATCCAGAACTGTTTTTCTCTCCAAAGGAGGGTCCGCTGCATCACACTAGCAGTGGTTGCAGCCCACCTTCATCTCCAAGGGGTCTTCGTCTTTCCCTACCTGGATGACTGGCTCATAAGGTGAGGCACAGCTGCAGAGGTGCATCACTCCACCGAGCACACCATCCACGTCCTGCAGCGTCTAGGGTTCGTCATCAACTACCCCAAGTTCCATCTCTCTCTGGCGCAGTTCCTGGAGTTCATAGGGGCTCAGCTGGACAAACCGCAGGCCAAGGCCTTTCTCCCTCTGGAGAGGATGGAACGCCTCAGGGCGCTAGCCGCAGAAGCGCAACACTGCCAGTGGGTGCCCACTTGCCTTCTCCTCTGCTTGATGGGCCACATGGCCTCCATGGTCCACATAACCCCGTATGCCCACCTGCATATGATGGCAGCTCAGTGGTGCCTCCACCAAGCTTCAAGACAGGGTAAAAGTGACCAACCAACTGGCAGATCCCCTCCACTGGTGGCAGATCCCCTGCTACCTTCATGCCAGGATGCCCTTCCAGGCACGCACCCCCAGAGGGTCCTTACTACTGATGCCTCCCTGTGATGATGGGGAACTCATTGCGAGGACCTCTGCACACAAGGCACGTGGTCCCAGATGGAATGCCAGTTGCAGATCAACGTCTAGGAGCTCCGGGTGATATTTCTGGCTCTCCAAGTCTTTCACCACCAGTTGCAGCACCAGTTGGTGCTGGTCTAGACGGACAACAAAGTCGCAACATTCTGTGTCAAGAAACAAGGAGGTGCGGGGTCATACTCTCTCTGCTAGGTGGCAGTAACCCTCTCCTCATATGCAACATGCAACGGGATACTTCTGCGGGCGGTCTACCTCCTGGGCCTGGACTGAGCATAATCCTCCAGTTGCATGAGTGGTTCCTGGACCCCAGAGTGATCTTCTGGCTTTTCCGACTGGGACGTCCCCCTAGTGGACCTGTTCACCTGCCTGGACAACACACAGTTGCCCCTCTTCTGCTCCCACCAACTGCACCCATCCCAGGTGGCGACGGATACATTTCTCATCCCATGGACGGAAAGCCTCCTTTACGCCTTCCTGCCGACACCGTTGGTCGCCAAGACCCTCTTCAAGCTCCAACGTGACAGGAAATCACTGATTCTGGTAGCTCCCCGATGGCCCAGGCAACCTTAGTTCCTGCTGCTTCTCTGTCTGTCAGCAGCACCTCCGATTCCCCTGGATTGCACCCCAGGACTTCTTTCACAGGAGGAGGGCTCTTTCCTGCACCCCAACCTGGGGTCCCTGTCTCTCACAGCTCGGCTGCTGAAAGAGTAGCTCTAACACGCTTCAACCTCCCACATGACATGGAAGAGGTCCTTCTGACCTCCCGCAAGGCCTCCACAAGAAGGGCATACGCCTTCAAGTGGTGTTGATTTTCAGTGTGGTGCACCAAGAAGCTTGATGCTCCATTACCTACTCCACCTGTCCCAGGTGAGACTGAAGTCCAACTCAGATGCACCTGAGTGCTATTGTGGTGCACTACCACGCTGTCAAGAGCAAGCCCTTTTCGACTGAGCCCCTTCTCTCTCGTTTCCTGCAGGGTCTTATGTTGTCCAAGCGCCCCATCCACCCACCAACGGTGGAGTGGGATCTCAATGTGGTGCTCTCACAGCTCACTAAGCCATTGTTTGAGCCCCTGGCTACTTGCCACCTGCAGTACCTCTCCTGGAAAATTGTCTTTCTTGTGGCACTCATGTCCACTTGCAGGGTCAGCGAGTTCCAGGCTCTGATGGCAGAGCCACCCTACACGAGGTTCTACTTCTACAAGAACAGGGGGGTGCTCTGCACACACCCCATGTTTCTGCCAAAGGTGGCGTCCCCCTTCCACCTCATTCAGGAGGTAGTGCTCCCCACCTTCTTCCCGAGACCTCACGCCGGCAAGGTGGAGACTGTTCTCCATACTCTGGCTTGTACGACGACCCTGTCCTTCTATCTGCAACAGACTCAGAGCCACCACAAAGCGCCTCAGCTCTTTGTCTCCTATGACCCCAGCCAACTGGGGCTTCCAGTAACCATGCAAACTCTGTCCACTTGGGACTGCATTGCCCTCACCTATGAGCAGGCTGGGATCTCACTAGATCACCAGGTCATGGTGCACCATGCAAATCTGAGGAGGGGAGTGACCATGGAGATATGATATAGACCTTTAAATACTTAGGAGTATTAATGAACAAACAAACCTTTTTCAAAGATGGGGGCGCTGTAATACTAGAGGGCATAATATGAAGCTGCAAGGTCAATGCACCAGCACACAAAATCCACAGCCTAAGAGCATAATCCATGTCAGGTCCCGTCCCCTGTCCCCAGACTCTGCCCAGCACAGGAAATACACAGCCTATGAGCATGATCCAGGTCAAGTCCTATTCCCTGCTTCCAGACTCTGTCCAGCACATGAAACTGAAAGGCAACTTCAGGAAATACTTTTTCACTGAAAGGGTGGTGGATGCTTGGAATGCCCTCTCGATGGAAGTGGTGGGAGCAAATACAGTGACAGAATTCAGAATGACATGGGACAGACACAGTGGATCCCTTTATAGAAACAAGATAAAATCAAAATAAATTTAACTGTCTCTGATATCTTGCATGAAGTGGCAGGCACACCTACTCTTGCCACCTTGCTGTGCTAACTATATGGACCATGCGGGTCTTTATCTGTTGTCATATACTATGTTATTATGTTACCTGTGACGGAAATCTGCCATCTGGCCTTTAGTCCATACCTTTGCAGCTCACTACTGCCTAGAGAGGGAGTTCCGATGGGACAGTGGTTTTGGCCAGGCCGTGCTCCGTAATCTCTTTGGAGTGTAGACAACTCCTGCCCCCTGACCCTTCTGTGTTCAGGCTACCGGAATGCTGGTTCCCCACCAGACACTTGGGGACTTAGTTGGGACTCAATTGCTGCAGCTTACAGCTCACTCTGGTCATACGTGATTTTTTTGTACAGGTTCTCTGTAGCCTGTAGCTGGGGAGTCCCACATGTGAGGACTGACTTCCTGCTTGTTCCCGGAGAAAGCGTGGTTATTCACCTGTAACAGGTGTTCTCTGGGGGCTGCAGGAATCAGTCCTCCCCTTGGAATTGCTTCTTTACCTATTTTATTTTTGCCTTCTTAGCTATGTCATTAGACTGAGGCAAGATGGCACCCTTGGGTGGGAAGGGGACCATGCATGCATGCATGCTGGCATCTCCCAAAGGCTTTCTTGAAATCTGGGGAGATGCTTCCGCATGGGCTCCATCGGTCTAGTGGTTAGGACAAGGTACTTCAGGCCGGAGGGCCGGTGGTTCAAGTCCCACCTGGGGACAGCAATCTCAGGCCGGAGGGACTGGGATTTCTAGTCCTATAGGCACTCCTTGTGGTCTTGGGCAAGCCACTTAACCCTCCATTGCCCATGTTCCCTGTAAGTATTAACGTATGTGTGTCATATCCCCTCGTGTTAAATGTATCCCCCAATTGACCGCTTTGACCCGGTGAAAAGCGGAATATAAATACAGCTAAATAAATAAATAAATATATGTGAGGACTGATTCCTGCTGTCCCTGGAGAACACTTGTTACAGGTGAGTAACTACGTCTTCTGGAAGCCTGGTTTTCCACCACAAATCGATAAACAGACATATCGACATAGACCCGATCTACCAATCTCTGCAGACCAAAGAACTGAAGCACCACCAACAATGCCTGGGAACAACAGACACACCCCAGCAACCCTCAGCAACCAATCTATCCCTGCAGACCAAAGAGCTAAATCATCACCATCAAGGCTCAGAAACAGCAACCACACCCCAGCAGCCCTCAGGAAAACCAACCAACCAATCCTCACAGACCAAAGAGCTGAGTCATCACCAACAAGGCTCAGAAACGGCGACTCTCAGGGAAACCAACCAATCAATCCCTACTAACCAAAGAGCTGAGTCATCACCAACAAGGCTCAGAAACAGCGACTCTCAGGGAAACCAACCAATCAATCCCTACTAACCAAAGAGCTGAGTCATCACCAACAAGGCTCAGAAACAGTGACTCTCAGGGGAAACCAACCAATCAATCCCTACTAACCAAAGAGCTGAGTCATCACCATCAAGGCTCAGAAACAGCAACCACACCCCAGCAGCCCTCAGGAAAAGCAACCAACCAATCCTCACAGACCAAAGAGCTGAGTCATCACCAACAAGGCTCAGAACAGTGACTCTCAGGGAAACCAACCAATCAATCCCTACTAAGCAAAGAGCCGAGTCACCACCAAACCGCAATATAAGTACAGATGCTAGCATTCAAGCACATTATCATCGGGAACCCGCATTGATGACGTCCCCTTGTATGGTGATGAAACATCTGCAATCAAACTGTCAAACTCGGAGAACAATCCACATCATGAATATTGGTCTGTAAGTTTGTATCTGAGGAAATGGAAGATCAAGCGACTTACCGAAGGTCACAAGGAGCAGCAGTGGAATTTGAATCCTGGCTTCCATGGTGCTCAACCTATTAGGCTATTCCTTCACTCTGTCTGGGCATTGCTTTATCTAAAGCTGGCATGAGGGCCAAAGGAAGCTGAAGCCCAGGCTTGTTTTTGGCATGGCGTTGTGTAGCATTATTACACTGAGCCTTCAGACCAGCCTGAACAATCAGAATTAATGTGTCTATAAGCTGCTGTGGGTCCACAATGGGGCGCACACACTCGCAGGGCAATGCAGCACAGCAGACAGGAGCGAGGAAAAAAAGTCTCAACCCTAGACTGATGAAAATACAGCTTTATTGAAAGATCCCTACACTGGCCTTATTTTATTTATTTATTTATTTATTTATTTCTCTTATATACCGCGCTATTTGATATCAGTGCGGTTTACATGGAACATCAAGGTATTTTACGGTGGGGGATTACACCGTAATTACAAATAACAGGGATCTCAACTTGGATAACCATATTAACTATTTGCACATATATTTACAGGAAACATGGACTATGGAGGGTTAAGTGGCTTGCCCAAGACCACAAGGAGCACCTGTGGGACTAGAAACCTCAGTCCTTCCGGCCCAAGGTTGCTGTCCTCTAGTGGGATTTGAACCCCTGACCTTCTGGCCTGAAGTACCTTGCTCCAACCACTAGGCCACTCCTCCACTCCAAGAACACCTTCTTCAGGGGGCTAAACTCTGCTTTATTCACATTCCTGTTTTGGAAAATACAGAAGCACTGTCGGTGTGCTTAGAAGCAAGTCAGGACACTGCCGGTCTGCACATGTATGTACTCTTCTGTAACAGTGTCTAAGGTTACGTGTGCAGACCGGCATTGTCCTGACTTGCTTCATGTGCAGACCGGCATTGTCCTGACTTGCTTCTAAGCACCCCGACAGCCAGGACAATGCCGGTGTGCACATGTAACCTTAGACACAGAAGAGTGCATACGTGTGCAGACTGGCATTGTCCTGACTTGCTTCTGAGCACCCCGACAGTGCTTCTCTATTGTTCATAAACAAATTTAACCCCTTCTAAGGCATTCTTGCCAAAACACGAACAGTGTAAGAGGTCTTTCAGTAAAGCTGTATTTTCATCGACCTAGGGTTGAGTCTGTTTTCATCTCTCTCCTCTCTGCTATAAGCTGCTGTGGGAATAAGTACATCTCACTGTAGTTGTCTAGCAAAGCCAGCACATCAGCAGGAAGCTGTAAGACAAGAGATCATGGCAGGGCAACGTGAGAAGAGCAAATTAGATCCATTAAGGCAGGAATAAGAATAATTAGGAAGGTGCTAACTTGGTAAAACTGCCATAATATTCACTGCAGAGATGACCGTTCATGTGTCTGAAATGTGCAGTTCTCAGATGCATATGCCTGTTAGTGCTGTACAAATGATACGTAGTAGCAGTGAGAGTCTGCTTGCAAGATAAATGATTCTGTTATCATTGTAACTCCTTCTCAAGGTACCAGTTCATGTTAATCTGTACTTCACCTTCTCTGTTTTCCTTTTTTTTTATTCTATAGCAATTGGGTTTTTGGATCAAATCACCAAAAGAGCATGAAAGGGAGCGAGCGGTGAACATCAGTGCAGTGCTACTGGAGTTCTATTTCTGCAAACTGCATATCAATGTAAGTATTGGGAATCTACCTAGCAAGAGATCTGTGTTCCATCGTAGATACCATCCCCTGCTCACAAACTCTGCACCAGCACACTAAATCTACAGCCCAAGAGCATAACCCATGTCAGGTCCCATCCCCTGTTCCCAGACTCTGCCAGCACATGAAATCCGCATCCTAAGAGCATGATCCATATCTGGTCTCATTCCCTGCTCACAAACTCTGCACCAGCACACTAAATCTACAGCGTCTCCAGGAAAAAGGGCTACAGGATACTGCGCTACAATGGTGCGAATCATACTTAACCAATAGATGGCAGCAAGTAAAACAGGCACCACCTCTTCCGAGCCTTTTCTACAAAAGCAGGGAGTACCCCAGGGATCATCCCTGTCTGCCTTACTATTTAACATTTATATGCAGCCTATCTGCTCTCTGATCCGCTCCCTAAATGTAGAATGCCTGGTGTATGCTGACGACATACTACTATACATTCCTTTTACCATTGAGCAGCCCGATTTCTCCCCTATCATCAGATGCTTCGATGCAGTTGCTGAATGGCTCCTCACTCAAAACCTGAGGATCAATCATAACAAGACTGATGTCCTCTTTGTAACTAGAAACCAGAAGTTCGTCACACCTCCCTACCTGCAAGTTAAAAATGCTGAACTCAAAACAAGAGACACAATCAGATATCTAGGAATTACTCTAGATCGGCGTCTGGACATGACAACCCATGTAAAGGCTGTTACAAGATCAGTTTACCACAAGATACGAACCCTCCGCCACCTCCGCCCTCTACTAGATTTCTCGGACTATCGAACGATATTTCAGGCCCTAGTAATCCCACATCTCGATTTCGCAAACATCATCCTTCATGGCCTCCCACAGACAACCCTCAACCCGCTTCGGCTGGCCATGAACTCAGCTGCTAGGGTTTTAACAGGTGTATCAAAAATGGAACATATAACACCAGTGATGAAAGAGTTACACTGGCTACCACTACAAGCCCGAATTCAATACAAGGTGCTAGTCATGACTTTCAAGGCACTGAACAACCAGTCTCCCACACCTATCAGCAACCTGATTAACAATATTCCCAAAACAGAATAAGACGGCCTGCACTACTCAACATGTTAATAGTACCCAAATTTACCACAAGGTGCACAAAGACAACTACTAATAGAGCTTTCTCAATTTATGCTCCGACAACCTGGAATGAACTTCCCACCTGGATTCGATCCATACCAAGCCTCACCACATTCAGAAAAGAAATAAAACACCATCTATTTCAAATCTACTATCCCGAAACCACTCCTGAAAAACACAAGTTGCAGGCATCCACCCCCTATTCTAATCATCCCAACGCACTAACCCAACATGAAAACGGTTAGCCGCCCTCTTCCTATGGCTGTATCCTGCCCCCCATCTGATCTAGCTATAACCAACCATCAGTTGTATGTAACTCTATGTAAATTTTATATGTATATATCTTATAAATAGTTTCCCCCGTTATTCTCCCGTTATGACTGTACCCCTGTTCTATGTAAGCACATTGTGTTATGTAAAAAATCATTGTTGCATTGTTCAGTTGTAATGTAAACCGCACTGATCTTAATAGCGCGGTATATAAGAAAAGCAAATAAATAAAATAAATAAATAAATCCCCTGCTCACAAACTCTGCACCAGCACACTAAATCTACAGCCCAAGAGCATAACCCATGTCAGGTCCCATCCCCTCCTCACAAACTCTGCACCAGCACACTAAATCTACAGCCCAGAGCATAACCCATGTCAGGTCCCATCCCCTGCTCACAAACTCTGCACCAGCACACTAAATCTACAGCCCAAGAGCATAACCCATGTCAGGTCCCATCCCCTGCTCACAAACTCTGCACCAGCACACTAAATCTACAGCCCAAGAGCATAACCCATGTCAGGTCCCATCCCCTGTTCCCAGACTCTGCCCAGCACATGAAATCCGCATCCTAAGAGCATGATCCATATCTGGTCTCATTCCCTGCTCACAAACTCTGCACCAGCACACTAAATCTACAGCCGAAGAGCATAACCCATGTCAGGTCCCATCCCCTGCTCACAAACTCTGCACCAGCACACTAAATCTACAGCCCAAGAGCATGACCCATGTCAGGCCCCATCCCCTGCTCACAAACTCTGCACCAGCACACTAAATCTACAGCCCAAGAGCATAACCCATGTCAGGTCGCATCCCCTGCTCACAAACTCTGCACCAGCACACTAAATCTACAGCCCAAGAGCATGACCCATGTCAGGTCCCATCCCCTGCTCACAAACTCTGCACCAGCACACTAAATCTACAGCCCAAGAGCATAACCCATGTCAGGTCCCATCCCCTGCTCACAAACTCTGCACCAGCACACTAAATCTACAGCCCAAGAGCATAACCCATGTCAGGCCCCATCCCCTGTTCACAAACTCTGCACCAGCACACTAAATCTACAGCCCAAGAGCATAACCCATGTCAGGTCCCATCCCCTGTTCCCAGACTCTGCACCAGCACACTAAATCTACAGCCCAAGAGCATGACCCATGTCAGGCCCCATCCCCTGCTCACAAACTCTGCACCAGCACACTAAATCTACAGCCCAAGAGCATAACTCATGTCAGGCCCCATCCCCTGCTCACAAACTCTGCACCAGCACACTAAATCTACAGCCCAAGAGCATGACCCATGTCAGGTTCCATCCCCTGCTCACAAACTCTGCACCAGCACACTAAATCTACAGCCCAAGAGCATAACCCATGTCAGGCCCCATCCCCTGTTCACAAACTCTGCACCAGCACACTAAATCTACAGCCCAAGAGCATAACTCATGTCAGGTCCCATCCCCTGTTCCCAGACTCTGCACCAGCACACTAAATCTACAGCCCAAGAGCATGACCCATGTCAGGTTCCATCCCCTGCTCACAAACTCTGCACCAGCACACTAAATCTACAGCCCAAGAGCATAACCCATGTCAGGTCCCATCCCCTGCTCACAAACTCTGCACCAGCACACTAAATCTACAGCCCAAGAGCATAACCCATGTCAGGCCCCATCCCCTGTTCACAAACTCTGCACCAGCACACTAAATCTACAGCCCAAGAGCATGACACATGTCAGGTCCCATCCCCTGTTCCCAGACTCTGCCCAGCACATGAAATCTACAGCCCAAGAGCATGACCCATGTCAGGTCCCATCCCCTGCTCACAAACTCTGCACCCGCACACTAAATCTACAGCCCAAGAGCATGACCCATGTCAGGTCCCATCCTCTGTTCCCAGACTCTGCCCAGCACATGAAATCTACAGCCCAAAAGCATGACCCATGTCAGGCCCCATCCCCTGCTCACAAACTCTGCACCAGCACACTAAATCTACAGCCCAAGAGCATAACTCATGTCAGGCCCCATCCCCTGCTCACAAACTCTGCACCAGCACACTAAATCTACAGCCCAAGAGCATAACCCATGTCAGGTTCCATCCCCTGCTCACAAACTCTGCACCAGCACACTAAATCTACAGCGCAAGAGCATAACCCATGTCAGGCCCCATCCCCTGCTCACAAACTCTGCACCAGCACACTAAATCTACAGCCCAAGAGCATAACCCATGTCAGGTCCCATCCCCTGCTCACAAACTCTGCACCAGCACACTAAATCTACAGCCCAAGAGCATGATCCATGTCAGGCCCCATCCCCTGCTCACAAACTCTGCACCAGCACACTAAATCTACAGCCCAAGAGCATAACCCATGTCAGGTCCCATCCCCTGCTCACAAACTCTGCACCAGCACACTAAATCTACAGCCCAAGAGCATAAATACGAGTTACTTACCTGTAACGTGAGTTCTCCAGGGGACAGCAGGATAAGTCAGCCACAAGTGGTGATGTCATCCGACGGCGCCAGAACGGAAGTACTCTCACTAGCCCAGAAGGCTTTAGCCTTCTGGGCTAGACCGGTAGCCCCACCTCCCGATCCGCCCCTAGCTGACCAGATCTCCCAAGCTGAGGCATTCCAGCAGCTAGGAGGCGGAACGGAGACAGAGGTCCCCGCCCGGGAGGAGGGAGGGAAGGTGTGGCTGACTTATCCTGCTGTCCCTGGAGAACTCACGTTACAGGTAAGTAACTCGTATTTCTCCCAGGGCAAGCAGGATGAAGTCAGCCACAAGTGGTGTCTCCCCAGCTATACAGGCAGCGGCGGGGAACCAATAAGAACCAGACACAAGTGCTGTAAGGTGCAAGCAGGTTTAATGTGGCCTGAGAGAGCAGGCCTTTGCAAAGTGGAATGTGCAATAACAGTGCAACAACAGATCCGTGCAAAAAAACAAGTGCAAATGTTCAACATGAACGAATGTGCAGAAACATCAATGCGTTAACCGTTAACAACAGTGTACGAGGTAAACTAGTGCAAAGCATAGCATATGTTCAATGTGAACAAACAAGAGCGAGGTTCAGCAAGAACAAGGCATACTGTGGCTTAACAGATGTAATAGTCCTGGGCCTGGGCCTGGGGAGTCAAGGTACACGACTCGGCCCTGAGCACACGGACAGTACAGATAGGCCAAAGGCCGTTCCGCCATGGTCTGGGCCGTCCAGGCAGTAGTGTCTTTGAAAAGTCTGGACGGAGGACCAAGTGGCGGCCTTGCAAATGTCCGTGAGGGGGGTGGAGCGCAGGTTGGCGATGGAAGTGGCCAGCGCTCGCAGATGATGCGCTTTGACGCCTGCAGGGGGGTCCACTCCAGTGAGCGAGAGGCACAGGGAGATACATGCAGAAATCCATCCAGACAGTGTGCACTTGGAGACTGGGCGGCCAGGCTTGTTCGGGTCGTAAGAGATGAAAAGCTGCGACCCTCTGCGCACCGCTGCGGTCCTCTGCAGGTAACAGCGAAGAGCCCGGACGCAGTCCAATGTGTGCAGTCGGCGCTGCTCCTGATCAGAGTAGGGTCCGGGGAAAAAGCAGGGCAGTTCAATGACTTGGTTGATGTGAAAGGGGGTCACCACCTTGGGGACAAACTTTGGGTGTGTCCGCAGGAGAGCACGGTCGTGTAGTAGGACTGTGTAGGGCGGGTAATCTACGAGAGCGTGGAGCTCGCTGATGCGCCTGGCAGAGGTGATGGCGATGAGGAAGAGAGTTTTCCACGAGACAAACTTCATTTCAGAGGAGAGCAGGGGCTCGAAGGGCTCCTTGGTGAGCTGGTCAAGTACAATGTTCAGATCCCAAGGGGGTACTGGAGCTCTGAGGGGTGTAGATTAGCCAGCCCTTTCATGAAGCTGGCGACGACAGGGAGGACTGCCACTGACGAGTCGCAAATACGGTGATGGAAGGCTGCGATGGCGGCGAGGTGGACCTTGATGGACTGCGTGCGTAGGCCCCGGGTGGAGAGGGATGTCAGGTATTCCAGGAGCTGGGGCACCGGGCATGAGAAAGGATCAAGGTGCCGTGCCTCACACCAGATGCTGAAGCGACGCCATTTAAGGCTGTAGCATTTCCTGGTGGATGGTCGTCGGGCTGCAAGGACGATGTGCTGTACCTCATCCGACAGGTTGAGGGGGGCCAAGCTTAGCCTTTAAGCTTCCAAGCCGCTAGCGACAGCGTCCGAAGGTTGGGATGCAGCATGGACCCATTGTCTTGGGACAGGAGGTCCGCTCTCAGGGGAAGTCTGATTGGCGGCTCTGTCGCCAGGCGGTGCAGGTACGGGAACCATATTTGCCTGGGCCAGTAAGGGACCATCAGGATGGCTGTCGCACGGTCCCTGATAATGCGTTGGATGGTCCGCGTTACCAGGGGGGTCGGTGGGAACGCATAGGCCAGAGTCCATTGGTTCCAGGGAAGGTCGAAGGCGTCCGCCGCAAGCCTGAGAGGGGAGGGCCTCTTCGAGCAGAACAGGTGACACTTTGCGTTGTTCTGGGACGCGAAGAGGTCGATTTGTGGGGGACCACACCTCGTGAACAGGAGTGTCGCAACGTCTTGGTGAAGTGACCACTCGTGTGGGTTGAGCTGTCTGCTGAGGCGATCGGCTAGGACATTCTCCTCTCCTGGCAGGTAGCATGCTTGGAGGCTGCAGTTGAGAGAAAGTGCAAGGTCCCATAGGAGGAGAGCTTCTCTGCAGAGGGGGCGTGACCCTGTGCCCCCTTGCTTGTTTATGTAGAACATTGCGACCTGATTGTCGGTCAGGATCCTGACGATTTTGCCGGAGATCAGGCTCTGGAAGGCTGAGAGGGCGAGGCGGACAGCTCTGAGTTCCAGAATGTTGATGTGGAGGTTTGTCTCCGAGGGGGACCAGACCCCTTGGGTGCTCGATCCGGCACAGTGGGTTCCCCATCCCTGCTTTGAAGCGTCCGTGGTTACGGTGATTTGGAACGGGGGCGCTTGTAGATGCATGCCCCTGGCGAGATGTTTGGGGAGGGTCCACCAGAGTGTACCGCCTTGGAGGAGGCATCGTCCCTGGGGAATGTGGCGGACAGAAGCTGGGTGTGCTGACACCAGTGCGAGCGAAGATGCCACTGAAGGACTCTCATGTGCAATCTTGCGAAGGGGAGGACATGGGTTGCAGCAGCCATGTGTCCGAGGAGACGTAGAATGGTTCTGGCCGAGGATTGAGGGCTGCTGAGGAACCGTAGCGCTAGCCGGATGATTGCCTGTCTCCTGCTCCGGGGCAGGAAGGCCTTGGCCCGCTTTGTATCCACGTAGGCACCGATGAATTCCAGTTTCTGCACTGGTGAGAGGTTGGACTTCTTGAAGTTCACCAAGAAGCCCAGGGAAGACAAGAGGGCTATAGCTGCGTTGACCGACTTCTGCAGGGTCGCAGGGGATCTTGCGGAAAAAAGCCAATCGTCCAGGTAGGGAAAAACACATATCCCTTGCTTTCAAAGCGAGGCGGCCGCCACTGCTACGCATTTGGTAAACACCCGGTGAGCGGGCGAGAGTCCGAATGGTAGCACTCTGTATTGGTAGTGGCAGCCGGCCACAAGGAAGTGTAGAAATTTTTTGTGTTGCGGGTGCATTGGGACGTGCATGTAGGCGTCCTGGAGGTCCAGAGAGGCTAACCATTCCCCTGGCTGGATGAGTGGAAGGATGGTAGATAGGGAGTGCATCCTGAACTTCTCCTTTGCGATACATTTGTTGAGCTTCCTTAAATTGAGGATGGGGCGCACACCCCCCGACTTTTTGGGTACGAGGAAGTACCTCGAGTAGAATCCCTTGCCGATCTCTGCCGGGGGAACTGGCTCGATTGCTCTTGAGGTCAGTAGGGCCCGGATTTCCGCGGCCATGGGGGCGAGGTGCTCCGGAAGGTTTGAGTTCTGAGGAGGTGGCCGAAGGGGCGGCCGGGCAGAGAAATTGATGCGGAAGCCCTGCTTTATAATTGACAGCACCCACTGATCCGACGTTATCCTCTCCCACGCAGGGAGAAAAGCGGACAAGCGCCCCCCGGTCGGGAGGTGCTGGCAGGGCTGCGAGTCAAAACCCCGAGTTGTTTTTCGCGGGGGCTGATGTTGATTTCTTAGGACCTTGGTCCCGCTGCCGCTGCTTTTGCTTGTATGGCGCCTGGTAGTGCTGCTGCTGCTTGTACCGGGGCTGTTGTTGCCATTTGCGGTAAGGTTGGTACCTCTTGGAGCTTGTACTGTTTTGAGCGGCCTTGCGGTAGGTTCGAGGGCGGTCAGAGCCCTCCTCCAAAATCTGTAGAGTGTTGCAGCGCTCCCACATGTCATTAACAGTGTCCTTGACCTTGTCGCCGAACAAGGAGTCGCCTGAGCAGGGGGTGTCCGCAATGCTGTCATGCGAATCCGTGCGGAGACTGGACACCCGGAGCCAGGCCAGTCTGCGGGCCGAGATGGCCGTGCCCGCCACTCTGGCTGCGGTCTCAAAGGCATCATGAGCGGCCCGTCCCTGGTGCCTTGTGCAGTCCTCCAATTCTGCGAGAGCAGATGAGAGAAGAGGGTAGGATCTCCGTTAGAAGGGAGGTAGCAGATTTGACGGTGCTCACCAGGGAATCTTGGTAGATCGCGTGCTGGAATTGGTGGGCCGCGATCCTAGCATTCAGCATGGCCCCCTGGTAGACCCTCTTGGCCACGTCGTCTATGAGCTTGTTGTCCTTACCGGGGGGTGCGTTATTGGAGCTGCATGAGGACTTGGAGCGCTTCAGTGCTGATTCCACTACAATGGAATGGTGAGGAAGCTGCGGCTTTGCAAAGGCCGGGATGGGTTGGACACTGTACTTGCTATCCAATCTACGGGGGCAGGCATGATTTGGAAGCAGGGGCCTGCCATATTTTGGTGAGGTTGTCCCGGAGGAGTTGATGGATAGGCAGGACCGGGGTGGATTTAGGAACATCAATGAACTTGAGGGCGCTCTGCACCTCGTCGCGTTGGTCAGGAACCTGCAAGGGTGAGATGGAGAGGGTGGAGATGATCTTTTGGATGAATTTGTAGTAGGTGATATCCTCCGGTAGAACAGGCGAGTCCGATGGAGCGTCTGTGTGGGAGGGAGAGCCCCGGCAAAATGCCGCATCAGATAGCGATGGCGCTGTTGGTACATCTTGCTCCTGAGCCGGGGCGGGGGGCGCCGGGCTGCAGGGCGTCTGGTTGTCAACCGCACAGGAGGAAGGCGTGGCGGGCTGCTGCTGCAAGGGGGTCCCCGAGACCAGAGTGGCCAGGGAGGAGGACCACTGCTGCAGCATACCTTGGAGAAGTCTAAGGGTCTCTGGAGCTGGGTCGTATTGTAAGACTTCGGGTGCAGCTAGGGCGGTGGGATCCGTGAAGATTTCTGGTGCAGCTAGTGCGGTGGGGTCCGGAGGGAGCAGGAATACTCCGTGCGTGTGGTCATCATGCCCTTCGTGCTCGCTGCGTGCACGTGATGCGCTCCGGGCAGAGTATGAGCGCCGTGATTTGGGCGAAGAGGAGACACTGCGTCTGCTGGAGCTGCTGGTGCTGGAGCTACGGCTCCTGTGTCTGCTTCTATGGGCGCATCTGCGTCTGCGCCGAGTTTTGCTCCTTGATCTCCTGCTGCTCACTGATCTGCGCCGGCTGTGATGCCCTCGACTTGCTGATCTGCGCTGGGATTTCCTCCTTCTGCTTCTGCTTCTTGAGCGTCTCCTGCTCTTTGAGTGTTTCCTGCTCCGTTGGCTTTGAGAGCGCCGTCGGGGGCTGCGCGGAGAGCGAGGGCTCCGGCGGTGATCTGCACTGTGGGCAAGTTCGCGCTGTTGATCTGCCCCAGGATTGATGCAAACGCCGCTGGCGTGGAGAAGGCTCAGCCGGTCAGCGTCAGCGATGTCAGCGCAGAGGGCTTGGCCGGAAGTGGTCAGAGGGGCGGGCGGAAGTGCCGCAGAAGCATCCTCAACCAAGATGTCAGCCTCCATCAGAGAGCATGTGGAGCTGAGGGGCCCGATCCCACGGCGGGAGACGGAGGCCTGACTAGGCGCGTCCCCGGCCGGAGCGGCAGCAACCGTCACATCCGTCAAAGTCACATCAGAAAAGGAATTACTCACTGCGGGAGCGCTGAGAAATTCTGTTAAGGCATGCCGGCGTGATTTCTTCGCTCTGGGGGACATGCGGCCGCAAGCGGGGCAGTCCTCAACAGCATGCTCGGACCCCAGGCACCGAACGCAAAGTTGGTGTGAATCGGAAAGGGCCATCTTGCGAGAGCAGCCGGAGCATTTCTTAAAACCGGGCATATCCTGTAGCTTGGAACTTGAAGGTTAGGTCTTAACTTGAATTTTTGTGAGAGAAAATAAAAAACCGTCTTGCTGGCAAGGCGGAAGACAAGAACTGGTCAGCTTGGGGCGGATCGGGAGGTGGGGCTACCGGTCTAGCCCAGAAGGCTAAAGCCTTCTGGGCTAGTGAGAGTACTTCCGTTCTGGCGCCGTCGGATGACGTCACCACTTGTGGCTGACTTCATCCTGCTTGCCCTGGGAGAACCCATGTCAGGCCCCATCCCCTGCTCACAAACTCTGCACCAGCACACTAAATCTACAGCCCAAGAGCATAACCCATGTCAGGTCCCATCCCCTGTTCCCAGACTCTGCACCAGCACATGAAATCTACAGCCCAAGAGCATGACCCATGTCAGGCCCCATCCCCTGCTCAGAAACTCTGCACCAGCACACTTAATCTACAGCCCAAGAGCATAACCCATGTCAGGTCTCATCCCCTGCTCACAAACTCTGCACTAGCACACTAAATCTACAGGCCAAGAGCATAACCCATGTCAGGTCCCATCCCCTGCTCACAAACTCTGCACCAGCACACTAAATCTACAGCCCAAGAGCATAACCCATGTCTGGCCCCATCCCCTGCTCACAAACTCTGCACCAGCACACTAAATCTACAGCCCAAGAGCATAACCCATGTCAGGTCCCATCCCCTGCTCACAAACTCTGCACCAGCACACTAAATCTACAGCCCAAGAGCATGATCCATGTCAGGTCCCATCCCCTGCTCACAAACTCTGCACCAGCACACTAAATCTACAGCCGAAGAGCATAACCCATGTCAGGTCCCATCCCCTGTTCCCAGACTCTGCCCAGCACATGAAATCCACAGTTTAAGAGGATAATCCATATCTCCAGGAACAAGCAGGAATTAGTCTTCACACGTGGGAGACGTCTCCGATGGAGCCCGCACGGGAATGCTCCCCAGCATCCAATCAGAAAGCCTTTGGGAGCATCCCCCGCGCGTGCGCGGTGGGTTCCCGCCCTTCCTACTGCCTCTCCCCAGTTTTTCATTTTCCGCGAAGCAGGCAGGACATCCCTCCTGCCACCGCAGAAATTTTTTCCTTTGTTCTTGTTTCTGTAGTCGCGGCTTTTTCCCGCCGACGGTGGCACCTCCGTGCCCCTTTTTTTCTTTCTTTTCAATTAATTTTCATTTAAATTTCATTTATTTTTGGTCGCCCGGAGGGACCCTCCCCTCTGGGCGCCGAGGCCTACCGGGCTTACAGCATGGAGCCTTCTTCTCCCCTGCAGTGCCCTCACTGCGGGGGCCGAAGTTTCCAATTGGACTCCAATGCCTGGTGCCTCTCCTGTTTTGGGCCTGACCCTTCTTTCCCGGATCCCCCGGGCTACAGTGTCGGGAGAAGACCCTCCCTTTTTCGGATATCCCTCGACGACGTCTTCGCGCCCAATGCGCGGTCGTCGGGTTGTGCTTCTCTCCAGGATCAGGTATCCACACAACAGTCTGTTAAGACTAGCCGAGTCTTGGGCGAGTCTCATGCGCGGCATGGCGACAGCTCCAGCCGACCCCTCAAGTCCCCCTTGGCTAATGTACCCCGGCGGGAGTCCTCGGGCTCCAAAGCATTTACGGGGTTTCGGGATGTTCCTGAGGTTCGCTCCTCACAGAACATTCCCGAGCCATGCCCGAGGGAGGTACCCGCTTCGAGCGGTGCCGATTCCCTGGCGTCGGCGTTGAGTGTTCCACTCTTCGCCAGGGATCGTCAGCTGGTGTCATCAGCGCCTCTGGGGCCGATCGACTCGACCGGGTCTGACCTCCCTACATTCCAGCCATGCTCGGGTGTGGTACCCGCTCCGGGCGGTCCTGAGACCCCGGCATCGGCGTCGGTGTCAAGCGTTCCACTCCTCACAGAGGATTGTCGGCTGCTGTCCTCGGCGCCTCCGGGGCCGATCGACTCGGTCCAGCCGGGCGTTCCTCCATCACTGCCATGCGCGGGGGTGGTACCCGCTACGAGCGATACCGACCCCTCGACGTCGGCGCCGGTGTCAAGCGTCCCACTCCTCACCGGGGATTGGCGGCTGCGGTCCTCGGCGACTCCGGGGCCAACTGACTCGTGCCGGTGTGGCGTCACTACGGGGGTAGTATCCGCTTCGGGCGGTGCCGACCCGTGGGCGTCGAGTGGCCTGCCCCCCACCGGGGATCGCCAGCTGCTGCCCTCGGCACCTCTGGGGCCGATCGGCTCGACACAGCTTGGCCCTGCGTTCCAGCCATGCGCGGAGGTGGTACCCGCTTCGAGCGTGCCGGCGTCGATGGTTCCACCCCTCGCCGGGGATGATCTCCTGGCCTCGCTCCCCTTGGAGCCGCTCGTTTCGACCCGAGCTGGGTCGCTGGTATCCCAGCCCTGCGCAAGGGTGGTACCGGTTTTGAGCGGCGCCACTCCGCCGGCGACGGCAGGGGCGTCGAGCTCAAGGAACCGCCATCAACTTTCCCCGGGGACCTCGGGGTGTGTCGACCAGCACACGGGCGACCCCCCGGCATCGACGCGGCCGTCGAGGGCCCCGCCCTTTCCTAGAAAAGGGGCCTCGGGGTCTTCGATCGCCTCGATCCCACCGCAGGCTTCCCCCCCCGCAGGGACTCGTCGTCGGGTGACCTGGCTCCTCTCGGGGACGGGCCATATGCCCCGGCAGTTTTTCCCTCCGGGTAGGAATGGTTCGAGAGGGGGCCCGGCATCGGGCAGCGCCCGCCGATCGACATCGGCGCCGGCGTCAGTTGACCCCCTCTCCTCCGAGCATCGTCCTCGGGGGCCCTTGATGCTCGCAGCACCGGTCGGCGTGGTTCTGATCCGCGCTCTGGGATCTCCACCACCGGCGTGGTCACTCCCGCCGGGGGCTTCGAGGAAGGAGTCGATCTCCTCGCTCGGTTCGATGCCCAGCCTGGAGTCGTTGTCCAGCCTTGAAAGTCTGGCCACGGCACGTCTCGGGATCGGCCCCTGTCCTCTCCCGCAGCGCAGAGCAGAGACCGCTGGCCCCTGCCCTCCGGCGGCCGTGGATTCGCTCCAGTCATGGGGGGAAGCGCCGCCCCCGGGTTCGGGGCCGGGGCCGAGGCCGGTTCCTGCGGCGCCGTCGGTGCCATCGACCTCTTCGATGCCTAGCTTGGAATCAATTCCAGGAGCCGACGACGCCATGTTGACTGCCCCGATCCAGGTCGGTTGGTCCCCGCCTCTGCCCAGCGGGCATCGGCCCGAGTGGCCTTTTAGTGCCCTGGTGGCCTCTCCCGCCATAACTGCTCCGGCAGAGCCGCCTTTTCAGGATTTCCTCCTTGACATGGCGGACTTGCTGGCCATCCCTATCCCGGACCCGAGCCCAGGCCCTGCGGAACAGGCAGCTGCGATGCTTCCTCTGCATCCCGCCCTGCAGGATCTCCTGCTGGGGGCTTGGCGGTCGCCTTTGAGGGTTCCGGCGCCGCCGACTGCGATGCAGGCTCTGTACCGGGTGCCTCCGTCCCCGGGGTTTCGGCAGCACCAGCTTCCACATCGGTCCATTGTGGTGGAATCGGCGCTGAGGAAGGCCGGAAGCAAGGAGAAGCATGCTTCTCGCCCTCCAGGCCGCGCCTCGAAGACGCTAGATACTCTAGGACGTCAAGCCTTCCAAACGTCTATGCTGGCGGCCAGAATTATTACGATCTCGGCTCAACGGCTTAAAAACCACCGTTGCCGGGGCCCAGGAAGAACAGCGCCTTTGACGGGGGTGAGAGCAGGAGCTCCCCCTTCCTCCCCGAGCTCACCAATTACGATCTCGGCCCAACGGCTTAAAAACCGCCATTGCCGGGGCCCAGGAAGAACAGTGCCTTTGACGGGGGTGAGAGCAGGAGCTCCCCCTTCCTCCCCGAGCCCGCCAATTACGATCTCGGCCCAACGGCTTAAAAACCGCCATTGCCGGGGCCCAGGAAGAACAGTGCCTTTGACGGGGGTGAGAGCAGGAGCTCCCCCTTCCTCCCCGAGCCCGCCAATTACGATCTCAGCCCAACGGCTTAAAAACCGCCATTGCCGGGGCCCAGGAAGAACAGTGCCTTTGACGGGGGTGAGAGCAGGAGCTCCCCCTTCCTCCCCGAGCCCGCCAATTACGATCTCGGCCCAACGGCTTAAAAACCGCCATTGCCGGGGCGCGCCCACGCCTTGCGGGCCCGCGCCTGAGGGCCTCGCCAGAGGGCCCTTTGGCGTGGCCCTTAGGCGTTGGTTCGTGGCATTTGTTTCTAGAATTCTTATTGATGTATTGATGTCCTATATATATCAGGGCAATTTGCTGTTCCATGTCCTTCTCTTCCTCTAATCTGTCTGACTGTCTCTGTCCTATCTTATAAATGGCGTTCTTTTCTTGTTTCCCTAAATGATGTAGTATTGTAAACCGCTCTAATGCCTTTGGGTCTGAGTGGTATATCAAATTCAGTTAAACATATATATTTTATATGAGTCTGTCGCTTCGGGAGGTCACCGAGAGGTTATCTCGGTTATCCACCTTTGTATCTGCAACCAAGGCCTTTGAATATTCCCTGCTTCTTTATCACTGCAGGGATATCTCCGGGTTCCTTTCTCGTGCTTCGCTGGACTCCTTCCGGTCGGTCAGCAGAGCCTCTGCTGTTGCCATTAGAGCACGCCGTACAGCATGGTTGCAGGCGTCCGAGTTATGTAGACGGGCACAGCACAACCTGGGTAATTCTCCCTGCGACGGAGATCACCTCTTCAATAGCGAAGCCTTACGTCAGGTCGCACAGTGCTTCGCTAACATTCCCAGAGTTAGCTGCCAGCCTAGGGCCCGGCTTCCCCCCGGCGGTGGTAAACGCCCCTCCAGAACCCCCTTCCCTAGGAAGAGGAAATGTCAGCCCTCCACCCACCCTCCAGGCGCGCCCAAGCAAGGGACCTCTCACCCTGGGTTGATGTCCCCGGGCCCGCGCCAGGACTCTCATACTAAGCATTTTTAGGCTCAGGTGGGCGGCTGCCTGCACTTAACCTCCTTACCAGAAGTTTAGACTAGAGCTCTACTCTGGGGCTCGTTCAGTTGGAGAATGGTTCGGGGACTTATCTAGGGGTTCAGGTCTTCTCCTCCGTGGGAAAGGGAGACCACCTTACGCCGTGATAGCTACGGCCCACGGTCTCCCTACTTACTCTTTGGTACGTCCCTGAACCCCTCTCAGCCAGTATTCTCTTGCTGATTGCTTCCGTACCGGAATTCCCCTCCAACCGCTATTGTCCCCCTATACTCACCGGGGACTATACCCTCATGTCCCCCGATTGTGCGGGGGACAAGTTCTATGTGCAGGTCCTGGGGACACATTAGGGCCTCCAACCCCTGCGGCATTCTGCCGGACTGATGCTATCCTCTGTCCCCCACGCTACCGCGCTCTTAGCTCGCCGATCTGCCCTTGCCCTCCGGGAGAGATCCCTCCCCTGACGGATCTTGCGCCCACCTCTCCAGGTGGACGTTCTGGGGATTGATGGCAGATCCGCCTTACCTGAGTGCTGCTCATGGAGGCAGGCCCCCCGGCGTGCCTGCGTTAGTACCGGAGGGGGCGTCCCCATGTCCACCGGCTTAGATATACTAGATATCACCTGCTTGGCAGGCGCCTTTGGGGGATCCCCACAGTACCTGTGTTTACCGCCTTTTTCCACCTATGGCTGGTACTCACCCCCCCCCCCCCGGGGGTCCGGCCAGTCCGCCTGCCTATTCCCTGATCGGCCCGCGGACTGGTGGTACCCTACTGCTGTGAAGTCAACAGCTCCTTTTTTCAGTTAGGTCCTCCTCCCGGAGGTCCAGACTCTTGTCTCCCTATCTCTCGCTAGGGCAGATTGTGTACCCCTTCTGCTCCGGGGTACACCTCTACTCTTCTCCGGGATAGGCTCTCTAGTTCGGCCTGTCTTCCACTGTTAGTCCTCTGAGTTATGGACTCTACTCCTGAGGGAGTGCTCAGCTTGCCGTGAGCCCCCTGGAAGACCTGCCGGCCTTCTCCTGACCCAGCTGACGCCTGGATCTCATGGCCTTCCGGATTTGGAACTTCCTCCTCGCTGCGGTGAAGTTTCCTGGATGACCTCGCTACTGCGTCTACAGTGCCTTCATCTCAGGACTACTTCCGACAACCCGGTGGGTAAGCAGTACAGGGTTCTAAACCATTAATTCATTAAAACTTAATGGCCGGTAAGCTCTGTATGGTACTAGGTCATTTACTCATTACATGCTTAATGATTCTCTTCATGCACCCCTCTGACTATTCCCGTAGCCTGGGTTTTTTTTTTTGCTGTATCCTAATGGTACCTGTTCTGCACTCTAAAGACTTGCCTCTGTAGTCTTTGGATTCACTGTTCCTCTATTCAACTCCTGCCCTCCATCCCTTAGGGAATGCCGGAGATTCAGGCTGGGCAAATGCCATCCTGTCCTGGGCTGCGCTTATGGGATCTCCCCGGGCATCCTAAGCTAGGGAGTCCCCACGTGTGAAGACTCATTCCTGCTTGTTCCTGGAGATAGCACAGTTACTTACCTGTAACAGGTGATCTCCGGAACAGCAGGAATTAGTCTTCACAACCCGCCCACCTCCCCTAGGAGTTGTATCTCTCTTTTTCTCTATTCCTTCCTCTCCTCTCCTTCCGGCTCAGCTATGAAACTCAACTGGGGAGAGGCAGTAGGAAGGACGGGAACCCACCGCGCAGGCGCGGGGGATGCTCCCAAAGGCTTTCTGATTGGATGCTGGGGAGCATTCCCGTGCGGGCTCCATCGGAGACGTCTCCCACGTGTGAAGACTAATTCCTGCTGTTCCGGAGATCACCTGTTACAGGTAAGTAACTGTGCTGTCAGGTCCTGTCTCCGGTCCCTATACTCTGCCCAGCACAGGAAATTTATTTATTTATTTAGACAGATTTGTATACCACCTTATCCTACAATCAAAGTGGTCACTTCACAATTGGAGGGTTACATTTAACAACATTGTTGTTACTTAACAACATTCTACAATGAACTCATATGTCTAGTTGGGATGAGTGAGTATTGAGTTGGTGGAGGTAGTTATATTACCGTTTGGGTGGTAACTGTTGTCTGTCTGCTCATAGGTTTCTGTAAATAGCAGGGTTTTAAGGGCCTTGCGTTAGTCTGTGATGTCATTCAAGGCCCTCAGGCCCGTTGGGAGGGAGTTCCAAAGTGTGGACGCCAGTAGTGAGGGAGCTCTTCTTGAGATTGTTTGTTTAGTCTTGTGATATCCTGCAGGTGTGCCAATCATGTTGTCATTATTGGTCCTTCTTGGTCTATTGCTGATATCCCTTGTTATGATATCTTGGAGTGCATCTGCCGAGAGATGGTGAATGATTTTAAAGATGATCAGGATTGTTTTGAATTTTGCTCTAGCCATCATTGGGAGCCAGTGCAGCTGCTGTAAGACGGGGGTGATGTGCTCAGTTCTTGGAGTGTCTGTAATGATGCGTGCTGTAGTGTTCTGTACCATTTGGAGTGGGTGTAAAGTCTGCTGAGGGAGGCCTTGATATAGTGAGTTTCCGTAGTCAAGTAGTGGTGTGATGAGGGCTTGGCACACTGTGCGGAAGTGGTCCTGGCAGAGTATTGGCTTGAGCTTTCTGATGGTCCTTAAACTTTGATAGGCCTTGTTTGTGGTTTTGGTGATGTGGGATTTCAGGTTCAGAGATCTGTCCATTGTGATGCCCAGGTATTTAACTTTATCTTTGACTGCTACAGCCTCAGAGCATGATCCATGTCAGGTCCTATCTCCTGCTTCCAGACTCTGCCCAGCACACGAAATCCACAGCCTAAGAATAAGATCCACATCAGGTCTCATCCCCTGTCCTAAGACTGTCCCAGCACAGAAAATTCACAGCCTAGGAATATGATCCATGTCAGGTCCCATCTACTGCTCCCAGACTCTGTTCTAGCGCAGGAAATCTAGCGCAGTCTAAAATCATGATCCATGTTAGATTTTATCCCCTGTTTCCAGACTCTGCTCAGCATACAAAATCCACAGCCTGCGAGCATGATCCATGTCATGTCCTGTCCCCTGACCCTAGACTCTGCCCAGCACACGAAATCCACAGCCTAAGAGTGTTATTCATGTCAGGTCCTGCCTGCTACTACTACTAGTAATCATTTATATAGCACTACAAGACGTAGGCAGCACTGCACAGATACATGTAAAAAGACGTCTCTGCTGGTTCAAGCTTACAGTCTAATCTAGACAGACAATACAATAGCTAAGAACAAGGATACAACTAGGGACAGGTAAGAAGACACATAGGAGAATAAGGAATCAGGATCCTAAAGCAGTCTCAAAGAAGTGAGATTTTAGCATAGATTTGAAAAGGGGCAGAGATGGAGCCTGACATACAGACTCAGGTACTTTGTTCCAGGCATAAGGAGCAGCAAGGTGAAAGGATCAAAGTCTTGAGTTGGCAGTGGAAAAAGGGGAATAGAGAGAAGGAATCCACCAGAAGAGCGGAGTTCACGAAGAGGGGTGTAACGTAAGAAATGCCATACTGAGTTACACCAAGGTCCGTTAAGCCCAGTATCCTGTTTCCACCAATGGCGAATCCAGTTCACAAGTACCTGGCATGTTCCCAAAAAGGCACACAGGTTCCACAGTACTTGTTCCGAGGCAAGCAGTGGATTTCCTGGGTCCTCTTTAATAATGTGTTATGGAACTTTCCTCCAGGAACTTGTCCAAACGTTTTTTAAACCCAACTACACTAACAGCCTTCACTACATCCAGTAACAAATTCCAGAGTTTGATTGGATATTGAGTGAAAAAGTATTTTCTCTCATTAGTCTTAAATGGGGCCCCATTGCGGGCCCCCTAACCTTTCTACTTTTTGATGGCATAAGCAACCAATCTATGTTTACCCGTTCTACTGCTTTTATTAATTTATAGACGTCTGTCATATCTCCCCTCATCTATCTTTTTTCCAAGTTTATTTATTTATTTATTTATTTAACATTTCTTACATAGAACAAGGTACAACTAACTGGGTACATGCAGTTTGGATCCCAGTGCAGTTAACTATTTACAGTTTACAGTTTAACCGATAGACAGTTAAGTATTTACTGTCTGATCACTGGGCTGATAATTATTTACATTTCAATGGTATAACACCCATACTTTTGTATTTCAGTCATTTAGGTTTGTTTCATGGTTTTGGATGTGAGGGAAATTAGCAGCCTGTCCCATAACATTTCTGGAATATATGCGTTTTTAGCATCTTCCTGAAGTCCTTTAGGTCAGTGGTGGTTCTGAGATTAGCTGGAAGGGCATTCTATAGAGTAGGTCCATATATGGAGAAGGTGCGATGGCATGTTTCTTGTGTACTGGTTGTTTTCTGTCTGGGGATTTTAAGGAGATCCGTGGTTTGATCTCTTCTTGGTCCACTGACTGTAGGTGCAGGTATATGGGCTTGTAGGCAACCTACAGTTAGGCTATGTACTGGGCAGACTAGATGGACCATACTGGTCTTTATCAGCCGTCATTTACTATGTTACTATGTATACTCTTGAAGATGTTCATGATTGATTTGTATTGTATTCGTGCTTGGATGGGCAGTTAGTGTAGTTCCTTTAATACTGGAGTAATGTGCTCTTGTCTAGGCGTTTATGATATCAATCGAGCTGCAGAGTTTTGGGCTATCTAGAATGGAAGGAATGTACCTTTTGGTAGGTCTTGGAGTATTGAGTTACAGTAGTCCCAGATTAGAGTAATTACTTGGCAGACTGAGCGGAATAGGTTATGGTCCAGTAGCGAGTGGAGGTTATGTAGAGCTTTTATCCTTTGATATGTCGCTGCAGTTGTTTTCTTAATGTGTGCTTGGAAATTGAGTTTCTGGTCTAGTGCCACACCAAGGTATTTGATTTCGGATTTGATGGGGATATCGTGGTTGTTAAAGGAAAGTTTTTCTATTGGAACATAGTTGGGGTCTTTGTTCACCACCAGTGCCTCTGTTTTGCTTAAATTCAGTGTGAGTGAGTGTTCGTGTAGCCAATGGATCACTTTCTTGAGACAAGAGATGATGATGGAGAAGTCCGGGTTCCTTGTTGCCACTGGGCTGTATAACATAATTTCATCTTCTTAGATATGAAACATTATTTGTGTTTCCTGAGGATGCTACATATGGGCTGGATATATAAGTTAAATAAGAGGGCTGAGAGAGCTGATACTTGAGGCAGTCCTTGGTGAATTTGAAATGGTTCCGAGGTCCTGTTATGTTTTTTAACCTGTTGCATGCGGTCAGATAAGTATGAGTAAAGCCTTCTTAAAGGAGTCCCATTTACTCAGATTTCTGCCAGATGAGTGAGGCGTCTTCTGTGGTTTACAGAGTCAAATGCCGCTGAGATGTCTATGAATATAAGGATGAATGCCTGTTTGGATCTTTTGATTCCCTTGAGCAGAGTGTCAAGGAGAGAAGTCGGAAGCGTTTTGGTACTGTAATGTTGTCGGAACCTGGGCTGCTGGTCACCCAGAGGTACATTGGAGTCTATAAATCCTTGCAGCTGGAGCTGGATGGCTTTCTCTATTATTTTTGCTAGGAGAGGGATACTGGAGATAGGTCTGTAAGATGTGAGTGAGGAAGAGTCAACTGTAGCATTCTTCAGGGTGGGCCTGACGGAGGAGACCTTTAGGTTAGGAGGCATCAGATCTAGGGTGAGGGAAGAGTTTATTATTTTGAGTAGTGGTGAGGTTAGCTCTTTCCTGGTTGCTTTGATCCATCCAAGTTGAAGAGCCTCTGAGTGGAGCGTGGTAAGGAAAAATCAGAAATGCTGAACAAATACTTTTGTTTTGTGTTCACTTAAGAAAATACTGGAAAATGACCACAGATGGCTGACAGATACATATGGAAATGGACTAGATAGCACACTGTTCATGGAAGAAAGCATCTATGAACAACTTGAAAAACAAAAACTTGGAAAAGAGACGACTGAGAGGAGACATGATAGAGGTCTATAAATTAACGAATGGAGTAGAATGAGTAAATGTAGGTAGGTTGTTTACAGAGAAACATGATGGCAGAAAAATACTATATGGCCGATCTAATCTGACCTTCCATATCAACTACAATGGTCTCCTTTTTACCTTTAGAGATCATCTGTGTTTGTCCCATGCTTTCTTGAATTCAGTTAGGGCCCGATTCTGTGCCATGAATAGCGGTGATGGACTTCTCAAAGGGGACAGTAGGCTGGGGGAGGCGGTGACCAAGCGTACGCTTTCTACATGGGTGGCGGACTGTATTGCCCTCGCTTATGAGCAGGCAAGGACTCTGCTGGAGGACCGCGTCATGACCCACCGTGTCAGGGCCATGGCGGCTTTGGTGGCAAACTTGCACTCTGTCCCAATGGTGGACATCTGCTGGGCCACCACCTGATCTTCAGGCCATACCTTCACAGCTCATTACTGCCTGGAAAGAGAGTCCTGATGGGACAGTGCCTTCGGCCAGGCTGTGCTCCATAACCTTTTTGGGGTTTAGGCAACTCCTACCCTCCGACCCTTCTGTGTTCAGGGTACCGGAGTGTTGGTTTCATCGGACACAGGGGTCCTGCGGTGGTCTGTGGACATGGCTCATTTGCTTCTGCTTCTGGCTCCCCATGAGGGAGCCCTATTTTTGCTCCTGCTTGTTCCTGGAGAAAGCATAGTTACTCACCTGTAACAGGTGTTCTCCGGGAACAGCAGGAATCAGTCCTCACAACCCTCCCTCCTCCCTTTGGAGTTGTTCCTTTACCATCTTTTATTTTCACCATCTTTTAGCTATGTCATCTGACTGAGCAAGATGGCACCCTGGGGTGGGAAATGGACCACGCATGCATGGTGACATCTCGCAAAGGTTTTCTTTGAAAGCTGGTGGGATGCTTCCGTGTGGGCTCCATCAGTGCCGATGTCACCCATATGTGAGAACTGATTCCTGCTGTCCTTGGAGAACACCTGTTACAGGTGAGTAACTAGGCTAACAAGCCTGCATGATGCGAAGTTAGCGGACTTCATGCGCCACCTAGGCAAGGTCTTTGATAGTGCTGGGGAGGAGTCTGCTGTCTTGGTACGTGTGGTACCAATGACATAGGAAAGTGTGGTAGGGAGGTTCTGGAGGCCAAATGTAGGCTTTTAGGTAGGAAATTGAAATACAGAACTCCATGGTAGCATTCTCTGAAATGCTTCTCGTTCCACGTGCAGGACCAAAAGGGCAGACAGAGCTCCAGAGTCTCAATGCATGGATGAGACATTGGTGCAAGGATGAGGGTTTGGGATTTGTTAGGAACTGGGCAACATTCTGGGCAAAGGAGGGGCTTTTCTGGGGCTGGAACCGGGTGACTGGCATTAACGTTTAATAAGGAGACAGAGCAGCTTTTAAACTAGATAATAGGGGAAAGCCGACAGTCGCTCAAGAGCACATGTTTCGGAAGGATGTATACTTGAAGGATGCTGGCAAAAGATTGAAGTTAAGGCATATCAAAAGAGAGGTTCAATAAAGGCAAAAATATCTCAAATGCCGTTAAATACAGAGCAGACAGAACTTAAAGATTCCAAATAACCCCTGCCTACTGGCACCCAGATTAATATGAATAAAATACAGCCTCTGAAATGCTTCTATGCAAATTCTAGAAGTCTAAAAAATAAGATGGGAGAGTTAGAATATATAGCAGTAGATGAGAAGTTTATTTATTTATTTATTTAGACAGTTTTGTATACCGCCTTATCCTTCAATCAAAGCGGTCACAACACAATTGGGGGATACATTTAACATGCAGGGATATGAGACACATACACTAATACTTACAGGGAACATGGGCAATGGAGGGTTAAGTGGCTTGCCCAAGACCACAAGGAGCATCTGTGGGACTAGAAACCCCAGTCCTTCCGGCCCAAGGTTGCTGTCCTCTAGTGGGATTTGAACCCCCGACCTTCCGGCCTGAAGTACCTTGCCCCAACCACTAGGCTACTCCTCCCTATAATTGGTATCTCGGAGACATGGTGGAAAGAGGACAACCAGTGGGACATTGTGATACCTTAGTACCAATTATATCGCAATGATAGAGTAAATCAAATTGGTGGAGGGGTTGCACTCTACGAGGTGTGACAAAATAGAAACGAGACTGTCCCATAAATGTTTTATTACAAAATCTAAAGAGAAATTACACATTTTCCCCTTCAGAGTAATCTCCCCCCCCCCCCCCAGGGTTAATGCACTTCTGCATTTGCTTCTGCCACGTATGGAAGCGCTCAGTAAAATTGTCCTCCTTGAGGTCCCTCAGCTCCCTCATCACAGTGGCCTTGATCTCTTCTACAGAGGAGAAATGAGTTCCTTTGAGCACAGTCTTCAGCCTGGGGAAGAGCCAGAAGTCATACGATGTGAGATCTGGGGAATAAGGAGGGTGGTCGAGAGCTGTGATCGGTTTGTTAGCCAAGAACTGCCTCACACTGAGTGCGGTGTGTGCAGGCACGTTGTCGTGGTGGAGCAGCCATGACTTGTCTCTTCACAGAGCCCGCCTGCTGCGCCAAACTCGGTCATGGAGGTGATTGAAAACCTGCTCGTAGAAGTGCTGGTTGACTGTCTGACCCTCAGGCACAAACTCATGATGGACCACTCCCTTCTGGTTGAAAAATGCGATCAGCATGACCTTGATCCTTGATTTGGACATGCGTGCCTTCTTGGGTCTGGGTGACAGTCGAGTCTTCCACTTCAAGCTCTGTCTCTTGCTTTTAGGGTCATACTGGAAGACCCAAGTCTCGTCTCCTGTGCTGACTTGGCCAACGAACTCTGGATCTTCTCCAATCTTCTCTAGCAAGTCTCGACAAACATTGACCCGGTGCTCCTTCTGGTCGTCCTATAAAAGCTTGGGCACCATCTTGATGCACACCTTCCGCATCCCCAGCTCCTGCACCAAGATGGTCCGCGCTGACTCCCTGTTCAGGTTGAGCTCCTCATCTATCATCCGCACCATCAATCTGCGATCACTCAGTACCATCTGGTTCACTCTGTCAATGTTCTCAGCCGTCTTTGTTGTGGAAGGCCGTCCTGACTTAGGGTCATCCTTCACCTCCTCGCGGCCAGTCTTGAAGCATTTGTGCCACTTGAAGACTCATGGCCTTGACATTGCATCTTCTCCATAAGCCTTTTGGAGAAGTTGGAGACACTCAGTTGGGCCCTTCTCCAACTTAACCAGAAATTTCAAGTTGATTCTTTGCTCCATATTTCTGCCACCTCCAGTTACGTGACAAAGCGATGGAGCAGTGTGCTACAAAAAAACCTGAAAAAGAAAAACAGAGTGAGAGAGAGGAAAAATATTATAGCAGAGTAGTGGCGAGATGTTGCACAACACAGTGACATAAGCGGTTAACCAATTGGCATTGAGTCATGGGCGTGGCTGCCACAGTCAGGTTTCTTTTTTGTCACACCTCATATGTTAGAGAGGGCATCGAGTCACATAGGATTAAAGTTTTGCAGGAAACAAAATACACTGTAGAATCTCTATGGATTGAAATTCCATGCAAAAATGGGAAGGCGATGGCAGTGGGGGTGTAATATCGACCGCCTGGCCAGAATGGATGATGAAATGCTCAAAGAGATCGGGGAAGGTAACAATATTTTCAGCACAGTAATAATATTGTGTCATTTCAATTACCCCGGTATTGACTGGATCAGTGTCGTGGCAGGACATACTAGGAAAATAAAGCTTATAGATGAAATAAATGACTGCTTCTTGGAACAGCTGGTTCATGAACTGACAAGAGGGGAAGCCATCTTGGACCTAGTCCTTAGTGGAACACAAGATCTGGTGTAAGAGATAAGGCTGTTGGGGCCACTTGGCAATAGTAATTATAGCATGATCGCGTTTGATTTAATAAATGGAGGAAGGATGGCAAGGAAATCCACAGTACTACCATTTAACTTTCAAAAGGGAGACTATGGACCAGTGGTTCCCACACCTGTCCTGGGGGACCCCCAGCCAGTCGGGTGTTCAGGATAACCACAATGAATATGCATGAGAGAGATTTGTATACACTGCCTCCATTGCATGCAAATCTCTCTCATGCATGTTCATTGTGGTTATCCTGAACACCCGACTGGCTGGGGGTCCCCCAGGATAAATTTGGGAACCACTGCTATAGACTATGATAAAATGAGGAAAATAATCAAGAAAAAACTAAAAGGAGCAGCTGCAAAGGTTAAAAATTTATATGAAAAATGGGTGTTTGCTTTTCAAAAATACTATCTTGGAAGTCCTGACCAGCTGTATTCCACAATTTAAGAAAAGTAGAAGGAAGTCTAAAAAACTGCCAGCTTGGTTTAAATGTGAGATCAGAGAGGCTGCTGTAGCCAAATAAGAATCTTTCAGGAAATGGAAAAAGGAGCTAAATGAAGAAAATTTGGAACACCTTAAGCATTGATATGTTAGATGCAAGGCATTGATAAGGCAGGCAAAGAGAATTTGAAAAAAAGCTTGCTGTGGAAGCAAAAATGCATAATAAAATGTTTTTCAAGTACATTCATAGCAAAAAACCCGTGAAAGAGTCTGTTGGACCATTGGATGATAGAGGGTTAAAAGGGGCACTAAGAGGGGACAAGACCATAGTGGAGAGACTGAATGAATTCGTTGCTTCGGTCTTTACTGAAGAAGATGTAGGGAAGTTACCCATGCCTGAAATGGCTTTTAAAGCTGATGCAGCAGAAGTATTGAAGGAAATATCGATAAACCGGGAAGATGTATTGCAACTATTTGATAACCTGAAGAGTAGCAAATGACCTGGACTGGATGGTATACAACCAAATGTGTTGGAAGAACTAAAATATATGATCACATGCCTACTATTACTAATCTGTGAACTATCATTAAAATCATCAGTAATACCTGAAGATTGGAGGATGGCCATTGTAACACCAATTTTTAATAAGGGTTGCAGTGGTTATCTGGAAAACTACAGACCGGTGAGCCTGATGTCCTTACCATGAAAAATGGTAGAAACCATTATTAAGAACAACATTTTTGAACATGTAGAAACATAGAAAAATAGAAATATGACGACAGAAAAAGACCACATGGCCTATCTAGTCTGTTCTTTCATAACAACTACAACAGTCCCCTTTTTACCTTTAGAGATCCTCTGTGTTTGTCCCATGCTTTTTTGAATTCAGTTACTGTCCTGATCTCTACTACCTCCACTGGGAGACTATTCCACGGATCCACAATGTAGATAGTCATGGTTTGATGGGAGACAGCCAACATGGCTTTAGCCAAGGAAGGTCTTGTCTTACAAATCTGTTATATTTTTCTGAAGGTATAAATAAACAGGTAGAAAAAGGTGGGTCAGTCAATATAGTGTATCTGGATTTTCAGAAAGCTTTTGACAAGGTCCCTCATAAGAGGTTTGTGCCAAAATTAAAAAGTCATGGGATAGGAGGCAATGTACTATTGAGGATCAGGAACTGGTTAAAGGTAGAAAGCAAAGAGTAGGGCTAAATGGCCAATTTTCCCAGTGGAGAAAGGTGAATAGTGGACTACCCCAAGGATCTATGCTGGCTTCACTGCTTTTTAACATATTTCTAAATGATCTGGAAATGGGAATAATGATTGAGGTAATCAAATTTGTTAAAACCCAAGTGGATTGTGAAAAACTGCAATAATAATAATTAATAAATTGGAAGACTGGTCATTCAAATGGCAGATGAAAATTAATGTAGACATGTGCAATGTTATGCACCTAGGAAAGAACAACCCAAACTATGGTTACACGATGCAAAGTTCCACATTAGGAACCACCACCCAGGAAAAAGATTTAGGCGTTATCGTGGATAACATGTTGAAATCCTCTGTCCAGTGTGCAGTGGTGGCCAAGAGAGCAAATAGAATGCTAGATATCATAAGGAAAGGAATGGAGAATAAAAGAAAGGATATTATAATGCTTCTGTATCATTCCATAGTGCGACCGCACCTCGAATATTGTGTGCAGTTCGGGTCGCCATATCTTGAAAAAGGATATAGCAGAATTGGAATAGGTACAGAGAAGAGCCATCAAAATGATAAAGTGGATGGAAGGATACCCCTATGAGGAGAGACTAAAAAGGTTAGGGCTCTTCAATTTGTACTGTAATATTCAACTTGTTGTTCAATATAAACCCCTTTGGATCCACCGGAAAAATGTGGTATAAAAATTTGCAATAAATAAAATAAACCTGGAAAAGAAACCACTGAGGGGTATGATAGAGGTCTTTAAATTCATGATTGGATTGGAACCTGTAAATGTAGATCGATTGTTTATACCATCAAAATATAGAAAGCCTTTCCCCATTGGTAAGCACCAAGTCCAGTATGGCCCCTTCATGTGTGTGTTCTCTTACAAGTTGTCAGAATAGTTCTCCTTGTAGAGAATTCAGGATCTCCTTACTTCTAGATGACACCGTAGCAGGGATGAGCCAATCAACATCCGGCATATTGAAATCATCTATCAGTAGCACTTCTCCTTTCATGGCAGTGCTGCATATGTCTTCTATTAAATCTCCGTCCACCACTTCTTGTTGTGAGAGGGATCTGTATATCATTCCAATGGAAATGTATTTCCCTTTCCCTCTTTCTAATTTAACCCAAAGTGCCTCCTCGCTGCCTTTGAAGCCTTGTAATTCTATAGCTTTAATATTATTTTTTACATATAGTGCTGTGCCTCCTCCCTTTCTTCCTACCCCGTCCTTCCTGAATAAAGTATAGCCAAGTATAATTACATTCCGGTTGTGGTTGTCTTTGAACCATGTCTCCGTAACCGCCACTAAATCCAAGTCAGCCTCTTCCATTAAAACTTCAACATCTGGGATCTTATTTCCCATGCTATGGGCATTTATACACATCGCTTTCCAGATATTGCCCCTTTTATCCATTTCTACATAATCAACAGGTTCATCGTCGAAGGAGAAGAAATTGAAATCGTGAATAACTTTAACCTACTTGGATCAACTATCAATAAAGAAGGAACAAGCAGTCAAGAAATCAGACGACGCATTGCTCTTGGCAGAATGGCTATGAAAGACCTAGATAAGATTCTCAAGAGCAGAGATGTCTCTCTCCATACAAAGATTCGACTTGTTCAAGCCATGGTATTTTCAATAACATCATATGGATGTGAAAGCTGGACAGTGAAAAAGATAGACAGGAAGAAAATTGATGCCTTTGAATTATGGTGCTGGCGGCGAATACTGTATACACCATGGACTGCCCGAAGAACAAACCAGTCAGTACTAGAGGAGATCAAACCTAAGCTTTCTTTAGAAGCTCAGATGACAAGACTTCGACTTTCATACTTTGGACACATCATGCGGAGAGAGAGATCATTAGAGAAAGACATCACGCAAAAGAGGAAGGCCAGCAATGAGATGGATCGATACAATAACAGCAGCTATGGGTACCAGTCTGTCAACAATAAGCCCGCCTGACTGAAGACCGAACACAATTTAGGATAGCTATCCAGAGGGTCGCCATGAGTCGACTCCGACTCGACGGCACTTAACAACAACAACAACATCCATTTCTACAGAGGCATTTAATCTTTCGCTTACCTGGGGGCTTTCTTCACCCATCCCGAACGAATCTAGTTTAAAGCCGCCTTCAGTAGGTTAGCCAGCTTGCTGCAGAAGACACTTCAAAACTTCTTGGATAGTTGAACGTCATCTCTGCTCTGCAGACCTTGGAATATCATCGCTTGGTCCAGAAAACCAAAATGCTCTCGATGACACCATCCACGCAGCCATGCATTCATCTCCAGGATGCCAACTGCTCTGCCTCAGCCTTTACCGTCAACAGGGAAGATCGAAGAGAACATCACCTGTGCTCCTATCTGCTTCACCTTCTGTCCTAGAGTCTTGAAGTCACTTTTGATACACTCAGAGGGATACCTGGCAGTATCATTTGTTCCAACATGGATGAGCAACATCGGATTATAGTCAGTAGGCTTGATGAGTCTTGGCAAACTCTCCGTAACATCTCAGATTTTGGCACTTGGCAGACAGCACACCTCTCTGGACATAAAGTCTGGTTGGCATATGGATGCCTCAGTACCCCTTAGAAGAGTGTCGCCAACCACCACTACCCTTCACTTCCTCGTGGTCACTGATTCTGCAACCTTTGGGTGCTTGAGCTCTGGTTTGTCCCTTTTTTGGGATGTTTTCACCTCCTCCACTTCCGGGACTTGCCACCCACCCGCTCCCTAACCTTGAGGGTTTAAGGAGGGGTCGGCCTTGAGGTTGAAGTTGTAGTTGTGAAGGTCGAATGATAAGGCAGGCAAAAGAATATTTTTTTACATAAGGATTTATTTCTCCCGCTCCGTGGTGGAATGGAACAGGCGTAAAGGAATATATTTTAGCCAAAGTAAGAACAAAAGGAAAAACAGGCTTTTCAGTGCTGTGCTCAAAATGTCCTTCAACACTGGAGTTCACATTCCGTCATGTGACCTCTACTTTTAAATCAATTAAACAAGGAGAAAACAATAATGTTCCTGTATTGTAACCAAGTTATGCTTCAGCTTATTTTTACCGCTTCATAAGCTCTTCAGCCAGGTACTTAAACAGCATACATTTTAGGATATCATAACAAATGACCCTTCAAGCTTTGCTTTACTTCTCTCTGTCAATCAGACAGGTTGAGCAGTCCATGGTTGATTCAGTTCAATCATTGGCAAAGGAGAAGCCAATGGCATTTCTGCTTCAGGACTCTTTCCTGGTTGTACTAGCTTCTGGTCAGGAATTGCTCGTTTATCTAAGAACTCTTTGAACTCTTTAAGGAGTAATTCAGCCTGCTTTCTAACTGGGCTAGGCTGAGGATTTGCTCCTTCCTTGGGTAAGTAATTGTTTGCAGACTTTACTTCAGGAAAGCAAGTAATGTCGTCTCTGTTAAAACATTCATTCAATGCACTGGAGTTACCCCTCCCCCACTTGTCTCTGTAAGTAAGTGTCGGGTTAGCAAGTTCATTTGTATGAGGAGTGCTTCTAAAGAGTGCTTCAAACGTAGGACCTTCTAATTCCTCCCAGCTTATATCTCTCCCATACAGGTCAGCTGTGTTCTTTCTACTAGCCTGCTTGCTAAATCTTTCAGCTGTCTGGTGAGAATAGCTGGGTTTGTTTAAACGAGTTTCAGGCTGCAGCCAACTGCCTTCATAATGCCTGAGTCTGTCCTGGGTTTTAAAATCAGCATTCACTCGTTCTGGCTTCTCATAAAACTTGTCATCTGAATTAAACACACCATGTACCTTGTATTGAGGATTGTCTGAGAATTCCTTGCCACTCTGCCTTCCTTTCCACGGGTCAGCTTTCCCCTCCAGAAGCCTGGGCTTTATCCCTGGGTCTCTCAGTGCTTCACACCTCTCTTGTTCCCAGAAGGTTCTTTCAGGCACTGAGTATCCCTGGTACCTGCTTCTTGGTTCTGAATCCCTTCTCCTAGGATTACAGCTGGGCAGTGTTTCTCCTTCTAAGTCAAGGGTTTCTGCATCAAAGGCTGCTTCCTGCCTTTCACGTTGCTTCCTTCTTCCTTGCCTTGCTCCGTCTTTCCTCTCTCTCTCTTGTCTCTCTCTGTTTAACAAGCTGCCTCTGCTTTGGGCAGCCCGCCCCCTGCTAGGGCGTGCCCAATCAGTAACTCTGCTTCTCCCTTCCCCCGAGGTGAGCTGTGTTAGCTGATTAGCCATGTGTTTCTTGTTCTGAGCAGAGAAAATCCTGCATTTACCTGCAGTACCAAAACCTTCCACCGGGTCACCATCTGTTTCCATGGCTTCTGGGGAAGCTACCACGTCACAGACTGCATACTCGTTTTTCAATTCAAGAGTTGGAGGAGTTGGATTGTTGATTCTCCAGGCTCTGGTGACTTGTGTCAAACTCTCTTCATTCTGAAACCTCCCATCTTCACCTCTGTTGGAGAGTTTGGATGTTTGAAGAAGCATGTCATCACTGTACTTCTCACTGTCTCGAATGCTTCTCAGCCTTGCCACCTCTTCTCTGAGCTCTTCCACTTGTTTCATGAGAGCTTCAGGTTGCAGGCATCCTGCAGATGGAACTGGTCTTTCAATTTGCATCGGGCTCTCTGGACAGAGGTAGAAGCTGTAATTGGGGCAACAGCCATTGTTCAGTTGGTAGAGCTTTGCTAGCTGTTTATTTATTTTATTTATTTATTACAGTTTCTTATATACCGCGCTATTTAGAATCAGCGCGGTTTACATCATAACAAAACGACCATAACGACAAACTGTCAGGTTTTACATTGAACAGGAGTACAAACTTGAAGTAAAAGTAAAACTTGAAGTACAAACTTGAAGTAAAAGAGACCTATCAAAATCCCTACCTTTTCCTCTACTGTTTCTATAGAGAAAAATAGTTCATCTTTTTTAAGTTTGTTCTTGCAGCACTGTTCTATGTCCCTGTGTGTAGCTAATTGTGGAGTTGCCCTATAAAACTAGAATGTTCACATGGGATGGATGGGAGCTGGCATGGCTAGGGAGGGATCTAACACCTGATGAGGTCAGTTGCTTCAAAGAGCTCGCTCTGAATGGGAAGCTGGAGCAAGAAACTATTAATTCTGCCTAAAAAATTCCCCTTTTACACTATAGAAAATGAATTAGCTTTTAAAAATGAAAACCAAAACCCCTTTAAGAGCTCTTAGGCAGAGAGATTGTATTTAAAAGCCACACAGTAATACCTTCCTTGCAATGGAGTCCCTGTTAGGAATGTCAGTACTTGCAAGGGACTGTAGACCTTTATACAGTACACAACTGCCTAGCTACTTTGCAAGCTAATCAAGGACCACTAATACCTGATGAGGACATGGGCTTCATAGAGCTTGCTTCGAGTGGTTAGCTGAACAAGAAACAATGAACTCTAACAGACAGAGATTTGCCTAACACCAAAACAAATTCCCCTTTTGCAATATAGAAAAAGAATTAGCTTTTAAAATTGAAAACCAAAACCCCTTTAAGAGCTGTCAGGCAGAGAGATTTGAAGACCTAAATCCGACTCAAATTGAAGAGATAGATAACGATTTGATTAAAGATATTGCCAAGATAGCCACAAAGGGGGAAGTAATCATTTTGGGTGACTTTAATCTACCTGATGTGGATTGGATTACTCCTTCTGCACATCTGGAAAGAAGCAAAAAAATTGTAGATGCTCTCCAGGATGCATCACTTAGACAAATGTTCATGGAACCAACCAGGAAAAGCTCAACGCTGGATTTAGTGCTCACCAACGGTGATAGCATGTCAAATGTCTGCGTTGAGTACCCCTGTGAGCAACAGCGATCATTACACAGTGTGGTTTGAGATAAAAGCCAGGGTACAGGCCAAACATAACAAGCTCAAAGTCCTAAACTTCAAAAACACTGACTTCAATAAAATGGCCAAGTACCTAAAGGAGGAGATGACAGGGTGGAAGGAGATAAAGGAAGTGGAATTGCAATGGGATAAACTAAAGGTGGCAATAAAAGGGGCAACGGACAAATATGTTAAAAAAGTAAACAAAAACAAGAGGAGAAGGAAACCTATTTGGTTTTCCATAGAAGTGGCTGCTCAAATATTTATTTTATTTATTTATTTATTTAAATTCTCTTATATACCGCGCTATTCTGCATCACTGCGGTTTACATTGAACAAACTGAAATTACATTGAACAGGGCATTATAACTTGGAGATAACTATTTTATAGGGAACATGGGCTATGGAGGGTTAAGTGGCTTGCCCAAGACCACAAGGAGCACCTGTGGGACTAGAAACCCCAGTCCTTCCGGCCCAAGGTTGCTGTCCTCTAGTGGGATTTGAACACCTGACCTTGCGGCCTGAAGTACCTTGCCCCAACCACTAGGCCACTCCTCCACTCCAAATAAAGGCAAAATACACAGCTTTCACAAAATTCAAAAGCTTGCAAACGGAAGAACACAGAAATGAATACAGGATCAAACTCAAAGAGTCAAAAAGAGAAATAAGGATAGCAAAATCAAAGGCAGAGGAAAAGATGGCTAAAGATGTTAAGGGTGGCGACAAAACATTCTTCAGGTATATTTGGGAAAGGAAGAAGATCAGAGTTGGAATTGTAGGACCCCGAAGTGCTAGGAAAAGACTCATGGAAAGTGACATAGAAAAAGCGAAATTGCTAAACAAATACTTCTGCTCTGTTTTTTCTCAAGAAAATCCTGGAGATGGACCAGCTGTGACTCCCAAATATAAAAATGGGAACGAAGTAGATACCACACCATTCACAGAAGATGAGGTGTTGGAACAACTTGCTAAACTGAAAGTGGGCAAAGCCATGGAACCGGATGGGATACATCTCAGGATACTGAAAGAGCTCAGAGAAGTTCTCTATCAGGGCCATTAAAGGATGTATTCAACAGATCCTTGGAAACAGGAGAGGTTCCTCAGGACTGGAAAATGGCTGATGTCGTACCTCTACACATAAGTGGTGACAGGGAAGAAGTGTCAAACTACAGGCCCGTGAGCCTTACCTCGGTGGCTGGAAAAGTAATGGAGGTGCTCCTGAAAAAGCGAATAGTGAACTTTCTCAAAACCAACAGGTTGCAAGATCCAAGGCAACATGGTTTTACTGAAGGATGGTCTTGCCAAACTAATCTGATTGAGTTCTTTGACTGGGTGACCAAGGAACTAGATCAGGGGCATGCGATGGATGTCATCTACCTGGATTTCAGCAAAGCCTTTGATACTGTTCCTCATAGGAGGCTTATCAATAAACTCAGTAGCTTAGGGATGGGTCCCAAGATAGTAAACTGGATTAGAAATTGGTTGACTGACAGACGACAGAGGGTGATGGTACATGGAGCTCACTCGGATGAGGGGAAGGTGATTAGCGGGGTGCCCCAGGGTTCGGTCCTGGGCCCGGCACTGTTCAATGTATTTGTGAGTGATATTGCTGAAGGACTGAATGGAAAAGTCTGTCTTTTTGCAGATGACACAAAAATTTGCAACAGAGTGGACTCCCCCGAGGGAGTGGATAACATGAGGAAAGATCTACAAAAGCTGGAAGAATGGTCTAATACTTGGCAATTACGATTTAATGCGAAAAAGTGCAGTGTCATGCACTTAGGTAGCAGAAATCCAAGGGAAATGTATGTGATAGGGGGCGAGAGGTTGGTGTGCATGGTTCAGGAAAAAGACGTTGGTGTGATTATCTCTGATGTTCTCAAGGTGGAAAAACAGTGCGACAAGGCAGTGGCAAAAGCCAGGAGGATGTTGGGCTGCATATGAAGAGGGATGGTGAGGAGCTGCTCCTAAACCGCTGCCTGCCTCCAGGCTACTCCGCGTTATCCACCACGCGCCGGGGCAGGAGCGGCGGAGGGGTCGCAGTCCTATATCACTCCTCCCTCCCTTTCCAGGAGCTCTCCTCCCCTGCTCTGCATTACCCTGAGTCTCTGCTCCTTCGTCTGGGTTCCTCTCCTTCTTTTTATTTTCTTCTTGTTTATGTTCCACCCTCACTGTCTCCCCAGCTATGGGATAACCTTCTCACAACCATATCTGAAGCAACTCTTCTTTATCCCCATCTTTTGATTTTAGGTGACTTTAATATCCACGTCGATTCGCCCTCTACTCCCCGGGCCCGTAATTTTCTGACTCTCTTGTCTGATCTCTCCCTTGTCCAATATGTCTCTTTTCCCACTCATTCCGCTGGGCACTCCCTAGACCTACTTATCTCCCCTGAATCCTCCCCTTTCCCTCCCTGTCTCCTTTCCTCCCTTCCCCTCCCATGGACCGATCATTTTTGCCTCCTTTTCTCCCTTCCCTGTCCTTCTCCTATCCTGACTCCCCCCCCTTAACTCTCCTCCCCCCTTGTCATATTACTGCTTCTACCCTCCATCAGTTTCCTTCCTCGGACTCTGTTCTCCTCTGATTTTCATCTCCTTTCACCTGACTCTCAGGCTTGCACTTGGAACACGATCCTCTCCTCTGCTCTCGACACCATTGCTCCCCTTCATCCCCCTCGTCTCCCCCATCGATCTACCCGTCACCCCTGGTTTCACTCTGGGCTTTTCCTCCACCATAGGTACCTCTGCCGAGCTGAGCGTCTGTGGCGCAAACATCCAAATTCCTCCACTCTAGCCCATTTCCGCTCATCCCATCGTCATTATCGCTCCCTTCTTTACTCCGCCAAACTTCTACTTCTCTAACCTCATTTCCACCTCCTCAAATTCCTCTCGTCAACTACATTCCATTCTCCGTTCTCTTTCAACCCCCCATTCCTCCCCTACCCCCCCATGTTCCCTTTCCACCCCTGATCCTTCCTCCCTGGCCTCTTATTTTGTTTCCAAAGTCCAGTCTCTTCGTCTCTCATTTCCTTCCTGCCCTCCCCCTCTTTCCCCTCCCTCCTCGGTAGCACCCCCCTCCCCCGTCTCCTTCCCTTTCTCTCCCTCCACTTTCCCTGTTCTTTTGCATCACTGGTCCACTTTTGAGCCCATTACTTCTTCTGCCCTTACTAAAGTTTTCACATCCACCCGTAAAACTTCCTGCCCTGCAGACCCTATTCCTTCCTCCTGGCTGCTGGAATCCTCCCTTGCTCTGTCCCCCTTTATCCTCTCCCTCTTTAACTCTAGTCTCTCTTCTGGTATCTTTCCCACCGCTTGGAAGCATGCCCACGTCCACCCTATTCTCAAGAAAGGTTCTTTAGACCTCACTTCTCCCTCTAGCTGGCGTCCCATCTCTAATCTTCCCTTCCTCTCTAAACTCTTGGAAAAATTGGTCTTCTCTCAGCTCTCTTCTCACCTCGAGGTTTCTCTTACTCTCCATCCCCGACAATCAGGTTTTCGCCGGGGCCATAGCACAGAATCTGTCCTTCTTTCTCTTCTGAATGATCTTCACACTGCTCATGACCATGGTTTGCTCTCTCTTGCTGTTTCCCTGGATCTCTCTGCTGCTTTTGACCTGGTCGATCATCGCACTCTCTTATCTCGTCTTCAGGATGCCGGCCTCTCCGGTTTGGTTCTTCACTGTCCAACTGCACTTTCTCAGTCCAAACTGGGTCAGGATCTTCACCTTCTACCCCTCTCCCTTGTGGTGTTCCCCAAGGTTCTGTTCTTGCTCCCCTTCTCTTCAATGTATTTTTGGCTCCCGTTGCTCTTCTTATTCAGCAACACGGTGTATCTGCCTATTACTATGCTGATGATATCTTCCTCCTCTATCACACTGACTCTGCTGCATCAGATATCACCTCTTTCCTCTATTGCCTCTTGGCTCTCTACCAACTTCCTTCACATTAATCTTTCGAAAACTTCTGCTATTTGGTTCACCTTCGGTAATCCTTCCCCTCCCCTCATCCCTTTGTTTTCCTTCTTGCCCATCCCTATTGTTTCTTCACTACGGTATTTAGGTGTAATTCTTGATTCTTCTCTTTCTTTCAAAGAACACATCTCCTCAGTCGTCCAACGCTCCTTTTTCACCCTGAAACAACTTTGCGCCATACGTCCTTTTCTCACCCCCTCCGCTATGACCACCCTCATTATCTCCCTTGTTATGTCTCGTCTCGACTTCTGTAATGTCTGTCTTGCCGGTGTTCCCCAACCCAAACTCTTCGTCTTCAACGTGTTCAAAATACTGCCGTGTGTGTTCTCTCCCATGCTTCACATTTCGATCATGTCACCCCCTTGCTAATACACTTTCACTGGCTTCCCGTTGTTTCTCGTGTTCAGTTTAAAATTCTTATTTTTGTTCACAGGGTGATCCATTCCGGTATTCCCCTGTATCTCGCCAACCGGGTTCATCTCCATACCCCACACCGATCTCTTCGTTCTATCCACGCTAACCGTATGTTTCTTTCCCCCCCTTCCCAAGCCCACTTAGAATCCATTCGGTCTTCAGCTTTCTTCTTCCTTGGTCCCAGGCTCTGGATCTCACTTCCCCATTCCCTTCGCTTAGAAACTTCCTATTTGTCTTTTAAAACTAAACTGAAAACCTTATCTTTTCCGCTCCACGTTTAATCTTCCCTTCCCCGCCTCTCCCCCCTCTCATCCCTAGTATTAGTATACTAGTTCCCCATCCCTTCCCCCCCCCCCCGTCCCCCTGGTTGTCAACGTGTTTTCCCCACCTTCCCCTATGTCAGCCATCTTTTGCCCCCTCTCTACTCTCTGACCCTATCTCTATTCCTTCCCTCTTAAAGATTTTATGGCGTTCCTTTTTCTTTTTCTATTTCGCAGCTCTCCATCTCTTTTAATTACTTTTTATGTATGTGAACCACCCAGATGCTAATCGTTTATGGGCGGTATATAAAGTTTTAATAAACATAAACAATAAACATTACCAGCAGAAAGGAAGAGGTACTTGTGCCACTGTACAGGTCGCTGGTGAGGTCTCACTTGGAATACTGTGTTCAGTTTTGGAGACCGTATCTTGCAAAAGATGTAAAAAGACTGGAAACTATTCAGAGGAAGGCGACCAAAATGATTTGGTGCCTGCGTCAGAAGCCTTATGAGAAGAGACTTGAAGACCTAAATATGTACACTTTGGAGGAGAGGAGGGACAGGGGAGATATGATTCAGACCTTTATACTTAAAGAGAAATGATGAACAAACAAACCTCTTCCAAAGACGGGGAAGCTGCAAAACTAGAGGACATAACATGAAGCTGCAAGGGGGTAAATTGAAAGGCAATGTCAGGAAATACTTTTTCACTGAAAGGGTGGTGGGTGCTTGGAATGCCCTCCCGATGGAAATGATGGGGGAAAACACGGTGACGGAATTCAAAACAGCATGGGACAAGCACAGCGGATCCCTTTACAGAAACAGGATAAAAACAAAATAAACTTAACTATCTAATTTCTCAACAAATAGGGGTGTCCTACACGGAGAGGTGGCTTCACCCCTAAACAAAGGCATGGGGAGGGGTAGCCTGCACGGAGCGGCAGGTGCACCTACTCCTGCCATCTTGCTGGGCAGACTAGATGGACCATACTGGTCTTTATCTGCCATCATTTACTATGTTACTATGTATACCCTAGAGGAAAGGAGGGACAGGGGCATTATGATACAGATGTTTAAACACTTGAAAGGTAAGTTTAATAAACAGTTTGAATATAAACACTTGAATAGTATTAATGAACAAACAAATGCTTTCCAAAGATGGGGAAGCTATAAAACTGGAGGACATTTATTTATTATTTATTTACATTCTTTTATATACAGCGCTATTCTGCATCAGTGCAGTTTACATTGAACAAACTGAAATTACATTGAACAGGGCATTATAACTTGGAGATAACTATTTTATAGGGAACATGGGCTATGGAGGGTTAAGTGGCTTGCCCAAGACCACAAGGAGCACCTGTGGGGCTAGAAACCCCAGTCCTTCCGGCCCAAGGTTGCTGTCCTCTAGTTGGATTTGAACCCCCGACCTTCCGGGCTGAAGTACCTTGCCCCAACCACTAGGCCACTCCTCCACTCATGACATGAAACTAAGTGGGAAGGAGTAAAAGTTAAAAGCAACATCAAGAAATGCTTTTTCACAGAAAGGATGGTGAATTCTTGTAATGCCCTTCCACTGGAGATAGTGGGGACAAAAGTGATGAGGAAATTGAAAAAGGCATTGGGTAAACACAGAGAATCTCAATATTGGAAGAGGAGCATTCTTGCTCAAAGCAAAACTTAAATGACTTTCACACTTCAGAGAAGCATATTACAGGAGTAACCTGCATGGAGTGGAAGTTACACCTTGCTAAGCAAGCTATATGGACCATTCTCCAGGAACAGGCAGGAAGTCAGTCCTCACATATGAGTGACGTCTGCACCGACAGAGCCCCATGGAAGCATCTCTCCAGCTTTCAAAGAAAGCCTTTCGGAGATGCCACTACTCATGTGTATTCCCTTCACCGCCCAAGGTGTCATCTTACTCAGTGAGACGACATAGCTGGAGCCGACAAAAGAAAATGGCAAAACTGTACAGCAACTCCAAGGGGAGGATGGAGGGTTGTGAGGACTGATTCCTGCTGTCCCTGGAAAACACATGTTACAGGTGAGTAACTATGTTTTCTGGTCATTATTTTCCTTCAGGCCGGAGGGCCGGGGGTTCAAGTCCCACCTGGGGACAGCAATCTCAGGCCGGAGGGACTGGGATTTCTAGTCCTATAGGCACTCCTTGTGGTCTTGGGCAAGCCACTTAACCCTCCACTGCCCATGTTCCCTGTAAGTATTAGTGTATGTGTCTCATATCCCCTCGTGTTAAATGTATCCCCCAATTGACCGCTTTGACCCGTTGAAAAGCGGAATATAAATACAGCTAAATAAATAAATTTACTATGTTTCTAGGTGCTGTCCGCACACTTTGCCTTAGCACAAGAAATCCAGAGCTTAAGACCATAATCCATCTTAGATTCTGTCCCTTGTCCCCAGATTCTGCTCAGCAGAGGCGATCCACAACCTAAGACCATGATCCATCTATTCTGTCTCTTGTCCCTGGACTCTGCCCTCCATGCATGGGTTACATTGACTTCTCACAGTAGTGTTCTAATGTTGAGTTGCTCTCTTGGCAGTCCCTCTGTGCTACTGTGTATCCCACACTGAGTGTGTACTTCCATCCTTCCATCACAGACCCCAAAGCATTCCACAAACGGTTAAAGACTCACCTGTTTACTGAATACTTCAACACACGTGAATAATGCCCCCCCCCCCTTAGAAGAACAATGTGCAGTCACCTACCAGTACTGTTGCATATAGTCAAAACTGTTTATAGTTAAGAGACAGAAGCTCTCTAATTGCATGTTGTACATAGTTTGATAGCACTGTTTCAGTGTAAGTTACTTTTAGTTCTATGTAAACCGCCTTGACCCGGAGAAAGGTGGTATATAAGTGGAAGCAGAGGCTGAAGGGTAGAAGAGTGCTGTCTCATCAGATGCTTAAGAGTTGCCTTTCACCTGCTTTAGATTCATAATTTGGCTTTTAATTTACTGGGTTTCTGTTCATTTTATAATTTGAGTGTCTTGTCTGCCTTTCACCTCTCCTTTTATTGTATGTTTAGACTGTAGTGCCATTTCACAACTTGGGCCTCCTGATCGGACTTTTGTCTCCACGATGTTCAGACTCATTGGCAACTATCCGTCAGCAGACTTTGGATTGTATATACTACCTCCTGTACATCCAGCAACGCTACGGAGGTAAGAGATCCCCAGAGCTCACGTGGTGTCCCAGGCTCCTTTCTTAATACCCATAAAGAGTCCATGGACTGTAACTGCTACAGGTAGGTGGCATCATCAAAAGGAGCCAAACGTGCTATATGTAAAAAAGAGCTTGATATGAAAAAAACACTTATCTTTGGACAGCAGCATCTGCTATCTGGATAAGTGCTGCTGACCAGGTCTATTGGATGATTTTCAGCAACACTGTTTCTATAATACTTACTGCCCTGACTGGGGCATAGTAAGGGCGGTCCAGAGATTTATCAGTATGGCAGTGATATTCAGTCTGCTACACAGGTAAACTGTCCAGGTATCTTAGGTCAGAAGAAAGGCTTTTCCGATAGCAGACTGAATATCGCCACTATCTGGACAGCACAGCCACTCGTCACTCTACTTGGATATTCAGCACAAGCTGCAGGTTGGATGCCTCTGTTAAGAAAAAAATATATTAAAAAATTCATGTTGCCAACAATAACCTGTTTGTTTTGTTGCCTGTTGGCATTTTGGGATCCCCCTCCCCCCCATTTTTTTTTGTGAAAGGTAACTTGCTGCTGGGGATTGCATACCCTACTTGTGCTCAGAGAAAATAAAGTTGCTTACTTGTAATAGATATTCTCCACAGATGGCAGTATATAAGTTGTCATAAAACCCATCTACAGTACATTCCCTAGGTGTATTGGCTTCTGCTGTTGTAGTTGTTAAGTGCTGTCGATTCATGGTGACCCTTTGGATAGATGTCCTAAACTATGTTCAGTTTTTCTTCAGAAACAAGCATGAAGTCAGTCTTCACATATGGGTGACATAGGCACCAACGGAGCCACGCGAGGCATTTCCCCAGCTTTCAAAGAAAGCCTATGGGAATGCTACTATGCATGCATGGTCTCCTCCTCGCTCAAGGGTGCCATTTTGCTCAGTCTCCTTTTTTCTGCAGAGCACAACAGACATCGGTCCGAATTCCCCAGAAAGAAACCTGGCTATCTCCTTCAAAAAATAGCCGTTCCTGGTTTGCGTACCAGTTCCTCTTCCTGCCTTGAGTCGGCGCCAGCCCCAGTGCTGTTCTCTGCTTTTCCACAAGCCCCATCTCCCACACAACTTCATGGTTGTTGAGTCAACCATGCAGAAACTCCAAAGCCAGAAGTTTTACTTTTCTGTCCCCCCTGGTAAGGATACCAGAGCCCTCGATGTCCTTGGGTACAAGTGCTTCCAGGGCTCTGTGTTGGGGTGTCGAATCCAGGCCTATGAGCTATACATAGGCAGGGCCGGCCCGTCCATTGAGCGAGAATGTTTTTTGCACAGGGCCCCGCGTTTCAGGGGGCCCCGCGCAAAAAACATTCTTTTGAAAAGTAAAATTGGAAAAAAAAACCCCACCTGTCTGCTGCCGCGGTCGGGGCCGCCGCGGCAGAATCGAGCGTGCCGTGGGGCCCCCCTGTGCACGGCAGAGCCTGCCCTCCCCTGTAGCAGCTCTCTCTTTGGAGCTGAAGTCAGACGCGCCGGCTTGCAGAGCGCGAGGGAGGAGTTTCTCCCTCGCTGCTCTGTTAAGCCCGCGGGGGCTGATGGGAAGTTCCCATCAGCCCCTGCGGGCTTAACAGAGCAGCGAGGGAGAAACTCTTCCGGCGCGCTCTGCTCTGCAAGCCGGCGCGGCTGACTGCAGCTCCAAAGAGAGAGCTGCTACCGGGGCGGGCAGGCTCTGCCGTGCACCGGGGGCCCCCGCGGCACGATTGATTATGCCGCGGCGGCCCCGACCGCGGCAGCAGACAGGTTTTCTTTTTTTTTAATTTTGGCTTGGCTGGGGGGGGGGGAGGTTGTTAGGGCAGCGAATGGGCGGGGCTGGGCGTGGCTGGGCTGGGGGGGGGGTTGTTAGGACTGCTAATGGGCTGGGCTGGGCTGGGGGGGGGGTTGTTAGGACTGCTAATGGGCTGGGCTGGGGGGGGGGTTGTTAGGACTGCCAATGGGCTGGGCCGGGCTGGGGGGGGGGGGTTGTTAGGACTGCTAATGGGCTGGGCTGGGCTGGGCTGGGGGGGGTTGTTAGGACTGCTAATGGGCTGGGCTGGGCTGGGGGGGTTGTTAGGACTGCTAATGGGCTGGGCTGGGGGTTGTTAGGACTGCTCATGGGCTGGGCTGGGCTGGGGGGGGGTTGTTAGGACTGCTAATGGGCTGGGCTGGGGGGGGTTTGTTAGGACTGCTAATGGGCTGGGCTGGGGGTTGTTAGGACGGCTAATGGGCTGGGCTGGGCTGGGGGGGGGTTGTTAGGACTGCTAATGGGCTGGGGGGGTTGTTAGGACTGCTAATGGGCTGGGGGGGTGGGGTGGGTTAGGACTGCTAATGGGCTGGGGGGGTGGGGGTGGGGGGGGGTTAGGACTGCTAATGGGCTGATGGGGAGGGGTTAGGACTTGAGGTGGGCTGATGTGGTTAGGACTGGTAATGGGCTGTGGGCTGATGGGGGGGGTTTAGGACTGGCAATGGGCTGATGGGGTTAAGACTGGAAGTGGGCTGATGGGGGGGTTAGGGCTGGTAATGGGTTATAGGGGGGGCTTAAACTGAAAATGGGGTGATGGGGGGTTAGGACTGGAAGTGGGTTGATGGGGGACTAGGACTGGTAATGGGTTGGGTGGTTGCTATGACTGGAAATGGGCTGAGTGGAAGGGGAGGCTTGAACTGCAAATAGCTGATGGGGAGGGAGCTTGGAATGGGGCTGTGAGGGAAGGGAGCTAGGACTGAAAATGGGCTGATGGAGCAGCTAGGATAGGACTGGAAATGGGCTGTTGGGGGGAGCTAAGATTGGAAATGGGCTGTGGTGGGGGCTTGAATTGAAATGGACTCATGGAGGTGCTAGAACTGAAAGTAGGCTCATGGGGGGGGGCTTGGACTGGAATTGGACTGAGTGGAGGGGAGCTATGATTTGACATGGGCTGATGATGGGGCTAGGAAATGACTAGAAATGGGCTGATGGGGGGCTAGGATTGGAAATGAGCTGATGAAGGGACTCAGACTGAAAATGGATGGGGGAGCTAGGACTGGAAATGGGTTGATGATGGGCTAGGACTGGAAATGGGCTGATGCAGGGACTAGAAGGGAATGGATGCTGGGTGAGACTGGAACTAGAAGGGAGCTGATGTTGGGGGAGGATTAGAATGGGATGGGGCTGGGAGAGTAAAATGGAGAGGGGACAAATATTTTGTGTGGGAGGGATGAAAAATCTACAATTGGCCTGGTATTGGGAGAATAAGTGGGGATTGAGGATGGAGGGGTAAAATTTGTGTGGATGAAATAGGAATGAGGAAAGAGCAAAAGGAGAAAGATTAGTATGTTAAAGCAGATGTAGAGAGAGAGAATGGAAAAAAAACTAGAAGAGAGAAGAAAGAACAAATGGACAGCAGACGATGGACAGTTAGCAGAAAACATGAAGAAACCAGAAGAAAGTGGCTGGAACAATTGCAACTGAAAAAAAATGCACAAAAGGTAGAAATATCTCTTTATTTTGAATTTATTAACTGGAATATGAAACCTCTAGGAAATGTGCATCATTAACGTCTGTGCTTTGTTTGGTACAAGAGGAAATTAATTTATAGTTTTATTTCTACAGTGTTGTTGTACTTCCAAGTTTGGCTTTTGGGGTTCCCAGTTTAATTATTGCCTTCCTGTTTCTAAATTGTGATTCCTTGTTTGGTGATGGTCTATGTTCTGCATGTGTAACTGAGCTGAGGTATTCTGTTTATGTTTATTTATTTATTTATTTAACAATTATTTCTATACCGCTCTTTCACAAGTATCAAGTGCGGTTTACAATGAACATTATGTTATATGGTATGGGTAGTATCATACCAAGTCATTTTACATAGAACATAGAACAGGTGAACTAGGTACAGGTAACAGTATAATATTTAAACAGTAAATTATTAGAACATATGTACATAGTAAATATTTACAATTATCTTATATCGCTTGTAGGTGTAAACATTAATTTAATCTTGAAGGCACGTAGTTATGTAATGGTTGTATTTGCTAGTTAACCTGTGTCTCTTTGTGTAGTCTGGCTAGTTTCTGCTCCTTTGTTGTAGTGTAATGAGAATAAATGGGTTTTCAGTTTTTTTCTAAATTCCTTTATGTCCGATAGTAGGCGAATGTTGTCAGGAAGGTTATTCCAGAGGATTGGTGCTGAATGAGAGAAGGCTCTCATGTTGGTTTGTTTTCTAGCTTTTGTGTAATCTTTTGGTACTGCGATAGTGTTTGTGTTTCTACTCCTTTGTGATCTTTTATCTATTTCTACATTGATGAGTGTATTGAGTACTGATGGCGCTAAGTTATTTATTAGTTTAAATGTAGTTAGTAGAATCTTGTATTTTATTCTGCTGTGAATAGGTAGCCAATGGAGTTCAGCCAAGGTCGGTGTGATATGTTGGATTGAGCTTATATTCATTATTATCCTTGCTGCTATGTTCTGAGTTAGTTGTATCTTTTTAATGTTTTGCTTTGTGATGCCATTAAGGATTAAATTTGCAAAATCAAAATGTGGGGTTATGATAGCTTGAATTATGGTTATGAAGTCTTGTAAGTGAATTAAAGGTCTTAGTTGTCTCAAGGTCTTAAGTTTGTAGTGTATGTTTTTTGTTAGATATTTTATGTGTGAATCCATGTTAAGCTTATTGTCAAGTATCACACCTAGGTATTTTATTTCTTTTTTTATGTTGATCTGATGGTTATCAAGTGTGATGGTGCTTGGAGGTGTGTATGTTTGGTTTTTAGTAATATATAGTACATCAGTTTTTGAGAAGTTAATGTGTAGGTTCTGATCGCTGAGCCATATTGTTAATTCTTTAAAGCATTCTGTTATTTGTTGTAGTGGAGGGTGTGGGATTTTAAATGGGAGGTAAAACATTATATCGTCGGCGTAGATATGATAATGGACGCCATGACGTTTAAAGATGTTGCTGACTGGTTGTAGGTAAATGTTAAACAAAAGTGCTGATAGTGCAGATCCCTGTGGGAGGCCTTGTGTTTGGTTGAATGTGTTGGATGTTTGGTTAAGGATTCTTACTGTTTGGGTTCTGTTTGATAAGTAGGATTTAAACCAGTTATAGACAGTGGATGTAATTCCTATTTGTTGAAGTCTGTTGAGCATTGTTATATGGTTTACGCTGTCAAATGCGGCAGAGATGTCGAGGAATACTAGGATGAAGGCTTGTTTTGTGTCATCAATTCCTCTTAGTAAGGTGTCGTAAAGGACTGTTAGCAATGTTTCAACCCCATGGAATGGTCGGAAGCCATATTGGTGTTCGTCAAGGAGGTTCAAGGTATCAATAAAATCCTGTAGTTGGGTTTGAACTATTTTTTCAATAAGTTTGGCCATGAAAGGAATGCTCGATATGGGTCTGTATGATTTTGGGGATAATTTGTCTAGTGTTTTATTTTTAAGTATTGGTCTTATTTGAACATGTTTGAGTGATGGTGGTAAGTATCCTTCATCTAGTGAAATGTTAACCATGGGGAGGATGAAGGGAGAGAGTATTGAGAGTGTCTTTTTTATCCAATCAACTGGGCATGGGTCAAGATATGATGTAGTTGTATTGATGTTAGATATGGTAGCTTTGAGTGTGGTCTTTGAAATTGGGCTGAAATTGGACCAGTTATCAGAGGTTGTGTGCTTCATTTCAGAGTGTGTTGTTGAGGGGTTATTTGTTTGTATTTTTGTTTTATTGATATAGTATTGAGCTAAGTCTTGTGGGGTAATATCTATGGATATTTCATCTGAATTGTATGTTTTGTTTGTTAGCTTCTGTATTATATAGAACAATTCTCTTGGTCGGTTAATTGAGTTATTGAGTAAGTTAGAGTAGTAGTTTCTCTTAGAATTGTCTATTGTTACTTTATATGTGTGTAGGGTATTTATGTATTTTTCATAGGTTGTTGGAGATTTGTTTTGCCTCCATTTCCTTTCTTCCATTCTTAGTTGTCTTTTAAGATTTTTAAGTGTCATGTTAAACCATGGGGCATCCTTTTTATCAATTACATTGTCGTTTCTATTATGTTGAGACAGGTTAGGTTTTTTTTCTGCTGCCAGTGAGATGGTTTTGTTCCAGGTTTTGATAGTTTCTTCCAAATTTGTAGGTGTTAAGGTGAGGTGAGGAATTATTTGATCTAAGAATTCTTCCTCATTAAACTTTCTAAATCTCTTATTTTGTGGAGGTTGTGTTTGTTTAGTGTGATTGTTGTCAGGGATGGTAATATCAAATTTCAGAAGGTAATGGTCTGACCAGGGGACTGGTATGTTTGAGAGTGATTTGGAGTTATATAGGTTATAAAGTGAGTTTGGTAGGAATACCATGTCGAGTGTTTTTCCTTTTTTATGTGTTTGTTCTGTTATTATTTGGTGGAAGTCTAAGTTGCTTACTGCTTCTGTGAAGTGGTTTGGTTGGTTGGTAGGTGTTGAGGGGAGATTAAAATCACCCATTAGTATTATTGGGTTTGTGTCAGTGGATGATGCTAGTAGTTCAATTAGGTTATCAGTGTTGTTTGTATTGTATTCTGGGGGTCTATATATTAAGCATATCTTTGTGGTTTTAATTTTTATAGTTAGTGTGTCTACATTATCAATATTATTGGATGAAATTAGTTTTGCATTAAGGTTTTTCCTTATTATTATTAGTACTCCTCCACCTTTTTTATTTGTGCGGTGGGTATGGAAGATCTCATATTCAGTTGATTTTAGTTGGTTCATAAATACTGAGTCTGTATCTTTGAGCCAGGTTTCTGTTATACAGACAATATCTGTTTTATTATCATTGATAATATCTGTAAAGATTGGTAGTTTGTTTCTCATAGATCTTGCGTTGATAAGTTGGCAGGTGAGGGTTGTGTAGTTCTGAGTATGAGTTGGTTGTGGTTGCGTGGGGTTAAATTTTGGTGCGATTGTTATATAAATTAGTCTAGATTGTTTGGGTCTGGGGTTGGTACAGTTTTTGAACAAATGTATTGGGTGGTCATAGCGTGATGTACTTTGTATTATTGGGATTGGTCTTTTATAGTTATTTCTTATACATTTCGTTAGGTTTATCAGTGTGAGGATAATAAGACAAATTAGTATAATCCTGATAGGAGAGGGAGATTGAGTAGGCATTGTTTAATTCTAGTTTATTTTTGGAGATTGTCTGGTAATTAGTTCTTAAAGTGTATTTGTGTTATTGAACGTGTTATAAATCTGGTACTTAGGTCTTCTAACTGTGGATATAGAGTTATAATGATTTATGTGTCTAGCAGCAGTGATAAAATCTGGTAGAGTTATGTTGCGATAATGATTAATGGAGTTCTATGTGAGTTACTGACAACAGTAGATCAGGGATAAGTTACTGATGACAGTAAATACGGTGTATACTTCTGACAACAGTAAAGCTAAAGTAGTATTCTAATTATAAAACAAAAATGAATTACTGACAACAGTAAGTGTAAGATTCTGACAACAATAATGTCAAATGTGATGCTTCAATATTAAATCAATAATGAATTACTGACAACAGTAAGTGTAAGATTCTGACAATAGCAAAGTCAAAGTGATATATCAATATTAAATCAAGAATGAGTTACTGAGAACAGTAATTCCAGATTAAGTTGCGGATGACTGTAAATCTGATGTAATTTTTCTGACGGATTCTGATAGTAAGGGTGAATTACTGACAACAGTAAATACAAGGTAAAATACTGAGTTAGTTATTGATAATAGTTGTGAATCTGTAGTGCATTAATGGTAATAGAGAATCTGGGATGAGTTAAATAACAGTTGATCTGGAATGATATACTGACAACAGTAATATTCAGAAATAGTTTGGGGACAACGTTTATAAAGCTGATGTAGGTTAAATGAAAATAAAGAATTATAGTTAACGTTGGTCAATACTAGATTGAGGTAAGGTATAGTCACAGCTTGAGTGTGATAATGCTAATAGTGTGATCTTTAAGGCATAATAATTAGGTTAGTCCAGCAATTTTATTTGTTCAAGATAAGTCTGTTAAATAGCGTTATTTTGGTAGGATATACTTGCTGCGATTTGTGATGCGTTGGTTCATTGGGTCCACGCGAGCTCAACCTACAGGGAGCTCAGCAGTGCGTTGAGGGAGGCTGTTGGTTTCTGCGAGGTGGAATTGTTTCGTTTCCGTGGTTGCTTGAGGTTCCTTGACGAGCCTTTTCAGGTTTATACTTGCAGGTTTTCCGTAGTGACAGTAGATGTTGCAGAGGTAGTTCTGTGAGGTTTCCTTACGTGCCACTGCCTAAGGGCCACGCCAAAGGGCCCTCTGGCGAGGCCCTCAGGCGCGGGCCCGGTAGGCGCGGGTGCGCCTGGGCAGCGCTGCTTTAAGCGCTGGGTCGGATGGCCCGGATTGGTCAGCTCGGGCTGTGTGGGAGGTCTTGGGAGCTCCGGTGTGCTCGATCCTCGCGCCGGAGGAGAGCAGAGGGACGCCGGAGAGCTGAAGGCAGAGAGGGAGTTCTGCGTTGCAGCGCTGCTTTAAGCGCTGGGTCCGATGGCCCGGATTGGTCAGCTCGGGCTGTGTGGGAGGTCTTGGGAGCTCCGGTGTGCTCGATCCTCGCGCCGGAGGAGAGCAGAGGGACGCCGGAGAGCTGAAGGCAGAGAGGGAGTTCTGCGTTGCAGTGCTGCTTTAAGCGCTGGGTCCGATGGCCCGGATGTAATTCCTATTTGACATTGCCACTTGTTCTCTTTCCCCAGTATTCTCTGAAATGTATTGGTTTAATATTTGCAGTGTTGCCTTTTGATAGGTAGGGTATGGTGCTTTGTGAGTCCTGGTAATGCTGTCAGGATACGGTGGATTTGCTATGGGTTCTAAATGGGCAGCGTTTGTAGTGGTTCCTAATGTGCCTGGCGGTTGGCACTGGATTATAGTAATGTAGAAATCTTTTAGTCTTTCTTTATCCATACACTCATTAAGAGACATGTTTACTAAAAGTTAGTGTATGGTAACATTATGCAAATATTTATGCAAATAAGGCCACTTATGCAAATGAGGCCCCGCACTGAGTCTCCGCACATGGCCCTGCACCCCCCTTGGGCCGCCCCTGTACATAGGCATGTATCTGAAAGCCCTGACCCAGGTTCTCAGCGTACTAGCCAAGGAACCCCTCACTCGGTTCCAAGCTCTCAACTCCGGGATCAAGGACTGCTCAAAGTTCCTGTCCCAGGAGCCTACGATGGATTCGAGTCCACAGCCCAAATAGCAAACCAATGGCCGACAAAGCAGCTGAGATAGAGGCCAAAGTGGTGACCTGCCAGAGGCTCTCGAAGAAGACCTCTTCCTTCCTCCGCAAGAAACCCTCGTGGATAAGACCCCTATTCCCCGGAAAAAAGGGGTACTTCCAGCAGGGTTACCGATACCAGCCCTTCTTGGGCTAGCAACAGGATTCTCACTTCAAAAGGCAGGGCCAAGGATCTCAGAAGCCAAAGGCTCAGAGGTTCCAAGCCCCAGATCTGGCTTAACAAGGGAGGAGCTTTTAATTCCCAGGGCAGGGGCCTCTCCCCCGGGAGACCCTCACCAGCCCACAGTGGGCCATCTGGCACTCTTTGCATAAAAGGTCACCTCAGACCAGTGGGTACTGCAGATGATAAAGGAGGGATACCTCCTCCACATACATCAAGTACCACCCAGGTTCTTTCCAGGAGAGCCAGTGTGAACTCTCCTTCACCAGACCCTTCTGCTCTTGGAGCTCACAGGTTTGATCAGGGACAATGCTGTAGAACCTGTACCCAGACATCTGTGGGGGAAGAGCTTCTACTCAAGATACTTCCTTGTCCCCAAAAGAACAGGGATCCTCAGACCCATACTTGACCTGCGAAACTTGAACAAGTTTCTGGTGAGGGAGAAGTTCAAGTTGCTCTCCCTTGGAGCACTGCTGCCTTACCTCACCAGGGAGATTGGCTGTGCTCCTTGGACCTAAAGTATGCGTACAACTTGTAAGACATCCTGATTCACTCCTCCCACAGGCAGTACCTACAATACATGGTGGGAGGAGGGTACTACCAGTACAGGGTGCTGCCCTTCGGCCTGGCCTCATCCCCAAGGGTCTTTACCAAGTGCTTGGCAGTGGTAGCTGCTCACTTGCATCTTCAAGGGTCCTTTGTCTTCCCCTACCTGGATGACTGGCTAATCAGAGGCAGTACGGCCTCAGAGGTCAGGCAGGCCACAGAGCGTTCAACCCTCCTACTGCAGCACCTAGGGTTCATCATCATCTACCCCAAGTCCCATCTCTCTCCAACCTAAAGTCTGGAGGTCATAGGGGCGCAGCTGCATATACTACAGGTCAAGGCTATCCTGCCAAGAGAAAGAGCTGACTGCCTCATGCAACTGGCAAGGGAGGTGCAGCACTGTCGGTCAGTACTTGCTCGCCGCCTCCTCCGCCTGTTGGGCCACATGGCCTCAACAGTCCATGTCACACCACTGGCCCACCTACATTTGCGGACAGTCCAGTGGTGCCTCCACTCTCAGTAGACTCAGGCCATGGGCAGGCTTCGAGACAGGGTCAGAGTCACTCGCCAGCTGACAGACTCCCTTATCTGGTGGCAAAACTTGCACCACCTCCGGACGCCAATGCCTTCCCAGGCACCCTCATCACAGCGGACCCTGACGATGGACACCTCTTTCCTGGGTTGGGGGGCACATTGTGGGAACCACCACATGCAAGGCGGCTGGTCCCAGGAGGAGTCGCTCTTCCAGATCAATCTCCTCAAACTCAGGGCTATCTTCCTGGCCCTGTGGGCCTTCTGCCACAGCTTATGGCACCAGCCTGTCCTGATCCAAATAGACAACCAGGTGGCCATGTTTTACATCAACAAGCAGGGGGGTATCGGGTTGTACTTCCTCTGTCAGGAAGCGGTGCCTGTCCTCTCCTTTGCAGTGCGCAAAGGCATGCTCCTGCGGGCGGTATATCTACCAGGTCAGGAGAACTGCTTAGCAGACTGGTTGAGCAGAGTCCTTCGCGCACATGAGTGGCGCTTGAACCCCAGGGTAGCAAAGTAACTCTTCCACCGTTGGGGCAGACCACTGCTGGACTTGTTTGCCTCTCCAGACAATGCACAGCTACCGCGTTTCTGCTCGCACCAACCTCACCCGGAAAGAGTGGCGGCGGATGCCTTCCTAATCTCATGGTCGGCGGGCCTGCTATTTGCGTTCATATTGACCCCCTGATTGCCAAAACCCTCTTCAAGGTCCAGAGTGAGAGGACATCGGTCATATTGATCGCACCCAGGTAGCCCAGGCAACCCTGGTTCCCCCTTCTGCTATCCCTGTCAGTAGCACGCCCAGTCCCACTGGGCTGAGCCCTGGACCTCCTATCGCATAAGAACATAAGATATGTCATACTGGGTCAGACCAAGGTCCATCAAGCCCAGTATCCTGTTTCCAACAATGACCAATCTAGGTTACAAGAACTTAGCAGTTTCCCTAAAAGGCACAGGTTCCACAGTGCTTATATTGGGGCAAGCAGTGGATATCCTGGGTCCTCTTTAATAATGGTTTATGGACATTTCCTCCAGGAACTTGTCCAAACATTTTTTAAACCTGGCTACACTAACGGCTTTTACTACATCCTCCAGTAACAAATTCCAGAGTTTGATTACACGTTGAGTGAAAAAATATTTTCTCTTATTAGTCTTAGATAGGTTACCCTGTAGCTTCATTGCATGTCCCCTAGTCTTTCTATATTTTGATGGCGTAAACAATCAATCTACGTTTACCCATTCCATTCCATTCCATTCATTAATTTACAGACCTCTATCATATCTCCCCTCAGCTGTCTCTTTTCCAGGTTGAATAGACCTAACCTTTTTAGCCTCTCTTCATAGGGATATCCTTCCATCTCCTTTACCATTTTGGTGGCTCTTCTCTGTACCTTTTCTAATAACGCTATATCCTTTTTAAGATACGGCGACCAGAATTGCACACAATATTCAAGGTGCACTTGCACCATGGAACGATACAGAGGCATTATAATATCCTTTGTTTTATTCTCCATTCCTTTCCTTATGATACCTAGCATTCTATTTGCTCTCTTGGCCGCCGCTGCACACTGGGCGGAGGGTTTCAACATGTTATCCACGATGACGCCTAAATATTTTTCCTGAGTGGTGGTTCCTAATGTGGAACCTTGCATCATGTAACCATACTTTGGGTTTTTCTTTCCTAGGTGCATACCTTTGCACTTGTCACATTAAATTTCATCTGCCATTTGGATTTATTTTATTTATTTATTGCAAAATGCAATGTGTGCCTTTGAGTCAGCCCTGACTCCTGGCGACCCAGAAGCTCCTGGGTTTTCTTGGCAGTGTCACCAGAAGTAGATTGCCAGGCCTTTCTTCCGAGGCAATGGAGGGTTAAGTGACTTGCCCAAGGCCACAAGGAGTGCTAGTAAATAGTAGAGGTGATAATGTATGTTGTGCTTTTTTTATGATTTTGCAGACCAATTGAATATATATGTTTAATAATAGGGCTGACAGTGATGAGCACTGCGGTGCCCCTTGGTGTATTTGGAAAGGTTTGGAGGTTCTGTTCTTTATCTTGACTTGTGACTGGCGGTCTGAGAGATATGAGGAGAACCAAGTGAGGGGGTGCCACTGATGCCTATTTCAGTCAGTCTGTTCAGTAGTGTGGAGTCTATTATTGAGTCAAAGGCAGATTATATGTCGATGAATATAAGTATGAAACTCTGTTTGGTGGTTTCAATTCCTTTGAGGAGTGTGCTCATTAGGGGAGGTCAGGAGGGTCTCTACTCCATGGTGTTAATGGAATCCGTGTTGTTGTGGGTCTAGGGGAGCATTTATGTCAGTGTGGTCCTGGATGCCCAGTCTTTCAATTTATCAAGGTCCTCTTGCAATTTTTCACGGTCCTCATGAGTTTTACATCTATACATTGATCAAGAAGCAACAGTTCGAACGGAACAAGGAGAAACAGAATGGCGTAAGACACGGCTGCATACTTTCACCCTACCTGTTTAATTTATATGCAGAACAAATCATCAGAGAAGCAGGATTGTATGAAGACAACAGAGGTGTGAAGATTGGTGGAAGACTCATCAGCAACCTTCGCTATGCTGATGATACCACATTACTGGCTGAAAGTGAAGATGATTTGAAACATTTGCTTCTCACGATCAAAGAACATAGTCTCAAAATGGGCCTGCACCTTAATGTAAATAAGACAAGGATAATGACAACTGGCAAAATCAACAAGTTCATCATTGAAGGAGAAGAAATTGAAATAGCAGACAACTTTAACCTACTTGGATCAACTTTCAATAAAGAAGCAACAAGCAGTCAAGAAATCCGACGACGCATTGCTCTTGGCAGAATGGCTATGAAAGACCTAGACGAGATTCTCAAGAGCAGAGATGTCTCTCTCCATACAAAGATTTGACTTGTTCAAGCTATGGTATTTTCAATAACATCATATGGATGTGAAAGCTGGACAGTGAAAAAGATAGACAGGAAGAAAATTGATGCCTTTGAATTACGGTGCTGGTGGCGAATACTGCGTATACCATGGACTGTCCGAAGAACAAACCAATCAGTACTAGAGAAGATCAAACCTAAGCTTTCTTTAGAAGCTCAGATGACAAGACTCCGACTTTCATACTTTGGACACATCATGCGAAGAGAGAGATCATTAGAGAAAGACATCATACTTGGCAAGATAGAAGGTCAATGCAAAAGAGGAAGGCCAGCAATGAGATGGATCGATACAATAACAGGAGCTACGGGTACCAGTCTGTCAACAATGCCTGACTGACTGAAGACCGAACACAATTTAGGACAACAATCCAGAGGGTCGCCATGAGTCGACACCGACTCGACGGCACTTGACAACAACAACAACATGGGTTTTAACAACTTTGAATAATTTTGTGTGAACTGTAGACTTCATTACCTCTCTTGTTATTCCCATTTCCAGGTCATATATGAACATGTTAAAAAACAGCGGACTTAGCACAGATCCCTGGGGTACTCCACTGTTTCTCCATTGGAAAATTGGCCATTTAGCCCTACCCTCTGCTTTCTATCTTTTAACCAGCTCCTGATACACAATAGTACACTGCCTCCTATCCCATGACTTTTTAATTTTGCCAAAAGTCTTTCATGAGGGACCTTGTCAAAGGCTTTCTGAAAGTCCCTTGGTGTATTTGGCCTTCCCCGGACGTCACATTAGCATTTCACCATCAGTGTTTCTTCAGGGGATCACTGTCTTCAATTTTTTACATAAAAACAAGCTGCAAACGTTTCTCAGGGAAGTTATCTTGAATTTATACGATGAATGTCGATTCCATTCTCCTCTCGCCCCTAAAATGTCCGGGGAAGGCATCGGGATTTGAAGGCGTAGAGAGCTTGAAAACTAAATTATTATAAGAAGCTAAGTTCCCTGTACAGTGGAATCTCGGATCGTGTGTGATAACATTTGAACTGTAATATAGATAATGTTATTTATAGTTAGTTTTAAAAAAAACGAGAACTGAGGAGATGGGGGAACAGTTCTATTCGCTTTCTTAGTCACTGGATATTTTTCGTGAGGTCATTGATGCTATTAGGCACTGATATTGGACGTATAGCAAGTCTGGAAGTGTGTGCCATATACGTCTGAGACCCTTAACGAATTATAAGTTCAACGTGTATGAAGTAAAGGCCAGAAAAGGCGGTGCAAAGTAGCTTTAAGTTCCACATTGAAGCTCTGAGTCCCATATTGATAATAGCCAGCGTTTTAGGAGGTTCTTCATTACTTGATAGTAAATGCTCAAAGGAAGACCATTATTTATTGGAGCTCATCGGGGCAAAGCTCAACACCCTCCAGGCCAAGGTCTTCCTGCTCAAAGACCGGTCAGGTTGTCTCAGATTTCTGGCTTGAGACGTACAACACTGTCTCTTGGTGCCTGCCTGGCATCTTCTGCGTCTCCTCGGGCACATGGCCTCCACAGTCCACATCACCCCAGACACTCACCTCCATATGAGGGTGGCGCAGTGGTGTCACTGGGACCAGTGTTCTCAATCCACAGGCCTCCTCCGGGTTGCGGTGACCTGCCATTTGACAGATTCCCTGGTCTGGTGGTAGTCGCCTCAACACCTAGAAGCGGGCATGCCCTTTCAGTCGCCCAGCCACTCGAGGGTCCGCACCACAGACGCTTCCCTGCTTGGCTGGGGAGCCCACAGCGGAACCCTCCGCACCCAGGACACCTGGTTACCAGATGAGAGCGCCAAACAGATCAACCTCCTGGAGCTCCGAGCAATACATCTCACTCTGAGGGTTTTCTTTCACTACCTGTGCCACCATCCAGTCCTAGTCCAGATGGACAACCAGGTGGCAGGGTTCTACGTGAACAGACAAGGGGGCAAGGGGTCCTGTGTCCTTTGCCAGAAAGGTGCTGGGTCTCTGTTCATACAAGATCCAACAGAGTATTCTCCTGAGGGCAGTGTACATGCCAGGCCAGGACATCCTGCTGGCCGGCAAACTCAGCAGGGTTCTCCAAACTCACGATTGGCAGCTGGACCACAGGATAGCCAGCCAACTTTTCCGGCTCTTGGGGGAACCCGTGATGGACTTGTTCGCCAGTCCGGACAACTTTCAGTTGCCCCGCTTCTCTTCCCGGCAGGCCCACCCCTCCAGGATGGCAGCTGATGTGTTTCTAGTCTTGTGGTTGGAAGGCCTCATGTACGCCTTCCCTCCGACGCCGCTGATCGCCAAGACCTTGTTCAGGACCCTCTGCGACAGGGCCTCGCTTATCCTCATAGCTCCCAGGTGGCCCAGGCAGCTGTGGTTCCTGCTGCTGCTGCAATTGGCAGTGGAGGCCCCCATCCTCTTGGGCACTGCCCCGGGACTCCTATATCAGGAGGGGGGCGCTCTCCTACATGCCAACCTGTGGTCCCTCTCGTTGACAGAGTGGCTGCTGAGAGGGTTACTCTTGCACCCCTCAACCTTCCGGTTGAGGTTGGCCTCTTGCAAGGCCTCTACTAGGAAGGCGTATGCCCTCAAATGGCACAGGTTCTCTGTTTGGTGCACCGATCATGGGGCTGATCCCTTCTCCTGCCCAGTGGCTTTGGTGTTGCAGTACCTTCTCCACCTCTCCCAATCAGGGCTCCAATCTAACTCTGTCCGAGTGCACATCTGTGCCCTAGTGGCGCGCCACCACCCGGTGGATGGTAAGCCCTTCTCGGTCCAATCTTTGGTGACCCACTTCCTTCGGGGCTTGCTCCTGTCAAAACCCCAGGTTCGCCCTCCGATGACCGAATGGGACCTTAACGTGGTGTTGGGGCAGCTCACTTGCCCGCCCTTCGATCCTCTAGCTACCTGCCACCTCCGCTACCTCTCTTGGAAGGTTAGTGAGCTCCAGGCCCTCGTGGCAGAGGCACCCTACACCAGGTTCTACAAAAACAGGGTCGTGCTCCGCACGAACCCCAAGTTCCTGCCGAAGGTAGTGTTGCCCTTCCACCTTAATCAGGAAGTGGTGCTTCCTATCTTCTTCCCAAGACCTCACTTCAGTCGGGCGGAGACAGTCCTTCACTCATTGGATTGTAAGAGGGCCTTATCCTTCTACATCCAACGCACCCAACGCTACTGCAAAGCTTCTCAGCTTTTCATCTCCTATGACCCCAGTAGGCTGGGGGAGGTGGTGACCAAGCGTATGTTGTCGACTTGGTGGTGGACTGTATCGCCTTTGCTTATGGGCAGGCAAAACTTCCACTGGAAGGCTGCGTCATGGCCCACCGTGTCTGGGCCATGGCGGCTTCGGTGGCAAACTTGCGCTCTGTCCCGATGGTGGACATCTGCTGGTCTGCCACCTGGTCTTCAGCCCATACTTTCGCAGCTCACTACTGCCTGGAGAGAGAATCCCGACGGGACAGTGCCTTCGGCCAGGCTGCGCTCTGTAACCTTTTTGGGGTTTAGGCAACTCCTATCCTCTGACCCTTCTGTATTCAGGCTACCGGAGTGCTGGTTCAGCGGACACAGGGGTCCTACTGTAGTCTGTGTGCACAGACTAAATTTGCTGCTGCTTGCGGCTCCCCTCGTGGAAGTACTGTTTTGCTATAGGTTTTCGGTAGCCTGTAGCTGGGGAGTCCCATATGTAAGGAATGACTTCCTGCTTGTTCCCTGAGAAAGTGTAGTTACTCACTTGTAACAGGTGTTCTCTGGGGACAGCAGGAATCAGTTCTCACAACCCTCCCTCCTCCCCTTGTAGTTGCTTCTTTACCATCTTTTATTTTTGCCATCTATTAGCTATGTGATTCTGACTGAGCAAGATGGTACCCTTGAGCGGGAAGGGGACCGTGCATGAGTGGTGGCATCTCCCAAAGGCTTTCTTTGAAAGCTGGGAGGGGGGATGTTTCCACGAGGGCTCCATTGGTGCTGACGTCACCCATATGTCAGGACTGATTCTTGCTGTCCCTGGAGAGCACCTGTTACAGGTGAGTAACCACGCTTTATTGGAACCTCTCTGCTGATGTACCCTAAGCTTCAATCTTTTCCTAGTATGGCAATGCTGTGTATGTCTTCTATTAAATCTCCATCCATCGCTTCTTCCTGTGAGGGGGATCTGTATATCACTCCAGTGCAAATGGATTTCCCTTTCCCTCTTTCTAGTTTAACGTACAGTACCTCTTTGCTGCCTTTGAAGCCCTGTAATTCTATAGCTTTAATATTATTTCTTTACCTATAGTGCCACTCCTCCTCCTCTGCTTCCTACCCTGTCCTTCCTGAATAAAGTATACCCAGGTATAATTACATCCTAGTCATGGATGTCCGTTAACCATGTCTCAGTAACCGCCACTTAATCCAAGTCAGCTCTTCCATTAAAGCCTCAACATCTGGAATCTTATTTCCCATGCTACGAGCATTTATAAACACTGCTTTCTATATCTTGCCTGTTTTACCCATTTCTACAGAAGTATTTAATGTTTCACTTATCTGGAAGATCACCCCGGAACTATTTTTAAAATTTGCTTTACATTGGCCATTCGCCAATCCTCAGATACTAGAGATGATTATAATCTCATATTTCAGAAGTTCTTTCAGCATGCAGGGATGTATACTATCTAGTCCAGATGATTTGCTGCTCTTTAGTTTATCAAATAACTGTATTACATCTTCCCGATTTATTGAAATTTGTTGCAATTCCACTGATTGATCACCTTTAAATATCATTTCCGGCCTGGGTAAGTTTCCTACATCATCTTTAGTAAAGACTGAATTAAAGAATTCATTCATTCTCTCTGCTATGGCCTTGTCTTTTCTTCGTGCCCCTTTTGCTTCTCTATTATTTAATGGTCCAACTGTCTCTCTGTCAGATGTTTTGCTACTAATGTACCTGAAAAAGCTTTTAGTATGCATGTTTGATTCCACGGCAAGATTCTTTTCAAATTCTTTCTTTGCCTTTCCTATCAATGCCTTGTATTTAGCTTGCTAGTACTTTTGTTGTTTTCTGTTTTCATCATTTGGCTCTTTTTTCCCATTTTCTGAAGGATTTTCTCTTAGCTATAACAGCCTCTTTGACTTAACCTTTAAGCCATGCGGGCTGTCATTTGACCATCATTCCACTTTTCTTAGAGCGTGGAATACATTTGGTCTGGGCTTCCAATACAGTTTTTTTAAAATAACACCCATGTCTGATGTAAACTCTTAACCTTTGCAGTTGTTAAGAACATAAGAACATAAGATATGCCATACTGGGTCAGACCAAGGTCCATCAAGCCCAGTATTCTGTTTCCAACAGTGGCCAATCTAGGTCATATGTACCTAGCAGTTTCCCCAAGAGACACAAGTTCCACAATGCTTGTACTGGGTCAAGCATTGATATCTTTGGTCACTTCTTAATAATGGTTGATGGACCTTTCCTCCAGGAACTTGTCCAAACCTTTTTTAAACCCAGCTACACTAACAGCCTTTACTACATCCTCCGGTAACAAATTCCAGAGTTTGATTACACGTTGAGTGAAAAAATATTTTCTTTTATTAGTCTTAAATAGTTTACCCTGTAGCTTCATTGCATGTCCCCTAGTCTTTCTATATTCTGATAAGGTAAACAATCGATCTACGTTTACCCGTTCCACTCCGTTCATTAATTTATAGACTTCTATCATATCTCCCCTCAGCCGTCTCTTTTCCAGGTTAAAGAGCCCTAACCTTTTTAGCCTTTCTTCATAGGAGTATCCTTCCATCCCCTTTACCATTTTGGTGGCTCTTCTCTGTACCTTTTCTAAAATTGCTATATCCTTTTTAAGATACGGCAACCAGAATTGCACACAATATTCAAGGTGCGGTCTCACCATGGAACGATATAGAGGCATTATAATATCTTTTGTTTTATTTTCCATTCCTTTCCTTATCATACCAAGCATTCTATTTGCTCTCTTGGCCGCCGCTGCACACTGGGCCGAGGGTTTTAACATGGTATCCACAATGACGCCTAAATCTTTTTCCTGGGTGTTGGTTCCTAATGTGGAACCTTGCATCGTGTAACCATAGTTTGGGTTGTTCTTCCCTAGGTGCATAACCTTGCACTTGTCCACATTAAATTTCATCTGCCATTTTGATGCCCAGTCTTCCAATTTATCAAGATCCTCTTGCAATTTTTCACAATCCTCTTGGGTTTTAACAACTTTAAATAGTTTTGTGTCATCTGCAAATTTGATAACCTCACTCGTTATTCCACTTTCCAGGTCATTTATGAATATGTCAAAAAGCAGTGGACCCAGCACAGATCCCTGGGGTACACCACTATTCACCTTTCTCCATTGGGAAAATTGGCCATTTAGCTCTACCCTCTGCTTTCTGTCTTTTAACCAGTTCCTGATCCACAATAGTACATTGCCTCCTATCCCATGACTCTTTAGTTTTGCCAAAAGTCTCTGATGAGGGACCTTGTCAAAGGCTTTCTGAAAGTCCAGATACACAATATCAACCGACTCACCTTTGTCCACCTGTTTATTCACTCCTTCAAAAAAACATAACAGATTAGTAAGACAAGATCTTCCTTGTCTAAAGCCATGTTGGCTGTCTCCCATTAGGTTGTGACTATCTACATGCTGAGTAATTTTATTCTTTATGATGGTTTCTACCATTTTTCCTGGTACTGACGTCAGGCTCACCGGTCTGTAGTTTCCTGGATCACCCTTGGAACCCTTTTTAAAAATTGGTGTTACATTGGCGATCCTCCAGTCTTCAGGTATTAGAGATGATTTTAATGATAGTTCACAGATTACTGATAGCAGTTCTGCAATCTCATATTTCAGTTCTTTCAACACCCTTGGATGTATACCATCCGGCCCAGGTGATTTGCTACTCTTCAGTTTATCTAATAGTTGTAAGACATCTTCCCGATGTATTGATATTTCCTCCAATTCTTCCGCACCTTTAAATACCACTTCAGTCATGGGTAACATCCCTACATCTTCCTCAGTAAAGACCGAAGCAAAGAATTCATTCAGTCTCTCCACTATCGCCTTGTCGCCTCTTAGTGCTCCTTTAACCCCTTTATCATCTAATGGACCAACTGACTCTCTCACAGGTTTTTTGCTACGAATGTACTTGAAAAGGTCTTTATTTCGCGTTTTTGCTTCCGCAGCAAGCTTCTTCTCAAATTCTCTCTTTGCCTGCCTTATCAATGCCTTGCATTTGACTTGCCAGTGCTTGTGCTGTTTCCAGGTTTCGTCGTTTGGCTCTTTTTTCCATTTCCTGAAAGATGCTTTTTTGGCAACAACAGCCTCTCTGACCTCACCTTTAAACCATGCTGGCAGTTTTTTGGACTTCCTTCCACTTTTCTTAAAGCATGAAATACAGCTGGTCTGGGCTTCCAAGACAGTATTTTTCAACAACACCCAATCTTGATGTACGTCTTTAACCTTCGCAACTGCTCCTTTTAGTTTTTTCTTAACTGTTTTCCTCATTTTATCATAATCTCCCTTTCGAAAGTTAAAAGGTAGTACTGTGGATTTCCTTACTATCCCTCCTCCACTAATTAAATCAAAGGCGATCATGCTATGATCACTATTGCCAAGTGGCCCCAACACCCTTATCTCTTGCATTAGATCTGGTGTTCCACTAAGGACTAGGTCTAATATGGCTTCCCCTCTGGTCGGTTCATGAACCAGCTGCTCCAAGAAGCAGTTATTTATTTCATCTAGGAACTTTATCTCCCTAGCATGTCCTGACCCAGTCGATACCGGGGTAATTGAAATCACCCATTATTATTACTGCGCTGTAACTTTTGTTAGCTTCATTGATTTCTTTGAGCATTTCATCATCCATTTGGTCATTCTGAGCAGGCGGTCGATAGTACACCCCCACTGCCATTGCCTTCCCCCTTTTACATGGAATTTCAATCCATATAGATTCTACAGCAGATTTTGTTTCCTGCAAAACTTTAATCCTTTCTGAGTCAATGCCCTCTCTAACATAGAGCGCAACCCCTCCACCAATTTGATCAGTTCTATCATTACGATATAGTTTGTACCCAGGTATCACAGTGTCCCACTGGTTGTCCTCCTTCCACCATGTCTCTGAGATTCCAATCATATCTAACCTTTCATTTAGTGCTATATATTCTAACTCTCCCATCTTATTCTTTAGACTTCTAGCATTTGCATACAAGCATTTTAGAGACTGTATTTTATTCATGTTAATTTGGCTATTGTTAGACATGGGTAAATTGGGATCTTTAAGCTCTGTCTGCTCCATACTTGAGGGCATTTGGGCTACTTTACTCTTTTGTTCCTTTTTGTTTTTTCTTAACCTTTTCCTCATTTTATCATAGCCGCCTTTTTTAAAATGAAATGCTCATGCAGTGAATTTCCTTCTTATCCTTGCTTCATTTATTAAATCAAATGTGATCATGTTTATTTATTTATTTATTTAACATCTCTTATATACCGCACTATTATCATCAGCGCGGTTTACATGGAACCAAACATATACATACAGAAAAACTGTAGTGCATTTTACAAGTAACAGGAATTTGAACTTGGTAATAAAGGGAAACTATGTACATTATGTAACTATATACAGTAGTCTATACACATTTAGTCACAGTTGAAGTTGTCTTGACCTGAGTATGGATGTAGTTATGGCCACTATTGCCAAGCATCCCCAACACTGTTATCTATCACACCAAATCCTGTATTCCACTAAGGACTAGGTCTAAACTAGCTTGCCCTCGAGTTGGTCCTGAACCAGCTGATCCAAGAAGCAGTCATTTATTTCATTTCAAAACTTTTATCTCCCTGCATGGCCTGATGTAACATTAACCCAGTCAATACTGGGGTAATTAAAATCTCTCATTATTACTGTGTTGTAAGCTTTGCAAGCTTCTCTAATTTCTTTTAGCATTGCATCATCTGTTTGTTCATTCTGGCCAGGTGGTACACCCCCACTGCTATTCCCTTCCCCTTTTTACATGGCATTTGTATCCATAGAGATTCTACAGTGTATTTTGTTTCCTGAAAGACCTTTATCCTGTTTGACTCAATGCCCTCTTTAACATATAGTGTCACCCTCCCACCTATGTGATCTACCATCATTGCAATATAGTTTGTAGCCTGATATCATAGAAACATGATGGAAGAAAAGGACCATATGGCTTATCTAGTCTGCCCTTCCATATCAACTAGTATAGTCTCTTTTTTTCCTTTAGAGATCTTCTGTGTTTCTCCCTTTCTTGAATTCAGATACTGTCCTCTTCTCTACTACCTCCACTGGAAGACTGTTCTATGCATCTACCACTCTTTCGTTAAAGAAGTATTCTTGGTGAACAAGCAGGAAATAAGTCCTCACATATGGGTGATGTCACAAACGGAGCCCCTCATGGGATGCTCCTCAGCTTCCAAAGGAAGACTTTGGGAGGTAGACTGCACATACCTTCCCGCCTGCCCCAGTGCCATCTTCTGCAGTCTTCTTTTTCCACAGAGCCCCTTGAAAGTGTTCCTGCAGTCTGGAAAACAGTTTTCTTTCTGGCCTTTGTAGGCTGGCTTTTTTTTCTCATTTTCATGCCACCTGTCTTCTGCTTAGTCAGTTTTTCCGACTTAGATTTTGGGGGGGGGGGGTTCTCGCCTTTTAGCATCTTTACCTCTTCCAGGTGATTTTTCCCGCCCATGGCAGCTGTCCGGTTTAACTTTGCTGAGGCAATATTTTTGTGCATGTTTAAGCAGCCAATGGCTTTAAAAAATGCAGCAAGTGTGGCAAGACCATTTCAGCCACTGTCTGCCACAATTGTTGCTTACAATGCCTGGGGCACGACCATCAGCCAGCGTCCTATGAGCTTTGCTTGCAGATAACGTGACGAGGACTGAAGGGTCTTAAAAAACAGAAGGAGTCCCTCTTCAGCTCATCGGATTCAGCATCCTCAGTCCCAAGTCTGTCGTCAATGCCTGCCAAGGTTATGGAAGCTTCCAAGGGGAAGGAGCTACTTGCCCAGTTGGAGCAGAGGGGCCCATGCCTGTCAACATTGAAGGGCAAGCACTGGGAGAAATCCAGGTGCAGTGACATTGCAGCCCTTCTCGACGCAATGCGGAAAGCGATGGATGTGAGCAACCAGTCAAGCTTGCCCGGCAGGGGTTATCAGTGTTGATGACAGTGTCCACAGCTGCGGAATCGACCCCCTCACAGGTGGTGGTGGTGGTTATGGAGGAATGCCTTCAAGCCCTCGAAGCTCACTTGGTGGCAGTAGTAGCCTTGTGAAATGCAGGCTTCGCAGCCCCAAGACTGTCTCCACCACACTCTGTCCAGCCCATTCTGGAGACCCATGCCCTACCCACCAAGGTGAGGACATCGAGTGGGAGATGGGAATCACCTCCGGGTTTCGGAGCCATCTCCCTCTCCGGTGTATCAGAATCCGAGACCCTGGGGCAGAGACATGGGCGACACGGGGGCCACCGGCACCCACCCTCTCCCAGGCCAGGGAACCAGCTGGGAATGCCTAGATTACCCTCAACGCCAGAGGGCTCAACTTTAACAGAGTCGTGGGAAAGAAGAGAAACGCTTTTCCTTCCCGCAGCTCTGCTGAGCCGGGGCACCGATTAGGAAGTGCAGGGCTCTTCCTGAGGGTCTTGGACTGGTAATGAGCTGAGCAAGGCTGGGCTGGCTGGGGTTAGCCCTGGAAATGGTCTGATTGGGGGGGAGTAGGACTGGTAATGGGCTGATCAGGGGGGTTAGGATAGGTAGTGGGTTGATAGAAGGGCTAGCACTGGCAGTGGGCTGATGGGGGGGGCTAGAACTGGAAATGGGCACTTAAGGGAGGCTAGAACTGGAAATTTATTTATTTTATTTATTTATTTACAGTCTCTTCTATACCGCACTATTCAGCACCAGCGCGGTTTACAATGAACAATAAAATTACACATTTCCAATGGTACTTTGTGTTTACAGTTGAACAGATGATACAAACTTGGATAACGGGTAACTATTTACAATTTATAACATACTCGTGATCTCTTTATTAGTTTCAGTCCTGGGGGTTGTGGGTGGCTTGTGAGGTTGGTGCTGTGTCTGCATTGGTTACTGGGTAATACAGGAGGAAGAGGTGGTGTTTCAAGGCCTTTCTGAAATGCAATATGTCTGGGATTGCTCTGATACCATGAGGGAGGCTGTTCCAGCACCTTGGTGCGCAGAATTTAAAGGCTCTGCCTGCTGTCGCCTTTGTGCATTGTGTTATTGATTTTGGGACTATCAGTGTGTTGAGTGCTACTGATCGTCTGTCTCTATTGTGGGGAGTCGTCTGTATTAGATCTGTTAGTGACGCAGATGTGAGCCCTTTGATGGCCTTGAATGTAAGTAGCAAGGTCTTGTATGTGAGTCTACATTGTATCGGGAGCCAGTGGAGTTGTTTTAGGATGGGTGAGACATGGTCTTTCCTGGAAGCACCGTGTAGGACTCTTGCTGCGGCGTTCATTGCCAGTTGCAGTGGGTTCAAGGTGGCTTGAGGGAGCCCTTGCAGGATTGAGTTAGCATAATCAAAATGTGGTATGATTAGGGCCTGATAGATGGTCCTGAAATCGTCCGGCTCGAGCAGGGATTGTAAGTGTCGAAGGGATCGGATCTTATGGTATACCGCTCTTACAATGTTTCCTATGTGCTCCTTCATATCCAGGTGCTGGTCTAAGGTAACGCCAAGGTATCTGATAGTGGGCTTGGTCTGGAGGTCTGCTTCCTTTACTTTTAAGATGGACAGGGCGGTGAAGTTTCGGTTCCTTGTAATAAACAACACCTCCGTTTTCTTGTGTTGGATCCTGAGGTTCTAGGATTGCATCCAGTTGGATACTTCATTTATGCAGTTTGTTAATGGTGTGAGGTCGGGGTTATTAGGCTTATTAATGGGCTTATTAGGGGGGCTAGGACTGGTAATGGTCTGATCAGGTGGGGTTAGGACTGGTAGTGGGCTGATGGAAGGGCTAGCACTGGCAATAGGCTGATGGGGGGGCTAGAACTGGAAATGGTCTGATTAGGAAGGCTAGGACTGGAAATGGGCTGATCAGGAGGGGCTAGCACTGGTAATGGGGTGATCGTGGGGGATGTAGGACTGGTAGTGGGCTGATAGAAGGTCTAGCACTGGAAATGGGCTGATGGAGGGGGCTAGAACTGGAAATGGGCACGTAAGTGAAGCTAGGACTGGAAATGGGCTGACCAGGGAGATTAGGACTGGAAATGGACCGATTAGGTGGGATAAAAACTGGAAATGGGCTGATCGGGGGAGTTAGGACTGGAAATTGGCAGACTTGAGGGGGTTAGGACTGGAAATGGGCTTTTTGGGGGGTTAGGACTGATAATGGGCTGATGGGCTAGCACTGGAAATGGGCTGATTGGGGAGCTAGCACTGGAAATGAGCTAGGGCTGATAAGGGGGAGCTAGGACTGGAAATAGGCTGGGACTGGAAATGGGCTGATGGGGGAGGAGAGAGCTGCTGACCCTGGAAGAAGACTGGGGGCTAGAACTGGAAGTGGGCTGATGGGGGGGGGGAGGGGAGGAGAGAGCTGCTGGTGCTGAAAGAAAACTGGGGGTTAGGGCTACAAATGGGCTGATGCAGGGGAATGGGAGAATGGGACTGGAAGGGAACGGATACTGAGGTGGTCTGCTTGGGGAAGGAGGGGCGGGAAAGGAACTGACATGGGGGAGGTGGGGGCAGGAAGGAAGCTGACCCAGGGGGAGGTGGGGTAGGAAGTGAACTGACATGGGGGGAAGGAGGGGCTGGAAGAGAACTTATATGGGGGGAAGGAAGGGGCTGGAAGGGAGCTGACACCTGGGGATGGTACTGAAGGGGGACTGGAAGGGAGCTGATACTTGGGAATGAGACTGGTAGGTGGCTGGGTACTGGGAAGTAGGCTGAAAGGGAGCTGACATGTAGGGATGGCACTGGAAGGGGGATGGACAGAGGGTAGGGTGATTGGAAGGGAGCTGACAGGGGGGTTGCACTGGAAGTAGAAGTGAGCTGAAACCTGCGATGGTATTTGGACTAGAAGGGGCTGGACAGTGGGGAAGGAGGGGGACTGGAAGGGAATGGACACGAATGACAGTCCTGGGAATGCAAGGTGGTTGGCATTGGAAGGTACGGGGAGGGGAGGACTGGAAAGGGGGCTGATACTGGGGAGGGTTACCAGGACTGGAAATAGGCTGATGGAAGGAAGTGAAGAAAACAAAAGAAGAGATAAGAAATGGCAGATGGACCATAGACCACAGAAAGAGAGCTAAGAGAAGACAGGAAAGCAGAAGCCTCAGATCGGGACCAGCAAGACCAGAGAATAAAATGGTCAGACGACAAAGGTAGAAAAAATAATTTTATTTCATTTTAGTGATTGAACTTTGTGCTATCTTTATATTTTACACAGTATGGGGGAACTGCATATCTTATTTATCTGATGTTGCACTGCATGCAGACTCTGGCTTCTTGGGGTTTTAGTTTAAATTTTGTCTGCATATTTTTATTTTTACTTTTACTTTAGATTGTAGTTACTTATTCTCCAGGACCAAGCAGGAAGTCAGTCCTCACATATGGATGACGTCGGCGCCGACGGAACCCTCGTGCGGAGCATTTCCCCAGCTTTCAAAGAAAGCCTTTGGGAATTGCAGCGCGCATGCGCAGTCCTCTTCCCGCCCAAGGGTGCCATCTTGCTCAGTATTCTTTTTTCCACGGAGCCCGACGGACGTAGTTCGTTTTTCCCCGAGGAAAAAGTTGATTTTCCCTATTTTTCTCTTTTTTCTCTGGTTCGACGCCGGATCCTTTTCCCGCTCGGACCGATACGCCAGTATCGAGTCCTTTTCTCTCTTTTTCGGTTTTTGTCCTTTGTGACTGGCGTTCGCGCCTTTTTTCTTTTTTCCCTGGCAGCCCGGTCTTTTGACCTAGCAGGGGCCCTTCTTCCCCCGATGGCTACCAGCGGGTTTAAGAAATGTGATCGGTGTAAGAAACTTATGTCTCTTACCGACACACATAACTGCTGCCTCCGTTGCCTCGGACCCGATCATGACCCGATGATCTGTGGTCCGTGTGGCAAAATGTCCTCGAAGGCGTTGAGGAGTCGGCAGCACCAGAAGGATAGAATTTTTTCTGACTCTGCGTCCGGCCGGGCCCGGACCTCGTCAGAGCCCTCGACGTCTCGGGACTCCGGCCCCGAGCAGCGTCGGGGTTCCTCTGAGCGGGGGTCTCCTTCGCGGGAACATCGCAGGAAGAAGAAACCCGCGAGGGTAGCGTCGGTGGACGCTCCTGGTTCCTCGAGGGCCAGGTCACATAGCCCCGATAGCCGTCCCGGGTCTTCGGAGACGGAGAGGCCTGCCAAGCATTCTCGTGTTGAGATGGAGTCTCCTGGACACGTAAGTGCTGTTGTCCTCGTGGACTCTCCTCCGAGGGAGCCGACGTCGGGCCCGACGCCTTCGGGGCCCGAGTCGGGGGCTGCTGGGTCTCCTGAGCTCGGACTCAGGTTGACGGCCTTGGAGAGCAGCTTCGCTGCCTTCATGGAACAGCAGCGGGCATTGATCGCCGGTCTCACCGGTGCATCTGCCCCGACCACCGGGACCTCGACGTCCAAGTCGACCCCGGAGGCCGAGCCGATCCTCGAGTCCATGCGGGCTCGAGTCGATCCTCGGCCACGGTCTCCCTTGACCTCCCGTTCGGGGCCGAGGTCGTCGACGCCGATACCCTCGGCGTCGGGGCGGAGGGCATCGGTGCCCGCCCGACCGGAGCCGCTCGATTCCTCCTCCGAGGAGTCAGGCTGGGAGACGGAGGACGAAGAGTCACCCGACACTCATCGGACTCGGTGTGTCCCATCGGACTCACCCGAGTCCGAACCTCGGAGACGATCCCCACCGGAGGATACCCGGTTCTCGGACTTCGTGCGGGATATGGCCAAGGCCTTGGCCTTCCACATGGATCCTGAGGAGGAGCCTCGAGCTGAAGAGCTCGAGGCCCTCCAGTATGACTATCCCCCAAAGGAGGCCTTTACTGTTCCGGTTCCTCCGATGCTGGAGCGGCTGCTCTTCCACATGTGGGAGACCCCGGCCTCGACGCCGGTGTTAAGCAAGCGGGTCGATTCCATCTATCGAGTCCGCAAGAGCCCCGGGTTCCAAAAGGCACAATTACCGCACCACTCCATGGTTGTGGAATCGGCCATGCATCGACTGAAAAGTCAGAAGATGCACTCCTTGGTGCCTCCCGGCCGGGAGGCCTGGAACCTGGATGCCCTCGGTAAGAAGTGCTTCCAGGGCACTATGCTTGCTTGCCGTGTCCAGACTTACCAGCTCTACATGGGCATGTACCTCTGAGACCTGACAAAGGAGATTGCCGGGTTCTCTGCTGGTCTCTCCGAGGAACCTTTGCAAAGGTTCCAGGCCTTGTCCACCGGTATTCGAGAGTGCTCGAAGTTTATCTCTCGAGCAGCCTACGATGGCTTCGAGGCTTCGGCCCGAGTAGCCGGGGCCGGCATCGGTGCCCGTCGACAGGCTTGGCTACAGTCATCTGACCTCGAGCCATGGGTCCAGGACAAGTTGGTCGATGTCCCCTGCCAAGGTGAAAACCTCTTTGGCAAGCCCATGGCTGAAAAGGCTGCAGAACTCGAGACCGAGAATCTGACCAGGACTAGGCTGTCCAGAAAAACCTCTGCCCCTTCTCAGAAGAAGAAGGGCTCGGGAAAAAAGGTTTTTTACCTGAGGAAGTCGTTTGCCTATAAACAATACCCTCATTATCAGGCCTCTGCAGCAGGCCAAGGGGCAGGGTCAAGGGGCCCGTAGGCAGAAGGCCCCCAAGCCACCAACGCCGGCCCCTGCTCCGCAGGGTGGGGTTTTTTGACTCAAACAGCATAGCCTCCTCTCCTCAGCTGGCTTCTCTCAGCACAGGAGGCCGCCTGGCCCACTTTGCCCACAGGTGGTCAGCCGTCACATCAGATACCTGGGTTCTTCATATAGTCCAAAAGGGCTATCTTCTCCATTTTCACCAGGTACCTCCCTCCTGTTTTCCAGGGGAGCCTCCAAGACCCCCTCTGCACAGGGACCTACTCCTTCAGGAGTTAGCAAGTCTCCTAATGGATCAGGCTGTGGAACCGGTGCCCCACCACCTGAGAGGTCACGGCTTTTATTCAAGGTACTTTCTTGTACCAAAAAGAACAGGAGGCCTCAGACCCATCCTGTGAAACCTCAACAAGTTCCTGGAGAGGGAAAAGTTCAAGATACTTACCCTTGGAATTCTGCTGCCCTACCTCCAGCAGGGAGACTGGCTATGCTCCTTAGATCTAAAGGATGCGTATACTCACATCCTTATCCATCCAGACCACAGACAATATCTTAGGTTTGTTGTGGGAGGAAACCACTATCAGTACAGAGTACTACCCTTTGGCCTGTCCTCCGCTCCCAGAGTGTTCACCAAGTGCCTGGCAGTGGTGGCGGCCTACCTGAGACTTCAGGGTCTTTTTGTGTTTCCGTACCTGGACGACTGGCTCATCAGGGGCCAATCTTCCCAAGAGGCCAACCAGGCCACCCTTCGCACTGTGGCTCTGCTTCAGCACTTGGGGTTTGTCATAAACTTCGCAAAGTCCACTTTGCTCCCGTCCCAGAACTTGGAGTTCATAGGGGCCAGACTAGACACTCTTCAAGCAAAGGCTTTTCTGCCTCTGGACAGGGCCCACAGGCTGATGGATCTGGCCAGCCAGTTTCGCAGCAATTCCCTGGTCTCTGCCAGACAATTCCTGAGACTACTCGGCCATATGGCTTCCACGGTTCATGTCACCCCCAATGCCCGCCTGCACATGCGCCCTGCTCAGTGGAGCCTTCGCACTCAGTGGCATCAAGCCACAGGGGGCCTAGCGGACTCAGTAAAGATATCCGACCTCCTGGTCTCCTCTCTGCAATGGTGGCTTCATCTTCCGAATCTGCTACTCGGAGTGGTTTTTCAATCCCTTCCGCTTACTCAGGTGCTGACAACAGATGCCTCTCTTCTCGGTTGGGGAGCACATTGCCAAGGGACATGTACTCAGGGTCTCTGGACCCCTTGGGAGGCTACTCAACAGATAAACTTCCTGGAGCTACGGGCGATACGCCTCGCTCTGAGAGCCTTCTCCCACCTCACCTCTCACCAGTCTGTACTGGTCCAGACAGACAATCAAGTTGCCATGTTCTATGTGAACAAACAAGGAGGCACAGGCTCCTTCCTTCTTTGTCAGGAGGCACAACGGCTGTGCTCTTGGGCTGTCAATCACGGAATCCTTCTCAAGGCTGTCTACCTCCCAGGTCAGGAAAATTGCCTGGCAGACAGACTGAGCCGGATCCTGCAACCACACGAATGGAGATTGAACCCATTGGTGGTTCGGCAGGTCTTTCTCAAGTGGGGTCTCCCCACCGTGGATCTCTTCGCCAGTCCTCTGAACCGGCAACTCCCGAGATTTTGCTCCAGACAACCGCATCCTCTCAGAGTAGCAGCGGATGCGTTTCTCATCTCGTGGTCCACAGGCCTACTGTATGCGTTTCCTCCCACACCACTAGTGTCCAGAACGCTGTTCAAAATCCTCAGGGACGGGGCTTCATTGATTCTCATAGCCCCCAGGTGGCCGAGGCAACCGTGGTTCCCGCTTCTGCTACAGCTGGCGGTGGACACACCTATTCCTCTGGGGTTTCAACACGATCTCCTGTCTCAGGATCAGGGGACTCTCTTGTACCCCAACCTCCAGTCCCTTCATCTGATGGCCTGGCTGCTGAAAGGGTAGTCCTAGCTCCCCTACTACTGCCTCGAGAGGTGGAAGATGTAGTCTTGGCCTCTCGGCGTCAGTCCACCAGAAAATCCTATGCTCTTAAGTGGCATAGATTCTCCGCATGGTGTGCTCAGCACAGTGAGAATCCCTTCTCGTGCTTGGTAGCGGTAGTATTGCAATATTTGCTCTACCTCTCCAATCTGGGCCTTAAGTCTAACTCTGTCCGAGTTCACCTTAGTGCTCTCTCAGCACACCACTCGCCGGTGGACGGCAGGCCTCTTTCCAACTGGTGGCTCGTTTCCTCCGAGGCCTTCTTCTGCTTAAGCCTCCTTTGCGTCCACCGGCCCCTGAGTGGGATCTGAATGTGGTCTTACAGCGGATTACTTGTCCGCCTTTTGAACCTATGGCTACCTGCCCTCTCCGTTTTCTCTCCTGGCAAACTTTATTTCTGGTAGCTCTCACCTCTGCTAGGCGAGTGAGTGAACTGCAGGCACTAGTGTCTGATCCTCCTTACACTAGGTTCTACAGGAATAGGGTAGTCCTGCGAACTCACCCTAAGTTTCTTCCTAAAGTTGCCTCGCCTTTTCACCTCAATCAGGAGGTGATTCTTCCGACCTTCTTTCCCAGGCCGCATGCCAACCGGGCTGAGATGATCTCCAGGAACAAGCAGGAATAAGTCATCACATATGGGTACGTCGGTACTGACGGAGCCCGCGCGGGAAAGCTCCCCAGCTTTTCAGATTAAAAGCTTTTGGGGCCTCCCACTGCACATGCGCGCTGCCTTCCCGCCTTCCTGACCAGCTCTCGTCAGTTTCTTTTTTTCCGCGGAGCCAGCAGGTCGTGTTCCTGTCACCGCTGAAGAAATTGTTAATTTTATTGTTTCCTTTAGACCGCGTACCTGCCTTCCCCATTCTGAAACCGGTACTGCCGGTCTCTCTTTCTTTCTTTTAAAAAAAAAAAAAATATATATATTTTTCTTTTCTTCAGCACAGCTTGGTACTTTGTTAGGCCTTCAGGCCTACACAAATTCTCCTCATGGAGAAGCCAGTTCCTGGTTTTAAAAAGTGTACCAAGTGCAGTGCTGTCATTCCTCTTACAGACACCCATGAATGGTGTCTTAAATGTTTAGGACCTGACCATTCCATATCGGACTGCCCATCCTGCTCCCAGATGTCGAAACGTGGATTGCAGAACCGGGCCAACAAGTTCCATGTGCTGTTTCCTTCAGAAGCATCAGTCATCCAGGTCTTCCTCTCCGGATGGATCTCAGGTAACCAAAACTCCAGTGGGCAAATCCTCTAAAAGCAAATCTCTTTCTAAAGATCGAGAGGCTCTCAATTCTGAGTTCGAGGATTCTGCCCAGGCCAAAAACCCCGGCGGGAGGCTCCGGCCTCCAAAGCAATCATGGGGTCACAGGTTGACATCGATGGCGCGGCCTCGACAGATCACCTGTTGTACTGCTCTGGGGTACCGGCCCATACCGGTACCGACATCCAGGCAGCAGTGGCGTCTATGGGCAATACTGTCCAAGTCATGCAGCAGGCCATTCTGGCTTTTATTAATGCTGCTACGCCCTCGGTACCGCAGCCAGCGGTACCGGGTCCGGTTCCGGTAATGGCTTCCATACCGGAACCGAGGCCATCGTCTTCCAAACGCAGATCGGTTCCGCATGCCGGATCCGGGCTTTTGCCCGGTACCGATCCCATACCCGGTACGCCCGATGTCGATACCGAACGGTATGCGTATCGTGCGTTGGAAGCACATAGAGGATACTCTGCTTCTTCAGAGGATTTTAACTCCTCTGATGATTCTGATGAGTTCTCCCTTGATCTTCCTGAGGAGCCTTCTTCTCCTAACAGGAGAATGTCTCCACCAGAGGATTTGTCCTTTCAGGACTTCATCATAGAAATGGCTAAAGGTCTTTCTATTGCTTCATCCTCTGAAAAGGAACCCAGATCAAAGAAACTGGATATTTTAGGATACTCTAAGTCTCCTAAAGAGGCAGTCACCCTGCCTATCCATGAAATCCTTCAAGAACACTTGATGGACTTACGGGAGGCTCCTCTAACATTGTCTCCTTCTTCTCGCAGGTTGGACACCATGTACCGTGTCCCCCCTTCTCCTGGTTTCCAAAAACCCAGTTGCCTCACCATTCTATTGTGGTGAAGTCTGCAATGAAGAAGATAAAGAGTACCAAAAGGCACTCTTCTACTCCTCCAGGGCGAGAATGTAAGACTCTAGACTCTTTTGGCAGGAAAATTTTCCAGGCTACTATGCTTATAGCCAGGATTAATTCCTATAGTCTTTACATGGGCATGTTTCTCAGTGAAATCGCTCTAAAAGTTCGGCATTTTGCCCCCTTTCTCCCTGAGGATAAGAGGGAGCAGTTCATTTCCTTAGTGAAACACCTTTTGGATATTTCAAAGTTCTCCAACAGGGCAGCTTTTGATTCCTTTGAGGGTGCTGGTAGGGCTTCGGGCATTGCTATAGCAGCCCGACGTCTTGCTTGGCTCCAGGCTTCTGATCTAGAACCTTGGGTCCTAGATGGCTTACGAAATCTGCCCTGTACAGGTGAGAACTTATTTGGTGAGGAGTGGCAAATTAAGGCCACTCAAATGGATGCAGAAAATGCCACCTTAGATAGACTTTCTAAGTCTACCTCCACTCCTGCCAAGAAGAAGTCTTTTAAGAGGCCTTATTACAAGAAGTCCAGATTTTCCACAAATACTGGCCAACAATCCTCTCAGCCTCGTTTTGCTGCTAAACGTCAGCAACCTAAACAGGCAAGGTCAAAGCCTGCGGCGTCTGCTACGCCTCAGCAGGCTCCACCCCCTCAGGGGTTTTGACTTGCCCCTAGAGAACTTAACTTTCTCCAGGACCAAGCAGGAAGTCAGTCCTCACTTATGGGTGACGTCGGCGCCGACGGAGCCCTCGCGGAGCAATTTTCCCCAGCTTTCAAAGAAAGCCTTTGGGAATTGCAGCGCGCATGCGCGGTCGTCTTCCCGCCCGAAGGTGCCATCTTAGCCAGTCTTCTTTTTTCCGCGGAGCCTTACAGACGTCCCCGTCTTGTCCCCGCGAAAAAGTTGATTTTCTTCTTTATTTTATCCTTTTTCTTTCGGTTCGACGCCGATCGTTTTCCCGCCCGGACTCGCGACGCCGGTCTCGAGTCCTCTTACGTTTTTTCGGTTTTTCTGACTTAGTCAGCTTTCGTTTTCGTTTTCCCTGGCAGCCCGGTCCTTTGACCTCGCAGGGGCCCTTTTTCCCCCGATGGCTGCCAGTGGGTTTAAGCGGTGTGGTCGGTGTGACCGAAATATGTCACTAACCGACACACACGACTTTTGCCTCCGCTGCCTGGGCCCGGATCATGAGGAACTGATCTGTGGGCCCTGCAGCAAACTGTCCTCAAAGGCGTTGAGAAGTCGGCGGCATCAGCGTGAGAGAATCTTCGCTGACCCCAGCCGTACCCGGACCTCGTCGGAGGCCTCCGTGTCGAAAGGCTCCAGCTCGGACCGTCGCCGGAGCTCCTCCGACCGGGGTTCTCCCTCCGGGGACCATCGTCGGAAGGAAAAACCCGCGAGGGCGGCGTCGGTGGACGCTCCTGGCTCCGCGAGGGCCAGGTCGCATAGCCCCGACAGCCGCCCCGGGTCCTTGGAGAAGGAACACCTCCCGAAGCGACCTCGCCTGGAGTCGGAGATGCCTGCCCGGGTAAGTCCTGTGGTCCTTCTGGACTCGCCTCTGCGACAGCCGACGTCGGGCCCGACGCCGTCGGGGCCCGAGTCGGGGGCTGCTGGGTCACCTGAGCTCGGACTCAGGTTGACGGCCTTGGAGAGCAGACTGTCTGCCTTCATGGACCAGCAGAGGGCACTGCTCGCTGGCTTCGCTGGCGTCGCTGCCCCGACCGCCGGGACGTCGACGTCCAAGTCGACCCCGGAGACCGAGCCGATCCTCGAGTCGATGAGAACTCGAGTCGATCCTCGGTCGAGGTCGCCCTCGGCCTCCCGTTCGGGACCGAGGTCGCCGACGCCGACTCCCTCGGCGTCGGGGCGGCTGGCGCCGCACCCTGCCCGGGCCGACCCCACCGAGTCCTCGTCGGAGTCGGTCTGGGAGTCTGAGGAGGAAGAGTCACCTGATTCTTTCCGGACTCGGTGTGTCCCCTCGGACTCACCGGAGTCCGAGCCTCGGAAGCAGTCCCCCCCGGAGGATGCCCGGTTCTCGGACTTCGTTAGGGATATGGCCAAGGCTTTGGCCTTCCCTGCGGATCCCGAGGAGGAGCCTCGAGCCGAAGAGCTCGACGCCCTCCAGTATGACTCTCCCGCGAGGGAACACTTTACTGTGCCGGTTCCTCCTATGCTGGAACGACTACTCTTCCGCATGTGGGAGAGTCCGGCCTCCTCGCCGGTCCTGAGCAAGCGGGTCGATTCTATCTATCGGGTCCGCAAGAGCCCTGGCTTTCAAAAGGCGCAGCTGCCTCACCATTCCATGGTAGTGGAATCGGCCATGCATCGTCTTAAGAGCCAGAAGATGCACTCCTCGGTGCCTCCTGGAAGGGAGGCCCGTAACCTGGATGGCCTTGGCAAGAAGTGCTTCCAGGGCTCTATGCTCGCATGTCGTGTCCAGACTTACCAGCTATACATGGGCATGTATCTCCGGGATCTGGCTAAAGAGCTAGCCGGATTCTCCGCTGGTCTCTCCGAGGAGCCCTTGCGGAGGTTCCTAGCCTTGTCCACGGGCATTCGGGAATGCTCAAAGTTCATGTCCCGAGCAGCCTATGATGGCTTTGAAGCCTCGGCTCGAGTGGCCGCAGCCGGCATCGGTGCCCGCCGACAGGCTTGGCTTCAGTCGTCAGACCTTGAGCCCTGGGTACAGGACAAGTTGGTCGATGTCCCCTGTCGAGGCGAAAACCTCTTTGGCAAGCCCATGGCGGAAAAGGCTGCACAAATTGAGACTGAGACTCTCACCAGGACCAGGCTTTCTAGGAAGACCTCCGCCCCTTCCCAGAAAAAGAAGGGCTCGGGGAAAAAGTCCTTTTACCCGAGGAAGGCGGCTGCCTACAAACAATACCCCCATTATCAGGCCCCTGCAGCTCCCCAACAGGGCCAGCAGGCCAAGGGACGGGGTAACGGGTCCCGTAGGCAGCAAGCCCCCAAGCCTGCACCACCAGCCCCTGCTCAGCAGGGTGGGGGTTTTTGACTCGCTCAGCATAGCCTCTCCCCCCCCCGCTGGTCACCCCCAGCACCGGAGGCCGGCTGGTTCACTTCGCCCACAGGTGGTCCAGCATCACCGCAGATGCCTGGGTGCTTCAGGTCGTGCGAGAAGGCTACCTTCTCCACTTCCATCAGGTCCCTCCCTCCTATTTTCCGGGAGAGCCTCCGCGCCCCCCTCTGCACAGGGAGTTGCTCCTTCAGGAGTTAGCAGGTCTTCTGCAGGATCAGGCGGTGGAACCGGTGCCACACCACCTGAGAGGTCAAGGCTTCTATTCAAGGTATTTTCTGATACCAAAGAGAACAGGGGGCCTCAGACCCATCCTGGACTTGCGCAACCTCAACAAGTTCCTTTTGCGGGAGACGTTCAAAATGCTTACCCTTGGAATCCTTCTGCCCTACCTCCAGCAGGGAGATTGGCTATGCTCCTTGGATCTAAAGGATGCCTACACGCACATCCTCATCCACCCAAGCCACCGCCAATACCTAAGGTTTGTGGTGGCGGGAAATCATTACCAGTACAGAGTACTGCCCTTTGGCCTGTCCTCCGCACCGCGAGTCTTCACAAAATGTCTCGCGGTCGTGGCGGCCCATCTCCGGCTTCACGGCCTCTATGTCTTTCCGTACCTCGACGACTGGCTCATCAGAGCAGCGTCCGCTCAGGGGGTCACCAACGCCACGTGCCGCACGGTGGCTCTGCTGCAGCACTTGGGCTTTGTTATAAACTTCGCAAAGTCCACTTTGCTCCCCTCACAGGATCTCGAGTTCATCGGCGCAAGGCTGCACACTCCTCAGGCGCGAGCGTATCTACCGCTCGACAGGGCTCAGCGGCTCATGGACCTAGCCGACCGCTTTCGCAGCCAGCCCCTGGTCTCCGCCAGGCGCTTCCTGAGACTGCTCGGCCATATGGCTTCCACTGTCCATGTGACCCCCAATGCCCGCCTGAATATGCGGTCTGCTCAATGGTGTCTCCGCCGGCAGTGGCGACAGGCCACGGGCGGCCTCGCAGACCTAGTGCGCGTTTCCGAGCCGCTGATCTCGTCTCTCCGGTGGTGGCTCCGGCTGCCGAACCTGACATTCGGTATGCCCTTCCAGTCACCTCAGCCGACCCGGGTGCTGACCACCGATGCATCCCTCCTGGGCTGGGGAGCGCATTGCCAAGAGGCGCGTACTCAGGGCCTATGGACCACGTGGGAGTCTGCTCAGCAGATCAACTTCCTGGAGCTCCGGGCGATCCGCCTAGCTCTCAAGGCCTTCTCCCACCTGACTTCCCAACAGTCCGTCCTTGTCCAGACGGACAATCAAGTTGCCATGTTCTACGTGAACAAACAGGGGGGCACGGGCTCCTTTCTCCTCTGCCGGGAGGCTCAGAAGCTCTGCTCTTGGGCCGTCAGTCACGGCATTCTCCTCAAGGCAGTTTACCTCCCGGGCCAAGACAATTGCCTTGCGGACAAACTCAGCAGGGTCCTCCAGCCGCACGAGTGGCGTCTGGATCCCTTGGTAGTTCAGAAGCTCTTCCTCAAGTGGGGCCTCCCCACGATGGATCTCTTTGCCAGTCCTCGCAACCGGCAGCTTCCTCGCTTCTGCTCTCGTCTGCCACACCCCCTTCGGGTTGCGGCGGACGCCTTTCTGATCTCTTGGTCGGGGAGCCTTCTGTATGCGTTCCCTCCCATCCCGCTAGTCTCTCGGACTCTTTTCAAGGTTCTCCGAGACAAAGCCTTCATGATCCTGGTGGCCCCTCGCTGGCCCAGGCAGCCGTGGTTTCCGCTCCTGCTGCAACTGGCGGTGGAGGATCCAATCCCTCTGGGGGTACAACCGGATCTCCTCACTCAGGATCAGGGGTCCCTCCTGCACCCCACCCTCAGGTCTCTCAACCTCATGGCCTGGCTGCTGAGAGGGTAGTCCTTGCTCCCCTTCTCCTGCCGGCGGAGGTGGAGGAGGTCGTCTTGGCTTCGCGACGGCCTTCTACCCGCAAATCCTACGCCCTTAAATGGCGTCGCTTTGCAGTCTGGTGTACCCAACAGTCTCAGGATCCCTTCTCCTGCCCGGTGTCGGTGATCTTGCAGTACTTGCTGCACCTCTCTAATCTGGGACTTAAGTCCAACTCCGTCAAAGTTCACCTCAGTGCTCTTTCAGCACATCATGTGCCGGTGGACGGCAGACCTCTCTCCAATGACCCTCTCGTAGCGAGGTTTCTCCGAGGTCTCCTTCTACTTAAACCACCTCTGCGCCCGCCAGCGCCTGACTGGGACCTGAATGTGGTGTTGCAGCGGATCACCTGTCCGCCTTTTGAACCTATGGCTACCTGTTCTCTCCGTTTTCTGTCTTGGAAAACGCTGTTCTTGATAGCCCTCACTTCCGCTAGGCGTGTAAGTGAATTGCAGGCCCTCGTGTCTGATCCCCCTTACACTCGGTTCTACAAAAATAGGGTAGTCCTACGGACTCACCCTAAATTTCTTCCAAAAGTGGTCTCCCCTTTTCACATCAATCAGGAGGTGGTGCTTCCAACCTTCTTTCCCAGACCACACTCCAGCCGAGCTGAAACGGTCCTCCATACCCTGGACTGTAGAAGGGCTCTGAACTTCTACCTTGACCGTACGCGGGAGCACCGTAAAGCTGCTCAGCTTTTTGTGTCTTTTGACCCCAATAAATTGGGGCTCCCGGTCTCCAAGCGTACTCTGTCCATCTGGGTTGTGGACTGTATCTCTTGGGCTTATGGGGCAGCCGGACTCTCCTTAGAAAGTCGAGTCACGGCTCATTGCGTTCGGGCAAAGGCTACGTCAGTGGCTTACCTCCGCTCTGTTCCGCTGGCAGACATCTGCCGGGCCGCTACTTGGTCTTCGAGCCAGACTTTTGCGGTCCATTACTGTCTCGAGAGGGAGTCCCGCAGGGACAGTGCTTTCGGACAGGCAGTCCTCCGTAATCTCTTTGAGGTCTGAGCAACTCCTACCCTCCATCCCGGATGTGGGCTACCGGTGGGTGATAATTCAGCGAAGATTCTATCCTTCTGTGCTGCTGAGCTAGAGGGAGCTCATTTTTGTGCTTAGGGTCTCCGGTAGCCTTGAGCTTGGGAGTCCCATAAGTGAGGACTGACTTCCTGCTTGGTCCTGGAGAAAGCGTAGTTACTCACCTGTAACAGGTGTTCTCCAGGAGCAGCAGGAATCAGTCCTCACTACCCTCCCTCCTCCCCTTGGAGTTGCAATCGTCTGCTTATGTTCTTTTTGCAAATTTTTATGCTGTCTTTTTAGCTATGTCATCTGACTGGCTAAGATGGCACCTTCGGGCGGGAAGACGACCGCGCATGCGCGCTGCAATTCCCAAAGGCTTTCTTTGAAAGCTGGGGAAAATTGCTCCGCGAGGGCTCCGTCGGCGCCGACGTCACCCATAAGTGAGGACTGATTCCTGCTGCTCCTGGAGAACACCTGTTACAGGTGAGTAACTACGCTTTTCTGGCTCTAGAACAACCAGAGCCCTTCACCATACCCGGAAGGTTAGCTCACTTTGCTCCCAGATGGGAGCAAATTACATCAGAGCAATGGACCCTCTCTATCATCAGAGAGGGTTACAAACTCCATTTTTCCGACCTTCCTCCTTATACTATGGTGAGGTAGTTCAATTCTCCCCCATCTCTCCTGGCCCTCTTGGGTCAGGAAGTCTCCTCCCTCCTTGCCCAGGGGGCAATAGAGGAGGTCCCTCTTCTTCAACAGGGGACGGGATTCTACTCCCCTTATTTTCTAATACCAAAGAAGACAGAGGGCTTCAGACCAATTCTGGATCTGAGAGAATTGAACAAATTTCTTTTCAAGGAGAAATTCAAAATGCTTTCTCTGGGCATTCTCCTTCCATACCTTCAGAGTCAGGATTGGCTTTGTTCTCTAGACCTAAAGGATGCGTATACACACATACTCATCCACCCATCCCACAGAAAATACCTTCAATTTCTGTTTCAGGGAAAACATTTCCAGTACAGAGTACTCCCCTTCGGTCTAGCCTCTGCTCCACGAGTGTTCACCAAATGCATGGCAGTCGTAGCTGCCTTTCTAAGAGGCCTGGGAATTTTCATATTCCCATACCTGGACGACTGGCTCATCCGAGCTCCCTCTCAGTCCCAGGCCCAAATTTCCCTGGACCGCACAAGGCGTCTTCTGCAGTATCTAGGACTGGTAGTAAACCTTCCCAAGTCTCAACTAATCCCTACTCAGTCTCTCGAGTTCATAGGGGCCCAGTTAGACACCATCACTGCAAGGGCCTTCCTGCCTCAGGTCAGGGCCCAACGCCTGCTGAGTTTGGCCTCCCAAGCTCAGTCCAGCAGTCATTTGACAGCCCGGGAAATGCTGCGACTTCTGGGCCACATGGCCTCCACGGTACATGTGGTGCCCTACGCTCGTCTGCATATGAGAGCAGCTCAATGGACCTTGGCCACCCAGTGGACTCAAGCATCTGGAGCGCTCTCCGACCAAATACTCACCTCAAGCCGTCTATTTTGGTCCCTCCAATGGTGGACATCCACCAAGAATCTGTTGTTGGGGGCCCCCTTCCAACCTTTGTTGCCCCAAGCAACCCTCACAACAGATGCCTCCCAGACAGGGTGGGGAGCTCATCTTCAGAACCTCTCCACTCAGGGCACTTGGTCTCCACAGGAGGCCACCCTTCATATCAGCCTCCTGGAACTGCGAGCAATTTACCTTGCCCTCAAGGTCTTCTATACCCTCCTTGTCAACCTGACTGTCCTAGTTCAGACAGACAATCAGGTAGCCATGTTCTATATAAACAAACAAGGAGGGACAGGCTCTCTGTCGCTTTGCAACGAAGCTCTCAGATTATGGGCCTTCGCCAGAGAGCATCAAATTCACCTTCTTGCAGTGTATCTTCCAGGAGTTCAAAACTCTCGTGCAGACAGACTCAGTCGAGTTCTGCTTCCACACGAATGGTCCCTACATATGGACCAGATACGCAGAATCTTTCAGGAATGGGGGACCCCGGACATAGACCTCTTTGCAAGTCCGTGGAATGCCAAACTTCCCCGGTTCTGTTCCAGAACTCAGTGTCAGGGAGCTCAGGCCCACGATGCCTTCCTCCTGCATTGGGGTCAGGAATTCCTCTATGCCTTTCCACCCATTCCTCTAATATCCAAGACTCTGTTCAAGCTCCAGAGGGATCACGGGACTATGATCCTCATAGCTCCCCGCTGGCCACGCCAGGTGTGGTTCCCTCTACTTCTGCATCTCTCCCAGGGATCCTCCCTGGACCTGGGAGCTGCGCCAGACCTTCTGTCTCAGGAGGAGGGGACTTTGTGGCACCCAAACCCCAAATCCCTACATCTCAGAGCTTGGTTACTGAAGGCCTAAGTCTTCAAGACTTTAATCTTTCTCAACCTGTGACAGATATCCTTCATGCCTCTAGGAAACCTTCCACGAGGCGTTCTTATGCTTTCAAATGGAAACGTTTTTCCATTTGGTGTGCTCAGCAGGGTCTTGACCCTCTAGCACTTCCTTTGAATTCCCTCTTGGACTATCTCCTGCATCTTTCAAATGCAGGCCTTAAGACGAATTCAGTAAGGGTCCATTTGAGTGCTATTGCAGCATCCTTAAAACCTATAAATGGACAACCTGTCTCCTCTCATCCTCTTGTTGCACGTTTCATGAGAGGCCTGACTCTAACTAAACCTCCCATCCGACCTCCTCCGGTAGCATGGGATTTGAACCTAGTTCTAGGTCAGCTTATGAAGCCACCTTTTGAGCCTTTGGACTCTACCTCCTTCAAATTTCTTTCCTGGAAGGTTGTTTTCCTTATTGCAGTCACTTCGGCTCGCCGCATCAGTGAACTGCAGGCTTTAGTGGCTCATCCACCTTATACTAGGTTTCATCATGATAAGGTGGTCCTTAGGACGAATCCCCACTTTATGCCCAAAGTGGTCTCGCCTTTTCATCTTAATCAAGAGGTATATCTACCTGTCTTTTTCCCGGCTCCTCATGCATCCAGTGCAGAGAGGAACCTTCATACTCTGGATTGTAAAAGAGCTCTTGCCTTTTACCTCAACAGGACTCAACCACATCGAAAGTCTTCCCAACTTTTCGTGGCTTTTGATCCTTCTCATTTGGGACTTCCAGTCACCAAGCGTACACTTTCCAATTGGATCGCTCAGTGTATTTCTTTTGCTTACCAGAGTAAGAACATTTCTCTGGAGGGCCATGTCACAGCTCACAATGTGAGAGCCATGGCCACTTCTATGGCTCATCTTCACTCTGTGTCCATAGATCAGATCTGTCGAGCAGCCACTTGGGCCTCGGTTCATACCTTCACAGCCCATTACTGCTTGGACAAGGACTCCCGCCGGGATGCCTTGTTTGGTCAGGCTGTCCTCAAACACCTGTTCCATACTTAAACAACTCCTGCCCACCTTCCCTGGATGGATGCCTGAGATCCATGCGAAGATGGTTTACCCTTGGAGGGGGATCTCCCAGGCATCTTAGCTAGGGAGTCCCCATATGTGATGACTTATTTCTGCTTGTTCCTGGAGATAGCACAGTTACTTACCTGTAACAGGTGATCTCTGGGAACAGCAGGAATTAGTCATCACAACCCACCCACCTCCCCTAGGAGTTGTATCTCATAAGAACATAAGAACATAAGAACATAAGAAATGCCATACTGGGTCAGACCGAGGTCCATCAAGCCCAGTATCCTGTTTCCAACAGTGGCCAATCTAGGTCATACGTACCTAGCAGTTTCCCCAAAAGACACAGGTTCTGCAGTGCTTGTACTAGGCCAAGCATTGATATCCTGGGTCCCTTTTTAATAGTGGTTTATGGACCTTTCCTCCAGGAACTTGTCCAAACCTTTTTTAAACCCAGCTATACTAACAGCCCTTACTACATCCTCCGGTAACAGATTCCAGAGTTTGATTACACGTTGAGAGAAGAAATATTTTCTCCTATTTGTCTTAAATAGTTTACCCTGTAGCTTCATTACATGCCCCCTAGTCCTTCTATATTCTGATAGCGTAAACAATTTATCCACGTTTATCCGTTCCACTCCATTCATTAATTTATACACCTCTATCATATCTCCCCTCAGCCGCCTCTTTTCTAGGTTAAAGAGCCCTAACCTTTTTAGCCTCTCTTCATAGGAGTAGCCTTCCATCCCCTTCACCAATTTGGTGGCTCTTCTCTGTACTTTTTCTAATAACTCTATGTCCTTTTTAAGATCTCTATCTATCTATCTTCCTGTCCTCTCTCTCTATTGTCTCAGCTTTAAACTCGAACTGACGAGAGCTGGTCAGGAAGGCGGGAAGGCAGCGCGCATGTGCAGTGGGAGGCCCCAAAAGCTTTTAATCTGAAAAGCTGGGGAGCTTTCCCGCGCGGGCTCCGTCGGTACCGACGTACCCATATGTGATGACTAATTCCTGCTGTTCCCAGAGATCACCTGTTACAGGTAAGTAACTGTGCTGTCTTGCATACCCTGGACTTTAGGAGGGCGTTATCCTTCTACCTTGACCGTACATGGGAGCATCGGAAGGCTGTTCAGCTTTTTGTTTCTTTTGACCCCAATAAGTTGGGGCTCCCTGTCTCCAAGCGTACGTTGTCCATATGGGTCGCTGACTGTATCGCCTGGGCTTATGGGGCAGCCGGCCTCTCGTTGGAGGGTCGAGTCACGGCTCATCGTGTCAGGGCGAAGGCTGCGTCAGTGGCTCATCTCCACTCTGTTCCGTTGGTAGACATCTGCAGGGCCGCTACTTGGTCTTCAAGCCAGACTTTTGCGGCTCATTACTGCCTTGAGAGGGAGTCCCGCAGGGACAGTGCTTTCGGACAGGCAGTACTCCATAATCTCTTTGGGGTTTAGGCAACTCCTACCCTCCGGCCCTGATGTTGGGCTACCGGTCGGGGGCGTTCTCAGAGAAGATTCCTTCCTTCTGTGCTGACGAGATCGAGGGAGCTCATTTTTTCGCTTGGGGTCTCCGGTAGCCTTAAGCTGGGGAGTCCCATATGTGAAGACTGACTTCCTGCTTGGTCCTGGAGAAAGAGTAGTTACTCACCTGTAACAGGTGTTCTCCAAGAGCAGCAGGAATCAGTCCTCACAACCCTCCCTCCTCCCCTTGGAGTTGCAGTCATATGTTTTATTTTTGCTAATTTTTTGCTGTCTTTTTGCTGTGTCATCAGACTGAGCAAGATGGCACCCTTGGGCGGGAAGAGGACCGCGCATGCGCGCTGCAATTCCCAAAGGCTTTCTTTGAAAGCTGGGGAAATGCTCCGCACGAGGGCTCCGTCGGTGCCGACGTCACCCATATGTGAGGACTGATTCCTGCTGCTCCTGGAGAACACCTGTTACAGGTGAGTAACTACTCTTTCTGTACTTGATGAGAGTCTGTGTCCTGAATGTGTGACTAAGGCCAGGTGTTCTGATAACAAGGAGTTTGTACATAAAGATCTATACTGTACTGTAGTAATTCAACTTGTTCAGCTTTTCAGATAGGTGTATGGATGTTCCAGGGCCCACTGTAGTATTTACAGTGATGCTTTTTTTGGATGGACTCCTTATGTGAGTTTTGGAAGTTTGTGCTGATATGGTATGGTATGGTAGATTTGCTCTATAGATACTCAGTGAATTTGTTGTAGGGTTTTGCATTAGTTCACAATATGCCTGGTACTAGAGAATGGTGGTGGTTGTTAGTGAGATTATCAGAATCAGATTCTTTTTTAAGATATTGAGTTCTGTGGGTGAATGTCCTGGTTCTGCTCTGCACCCACTGTTGAAGGGGGTTCTGTGGATGCAAAATATGTGTTGAAAAAAAAAAGCAAGAACCATATTGCAGTTTATAGCAACAAAATAAAAATGCGGTTCTTGCTCTTGCATTTCCTCCATATAATCTTATCGGCTTGTTGGTTTGGTTCAGTCCCTGATTGGAGTTTTGAGAAAGCCCGTACCCCCTCTATGTGTGTGTGTGGGGGGGGGGGGGGGACACCATCTCATCCTTCGCCTCAGGCAGCAGATTGCCTTGAGCCACCCCTGTCGTCACTCCCCTACAGTTAAGGATCCTCCGTGCTTATTCCAGGCTCTACCTCTAGTTAAATGTGGACAAGCATTTAAACTAGGGAAAGAGGGTGACAGATGGGAAAAAACAAGTTCAGGACATTACTCCCAGCATAATAGCATTGGTAATAGTTATCATATTAATCCACACATCAGTGACAAGAAGGAAGAGGAATTTGGAATAAAATCTGTCCAAAATACAAGCAACCAAACAACAATAGCTGGAAGGCAATGAACACAAATGCTGGAAGCCAAGCCAACAAAGTTCCTGACCTGGAAGTCCTGATGGTGGAAATTGAGTTGGACATTGTCGCCATTACAGAAACATGGTTTAACAAGTCGCATGAATGGGATATAGCTATAGCTGGCTATTATTTATTTAGAAAAGATAGAGAAGGCAGAAAAAAAGGAGTAGCAGCCCTATATGTGAAAAGTAATATTAAAGGAGTGGAGGAGTAGCCTAATGGTTTGATTCCCACTAGCACTCCTTGTGGCCTTGGGCAAGTCACTTAATCCTCCATTGCCTCAGAAGAATCCAAGTTATCAATATCCTTCTTTTGACTAAAATGATAAAGCAATATAAAAAACCTGTTAAATAAAAAGAAAGAAAGAGAACCTCTGAAATGTGGGGAAAAGAAGAAGCACTGTGGCTTGTACTAGAAAGAGGAGATGGCACTATCATCCATACTGGTGTAGTCTACAGGCTATTTCAAACTGAGGAAATGGATAGAGGGTTGATCATTGATATTGCAAAGGTAGCTATGAAGGGGGAAGTGATCATATTGCGTGTCCTAAATCTACCAGAGGTGGATTGGAGTATTCCTTCTGCAAATCTGGAAAGAAGTAAAAAGGCTGTTGATGTCTTCCAAGAAGCATTGCTCAGACTACTGGTGATGAAACCGACCAGGGAAAGTTTGATGCTGGATTTAGTACTCACCAATGGAGATAGCGTGTCAAATGTCTGGGTGGGTGCCCATTTGAGCAGCAGTGATCATCACATGGTGTGGTTTGAGTTACAAGCCAAGGCAGAGTCCAATCACAGCAAACTCAAAGTCCTGGGCTTCAAAAACGCTGATTTCAGTAAAATGGGAACGTATCTGAAGGAGGAGTTGGCAGGCTGAGAGGAGATAAGGGAAGTGGAAGTGCAGTGAGTTAAACTAAAAGAGGAAATAAAAGGGGCAACATATATGTAAGGAAAGTAAATAAAAACAAAAGGAAAGGAAACCTATATGGTTCTCCAAAGAAGTGGCTGCACAAATAAAGGCAAAAAACACAGTTTTCACATCACAAAAAGAGGAACACCAAAAAGAATACAGGATAAGGCTAAAAGAGACACAGAGAAATAAGAATAGCAAAATCAAAGGCAGAAGAGAAAAAAGCTAAAGATGTGATATGTGGAGACAAAACCTTTTCAGGTATATTCGGGAGAAGAGGAAGATCAGAGGTGGAATTGCAAGACTCAAAAGTGCTGAAGACGGATTTGCAGAAAATGACATTGAAAAAGAAAATTGCTAAACAAATACTTCTGTTATATATTCATGAAAGAAAATCCTACAGAATGACCACACATGGGAATGGAGTTGATACCACACCATTCACAGAAGATGATGTGTTTGAACAGCTTGCAAAACTGAAAGTGGACAAGGCCATGGGACTGGATGAGATACATCCCAGGATACTGAAAGAGCTCAGAGAGGTTCTGGTAGAGTCTTTAAAGCAGGGGTTCTTCAGAGGTGGGAAAGCAGAGGTGGGACTTCAGGACTATATCCCTGTAGGTCTCGTCCATATCCCTATGGACGAGACCTACAGGGATAGTCTGGCAGCATCCCTGTTGCCATGGAGGAGAGAGGTCACGTGACAGGAGAGCATCACCCTGGTGTGGCAGGAAGTGATCCTGTAACTAGGACCTGTCCTCCAGGTGATGTAAAACCCTCTCGCACCGAGGACGTTTCTCCATGGCCATGTCCCCATGAGGGGAGGGTCAGGACAGCTGTTATAGTTGGTGATTCAATCATTAGGAATGTAGATAGCTGGGTGGCTGGTGGACGTGAGGCTCGCCTGGTAACATGCCTGCCTGGTGCGAAGGTAGCGTACCTCACGCACCGCCTAGATAGGATCATAGATAGTGCTGGGGAGGAGTCTGCTGTCTTGGTACATGTTGGTACCAATGACATAGGAAAATGTGGTAGGGAAGTTCTGGAGGCTAAATTTAAGCTTTTAGGTAGGAATTTGAAATCCAGAACTTCCAGGATAGCGTTCTCCGAAATGCTTCCTGTTCCACGTGCAGGACCCAAAAGACAGGCAGAGCTCTGGAGTCTCAATGCGTGGATGAGACAATGGTGCAAGGATGAGGGTTTTGGATTGTTAGGAACTGGGGAACATTCTGGGGAAAGGGGGGGCTCTTCCGAAGAGATGGGCTTCACCTTAATCAGGATGGGACCAGACTGCTGGCATTAACCTTTAAAAAAGAGATAGAGAAGCTTTTAAACTAGAAATTAGGGGAAAGCCGACAGTCACCCAGGAGTGCATGGTTCGGACAAAGGTATCCTTGAAGGATACTACCAAAAGCAGTGAGGTTCCAAAAGGGAGTATAGTAGCCCAAATGCCCTTGAGTAAGGAGCAGACAGAGCATAAAGATTCCAAATTACCCCTGCCTACCAATAGCCAGATTAATATGAATAAAATACAGTCTCTAAAATGCTTGTATGCCAATGCTAGAAGTCTAAACAATAAGATGGGAGAGTTAGAATATATAGCACTAAATGAGAGGTTAGATATGATTGCACTCTCAGAGACATGGTGGAAGGAGGATAACCAGTGGGACACTGTGATACCTGGATACACACTATATCGTAATGATAGAGCTGATCAAATTGGTGGAGGGGTTACGCTCTATGTTAGAGAGGGCATTGAGTCAGAAAGGATTAAAGTTTTGCAGGGAACAAAATTTGCTGTAGAATCTCTATGGATTGAAATTCCATTTATGAAGGGGAAGGTGATGGCAGTTGGAGTATACTATTGACCGCCTGGCCAGAATGAACAAATGGATGATGAAATGCTCAAAGAAATCAAGGAAGCTAACAAAAGTCACAACAGAGTAGTAATAATGGGTGATATCAATTACCCCGGTATCGACTGGGTCAGTGTCACAGCAGGACAAGCTAAAGAGATAAAGTTTCTAGATGGAATAAATGACTGCTTCTTGGAGCAGCTGGTTCATGAACCGACCAGAGGGGAAGCCATACTGGACCTAGTCCTTAGTGGAACGCCAGATCTGGTGCAAGAAATAAGGGTGTTGGGACCACTTGGCAATAGTGATCATAGTATGATCATGTTTGATTTAATTAGTGGAGGACAGATAGTAAAGGCATCCACAGTACTACCTTTTAACTTTCAAAAGGGAGACTATGATAGAATGAGGAATATAGTTAGGAAAAAACTAAAAGGAGCGGTTCCAAAGGTTAAAAACTTACAGCAAGCTTGGGTGTTATTTAAAAATACTATCCTCGAAGCCCAGACCAGCTGTATTCCACGCATTAGGAAAAGTGGAAGAAAGTCCAAAAAACTGCCAGCATGGTTTAAAGGTGAGGTCAGAGAGGCTGTTGCTGCCAAAAAAGCAACCTTCAGGAAATGGAAAAAAGAGCCAAATGATGAAAACCGGAAACAGCACAAGCACTGGCAAGTTAAATGCAAAGCATTGATAAGGCAGGCAAAGCGGGAATTTGAGAAGAAACTTGCTACAGAAGCAAAAACAATAAATAAAGACTTTTTCAAGTACATTCGTAGCAAAAGGTCTGTGAGAGAGTCAATTGGACCATTAGATGATAGAGGGGTAAAAGGGGCAGTAAGAGGAAACAAGGCTATAGCAGAGAGACTGAATGAATTCTTTGCTTCGATCTTTACTGAGGAAGATGTAGGGATGTTACCCAAGACTGAAGTGGTATTTAAAGGTGATACTGCAGAGGAATTGAGAGAAATATCGCTACACCGGGAAGATATATTACAACTATTTGATAAACTGAATAGTAGCAAATCACCTGGACCGGATGGTATACATCCCAGAGTGTTGAAAGAACTGAAATATGAGATTGCAGACCTGCTATTGGTAATCTGTGAACTTTCATTAAAATCATCTGTAATACCTGAAGATTGGAGGGTCGCCAACGTAACACCAATTTTTAAAAAGGGTTCCAGGAGTGACCCGGGAAATTACAGACCGATGAGCCTGACGTCAGTACCAGGGAAAATGGTAGAAACCATCATAAAGAACAAAATTACACAGCATGTAGATAGTCATGGCCTAATGGGAGACAGCCAACATGGCTTTAGACAAGGAAGATCTTGTCTTACTAATCTGATATGTTTTTTTGAAGGTGTGCATAAACAGGTAGACAAAGGTGAGTCGGTTGATATAGTGTATCTGGACTTTCAGAAAGCTTTTGACAAAGTCCCCCATCAGAGACTTTTGGCGAAGCTAAAAAGTCATGGGATAGGAGGCAGTGTACTATTGTGGATTGGGAACTGGTTAAAAGATAGAAAGCAGAGGGTAGGGCTAAATGGCCAATATTCCCAATGGAAAAAGGTGAATAGTGGAGTACCCCGGGGATCTGTACTGGGTCCGCTGCTTTTTGACATATTCATAAATGACCTGGAAAAGGGAATAACTAGTGAGGTTATCAAATTTGCAGATGACACAAAACTGTTTAAAGTTGTTAAAACCCAAGAGGATTGTGGAAAACTGCAGGAGGATCTGGATAAATTGGAAGACTGGGCATCCAAATGGCAGATGAAATTTAATGTGGACAAGTGCAAAGTTATGCACCTAGGAAAGAACAACCCACACTATAGTTACACGATGCAAGGCTCCACATTAGAAACCACCACCCAGGAAAAAGATTTAGGAGTCATCGTGGATAACATGTTAAAACCCTCCGCCCAGTGTGCAGCGGCGGCCAAGAAAGCAAATAGAATGCTAGGTATCATAAGGAAAGGGATGGAGAATAAAACAAAGGATGTTATAATGCCTCTGTATCGCTCCATGGTACGACCGCACCTTGAATATTGTGTGCAATTCTGGTCACCGTATCTTAAAAAGGACATAGCGTTATTAGAAAAAGTACAGAGAAGAGCCACCAAATTGGTGAAGGGGATGGAAGGCTACTCCTATGAAGAGAGGCTAAGAAGGTTAGGGCTCTTTAGCCTGGAGAAGAGACGGCTGAGGGGAGATATGATAGAGGTCTATAAATTAATGAATGGAGTGGAACGGATAAACGTGGATCAATTGTTTACGCTATCAGAGTATGGAAAGACTAGGGGACATGTAATGAAGCCACAGGGTAAACTATTTAAGACAAATAAGAGAAAATATTTTTTCACTCAACGTGTAATCAAACTCTGGAATCTGTTACCGGAGGATGTAGTAAGGGCTGTTAGTATAGCTGGGTTTAAAAAAGGTTTGGACAAGTTCCTGGAGGAAAGGTCCATAAACCACTATTAAAAAGGGACCCAGGATATCAATGCTTGACCCAGTACAAGCATTGTGGAACCTTTCTTTTGGGGCTATTGCTAGGTACGTATGACCTAGATTGGCCACTGTTGGAAACAGGATACTGGGCTTGATGGACCTCGGTCTGACCCAGTATGGCATGTCTTATGTTCTTATGTTCTTAACCCTGTCCTCCGGACCCACCTAGCCATTCGGGTTTTTAGGATAACCACAATGAATATGTATGAGAGAGATTTGCATACACTGCCTCCATTATATGCAAATCTCTCCCATGCATATTCATTGTGGTTATCCTGAAAACCCGACTGGCTAGGTGGGTCCCGAGGACAGGGTTGAGAACCCCTGCTTTAAAGGATGTTTTTGATAGATCCTTGGAGACGGGAGAGGTTCCGCAGAACTGGAGAAGAACTGATGTAGTACCTCTTCACAAAAATGGTAATAAGGAAGAGGTGACAAACTATAGACCTGTAACCCTTACCTCTGTGGTGGGAAAAGTAATGGAGACACTCCTGAAAAAAAAGAATAGTGGACTTTCTGGAAACTGATGAATTGCATGATCCGAGGCAACATGGTTTTACCAAAGGAAGATCATGCCAAACAAATTTGATTGAGTTCTTTGACTGGGTGACCAGAGAGCTAGATGAAGGACCTGCAATGGATGTGTGATATACCTAGATTTCAGCAAAGCCTTTGATACTGTTCCTCATAGGAGGCTTATCAATAAACTGAGCAGCCTGGGGATAGTCCCAGTGAACTGGATCAGAAATTGATTGACAGATCATAGAAGGTGGTGGTAAATGGAAGTCAGAAGAAAGGAAGGTGCGTAGCGGCTTGCCTCAGGGATTGTCTTGGGACCGATACTGCTTAATGTATTTGTGAGTGACCTTACAGAAGGACTAAGGGAAAAGTCTGCCTTTATGCAGATGTCACACAAATTTGCAACAGAGTGGACACTTCTGAGGGAGTGGACAACATGACAAAAGATCTGAAAACACTGGAAGAATGGCCTAATGCTTGGCACGATTTAATGTGAACAAGTGCAGGGTCATGCACTTGGAGATGCAGAAATCCAATGGGAATGTATGCAGTAAGGGGAAAGAGGTTGGTGTGCATGGACCAGGAGGGGGATTTTGGAATGTTAATGTGTGAGGATCTAAAGGTGGTGAAACAATGCAACAAGGCAGTAGCCAAAGTCAGAAGGATGCAGGCTGCATACAGAGAGGTATCACCAGTAGAAAGGAGGAGGTATTATTGCCCCTGTACAAGTCATTGGTGAGGACTCTCTTGGAGTATTATGTTCAGTTTTGGAGACCATATCTCACAAAGGATATAAAAAGACTTGAAATGGTTCAGAGGAAGGCAACCAAAATGATTTGGAGCCTGCGCCAAAAGATGTATGGGATGAGACTTGAAGACCTAAATATGTATATAGAAACATGATGACAGAAAAAGACCACATGGCCTGTCTAGTCTGTCCTTCCATAACAACAACTACAACAGTCCACTTTTTACCTTTAGAGATCCTCTGTGTTGGTCCCATTCTTTTTTGAATTCAGTTACTGTCCTCATCTCTACCACCTCCACTGGGAGACTATTCCACGGATCCACTACTCTTTCTGTAAAGAAATATTTCCGCATATCACTCCTGAATCTATTTCCCTTCACCCTCATCCCATGTTCCCTCGTAGCAGAACTTACTTTCAATTGAAAGAGGCTCTCTCCCTGAACATTTATGCCACAGAGGTATTTAAACATCTCAATCATATCACCTCTATCCCGCCTTTCCTCTAAGGTGTACATATTAAGATCCTTAAGTCTGTCCTCATATGCTTTATAATGAAGCCCATTAATCATTTTAGTAGCCACCCTCTGCACCGACTCCATCCTGTTCACATCCTTTTGAAGGTGCGGTCTCCAGAATTGCACATCATACTCCAAATGAGGTCGCACCAAAGACTTATACAGAGGCATTATCACCTCCTTTTTTCTGCTAGCCATTCCTCTCCGTATGCACCCAAGCATCCTTCTAGCTTTTCCCGTTGCCTTTTCTACCTGTTTAGCTACTTTAAGATCATCAGACACAACCACGCCTAGGTCCCGCTCTTCTTTAGTGGACAAAAGTACTTCACCTACTATACTGTATTGCTCCCTTGGATTGCTGCAGCCCAAATGCATGACCTTACATTTTTTAACATTAAATCCCAGCTGCCAAATTCTAGACCATTCTTCAAGCTTAGCTAGATCCCTCCTCATGTTATCTACACCTTCCTGGGTGTCTGCTCTATTGCAGATTTTGATATCATCTGCAAAGAGTCAAACCTTACCCGACAGCCCTTCCGCTATATCACTAACAAAGATGTTAAAAAGAATCGGACCAAGGACAGATCCCTGGGGCACACCACTGGTAACATCCTTCTCCTCAGAGTGAGCTCCATTTACTTGTACTCTTTGTCGCCTCCCACCCAACCAGTTTCTAACCCAAGCAGTAACTGTAGGATCCATCCCTAGGGTGCTCAGTTAGTTTATAAGTCGCCTGTGAGGAACAGTGTCAAAGGCTTTACTGAAATCTAAATACACCACATCTAGAGCTCTCCCTCTGTCCAACTCCCTGGTCACCCAGTCAAAGAAATCAATCAGATTTGTCTGACAAGACCTGCCTCTGGTGAATCCATGCTGCCTTGGATCCTGTAATCCGCTGGACTCCAGAAACCTCACTATTTTCTCTTTCAGCAGCGTTTCCAATAATTTACTCACCACCGAAGTTAAACTAACCGGCCTGTAGTTTTCAACCACATCCTTACTTCCGCTTTTGTGTAAAGGCACCACATGAGCCTCTCTCCAGTCCTTTGGCACCACTCCCGACTCCAACGAGGCATTGAAAAGGTCAGTCAGTGGAGTTGCTAGAACATCCCCAAGTTCCCTCAGTATTCTAGGGTGTATCCCATCCGGTCCCATCGCTTTGTCTACTTTAAGTTGAGCTAGTTTCTCACGAACACAGTCTTCTGAAAATTGTTCAAGATGTCCCTCGCTTCTGTTCTTATTTGTGGGTGTTTTCTGAGGTCCTGCTCCTGGTTCTTCATCTGTGAACACAGAACAAAAATATTTGTTAAGCAATTCCGCTTTATCCTTATCAGCTTCTACATATTCCCCCCCTACACCCTTGAGTCTGACAATACCACTTTTGCCCTTCCTCTTCTCACTAATATATTTGAAAAATGTCTTATCCCACCATTTTATTGCATTGGCTATTTCCTCCTCCTTTTGAATCTTTGCCTTCTTGACTACTTTGCTAGCTTCTCTGTTTTTCCAAATACAGATGCCTGTCTTCCTCTCTCTGTGATCTCTTGTATTTCATGAAGGCCTCCCTCTTTTTCTTCACTTTTTCAGTTACTTCCTTCGAAAACCATTGCAGTCTCCTGTTCCTTTTGCCTTTATTTACCATTTTAACAAAAAGGTTGGTTGCCCTTAAAATACCCCCTTTCAGTTTTGCCCACTGTTTTTCTACATCCCCCAGCTGTTCCCATCCCACTAACGACTCCCTGAGGTATTGGCCCATCTTCGCAAAGTTAATCTTCCTAAAGTCTAAGATCCTCACCTTGGAGTGGATTCTAACAGCCCTAGTCCTAATACTGAACCACACCATCTGGTGATCACTGGATGCAAAATGATCTCCCACTACAACATCAGAAACACTTTCACCATTGGTAAGCACCAAGTCCAGCATGGCCCCTTCACGTGTGGGGTCTGTTACCAATTGCCTGAATAGTTCTCCCTGTAGAGAAAGCGTAGTTACTCACCCTTAACAGGTGTTCTCCAGGAGCAGCAGGAATCAGTCCTCACATATGGGTGACGTCGGCGCCGACGTAGCCCTCGCGGAGCAATTTCCCCAGCTTTCAAAGAAAGCCTTTGGGAATTGCAGCGCGCATGCGCGGTCCCCTTCCCGCCCAAGGGTGCCATCTTGCTCAGTCTGATGACATAGCGAAAAGACAGCAAAAAATTAGGAAAAACGAAAGCATAGAACTGCAACTCCAAGGGGAGGAGGGAGGGTTGTGAGGACTGATTCCTGCTGCTCCTGGAGAACACCTGTTACAGGTGAGTAACTACGCTTTCTCCAGGACCAAGCAGGAAGTCAGTCCTCACATATGGGACTCCCAAGCTTAAGGCTACCGGAGACCCTAAGCACAAAAATGAGCTCCCTCAAGCTCAGTAGCACAGAAGGAAGGAATCTTCTCTGAATATGTCTCCCACCGGTAGCCCAACATCCGGGATGGAGGGTAGGAGTTGCCTATACCTCAAAGAGGTTACGGAGGACTGCCTGTCCGAAAGCACTGTCCCTGCGGGACTCCCTCTCCAGGCAGTAATGGGCTGCAAAAGTCTGGCTTGAAGACCAAGTAGCGGCCCGGCAGATGTCTGCCAATGGAACAGAGCGGAGGTAAGCCACTGACGTAGCCTTCGCCCGAACACGATGAGCCGTGACTCGACCTTCCAACGCGAGGCCGGCAGCCTCGTAAGCCCAAGCGATACAGTCAGCAATCCAGATGGACAGAGTATGCTTGGAGACAGGGAGCCCCAATTTGTTGGGGTCATAAGACACGAAGAGCTGAACAGCCCTTCTGTGCTCCCGCGTACGGTCAAGATAGAAGGTCAACTCCCTCCTACAGTCCAGGGTATGGAGGACCATTTCAGCTCGGCTGGAGTGTGGCCTGGGAAAGTAGGTCGGAAGTACCACCTCCTGGTTGATGTGAAAAGGAGAAACCACTTTGGGAAGAAACTTAGGGTGAGTCCGTAGGACTACCCGGTTCTTGTAGAACCTAGTGTAAGGAGGATCAGATACTAGGGCCTGCAGCTCACTAACGCGTCTAGCAGAAGTGAGGGCCACCAAGAACAAGGTTTTCCAGGAAAGAAAACAAAGAGGACAGGTAGCCATAGGCTCAAAAGGCGGACAGGTAATCTGCTGTAAAACCACATTGAGATCCCAGTTCGGGGCTGGCGGGCGCAAAGGTGGTTTAAGGAGAAGGAGGCCTCTGAGAAAACGAGCCACCGGAGGGTGGCTGGAAAGAGGTCTACCATCCACCGGCATGTGATGCGCAGAAAGAGCACTGAGGTGGACCTTGACCGAGTTGAACTTAAGTCCAAGATTGGAAAGAGAAAGCAAGTACTGCAAGACCACTGATGCTGAACAGGAGAAGGGGTCTTGAGACTGCTGAGTACACCAGACGGAGAACCGACGCCACTTAAGAGCGTAGGACTTCCGGGTGGAAGGCCTCCTGGAGGCCAAGACGACCTCTTCCACATCTGGAGGTAGCTGGAGAGGAGCAAGGACTACCCTTTCAGCAGCCAGGCCATCAGATGAAGGGACCGGAGGTTGGGGTGCAGGAGCGTCCCCTGATCCTGCGAGAGGAGGTCGGGCTGAAACCCCAGAGGAAGAGGGGTGTCCACCGCCAGCTGCATCAGAAGCGGGAACCAAGGTTGTCTCGGCCACCGGGGAGCCACTAGGATCATCGATGCCTTGTCTCTGAGAACTTTGAAGAGCGTCCGAGACACCAGAGGCATGGGTGGAAAGGCATACAAGAGGCCTGTGGACCATGGAATCAGAAAAGCATCCGCCGCTACCCGGAGAGGATGCGGCTGTCGAGAGCAGAATCTGGGAAGCTGCCGGTTCAGAGGACTGGCGAACAGATCCATGGTGGGGAGGCCCCACCGGAGAAAGATCCGCTGAACCACAAGGGGATCCAATCTCCACTCGTGCGGTTGGAGGATCCTGCTCAGTTTGTCTGCCAGGTAGTTTTCTTGACCTGGGAGATAGACAGCTTTGAGGACGATGTTGCGATGGACGGCCCAAGAGCAGAGCTTCTGTGCTTCCTGACAGAAGGAAGGAGCCGATTCCGCCTTGTTTGTTCACGTAGAACATGGCAACCTGATTGTCTGTCTGGACAAGTACTGACTGGTGAGAAATCAGGTGAGAGAAGGCTTTGAGCGCTAGGCGGATGGCTCTGACCTCCAGGAAGTTTATCTGCTGAGCGGACTCCCAAGGAGTCCAGAGACCCTGAGTACAAGTCCCTTGGCAATGTGCTCCCCAACCCTGGAGAGAAGCATCGGTCGTCAGGACCTGAGAATGTGTAGGGGGCTGAAAAGTCACCCCTAGCACTAGGTTTGGCAGATGAAGCCACCATCGTAGGGATGAGACCAGCTGGTCGGAGATCTGTACGGAGTCCGCTAGGCTCCCCGTGGCCTGATGCCATTGAGTGCGAAGGCACCACTGAGCAGGACGCATGTTCAGGCGGGCATTGGGGGTTACATGGACCGTGGAAGCCATATGGCCGAGCAGTCTCAGAAAGTGCCTGGCGGAGACCAGGGAATTGCTGTGAAAGCGGCTGGCGAGATCCATGAGCCGTTTGGCCCTGTCCAGAGGGAGGAAGGCCCGCGCCTGAAGCGTGTCCAATTTGGCGCCTATGAACTCGAGATTTTGAGAGGGGAGCAAAGTGGACTTTGCGAAGTTTATGACAAAACCCAAGTGCTGGAGCAGAGTCACAGTGCGATGAGTAGCCTGAGTGGCTTCTTGGGCAGATTGGGCTCTGATGAGCCAGTCGTCCAGGTATGGGAACACAAAAAGACCTTGAAGTCTCAGATAGTCCGCCACCACTGCTAGGCATTTGGTGAACACCCTGGGGGCGGAGGATAGGCCAAAGGGCAGTACTCTGTACTGGTAATGGTTTCCTCCCACAACAAACCGGAGATATTGTCTGTGGTCTGGATGAATAAGGATATGAGTATACGCATCCTTTAGATCTAAGGAGCATAGCCAGTCTCCCTGCTGGAGGTAGGGCAGCAGGATTCCAAGGGTAAGCATTTTGAACTTTTCCTTTGCAAGGAACTTGTTGAGGTTTCGCAAGTCTAGGATGGGTCTGAGGCCTCCTGTTCTTTTTGGAATCAGGAAGTACCTGGAGTAAAGCCCTTGACCCTTCATGTGGTGGGGCACCGGTTCCATGGCTTGTTCCTGAATGAGACTTGCTAACTCCTGAAGCAGTAAGTCCCTGTGCAGAGGGAGTCTGGAAGGCTCCCCTGGAAAGTAGGAGGGAGGTACCTGGTGAAAATGAAGAAGATAGCCCTTTTGAACTATGTGAAGCACCCAGGTATCTGTGGTGATGTTGGACCACCTGTGGGCAAAGTGGACCAGCCGGCCTCCTGTGCTGAGAGAAACCAGCTGAGGGGGAGAGGCTATGCTGAGGAAGTCAAAAACCCCCACCCTGCTGAGCAGGGGCCGGTGGTGCAGGCTTGGGGGCTTGCTGCCTACGGGACCCATTACCCCGTCCCTTGGCCTGCTTTCCCTGTGGGGGAGCCGCTGAGGCCTGATAGTGAGGGTAGTATTTATAGGCAGCACCTTTCCTCGGGTAAAAGGGCGTTTTCCCCGAGGCCTTCTTCTTTTGAGAAGGGGCAGAGGTCTTCCTCGAGAGACGAGTCCTGGTGAGAGTCTCCGTCTCGATTTGTGCAGCCTTCTCATCCATGGGTTTGCAAAAGCAGTGTAACACAATTAGCATCAAGAACAAGAATATTGCAATCTGCCTAACCTACAGAGCACCCCGTGCTCCACCCGACGAACTAGCCTTCATACTCGAAGAAGCCTGTGCCATAACGTCAAACAACAAACCAGCACTACTAATCGGAGACTTCAACCTCAAGTCCGCCAATACAAAAGATGCAGAGGCCTTCCTTCAGGCAATGTCATCACTTCAATTCACACAGATAGTCAATGCACCAACACACAGACTAGGATCATCCCCAGACCTCATCTTCGCATCAAACTACCTAACTTCAAGAGACCTAATCTCTACACCCACCATCACCCCAGTACCATGGTCTGACCATTACTTAATCGAGACAAATCTGCAATCACAAGAAGACTGGACAAGCGAAAGAGCGAACTTCCCACACACACAAAGACGATTCAAGTCCTTTGACAAGGACGAATTCATCCAGGACACAATACAACACTTGAACATTGACTCAGAGGACCTGGAGGAACAAGTTTCCAACTGGAACAATGTCCTAGCTAACGCCGCCAAACCATCCGTTGACAGGACCAAGAAACAACACCACAACAAGAGACAAAACAAACCATGGTACTCAGCAAAAATACGACAGGAAAAGAGGGAGCTCAGGAAAATTGAACGGAGATGGAGAAAAAACAAAACTACTTCCGACCAACATCTTTACCTAACAAAGCAAAAACAATACAATGAACACATCAACCAATCAAAGAGAGAATTCCACACAAACCTGATAAATTCTTCCATCAACAAACCCAGAGAACTTTTCGAAATAGTAAAAACCCTGACAAAAGAGCAAGCAGCAGAAAGAGAAATACAAGTGGATCCACAGATATTCGCCGACCACATCAAAGACAAATTTCACTCCACAGAGCGCACAACACCCAGTAGAACCAAAAGAACGAACGTCCACCCCAAAACCTGGGGCACATTCCACTCACCCTCAAAAGAGCAGATATCAGACATCATCTCCACAATCAACACAAGCACTGCTCCTACAGACCCTTGCCCAGTGTCATGGGTCAAAGCCACCAAAGCAAGCCTCATACCAAACATTCATAAAATGGTACACAACTCACTCACTCAAGGACTCATGCCACAGCAATTAAAGCTTGCCTCAGTAAGACCAATCACAAAGAAAACTTCTCTCGACAAAAAGGACCCAGCAGCATACCGACCAATCTCCAGCATACCCTTCCTCGCAAAAATAATCGAAAAGACGGTTCAACTACAACTTCAGGAACACATTGACGAACACGGAACTCTCGACGACAACCAACACGGATTTCGTCCCAACCATGGAGTCGAAACTCTCCTGATCTACCTCTTCGACAGCATCATAAGAATAATTGACGACATCAGGAATGGAATTATAATGATCTTCATCGACATCTCCTCAGCGTTCGACACAGTTGATCACAATATACTCCTGGAGAGACTGAAGAACACTGGTATACACGGTACCACTCTAAAATGGTTCCACTCGTACCTAACAGAAAGACAGCTACAGGTCAAGGTGGGACAGGACACCTCCCGGCCCATAAACGTCCAACAAGGAGTACCACAAGGATCCGCACTCTCAGCACTCCTTTTTAACATCTACATCCAACCAATATGCAACATTATGAAAGAGAACAACATCCAATACACAATATACGCAGACGATATAATGGTATACTCCCCGATATCAATCGAAAACCCGGACTTCTCTAAGATAGCAGACTGCCTTACCCAAATGGCGAAGTGGTGCCAAAACAACAATCTAGCTATAAACTACAACAAGACTGAAGCTTTAATCATCACTCGAAACCAAAGCTTCACACACCCACCAAACATAAAGATACAAAGCACCACGATACCGATAAGATCGGAGGTGAGATACCTTGGGGTTACTCTGGACAGTAAACTCAACCTCAAACCACACATAGACAAAACAATCCAAAAAGCATATTACAGGATGCGAATCATCAGGAGACTGAAACCACTCCTCGCTCCAGAACACTTCCGTACAGTCTGTCAAGCACTGATAACCCCAATACTGGACTTCTGCAATCCGATATACCTCGGACTACCAAAACAAGCTCTCAAACCACTACAGCTGGCACAAAACACTGCAGCTCGAATCATATCCGGAGCCGCAAGGCAGGAGCACATCACACCTACACTAAAGGACTTACACTGGCTCCCAATCATTGCTCGCATCAGATACAAGACTATCATAAACCTATTTAAGATAAAAGAACACACATCAGCCAACAGCCTCCACCTGCTCATACAACCGGAAACCAGCGCACGTCCCAGAAGAAGTCAAACACGCAACCGAGTCAGCACCCCAAATGAGTACAAGCACACACGCAAGGACACAACAGACAGAGCTCTCTCCATGGCTGCTCCAACAATATGGAACAATCTACCGGACGATCTAAGGGCAACTCCAGACCTCAAAGACTTCAGAAAACAACTGAAAACCATGCTGTTCATAGAGCACTATGGTCACATCACATAACCTAAGAGAATGGATAACAGCACTCCAATCCTCCCAAACAACTGAATATATATAAAATATGATTCTAGCACCACTGTAAATAGCCCACCCTGTATATAGCTCAAACAAATCAAGCACCCAACACATCCCTCACACAACTAAGTTTTATCCTCACTGCATGTACAACACACACACTTTACCTGATTGCTTGCTGTGATACCACCTTGATTATTAAGATAAGGCGGTTTAGAAATACTGTTAAATAAATAAATAAATAAATAAAGAGGTTATCACCTCGGCAGGGGACATCGACCAACTTGTCCTGTACCCAAGGCTCGAGGTCGGACGTCTGAAGCCAAGCCTGGCGGCGTCCACCGATGCCAGCCGCAGCTACTCGAGCCGACGCCTCAAAACCATCGTAGGCTGCTCGAGAGATGAACTTGGAGCACTCTCGAATACCAGTAGACAAGGACTGGAACCTCTGCAAAGGTTCGTCGGAGAGACCAGCAGAGAACCCGGCTAGTTCCTTAGCCAGGTCCCGGAGATACATGCCCATGTAGAGCTGGTATGTCTGGACTCGACAAGCAAGCATAGAGCCCTGGAAGCACTTCCTACCGAGGGCATCCAGGCTTCGGGCTTCCCTACCAGGGGGCACCGAGGAGTGCATTTTTTGACTCTTTAGTCTATGCATGGCCGATTCCACCACCATGGAATGGTGCGGTAGTTGTGCCTTTTGGAAGCCAGGGCTCTTGCGGACTCGATAAATGGAATCGACCCGCTTGCTTAACACCGGCGATGACGCCGGGCTCTCCCACATGCGGAAGAGAAGTCGTTCCAGCATTGGAGGAACCGGTACAATAAAGGCCTCCTTTGGGGGAGAGTCATATTTGAGGGCATCGAGTTCTTCGACTCGAGGCTCCTCCTCGGGATCCGCAGGGAAGGCCAAGGCCTTGGCCATATCCCTCACGAAGTCTGAGAACCGGGTATCCTCCGGGGGGGACCGTCTCCGAGGTTCGGACTCGGGGGAGTCCGAAGGGACACACCGAGTCCGAAAGGAACCAGGTGACTCTTCGTTCTCAGATTCCCAGGCCGACTCCTCGGAGGAGGAGTCGATCGGCTCCGGTCGGGCGGGCACTGATGCCATCCGCCCCGACGCCGAGGGAGTCGGCGTCGACGACCTCGGTCCCGAGCGGGAGGCCGAAGGAGACCTCGACCGAGGATCGACTCGAGCCCTCATGGACTCGAGGATCGGCTCGGTCTCCGGGGTCGATTTGGAGGTCGACGTCCCGGCGGTCAGGGCAGAAGCACCGGCGAGGCCAGCGATCAATGCCCGCTGCTGGTCCAAGAAGGCAGACAGACTGCACTCCAAGACCGTCAACCTGAGTCCGAGCTGAGGAGACCCAGCAGCCCCCGACTCGGGCCCCGACGGCGGGTCCTTCGGAGGCGAGTCAATGAGGACAACAGTACTTACGTGAGCGGGCAAGTCCACCTCGAGTCGAGGATGTTTCTTACAGAGGTCACACTTTTTAAAGCCACTGGCAGCCATCGGGGGAAAAAGGGCCCCTGCGAGGTCGAATGACCGGGCTGCCAGGGAAAAAGGAAAAAAGCGCGAAATCTGTCACGAAGGACAAAAAACCGAAAAATAAAGGACGGACTCGCAACCGGTGTCGCGAGTCCGGGCGGGAAAAGAACCGGCGTCGAACCGAAGAAAAAATAGAGAAAAATAGAGAAAAATCAACTTTTCTGCGGGGATTCACAGGCAACGTCTGTAGGGCTCCGCGGAAAAAAGAAGACTGAGCAAGATGGCACCCTTGGGCGGGAAGGGGACCGCGCATGCGCACTGCAATTCCCAAAGGCTTTCTTTGAAAGCTTGGGAAATTGCTCCGCGAGGGCTCCGTCGGCGCCGACGTCACCCATATGTGAGGACTGACTTCCTGCTTGGTCCTGGAGAATCCAGTATCTCCTTACTTCTAGATGATACTGCAGCAGGAATGTGCCAATCAACATCTGGCATATTGAAATTTCCTATCAGTAGCACTTCCCCTTTCCTAGCAATGCTGCGTATGTCTTCAATTAACTCTCTGTCCACCTCTTCCTCTTGTGAGGGAGGTCTGTATATCACACCAATGCAAATAGATTTCTCTTTCCCTCTTTCTAGTTTAACCCACAATGCCTCCTCTCTCCCTTTTAAGCTCCGTAATTCCAAAGCTTTAATAGTAGTTTTTACATATAGTGCCACTCCTCCTCCCCTTCTTCCTATCCTGTCCTTTCTGAATAAAGTATAGCCAGGTATAGTTACATCCCAATCATGGTTTTCTGTGAACCATGTTTCTGTAACTGCCACTGAATCCAAGTCAGCCACTCCCACCAAAGCTTCAACTTCAGGGATGTTATTTCCCATGCTACGGGCATTAATACACACTGCTTTCCATATGTTACCCCTGTTACCCATTTCCATAAAGGTATTTAATGTATCACCTACCTGGGGGCTTTCACTTACCTGGGGGCTTTCTTCACCCATCCCCAATGAATCTAGTTTAAAGCCCTCTTCAGTAGATTAGCCAGTCTAGTACCGAAGATGCGTTGACCTTTCTTGGACAGATGGATGCCATCTCTGCTCTGCAACCCTTGGAACAGCATCCCATGGTCTAGGAAACCAAAACGCTCTCGATGACACCATCCACGCAGCCATGCATTCATCTCCAGGATGCAAGGCTCTCTGCCTTGGCCTTTACCCTCAACAGGGAGGATTGAAGAGAACACCACCTGTGCACCTAACTGCTTCACCCTCTGTCCCAGAGCCATGAAGTCACTTTTGATACGTTCCGAGGTATACCTGGCAGTATCATTCGTTCCAACATGGATTAGCAACATTGGGTAATATTCAGTGGGCTTGATGAGTTTCGGCAAACTCTCCGTAACATCTTGGATTTTGGCACCAGGCAGACACCAGGCACCATGTTTCTGTGGAGAGGAGGGATAGGGGAAATATAATACAGACTTTTAAATACTTAAAGGGTATCAATGAACAAACAAATCTTTTTCAAAGAAGGGGAAGCTGTAAGACTAGAGGGCATATGATGAAGCTGTAAGGCAGTAAACTTAAAAGCAACGCCAGGAAATGCTTTTTCACTGAAAGGTGGTAGATGCATGGAATGCCCTCCCGATAGAGTTGGTGGGGGCAAATACAGTGATGGAATTCAAAATGTCATGGGACAGATAGCAAGAGGATGAAATCAAAAGCTAACTTAAATATCTTCTAATAGAGGGGGGCTGATCCACACGGAGCAGCAGGTACAACGCTAAGCACAGGCATAGAGTGGGGGGGGGGAGGTTGTCTGCATGGAGTTGCAGTTACAACCACTCTAGCCACCTTATTGGGCAGACTAGACAGACCATACTGGTCTTTATCTGCCCTCATATACTATGTTACTCCTCACGCCCCATAGCTAAGGATCCTTTGTCTTCATCTTAGGCTTTACCCCTCACTCCACCCAGCTAAGGATCAATTGTGCTTATCCCAGGCTTTACCCCTCAATTCCCCACAGCTGTGGATAAACATACTATATCAACTGACAAAGGTGAATCGGTTGACATCTGGATTTTCAGAAAGCCTTTGACAAAGTCCCTCATGAGAGACTCTTGGCAAAATTAAAAAGTCATGGGATAGTAGACAGTGTGTACTATTGTGGATCAGAAACTAGTTAAAAGATAGAAAACAGAGGGTAGGGCTAAATGGACAATTTTCCCAATGGAGAAAGGTAAATAGTGGAGTACAACAGGGATCTGTATTGGGTCTGCTGTTTTTTAACATATTCATAAATGACCTGGAAATGAGAATAACAAGTGAGGTAATCAGATTTGCAGATGATACAAAATTATTCAAAGTTGTAAAAACCCATGAGGATTGAGAAAAATTGCAAGAGGACCTTGATAAATTGGAAGACTGGACATCCAAATGGCAGATGAGATTTAAAGTGGACAAATGCAAAGTTATGCACCTAGGAAAGAACAACCCAAACTATGGTTACATGATGCAAGGCTCCACATTAGGAATCACCACCCAGGAAAAAGATTTAGGCATCATCGTGGATAACATGTTGAAACCCTCGGCCCAGTGTGCAGCGGCAGCCAATATAACAAATAGAATGCTAGGTATCATAAGGAAAGGGATGGAGAATAAAACAAAGGATATTATAATGCCTCTGTATCGTTCCATGGTGAGACCGCACCTTGAATATCGTGTGCAATTCTGGTCACCGTATCTTAAAAGGGATATAGCGTTATTAGAAATGGTACAGAGAAGAGCCACCAAAATGGTAAAGGAGATGGAAGGATACCCCTATGAAGAGAGGCTAAAAAGGTTAGGGCTCTTCAACCTGGAAAAGAGACGGCTGAAGGGAGATATGATAGAAGTCTATAAATTAATAGAGTGGAACGGGTAAATGTAGATTGACTGTTTACACCATCAAAATATAAAAAAACTAGGGGACACGCAATGGAGCTACAGGGTAACCTATTTAAGACTAATAAGACAAAATATTTTTTCACTCAACATGTAATCAAATTCTGGAATTCATTACTGGAGGATGTGGTAAAAGCAGTTAGTGTAGCCGGGTTTAAAAAAAGGTTCGGACAAGTTCCCGGAGGAAAGGTCCATAAACCATTATTGAAGGGAACCCAGGAAATCCACTGCTTGATCCAAGCATCGTGGAACCTGTGTCTTTTGGGGAAACTGCTAGGTACTTATAACCTAGATTGGCCATTCTTGGAAACAGGATACTGGGCTTGATGGACCTTGGTCTGACCCAGTATGGCATATCTTATGTTCTTATGTTCTTCACTTCTCCCACACCTTAGAATCCTCTGTGCTTATCTTAGGCTTTCTTGAATTCTGTCATCTGTTTTTCTTCAACCGTCTCCCCAAGGGTACTATTCAGTTCATTCACCATGTTTCTGTGGAGATATATCTCCTTCTCTTATTCTGGGATGACTATTAAATTTACTAGGCCCATGTATTGCTTTTGTGAGGGGTAGAAATATGCAGGATTTTTTGTTACACTCTGATTTTCAGTTTTGTCCCACAAACCAACCCCCGTTTGGGTAATCATACACCCTGTGGAGAATGCAATATGTACAGCACCTCTTTAAGCACTAGTGTCTGGACTGATACTAAAACTGACCGTCGATACTCTTTGAGACATATCACTGACTGTTGGTCATCCTGGGCCATTTACCTGATCATATATCCCTGAGATAAAGTATATGTCGGCAAGATGTGTCAGATGATTAAGATCCGACTTGCTGAGCACAAACCTAGACTTACCAACTTGATTTCTCTTGCGCCTGTTGTCCAACACTGCCTGGATTGCTGTCATCAATAGTATTTGAGTGGCTAGTTATTGACTGTGTTTAAAATTCTCATGAAGGTAATTTGGAAAGTCGCCTAGCATGACTGGAGCAGTGGTGGACTTTTACTTTCAATTCCCTAAGAACATAAGGTATGCCATACTGGGTCAGTCCAAGGTCCATCAAGCCCAGTATTCTGTTTACAACTGTGGCCAATCTAGGTCATATGTACCTAGCTGTTTCCCCAAAAGACACAGGTTCCGCAGTGCTTATATTGGGTCAAGCATTGATATCCTGGGTCCCTTCTTAATAATGGTTTATGGACCTTGCCTCCAGGAACTTGTCCAAACCTTTTTTAAACCCAGCTATACTAACAGCTCTTACTACATTCTCCGGTAACAAATTCCAGAGTTTGTTTACACGTTGAGTGAAAAAATATTTTCTCTTATTTGTCTTAAATAGTTTACCCTGTAGCTTCATTACATGTCCCCTAGTCTTTCTATATTCTGATACCGTAAACAATCGATCTGCGTTCACCCGTTCCACTCCATTCATTAATTTATAGACCTCTATCATATCTCCCCTCAGCCGTCACTTTTCCAGGTTGAAGAGCCCTAACCTTTGTAGCCTCTCTTCATAGGAGTAGCCTTCTATCCCCTTTACCATTTTGGTGGCTCTTCTCTGTACCTTTTCTAATAACGCTATATCCTTTTTAAGATACGGCGACCAGAATTGCATACAATATTCAAGGTGCGGTCGTACCATGGAACGATACAGAGGCATTATAATATACTTTGTTTTATTTTCCATTCCTTTCCTTATGATACCTAGCATTCTATTTGCTTTCTTGGCCACCGCTGCACACTGGGCGGAGGGTTTTAACATGTTATCCACGATGACTCCTAAATCTTTTTCCTGGGTGGTGGCTCCAAATGTGGAACCTTGCACTGTGTAACGATAGTGTGGGTGGTTCTTTCCTAGGTGCATAACTTTGCACTTGCCCACATTAAATTTCATCTGCCATTTGGATGCCCAGTCTTCCAATTTATCCAGATCCTCCTGCAGTTTTCCACAGTCCTCTTGGGTTTTAACAACTTTAAACAGTTTTGTGTCGTCTGCAAATTTGATAACCTCACTAGTTATTCCCTTTTCCAGGTCATTTATGAATATGTCAAAAAGTAGCTGACCCAGTACAGATCCTGGGGTACTCCACTATTGACCTTTTTCCATTGGGAAAATTGGCCATATAGCCCTACCCTCTGCTTTCTATCTTTTAACCAGTTCCAGATCCACAATAGTACACTGCCTCCTATCCCATGACTTTTTAGTTTTGCCAAAAGTCTCTGATGAGGGACCTTGTCAAAGGCTTTCTGAAAGTCCAGATACACTATATCAACCGACTCACCTTTGTCTACCTGTTTATTCACACCTTCAAAAAAACATATCTGATTAGTAAGACAAGATCTTCCTTGTCTAAAGCCATGTTGGCTGTCTCCCATTAGGCCATGACTATCTACATGCTCTGTAATTTTGTTCTTTATGATGATTTCTACCATTTTCCCCGGTACTGACGTCAGGCTCACCGGTCTGTAGTTTCTCGGATCACCCCTGGAACCCTTTTTAAAAATTGGCATTAAATTGGCGATCCTCCAATCTTCAGGTATTACAGATTATTTTAATGAAAGTTCACAGATTACTAATAGCAGGTCTGCAATTTCATATTTCAGTTCTTTTAACACTCTTGGATGTATACCATCCGGTCCAGGTGATTTGCTACTATTCAGTTTATCAAATAGTTGTAATACATCTTCCTGGTGTAGCGATATTTCTGTCAATTCCTCTGCAGTATCACCTTTAATACTGCGTTCGAATGGTGCAAGTATTATTTAGATGGAAGATGGCAATATGTAAAATCCGGATCAGAAGAATCAAAACAATTCCATCAAACACAAGGTGTGCCTCAAGGGTCCTCTCTGTCATCTCTCCTGTTCAATATATACATGCAGCCCATCTGCAATATCATTAGATCATTTAACGTGAGCTGTCTGATATATGCTGATGACATACTCTTATACATGCCGTTCTCTACAGTTCAAATGGACCTTACACCACTGGTAGACTGTTTCAATGCGAAATCGGATTGGCTGCAATCCCAAAACCTATGTATTCAGCACAAGAAAACGGAGGTGCTGTTCATCTCAAGAGACCCCGACTTTATTCCGCCATCCCATGTAAGAGTCAAGGAAGTGGAATTGCAAACTAAAGAAACAATAAAATACCTTGGAGTCACCCTAGACCAACGTCTGGATATGAAATCCCACATAAGCAACATAGTCAAAGCTGTGTACTTCAAAATCCGTTCACTCAGGCATCTGCGCTCCCTATTGGACCCAGATGATTTCCGGACCATATACCAAGCACTAGTCTTACCCCATTTTGACTTTGCCAATTCCATCTTACAAGGTCTCCCTCAATCTACACTGAGCCCGTTACAGCTGGCCATGAATGCTGCTGCAAGGGTCCTCCACGGAGCCTCCAGAAATGACCATGTGACCCCTATTCTTAAGCAGCTTCACTGGCTCCCTATACATGGAAGGATTATCTTTAAAACTTTACTCCTTTCATTCAAGGCCATCAATGGCATCTCATCTTCTTCACTTACGGAACTCATTCACACAGTGCCCCACAACAGATCCAGAAGAGCAACAGCTGTAAACTTGCTAATAACCCCGAAGGCCTTGACCAAATGCAACAGTACAACGGCAAATAGAGCCTTCAGTCTCTACGTCCCCAAATGTTGGAATGCACTACCACCCGACATTCGAGCCATTGTAGACCTAACTCAATTCAGGAAGGCAATCAAATTTCACCTCTTCCTCCAATACTACTCAGCCAGCAATGGAATCTAAATAACCTCGCCTAAGAAAGTATCCATTGTTAGTGCTGAATAGTCCCAACTTCCCTCCTGCAGATTATACTCATACTTTCCTCATTTGATTGTGGCATTCAATATGGTTCTTTGTAATTATTTCATGTATATAGTTCAACCCTGTTAGCCAAGTTGGTACTCCTGTTCTATGTAAAACCAAACAGCTTGTTGTTCTGGTCGTTTTTGTTATACTGTAAACCGCGCTGATATCGAATAGTGCGGTATATAAGCAACTGTAATAAATAAATAATAAAATACCACTTCAGTCTTGGGCAACATCCCTACATCTTGCTCAGTAAAGACAGAAGCAAAGAATTCATTCAGTCTCTCCGCTATAGCCTTGTCTCCTCTTACTGCCCCTTTTACCCCTTTATCATCTAATGGTCCAATTGACTCTCTTACAGGCCTTTTGCTATGAATGTACTTGAAAAAGTCTTTATTTCGTGTTTTTGCTTCCGTAGCAAGTTCCTTCTCAAATTCTCCCTTTGCCTGCTTTATCAATGCTTTGCATTTAACTTGCCAGTGCTTGTGCTGTTTCCAGTTTTCGTTGTTTGGCTCTTTTTTCCATTTCCTGAAAGATGCTTTTTTGGCAACAACAGCCTCTCTGACCTCACCTTTAAACCATGCTGGCAGTTTTTTGGACTTTCTTCCACTTTTCTTAATGCGTGGAATACAGCTGGTCTGGGCTTCCAGGATAGCATTTTTAAACAACACCCAAGCTTGATGTAAGTCTTTAACCTTTGCAACCGCTCCTTTTAGTTTTTTCTTAACTATATTCCTCATTTTATCATAGTCTCCCTTTCGAAAGTTAAAAGGTAGTACTGTGGATTTCTTTAATATCCCTCCTCCACTAATTAAATCAAATACGATCATGCTATGATCACTATTGCCAAGTGGTCCCAACACCCTTATTTCTTGCACCAGATCTGGTGTTCCACTAAGGACTAAGTATGGCTTCCCCTTTGGTTGATTCATGAACCAGCTGCTCCAAGAAGCAGTCATTTATTTCATCTAGAAACTTTATCTCCCTAGCATGTCCTGCTGTGACACTGACCCAGTCGATACCGGGGTAATTGAAATCACCCATTATTATTACTCTGCTGTGACTTTTATTAGCTTCCTTGATTTCTTTGAGCATTTCATCATCCATTTGTTCGTTCTGGCCAGGCGGTCGATAGTACACCCCCACTGCCATCACCTTCCCCTTCATACATGGAATTTCAGTCCATAGAGATTCTACAGCAAACTTTGTTTCCTGCAAAACTTTAATCCTTTCTGACTCAATGCCCTCTCTAACATAGAGCGCAACCCATCCACCAATTTGATCAGTCCTTTCATTTCATTATATCCAGTTATCACAGTGTCCCACTGGTTATCCTCCTTCCACCATGTCTCTGAGATTGCAATCATATCTAACCTCTCATTTAGTGCTATATATTCTAACTCTCCCATCTTATTCTTTAGACTTCTAGCATTTGCATATAAGCATTTTAGAGACTGTATTTTATTAATATTAATCTGGCTATTGGTAGGCATGGGTAATTTGGAGTCTTTACGCTCTGTCTGCACCATACTCAAGGGCATTTGGGCTACTTTACCCAGTGGCATGAATGAAGACCTTGAATGGCTGTCTATGATTTGACGTCACTGTCTGCTTCCACACTCTTTTTAAATAGCCACGGTTGGCGTTCTTGATTCATGCACCTGTGCTATTCTTGGTGTTCGGCTAGACGAGTCCTGAGGCAGCCATTGAAAAGGTTTCTGGCAAAACTCAAATCTGCTTATCATCCTTCTGTTGGCTTGTGATTGCCCTTCTTTGGGTTGTTTCAAGATTGCAGCTAAGTGGCTATTTAATTCTTTTAAATGCATTTTGAGAATTATAAAACCCCTAGCGTTGGACTGATGAAAGACATTTAAGGGCTGATTTTGACCTTGATATATGAGGATGATCTGATAGAGTTTCACTCTCCCTTGCTGAGGCCGATTTGAAACCCAATGTTGGCATTTTGATGTTTTCAGGTTGATTTTTGAGTGTGTTAAGTTGTCTTTATGTGCAATCTCATTTTATTTTTTGTTTTATATTAAATTTACTAGACTTGACCAGTGATATTGTTCTATCTCCAGGAACAAGCAGGAATAAGTCCTCACATATGGGTACGTCGGTACCGACGGAGCCCGTGCGGGAAAGCTCCCCAGCTTCTTAGAATAGAAGCTTTTGGGACCTCCCACTGCACATGCGCACTGCCTTCCCGCCTTCCTGAACAGCTCTCCTCAGTTTCTCTTTTTCCGCGGAGCCAGCAGGTCGTGTTCCTGTCACCGCTGAAGAAATTGTTATTTTATTTGTTTCTTTAGACCGCGTACCTGCCTTCCCCATACCGATACCGGTATCGCCGGTCTTTTCTTTCTTTCTTTAAAAAATTATAATTCTTTTTTCTTATTTTTTAGCTTTTTGGTCACTTCAGAGAGGCCTCTCGGCCTACTCAATTTCTCCTCATGGAGAAGCCAGCCCCTGGATTTAAGAAGTGTACCAAATGTAATGCTGTTATTTCAGTCACAGACACCCATGACTGGTGTCTGAAATGTTTGGGGCCTGACCATTCCATACCGGACTGCCCATCTTGCTCCCACATGTCTAAACGTGGGCTGCAGAACCGGGCCAACAAATTCCATGTGCTGTTTGCTTCAGAGAATACAGCATCACAGTCATCCAGGTCTTCTTCTCCGGATGGATCTCAGGTAACCAAACCTTCTGTGGGCAAGTCCTCAAAGAGCAAATCTCCTTCAAAGCATCGAGAGGCTCTTAGCTTAGAACTTGAGGACCCTGCCCCAGCCAAACAACCCCGGCGGGAAGTCCAACTTCCAAAAACGCCAATTCAGGGGTCTCAGGTTGATATCGATGCTACGGCCTCGACAGATCACCTGTTAGCCTGCTCTGGGGTACCGGGTCACTCCGGTACCGACATCCAGGCAGCTATGGCGTCCATGGGCGATACTGTACAGTCCATGCAGCAGGCCGTCATGGCTTTCATTAAAGCTGCAACGCCATCGGTTCCGCTTTCAGCGGTTCCGGGCCCGATACCGGTATCGTCCGCCATGCCGGTATCGAGGCCGTCCACCTCTAAACGCAAGTCGGTACCGTATGGGCTTTCGCTCCATACCGGTTCCATACCCGATACGCCCGATATCGATACCGATCGGTACGCGTATCGTGCGTTAGAGGACAGCACCGATTCCTCTGAGGATTTTCACTCCTCTGATGATTCTGCTGAGTTTTCACTCAACTTACCTGAGGAGCCCTCTTCTCCTAAAAGGAGAATGTCCCCTCCAGAGGATTTGTCCTTCCAGGACTTTGTTTTAGATATGGCTACAGCCCTTTCTATTACCACATCCTCTGAAAAGGAACCCAGATCCAAAAAACTGGATATTTTGGGATACTCAAAGGCCCCTAAGGAGGCAGTTACCCTGCCTATCCATGAAATCCTTCAAGAACAACTGATGGATTTCTGGGAAAATCCTTTGACTTTGTCTCCTTATTCCCGTAGGTTGGACACCATGTATAGGGTCCCTCCTTCTCCTGGTTTCCAAAAGACTCAATTGCCCCACCACTCTATTGTGGTGAAGTCTGCAATGAAGAAGATTAGGAGTACCAAAAGGCACTCTTCCACCCCTCCAGGACGGGAATGTAAGACTTTGGACTCTTTTGGTAGGAAAATTTTCCAGGCTAGTATGCTTATAGCCAGGATTAATTCCTACAGTCTCTATATGGGCATGTTCCTGGAGGAACTTGCCAAAAAGGTGCGGCATTTTGCCCCCTTTATCCCTGAGGATAAAAAGCAGGGATTCCTTTCCCTAGTGAAACAACTCTTAGAGGTTTCTAAGTTCTCTAATAGGGCAGCATATGATTCCTTTGAGGGAGCCAGTAGGGCTTCGGGCATTGCTATTGCAGCCCGACGTCTTGCTTGGCTCCAGGCCTCTGATCTGGAACCTTGGGTTCTAGATGGCTTACGGAATCTGCCCTGTACAGGTGAGAACTTATTTGGGGAAGAGTGGCAAATCAAAGCCACCCAGATGGATGCTGAAAATGCCACCTTGGAAAGACTTTCAAAGTCCACTTCAATTCCTACTAAGAAAAAGTCTTTTAAAAGGCCTTACTATAAGAAGGCCAGAGTTGCTTCAAATACTGGCCAGCAGTCTTCTCAACCTCGCTATACTGCTAAGCGTCAGCAATCCAAACAAGCACGAGCTAAGCCTGCAGCAGCTACTGTAGCTCAGCAGGCTCCAACCCCTCAGGGGTTTTGACTTGCTCCTAGGGAACTTGCCACTTCTGGTTCTAACACAACCAGAACCTCTCACCATACCCGGAAGGTTGGTTCACTTTGCTCCCAGATGGGAACAAATCACAACAGAACAATGGACCCTCTCTATCATTCGAGAGGGTTACAAACTTCATTTCTCCAGCCTTCCTCCCCATCATATGGTGAGACCATTCAATTCTCCCCCATCTCTCCTAACCCTGTTGGGTCAAGAGGTTTCCTCTCTTCTTGCCCAAGGGGCCATAGAAGAGGTTCCTCTTCCTCAACAAGGGTCCGGTTTCTACTCCCCTTATTTTCTCATTCCAAAGAAGACAGGGGGATTCAGACCAATCCTAGATCTGAGAGAATTGAACAAATTTCTCTTCAAGGAGAAATTCAAAATGCTGTCTCTCGGCATTCTCCTTCCTTACCTCCAGGGTCAGGACTGGCTTTGTTCTCTAGACCTACAGGATGCGTATACACATATACTCATCCATCCATCCCACAGAAAGTATCTTCGCTTTCTGTTTCAGGGAAAACATTTCCAATACAGAGTACTCCCCTTCGGTCTAGCCTCTGCTCCAAGAGTATTCACAAAATGCATGGCAGTCGTAGCCGCATTTCTAAGAGGCATGGGAATCTTTGTCTTCCCATATCTGGACGACTGGCTCATCCGAGCTCCAACTCAGTCACAGGCCCAGATTTCCCTGGACCACACAAGGAGCCTTTTGCAGTATCTGGGACTGGTAGTAAACCTTCCCAAGTCCCAACTCATCCCTACTCAATCTCTAGAATTCATAGGGGCCCAGTTGGACACCATCACTGCAAGGGCCTACCTTCCACATGTTCGAGGCCAGCGCCTCCTGAGTTTGGCCTCCCAAGCTCAGTCCAGCACTCACTTGACAGCCAGGGAAATGCTACGCCTACTGGGTCATATGGCCTCCACAGTGCATGTGGTGCCCTATGCTCGTCTTCATATGAGAGCAGCTCAATGGACCCTGGCCACTCAGTGGACTCAGGCGTCAGGAGCGCTCTCAGACCAAATACAAACCTCCGATCGTCTGTTTTGGTCCCTCCACTGGTGGACTTCCACCAAGAATCTGTTGTTGGGGGCTCCATTTCAACCATTGCTACCCCAAGCAACCCTCACAACAGATGCCTCCCAAACAGGGTGGGGAGCCCATCTGCAAACTCTCTCCACTCAGGGCACTTGGTCTCTACAGGAGACCACCCTTCATATCAATCTTCTGGAACTGCGAGCAATTTACCTTGCCCTCAAGGTCTTCCACTCCCTCCTAGCCAACCTCACTGTCCTAGTTCAGACGGACAATCAGGTGGCCATGTTTTACATAAACAAACAAGGAGGGACGGGCTCTCTGTCGCTTTGCAACGAAGCTCTAAGACTATGGGCCTTCGCCAGAGAGCATCAGATTCACCTGCTAGCAGTGTATCTCCCAGGAGTTCAAAACTCTCGGGCAGACAGGCTCAGTCGAGTTCTGCTGCCACACGAATGGTCCCTACATTTGGACCAAATAAACCGAATCTTTCAGGAATGGGGGACCCCGGACATAGACCTCTTTGCAAGTCCGTGGAATGCCAAACTTCCCCGGTTCTGTTCCAGAACTCCGTGTCAGGGAGCTCAGGCTACGGACGCCTTTCTCCTGAATTGGAATCAGGCATTCCTATATGCCTTTCCACCCATTCCTTTGATTCCCAAGACTCTGTTCAAACTCCAGAGGGATCATGGAACTATGATCCTCATAGCTCCACGCTGGCCACGCCAAGTGTGGTTCCCTCTACTTCTACAGCTCTCCCAGGGATCCTACTTGGATCTGGGAGCTGCGCCAGACCTCCTGTCTCAGGAGGAGGGGACTTTGTGGCACCCAAACCCCAAATCCCTTCACCTCAGTGCTTGGTTACTGAAGGCTTAAGCCTTCAAGACTTTCATCTTTCCCAACCAGTGAAAGATATCCTTTCTGCCTCTAGGAAACCCTCTACCAGGCGTTCCTATGCTTTCAAATGGAAACGTTTTTCCATTTGGTGTGCTCAGCAGGGTCTTGACCCTCTGGCACTTCCTTTGAATTCTCTTCTTGATTATCTCCTGCATCTATCCAATGCAGGCCTCAAGACGAATTCGGTAAGAGTCCATTTAAGTGCTATTGCAGCATCCTTGAAACATATAAATGGACAACCTATCTCCTCTCATCCTCTTGTTGCAAGATTCATGAGAGGCCTGACTCTCACTAAACCTCCCATCAGACCACCCCCGGTCGCATGGGATTTGAATCTAGTGCTCGGTCAACTTATGAAGCCACCTTTTGAGCCAATGTTTTCCACCTCCTTGAAATTTCTTTCCTGGAAGGTCATCTTCCTCATTGCAGTCACTTCGGCTCGCCGCATCAGTGAGCTGCAGGCTTTAGTGGCTAATCCACCTTACACAAGATTTCATCATGATAAGGTGGTCCTTAGGACGAATCCCCACTTTATGCCTAAAGTGGTCTCGCCTTTTCATCTTAATCAAGAGGTATATCTACCTGTCTTTTTTCCAGCTCCTCATGCATCCAATGCAGAGAGGAACCTTCATACTCTGGATTGTAAAAGAGCTCTCGCTTTTTACCTTAATAGGACTCAGCCACATCGAAAGTCTTCTCAACTTTTTGTGGCCTTTGATCCTTCCCATTTGGGACTTCCAGTCTCCAAGCGTACACTTTCCAATTGGATTGCTCAGTGTATTTCTTTTGCTTACCAGAGCAAAAACATTTCTCTGGAAGGCCATGTCACTGCTCACAATGTGAGGGCCATGGCAACTTCTATGGCTCATCTGCACTCTGTTTCCATAGATCAGATCTGTCGAGCCGCTACCTGGGCCTCGGTTCATACCTTCACAGCCCATTACTGTTTGGACAAGGACTCCCGCCGGGATGCCTTGTTTGGCCAGGCTGTCCTCAAGCACCTGTTCCATTCCTAAACAACTCCTGCCCACCTTCCCAGAATGGATGCCTGAGATCCATACGAAGATGGCGAACCTTTACAGGGGATCCCATGCATCTAAGCTAGGGAGTCCCCATATGTGAGGACTTATTCCTGCTTGTTCCTGGAGATAGCACAGTTACTTACCTGTAACAGGTGATCTCTGGGAACAGCAGGAATTAGTCCTCACAACCCACCCACCTCCCCTAGGAGTTGTATCTTTTATCTATCTATCTTCCTGTCCTCTCTCTGTTGACTCAGCTATAAACTCGAAACTGAGGAGAGCTGTTCAGGAAGGCGGGAAGGCAGTGCGCATGTGCAGTGGGAGGTCCCAAAAGCTTCTATTCTAAGAAGCTGGGGAGCTTTCCCGCACGGGCTCCGTCGGTACCGACGTACCCATATGTGAGGACTAATTCCTGCTGTTCCCAGAGATCACCTGTTACAGGTAAGTAACTGTGCTTTCCTGTAGTATCGTAGTCCCTCAGAAGTCTCTGTTTGATGCTATGAGATGTCTGGGAGACTGTGATGTGATTTCTGTTTTTTGTGCTTTTCTATGCCCTGAGGTTATCAGTGAAGTTATTTCTGTGTATGCGCTTTCCTTGGGAAAGTTCTCTACCTGCCCTCTGAAATCTTGGTTCATCATCACAAAAATATAAGAATTACAAGTAGTTGAACTGTTCTAGCTGTGTTAGGGTCTCCCTGATCTGGGAGCAGTTTGCCTTTTTCCCAGCAGAGGGCACTCTCTGAGCAGTCATTAGGGGCTGTCTTCAGAGCGGAGTTTGGGCAGAAGGGTAGAGAAAATGCATCTCATGTTCTCTGTGTGTCCTGCAGGGTTTGCCCATGATCATACTGATGAACTGATAGAAAAGCTGAAACCTCTACGAAGTGGCCTGGAAAACCCGGATTCCAATTTTCTCTTCCATACCTGCTTCAACATTGCCACGGTAAGACCTCTAAGGCAGGAGAACCTTATAGCTGCCAAGTTATCCAGTTCCAGGAGGAAGACGTTTTGGCCAGTACTGGTTTTGAACTTACATTGCAAAGCATTGTGATATTTGTATTCCCTGGTTCTACCCATTGAGATCCATAGTGCAGATCCCATAATGCATGAGGATAAAGTAGTCAGAAATCCAGGTCTGTCTTAAAATGTCACTCCTAGAACTGAATATCTTGGAAGGTCTGGTACCTGCAGTACTGGGATGAGTGATTATTCCTGTGTTCTGATCCTGTGTAGTGGGGAATAAGTTCACCTCTGATCTCTGTCACTGATTGGAGCCGGGGAAAGATCCACATCTGTTCTTTGGCCCTGCTTTTCAGACTTTGCTGTGTGTGTGTGGAGGGGGGAGGTGCAGTGGGAAGAGAGATGGCAGACCCCTCTGCTTCTTAGGGGCAGGGTCTCAAATAAGTCTGCTGTGCTGAAAGGAATCGGGGATGGGACTGCTGCTGGTCAGGACCTTGGGAAAGGGCTGCAGTTTGGCCCATATTCAGAACTCTGAACCTCTAGAGGTGATCCCTCTCTCCTCACAGGGCCTACATCCCTTTCCTAATGTAAAGTACTAATAATGATAATCATTTTTATAATGCCACTGGATGTATATCCCTTCCCCAAAGAGCTTACCATCTAAGTGGGTACCTGAAACAGTGGAAAAGAAAGTGACATGCCCAAGATACCAAAGAATGTCTGTGGGATTGCCCAACCCAGTCCTCTGGTAGCCCATTCAAGTTGTTTTTCAGGGTATCTGCAATGAATATGCATGAGCGAGATGTGCCTACAATGGAAGCAGCGCACGCAGATCTATCTCAGGCATATTCATTGCATATATCCTGAAAACCTGACCGGCCTGGGGATCCCAAGGATGGGTTGAGAACCACTAGAGCACTTCCTTTCCTCACAGAGCTGAGTGAGAAAGTGGTTACGGTTATGCAGAGCTAAGTACAAAGTAAAGCACATGGGAAAGCAACCCAAGGTTCTTTTGCACCATGATGAGCTCTAGTTTTCCTCTTACCACTCAGGAGGCTCATTGGATTCATCATATTCTCACTGGCAGTCTAATCTGCTCGTTTCTACACCTCCTTCCCCCCCCCCCCCCCTTCAGAGATTTCTGTGCTTGCCCCTTGCTTTCTTGAATTTTGATGCTGTCTTCAACCCCATCCCTTCCATTGGGAGGAGGTTCTGCTCCTTCACCACCAGTTCTGTAAAGAAATATTTCCTCAGATTACTTGAGTCCATCCTCTTTCCCCTTCATCTCATGACCCCTCGTAGAGCCTCCTTTGTGTTGATAGAGATCTGCCTCCTGTGCAACAGAGATGATTCTGGTCATGAGACACTTTCTATAGGTTGAGAAACACAAACTTGGTAGAGGTGTATAAAATCCTGTGTAAACAGGGAAGTGTTCTTAACTTGGCTTTTAATAAAAGAGCGAGAGGACCACAGATGGGAGGGTCAATGAAAGAGGAGAGAGTATTTCTTCACACAGTGCTGAGCTGTCCCGTGGTACTTTCTGCCACAGGATGGCATGGAAGTAGGCAGAATAAGAGGGTTAGAAACGGGATTAGACACTTATGAGAGATCAGTCAGAGGCTATTTAATATGAGGGATAAGACACTGGGCTCACTGCATCCCTGAACCGAGTGTGCTGTAAAAATCTGAAAATAGATGAGCCACACAACACACACCTTAGAGCCTTTTGCATGTCCTCTAAGCCATGGGACCATTGATTTTGCATAGTTTGACATTTCATTTATTTGTTTGAATGTATTTGATATACCATTGCTTGTAAAACTATGTCATTTCAGAGGTTTGTAGTCTAAAACTTAACTGCATACAGTGGAAGACAAATGCATAAAATAAATAAGACATCATATTAAAGATAAAAGTGGCTTAGGAAACACAAATAAAAGGGAGGGGATAGTGCATAAAGCAATAATAATAAGTGACCTTGGGCAACTTACTTAACTCTCCATTGCCTCAGAAAAATCCAAGTTATCAATGTCCCTGTTTAATGTACATCACCAAGTTTAAGCTACAATGTAAACCGCTTTGACTGAAATTTTAAAGCAGCATAAAAACCTGATAAATAAATAACATTTAGCAGACCACTATGGGCTTGATTCTGCAAGGTGACGAAGGGAGTGTACATCCCGGTGGAACGCCCACCTGAACTGTATGCTGCACACACAGAGCCACTGTGTGTACTGCGGGTAATGGGGGCGGAGTATGGGTGGGACTGACCTGTACAGGGTCAGCAGGGCCGATTCCGGTCACAACTTCAGGAATAAGCTGGCCACCCCCCCAGATCGGCCAGCCAACCCCCCAGCAGCGACAGCAATGAGCAAGGTGAGTCCTGTCAGGGTCAAGCGGTGGGGAAATGGGGGCTCCAAGGCAATAGGCAGGTTGTGCTGTGGGGAGGATGTCCCTGCCAGGTCATCTCCAAGGTCCTGATCCTGCATCCATGGGAACATTGGCTCCCGCGCTGCAGAATCTGGTCCTAATGGGCCTGTCCAGATGGCGCAGACGTGCACCTACCAGAATCGGGCTCATAGTGAAGCTTTTATAAACTTTTTTTTTTAAAGTGCCGTCAAGTCAGTGCTGCCTCCTAGCAACCCAGCAGCCCCTGGCTTTTCTTAGCAAGGTATGACTGGAAGTAGATTGCCAGCCTTTTCTTCCGAGGCAGTGTAGGGTAAAGTGACTTGCCCAAGGTCACAAGGAGGTGCCAGTGGGAATCAAACCCTGCCCTCTTGGGTACTAGGCTGTTGCTCTAACCACTAGGCTACTCCTCCACTCATTTAAAAACCTTAAGAACTAATATTTCATGAGGAAAACCCTTAAAATCTAATCTGAAAGAGGCAGTTAATGATTTTATAAGGAGAGTGAGGACAGTTCAGCATTAAAATCTGTCTCCCAGAACTGTAGCTTAGCCCAGAGATGAACAGGAACTTGCAAAAGCATTTTTTAGCATTAGTCAGATATCTTGTGCACGTTTTGGCTGTACCCATAAAAGAACAGGAGCCAGTCAGAAAGATAAATAGCGTTGAATGCTCTGTAAAATAAATGGTTAGTTCTCATTCTGACTGACTGCAACTTCAGCAATATGAAAATACTCCAGAGGGAAGCTTAAAGCTGAAAGGAACCAGCAGTCCCTCAGATGCTGCAGACTGGCCAACAACGTGCAGAAAGAGAAGGCAAACAGATTTTTATCTTCCCTCAGACACTCCTTTTCCAAGATGGCCATGGCAGGATGAGTCCCAAATTCTTGAGAAAACTACAGACATTTGATAGACATCCTGTCCTTGAGAGATGGGAACAGGCCAGGTGTAGTATCTTGCAGAGGAGGTATGGCATTTCTGCGTACAGCAGACCTCTGGCACAGGTGAAGGAGCTGGTATAGGTGGCATGGCATTTCTGCGTACAGCAGACCTCTGGCACAGGTGAAGGAGCTGGTATAGGTAGCATGGCATTTCTGCCTCTAGCAGACTTCTGGCACACGTGAAGGAGCTGGTATAGGTGGCATGGCATTTCTGTGTACAGCAGACCTCTGGCACAGGTGAAGGAGCTGGTATAGGTGGCATGTCATTTCTGCCTCCAGCAGACCTCTGGCACAGGTGAAGGAGCTGGTATAGGTGGCATGGCATTTCTGCAAACAGCAGACCTCTGGCACAGGTGAAGGAGCTGCTATAGGTGTCATGGCATTTCTGCCTCTAGCAGACCTCTCATTTTTGCTTTATGCAACGTTACTTCAATGGTCTATTCAGAGTATATAACTTGGTTAAACTGTATCAAAATACTCCACTATAACACAACGTCAATAGATAACTGAACACTCTGGTGATGGTTATCAAGTGATTATTCAAAAAACAGGTCTTGTAAAAGCATTTAGCTAGAATCAACTGTAGTCTCAGACTCTGATGGCACTCTACACCACAATCTCTGTGGATAAACAAATGTGCCCCTTTTGCATCAACGACTACTAGTAAGTTGATTTTCCTCTTTTTACTTTTTTTGAAGCAGTGAAAATGTCTCACACCTCTATCACCTCGTGTTGTTAAAAATATTAAAACATATCAGCTTATCTTAGCTCCTTTGAACATTCTTCTTGCTTTAAACCTGAAATGAATCTGTTCTCAATGCCTTCCTCTGGCGCCCGTTGTAGCGTTTCTCTCCACAAAAGGAGGTTCATCAGGAGAATCTAAAAGTAAATATTAATGTTAAGAGCATTGATGTAGCTTCTCTTCATTATTGACTTCCAGCCAAAGTTGGGTCACTTATCTCTTACTTTATCACTTTCAGTACATCTTTCAAAACTATTAAAGAGCCAAAAATTACCTATTAATGCTGCTGCTGCCCACGTCTCTTACTTGCATAGTAATGTCCCAAAAAACGCCGCGCATGCGGCTTAGACAAAACAGCTGACTTTTATACTGATTGTCTAGCGATGTTATCTGCACACTTGCCACTCAACTGCGGCATTTAATCCCTTTGGTTGCACAGTGTTGACCCTAAAAATCCAACGCTGTTCAGCATAGAGAAGCGTTTCGTCCAGAGTCTTCCCTCTTTTAGGATATGAAATCTGTTCAATACAAAAGCATCGTAATTGCTCATATTCGTGATGGAATTCATCACAATGCTGAACAATTGGAGCTGACAGAATTTTACAATGAAGTTGGCTTTTATGTTCACACATCCGAACCTTAAAAGGACGACTAGTCTTCCCTATATAAAAAAGATCACACGGGCAACAGATGGCATACACTACTGATTCGGAGGTGCACGTTGTGGCTTGTTTTAAATGGTAAATCTTACCGTGACATACAAATTCCGTTAACTCAGCTGTTATTGTGCAGATACTGCAGCGGCCACATTTCTTATGACCTACTACTTCTGACTTACTTCTATAGCTCACATTGGAACGAAGAGCTGTGGGACTTAGTTGTTGCAATAAATTACTGTTCCTTTGCCAAACACATCTGATCTTCTTATCTTCCAATTCGGGAATAGCTTGAATCATGTGACTATATTTTTTAACAATGCCTTGAATTTTGTAGCTCAAGGGAGAGAACTTAGTTATAAAATTCACTTGATCTTCTAGTACTACTGGGCGGGAGGCTTGAAACAACAACTGACGATCATTGTATAGGGCACGTTTATACGCCTGTTTTGACACACTTACAGGGTATCCACGTTCAACAAAATCCCTTAGCAATTGTTTAGACTGCTGCTTATAATCTAAGACTTCTGAACAGTTTCGACGATAGCGAAGGAATTGAGAATATGGCAGACTGTTCTTCAGTCGAATGGGGTGGCCACTGGTGTAATGGAGGAACGTGTTACGAGCTGTAGGTTTTTTGTACACTGTAGTGTTCCAACCTAATAGACCTCTCTGTATTGCTACATCTAGAAACACTATGGCAGTAGCGTCTATTGTGGACGTAAATTGAATTGCAGCATTACAGGTATTAAGCCAATCGACAAATTCATGAGCTGCTTCTTGCGGACCCTTCCAAAGTACAAAAATATCGTCGATGAATCTTGCCCAGAATTTTAATATAATGTGAAAAAGAAGAAGAAGAGGCTAACAACCAACTGCTTTCAAAATCGCTCATAAACAGGTTCGCTATCGATGGGGCACAAGATGCTCCCATGGCAATACCTATTTTCTGATGATACAGTACTTCATTAAACTGAAAAAAATTTTGAGTAATAGTGATTCGTGCCAATTCTGTGAGGAAAGAGATATGGGAATCTGACAGGTCTCCTCTTCCCGTCAAAACCTTTTGAACTATAGAAATTGCTGACTGTTGAGGAATACTGGTATACAATGCCGTGATGTCCAAAGTTATCAATAGCATATCATCATCCTTTGCCCACTGATTATGTTGTTCCAATCTCTGTAAAAAATGAGAAGTGTCTCTGATATAAGACGGTATATCAATCAGTAAAGGTCTTAAAAAAGAATCTAAATAGATCGATAGTGGTTCCAACAGTGATCCTTTTGTCGACACAATTGGTCTTCCCGGTGGTTTAACTAAACGTTTATGGATTTTAGGAACTAAATAAAAGCTCGATACAGCTGGAGATTTAACGTTAAGAAACTTCAATTCTTTCTTATTGATCAATTTATGTTGATATGCAACATTAGTACTATCCAGAATCTGTTGTTGCAGTTGGACTGTTGGATCACTAACTAACTGCTCATAGGTATTGTCATCAGAGAGTTACACAGCTGGAGCAGAGTTGTCCCTGGCACAGGTGAAGGAGCTGGTATAGGTGGCATGGCATTTCTGCAAACAGCAGACCTCTGGCACACGTGAAGGAGCTGGTATAGGTGGCATGGCATTTCTGCAAACAGCAGACCTCTGACACACATCAAGGAGCTGGTATAGGCGGCATGGCATTTCTGCCTCTAGCAGACCTCTAGACCTATAAATGAGCCTATAAACGTGCCTATAAACGAGCACGTTACAATAATAGAGAACTGTTGTCACATCCCTGCAAAGTTGTAGACAACACTATTGAGACACATATCAATTTTATTACAAACTTTCCTGTTCGGTAATCCAGTTTAGTCCTCCACAATTGGGTAGTGCCCCTCCTCCTGCAGCCGGGAGACTGGACCAATCAAATCTTCTGTAGTATATATGCAGACGGAGCTCCCAGAAGCCCCCAGTGTGTCCAGTCTCCTTGCAGCTGGAGGACTTCTGTGCCCTTTCTGGGCACGCTAAGTGACACTTGAAGGAGCAACACTAGTTAGTTAGTTCTTTTGGGGTTTCTTTCTGGTCCTTTATTTTCTATTTCTTTGCTAGGTAGCTGTATCTTTAAAAAAAAAAAAAAAAAGCCACAGGGGACATCCTGGGGGAAGCCAGACCTGCCTTGGGCTCCTGCCTTCCTGCCTGGGAATCTCTGAAGCCTGGGTTGAGCTCTCCCCAAGGCTGTACGGGGAAGAGCCATACCGGCTGCAACATTGCCTGTCACTTGGAGAAGTGGGCTGAGTTCCTTGCTGTTCCCTGAGCTGGTAGGAATTTTCCTTGCTTTAACTTTTCAGCTCTCTGTTCTGTGCATTGTCAGAGGCTCTGTCGGCTCCCCTGGCTTCCAAATTGCACTTTTTCCTGATTTTTTTCGCTTGCCCTGTATTAGAGGGTCGTTTTCTTTCTTTTCCATATTATTTGGTTACCTTTGTATTTTCGCGCCGTTTTTTACCGCGGGTGAAAAAGTGCGGCGGCCATTTTGGATTTCTAAAGTGTGCTTTTTAAGGGCACTTTTTAACACTTGTGCACGGGTTCCCCTGGTGTTTTTGGGGTTTATTTTCCTGGCGATTTTGCTCAGGGCACCCCTAGGATACTGGGGAGTGTTTTGTTTTCTGTAAAAAAAAAAAAAAAAAGTTTTAAATTTAAAGCTGTACTGATTTGAATAAGGTTAGTCCCCTTGGTGTGGGCTTCCCTGTTCCTGTTGCCTTCTTTCTCCCTGAGAGCAGGTTGCCTTAGCATGGCTGCCAAACCTCAGTGTGTAATTTGTGGGTCCCGCAGAGGTACATTGACTGACTCTGGAATCTGCAAGAGCTGTGCTGCAGTTTCTTCAGACCTGGAGCTTCCTATTGAAGTTAAGGAACAGCATGTGCCCGGGGAACCTTCTCTTTCGGGGGACAGTGTCCCTTCACCGAGCATCCTCCCTTCTGGTTTGGGCCCGGCGTCTAATACGTCGGTCCCTGAGCTCCAGCAGGCGGCTGTAGTAGCGTCGCCTATAGACTTTTCCCCAGATTTTGTTCTTCTCATGCATCAGGCCTTCCGCTTAAGCCGGTCCGGTCACTTGCCGGAGGCTTGGCCTGCCTCTCTCCCCCCAGGATCCGCAGGGGGGGTTCAGCGGTCTTCCCAACCCGCTGTCAAGCGGCCCAGGTTGGGGGACCAGGATCAGGACGCCCTTTGTCTTCCGGATTCCGAGGCTGAGGGGGATCCTGAGACTGAGGCGGAGGAGTTAGAAGACGGGGAGCTCCCGGAGCCGGAAGATCAGGCTCGAATCATTCGGGTGTTTCGAAGGGACGAGCTGGTCCCTTTGGTCACGGAGTCTCTCCAAGCGCTTAACCTCTCTGCGGTGCGGCCACTGGAGGAGGAGGGTCTCGAGGATCCTCTCATTCAGGCGGTCAGGGATGCCCAGGTAGTTTTTCCTGTGCACCGCGTGGTTGAGCAGATGATCCATGCGGAATGGGAGCAACCGGAATCCGGTTTGAAAGGGATTCGGACCATGAATCGTCTTTACCCCCTTGCCGACAAGGACAGGGACTTGTTTAAGTCTCCACGGGTGGATGCTGCCGTTTCGGCAGTGACCAAGAAAACCACCATCCCGGTTGAAGGGGCCGCGGCCCTGAAGGATGTTCAGGACAAAAAGGTTGATAATTTGTTGAAGCAAGCTTTCGAGACCAACGCCTTATCATTGCAAGCTTCTATATGTGGGGCGTGGGTAGCTCGGGCTTGTTTGCGGTGGTCGCAGCACCTGTGCTCGGGGTCCGGTATGGACCAACAGGGGCTGTTGGACGTTACCCGCGTGGAGTCGGGATCAGCCTACTTGGCGGATCTGTTTTATGATTTAATCCGCTCCCTAGCTAATAGTATGGCCTCCATGGTAGCGGCACGACGGTCCATCTGGTTGTGCAACTGGGTGGCCGACGGTTCTTCCAAGTCTCGCCTCAGTAAACTGCCCTTTAAGGGCAGGTTGTTATTTGGTGAGGCTCTGGATAAGTTGGTGAAGGATCTCGGTGAGTCTAAGGGTGGTCGGCTTCCGGAGGATAAGCCTAAGCTTAATAGGTCGTCCACCTCAGCGCGCGGCCAGTTTCGGGATGTTCGCAGATTTCGTTCTTCCCGGCTGTGGACATCGCAGCACGGTCGTTTTGGAACCCGTCATCAAGGGTTTCGTGGTTTCAGAGGAGCGGGAAGGGGCTTCTCCGGGGCCGCCTCTTCCTCGGCCTCTTCCTTTAATCGCAAGCCACAATGAAACGAGGCGGGCTCTAGAGGGAGACCCGGTTATCGGGGGTCGTTTGCGCGACTTTCTTCCTTCTTGGGCCCAAATTACGTCAGATCGGTGGGTGCTGCAGATTATAGAAGAAGGTTATGCCCTGGAGTTTGCGCACCCACTTCCGGATTCGTTTGTTCTGTCTCCCAGCAAGGGAGCTCAAAAGGCGCGGGACATCCGCGTGACCCTGGATCGGCTGCTCTCTCTGGGGGCCGTGGTTCCGGTCCCGCCTTTGGAAAGAGGCGCAGGTCGCTACTCCATCTATTTTGTGGTTCCCAAAAAGGGCGGTTCTCTTCGTCCGATCTTGGATCTCAAAGGCGTGAATCGCGCTCTCAGGGTGCCGCACTTCCGCATGGAGACCCTGCGGTCAGTCATCGTAGCGGTGCGTCAAGGGAAATTTTTAACGTCCCTCGATCTTACCGAGGCCTATTTACACATTCCCATCCGGCCCTCCCATCAACGGTTTCTCCTCCGCTTTGCGCTTCCGTGGGGCCATTTCCAATTCAGGGCCATGCCGTTCGGACTCGCCACGGCTCCCCGCACCTTCACAAAGGTGATGGTTGTAGTCGCGGTGGCGTTGCGCAAGGAGGGCATCCTGGTCCATCCGTATCTCGACGACTGGTTGATTCGAGCAAAGTCCAGTCGGGAGTGTGTGCAAGTCACGAGCAGGGTGGTGGATCTCCTTCGGTCCCTCGGATGGGTGGTGAACGAATGCAAGAGTTGTCTGTCTCTGACACAGGATCTCGAGTATCTGGGAGTTCGCTTCGACACAGCACGGGGCTTGGTGTGCCTTCCGGAGCGACGCGTGCTGGCGTTGCGGGCTCTGGTCCGTCTCTTCCGGGGGATGCCAGCTCCGTCGGCGTGGTGGTACCTGCGGCTCCTCGGAACGATGGCGGCGACTTTGGAGGTGGTGCCTTGGGCGCGCTTCCACATGCGTCCGCTGCAGAGTGCTCTTCTGCGACGTTGGTCCAACCAGTTCGACTCGTTGAACAAGAGATTGCCTTGCCCAAAGACGGTTCGCCGTTCCCTCCGGTGGTGGCTCTCCGCCGAGAACCTGACGCGGGGGGTTCCCTTGGAGCCTCCACTGTGGGTTCCGTTCACGACGGATGCAAGCTTAACCGGCTGGGGGGCTCACTGCGAGTCCCGCTTTGCACAGGGGGAATGGTCTCCCCTGGAGGCCTCTTGGTCGATCAACCGTCTCGAATTGCGGGCAGTCCGGCTAGCCCTGGTGGCCCTGGAGACCCTGGTTCTTGGCCGGCCGGTGCGAGTCCTGTCAGACAATGCGTCCACCGTAGCTTACATCAATCGCCAAGGGGGTACCGGCAGCGTGACCCTGGAGGCAGAAGCGGCGGCCTTGTTCAATTGGGTGCAAACTCGCCTTCCGGCAATCTCGGCGGCACACATTGCAGGCATAGACAATGTCCAGGCCGATTTTCTCAGCAGAGTGCGGGTGGACCCCCGGAGAATGGGAGCTAAACCCACAGGTTTACGCGCAAATCGCCCGGCGGTGGGGTCCACCCATCATGGATCTCATGGCGACCTTTCAATCAGCCAAGACAGGGCGCTTCTTCAGCAGGCGAAGGGAGCGCATGTCCGAGGGGCTCGACGCTCTCATTCAGCCGTGGCCAACGTCCGGTCTTCTTTATGTCTTTCCTCCGTGGGCTCTGATCGGCCGGGTCGTGCAACGTATCTGGACTTTCAGAAAGCCTTTGACAAGGTCCCTCATGAGAGACTTTTGGCAAAACTAAAGAGTCATGGGATAGGAGGCAGTGTACTACTGTGGATCAGGAACTGGTTAAAAGATAGAAAGCAGAGAGTAGGGCTAAATGGCCAATTTTCCCAATGGAGAAAGGTGAATAGTGGTGTACCCCAGGGATCTGTGCTGGGTCCGCTGCTTTTTAACATATTCATAAATGACCTGGAAAGTGGAATAACGAGTGAGGTTATCAAATTTGCTGATGACACAAAACTATTTAAAGTTGTTAAAACCCAGGAGGATTGTGGAAAATTGCAAGAGGATCTTGATAAATTGGAAGACTGGGCATCAAAATGGCAGATGAAATTTAATGTGGAGAAGTGCAAGGTTATGCACCTAGGGAAGAACAACCCAAACTATGGTTACACGATGCAAGGTTCCACATTAGGAACCACCACCCAAGAAAAAGATTTAGGCGTCCTTGTGGATACCATGTTAAAACCCTCGGCCCAGTGTGCAGCGGCGGCCAAGAGAGCAAATAGAATGCTAGGTATGATAAGGAAAGGAATGGAAAATAAAACAAAAGATATTATAATGCCTCTATATCGTTCCATGGTGAGACCGCACCTTGAATATTGTGTGCAATTCTGGTCGCCGTATCTTAAAAAGGATATAGCGATTTTAGAAAAGGTTCAGAGAAGAGCCACCAAAATGGTAAAGGGGATGGAAGGCTACTCCTATGAAGAAAGGCTAAAAAGGTTGGGGCTCTTTAACCTGGAAAAGAGACGGCTGAGGGGAGATATGATAGAAGTCTATAAATTAATGAACGGAGTGGAACGGGTAAACGTAGATCGATTGTTTACCTTATCAGAATATAGAAAGACTAGGGGACATGCAATGAAGCTACAGGGTAAACTATTTAAGACTAATAAAAGAAAATATTTTTTCACTCAACGTGTAATCAAACTCTGGAATTTGTTACCGGAGGATGTAGTAAAGGCTGTTAGTGTAGCTGGGTTTAAAAAAGGTTTGGACAAGTTCCTGGAGGAAAGGTCCATAAACCATTATTAAGAAGGGACCCAGGATATCAATGCTTGAACCAATACAAGCATTGTGGAACCTGTGTCCCTTGGGGAAACTGCTAGGTACGTATGACCTAGATTGGCCACTGTTGGAAACAGAATACTGGGCTTGATGGACCTTGGTCTGACCCAGTATGGCATATCTTATGTTCTTATGTTCTTATGTTCTTATCGAGAGCCATCGGGGTCGTGTGTTACTGGTGGCCCCTGATTGGCCCCGGAGGCCCTGGTATGCCGATCTGGTCCGGCTGCGCGACGGCGTTCCTTGGCTCCTGCCCGCGCTACCGGATCTTCTTCTTCAGGGTCCCTTGCGGATGCCCCAAGTGGATCGATTCTCGCTTACGGTTTGGCCATTGAGAGGGCTCGGCTGAAAAGGAAGGGCTACTCCCCCGCGGTGATTTCTACCCTTCTGCGGGCGAGGAAAACGTCCACTTCTCTTACTTACGTTCGGATTTGGAGGATTTTTGAAGACTGGTGCTCCCGGCGGGGAGTCCGGGCGGCGACGGTTTCCGTGCCCGTCGTTTTAAGTTTTCTTCAGGATGGTTTCGATAAGGGCCTTGCGGCTAGTTCCCTAAAAGTCCAGTTGGCGGCTATCTCGTGTTATCGCGGCAAGGTTTTGGGTCATCTGCTCGGGGCTCATCCGGATGTACGCCGATTTCTTACGGCTGTTTTTTCATTTGCGGCCCTCCCGCAGAGTTTTCGTTCCTCCTTGGGACGTGAATTTAGTTCTGAGGGCCCTGGTTCGTGAACCTTTTGAGCCCCTGCGCAGGGCGTCTCTGAAAGATCTCACGCTGAAGGCGGTTTTTCTTGTAGCCATCTGTTCGGCACGGCGCATTTCGGATCTGCATGCATTGTCCTGTCGAGAGCCTTTCTTGTCTTTTTCCGCGGATCGGATCGTTCTCCGTCCGGTTCCTTCCTTTCTGCCAAAGTTGGTGTCTCCCTTTCACATGAATCAGGCAGTGTTTCTTACAGTGCTTTCTTCGCAATCTGTCGTGTCAACGGACAAAGGTCTTCTCCGGCTCGATGTGGGTCGTACGCTCCATCGTTATTTAAAGGTTACCGAGTCTTTTCGGAAATCTGACCGGCTTTTCGTGCTCTTCGGGGGTGCGCGTAAAGGGGAAGCGGCGGCTAAAGCCTCCATTGCTAGATGGCTCAAAGAGGCGATCGCGTCCGCGTATCTGTTGCAACAGCGGTCTATTCCGGAGGGTCTGAGGGCTCATTCCACTAGGGCTCAGGCGACCTCTTGGGCGGAGTATAGCCTGGTTCCGCCGGCAGATATCTGTAGGGCGGCCACTTGGTCGTCTCTGCATGCTTTCAGTAGACACTATCGCTTAGATGTGTCAGCGGCTCGGGATTCCTGTTTTGGTTCGGCGGTTCTGCGCGCCGGATGGCAAGGTCCCGCCCGGTCTTAACTGCTCTGTTACATCCCGATTGTGGAGGACTAAACTGGATTACCGAACAGGAAATGGAAATTACACTAACCTGGTAATTGTAGTTCCTGGAGGGTCCAGTTTAGTCCTCCTTCCCTCCCGACGGTCTGATATGATTATGCGGCGCGCTTTCCGAACGGTTGCTCATAAGACGGTTCCTCTTGCCGTTCGGTCCCTCTGTTGCAGCTGCGTTTTTTGCTAAGGCTCTTCCCTGTCTCGGGGGTTCAGGCAGCTCCTGAGATTCTGGTGGGGAGCGGTATTTTGATTTCTGGGGTGTCGGTACCGGCGCAATGCAGTGTTCTGACTTCCTCGTTTGGGGAGGGGGTTGGATATTTCTTGGGGGGAACAAATTGTTCTTTAATTATGTCATTTTGTATATTAATCTAATGTGTTGCTTCGTTAAGTATGCTTTGTTACTAGTACACTGGGGGCTTCTGGGAGCTCCGTCTGCATATATACTACAGAAGATTTGATTGGTCCAGTCTCCCGGCTGCAGGAGGAGGGGCACTACCCGATTGTGGAGGACTAAACTGGACCCTCCAGGAACTACAATTACCAGGTTAGTGTAATTTCCATTTTCTCCGCTTAGTGGCCCTATAAAACGGATTATTAAACGACATCAGAATGTGTTAACTGTTCTTCCTGGTCTACAAGATAAAACGATCCGATGTGTGTGGACAAGACACCCAAATCTCAAGGAGAAACTTAGTCCAGCAAAACTAAGAACCCCTACACAAACTGATATAATTTCAACACCGGGACATAGGCCGTGTGGACATTGCAATGTGTGCCAAATTTCAGAAGAATTCATCAACTTCTCTTATCATGGCCACAATTACAAATTAAGATATTGCACATCCTGTGAATCTGATCATGTCGTATATGGAATCCATTGCCTGTGCGGCCTATTATATGTGGGAAAGACAATACGATCACTGTGAGTTCGAATAAACCAACACAAGAGCCGATTAAAATGCAAGGTGAAGGAAGCCCCACTAGTAACCCATTGCATTCAAAATCATCACACTTTTGCAGATCTCTGCTACTTTGGAATAGACTGGGTAGCAACAGGAAGGTCAGGCAACTCCAGGGCCAAAACATTGGTGATCCAGGAACAAAAATGGATACATCGACTTCAAACTGTGGACCCGGGAGGTCTGAATAATATGGTTGACTGGGGAGCCTGCATTTAAGAGACCAGAGCGATTCAACTGATCCTGCCCCAATAAATTCACGGCAAGGTAACGTTTCGATGACATCACACTTTACGCAATCCATAGAGTTTAAAGCTCTACCGTTGTTGCTGATCCGCCTGCATTTAAGAGACCAGAGCGATTCAACTGATCCTGCCCCAATAAATTCACGGCAAGGTAACGTTTCGATGACATCACACTTTACGCAATCCATAGAGTTTAAAGCTCTACCGTTGTTGCTGATTCGCATGCGCGGTGTTCCAGGAAAGGTGAGCCTCATTGTTGGGACAGAGAAACCGCACATCGTTTATACGACTTTTGCAACTTTAAAATCACCGGTAGGACTGATTGTAGAATTCACTTCTAAACATGACAATGAACTTGCAGGTACGAGATAAATCTAACTCTATACATATCTTTTCCATTAGAGATTGTTTTGACGAACCAACCCCCTGAAGAAGAATTGAAACGCATGATTGGTACCGGGAAGGTGGCATTGATGCCGTTCATTTTTCTTTTCTAAGATAAGCACAATCTCTTTACTTTATGAGATATGTGATAAGGAAGCTTATCATAGTTCAGGAAGGAACAATACAAGAGGTGAATTGGCTCTGAACAAGCAACCTGTGCTTGCTGGTAAAAACACTAAAACAGAGTGTTTGCATAAAAGACTACCAGACCCAGAGTGCACTAGGTTACAGAAAGCCTCTAGGAGAGCTGAAGTGGGGAAACGTGTGCCTAATCAAGGAAGCTATGAGGTAATCCCTAATCACCCATCTCCTAGGGCAGGGCTTGATTCAGCACACCTGGACTGTGCTAGAGTGGAGTGTCCATCTAGGCACTTTAAAAGTAAAAGACATTCTTCACACAGACAGAAGCGTGAGGGGCAGGAGAAAGAAGAGAGAGAACGGCAACAGCAGAGAGAACACAGAAGGAGGAAGAGCAAAACGTCCAGGAGGTCTAAGGAAGGAGCCAAAAGCAGTACGTGTGTTGGGAGTGATTCCAGAGGCAAGCATTCTCCATTGGACTGGAAGAAACCAGAGGCTTGGAGATATAGAGCCAGGAACCCCCAGAGAGCACCTGTAAAGGAGACGGCTGCATCTACAGGAAGAAGGAGCTCTGATACCTACTCAAGAAAGTATGGGAAAAGAGACCTAAAGTCCAGAGTTTGACTGGAGAGCTGGGCATAGAAGCTGGACTACCTACTGGCCAGGATACCCAGAGAGGAAACCTAATAGCAACGTGATCTCAGGTATGAACTCTGATCTGTTCCCTAGCTTTTCACAAGGAAGACAGCAGGGAAACAAATGCTATCCTGAGAGTGATCCGTTAGAGAATTCCTCTGAGCCAGAGCATGATAATGATTCCATGATATTTCAGGAGCAAGGGGAAATATCAAATGAGCAAGTAGAATGCATGGATTGCTCTCTGTCTAAGCTGCTGTTTTAAAGTAATCCTCAGTAAAGCAACAATCACCAAAAGGAACTGTAATGTGTTTTTTAACTACTCAGAAAAGTTTCCTTAAATGAAAGCTTTAGGGTAAGTTAGAGCCACGTAGAGAGAGTGGACCAGCAAGGGTTTGCAGCTGGTTAATTACTTGTGATTAAGCCAGGCACAAGTGCACGTGAGCTCTGGAAGGAAAACTTCATTGTGTGAATGAAAGAAAGTTGTTTTGATAAAGAACATTTTTTCCTTTTGGGTTTGTTTTTCATTTTAAGCACTGCTAAGAAGGTTATTAGCAGGGGCTAGCAGAAAGACCTTTTCTGTTCCATCAGGGTCTTTATTGAGTTATTGCCTAAGAATTTCAGTTGCCTTATACAGATGTTTTGTTTTCCTGATTACAATACCTGAAGAAAGTATCCTATTGATGTTACCAAGCATATCTGTGCGAGGGAATAATCCCCATAAATAAAATCTGTTTTCTGCTTACACTCGAGCAACTACAATTCATTATTTTGTTGAATGGCTGATTTTGGTGTGAATGAACTACAAAACCCACAATCCTTTGCAAGTCATATAAAATTCTGCCTTTGCCAAGATTGTGGACTTTCACAACCAGCACCCCCGTTAACAGATAATAATAAGGAAAGTCCAAGTGGTATTAAGAAGATACGTAGAGAAAGTTGGGGTTTTTACATCTTAAAGAACCGTAGTTAAAATGGTCGTTGATGCAATATAGGCATATATCTTCTGTAAGATTTCAATTCAGAAGTGCTGCCGACTCAGTCTGAGACCATTGGTTCTTTTAATGCTGAATACTTGTTAACATAAAAAAAAAATAAGAACAGTAAACAGGTATAGCATCAGAAAATTGGACTTTATTCCTTTTATTTATTGAGGGTGTCTAATCTCATTCTTATTTTTGGTTAACCAAAACCCTCGTGAAATAGACCTACTTCACTGTGTGATCTAGCAGACCTCTGGCACACGTGAAGGAGCTGCTATAGGTGGCATGGCATGTCTGCCTACAGCAGACCTCTGGCACACGTGAAGGAGCTGCTATAGGTGGCATGGTATTTCTGTGTACAGCAGACCTCTGGCACAGGTGAAGGAGCTGGTATAGGTGGCATGGCATTTTTGCATACAGCAGACCTCTGGCACAGGTGAAGGAGGTGGTATAGGTGGCATGGCATTTCTGTGTACAGCAGACCTCTGGCTGATGTGAAGGAGCTGCTATAGGTGGCATGGCATGTCTGCCTACAGCAGACCTCTGGCACACGTGAAGGAGCTGCTATAGGTGGCATGGCATTTCTGTGTACAGCAGACCTCTGGCACAGGTGAAGGAGCTGGTATAGGTGGTGTGGCATTTCTGTGTACAGCAGACCTCTGGCACACGTGAAGGAGCTGGTATATGTGGCATGGCATTTCTGCCTCTAGCAGACCTCTGGCACAGGTGAAGGAGCTGGTATAGGGGGCATGGCATTTCTGCCTCTAGCAGACCTCTGGCACAGGTGAAGGAGCTGGTATAGGTGGCAGACAGCAGACCTCTGGCACAGGTAAAGAAGCTGGTATAGGTGGCATGGCATTTCTGCATCTAGCAGAACTCTGGCACAGGTGAAGGAGCTGGTATAGGTGGCATGACATTTCTGCATCTAGCAGACCTCTGGCACACGTGAAGGAGCTGGTATAGGTGGCATGGCATTTCTGTGTACAGCAGACCTCTGGCACAGGTGAAGGAGCTGGTATGGGTGGCATGGCATTTCTGTGTACAGCAGACCTCTGGCACAGGTGAAGATGTTCGAATAGGTGGCATGGCATTTCTGTGTATAGCAGACCTCTGGCACACGTGAAGGAGCTGGTATAGGCGGCATGACATTTCTACATACAGCAGACCTCTGGCACAGGTGAAGGAGCTGGTATAGGTGGCATGGCATTTTTGCATACAGCAGACCTCTGGCACAGGTGAAGGAGGTGGTATAGGTGGCATGGCATTTCTGTGTACAGCAGACCTCTGGCACAGGTGAAGGAGGTGGTATAGGTGGCATGGCATTTCTGTGTACAGCAGACCTCTGGCTGATGTGAAGGAGCTGGTATAGGTAGCATGGCATTTCTGCGTACAGCAGACCTCTGGCACACGTGAAGGAGCTGGTATAGGTGGCATGGTATTTCTGCATCTAGCAGACCTCTGGCACAGGTGAAGGAGCTGGTATAGGTGGCATGGTATTTCTGCGTACAGCAGACCTCTGGCACAGGTGAAGGAGCTGGTATAGGTGGCATGCTATTCGTGCCTCTAGCAGACCTGTGGCACAGGTGAAGGAGCTGGTATAGGTGGCATGACATTTCTGCGTACAGTAGACCTCTGGCACACGTGAAGGAGCTGGTATAGGCGGCATGGCATTTATGCGTACAGCAGACCTCTGGCACAGCTGAAGGAGCTGGTATAGGTGGCATGACATTTCTGCCTCCAGCAGACCTCTGGCACAGGTGAAGGAGCTGGTATAGCTAGCATGGCATTTCTGCGTACAGCAGACCTCTGGCACAGGTGAAGGAGCTGGTATAGGTGGCATGTCCTTTCTGCAAACAGCAGACCTCTGGCACAGGTGAAGGAGCTGGTATAGGTGGCATGGCATTTCTGCGTCTAGCAGACCTCAGGCACAGGTGAAGGAGCTAGTATAGGTGGCATGGCATTTCTGCCTACAGCAGACCTGTGGCACAGGTGAAGGAGCTGGTATAGGTGGCATGGCATTTCTGCCTACAGCAGATCTTTCAAAAAAGCATAAAATTACCAAAATATATAAAACCCTTCCTATTCTTATTTTTTTGGGAAGAAGCCGGTGGAGGAAGGAATTGCTATCCAACCACACCAGATGGCCTATTCCCTTTTAATCATTTAATTTATGCTATAAAAACTTATCTGTATGTATATCCTTCTATCTTCCTTATTTAGTTTCAATAAATTTTCGCGGCAATTTCATCCAGCAGGCACGACGTGCACGTTTCAGGACTACTGCCCTGTTTCAAGTGCCATCTTCCTTCAGCTAGTAAAAGACCGCTATGAGTGCTCGGCTGCTCTCAGTTGCCGGTTATAAAGGGCTATGCATGTTGATTGGCTAGCATAATTTGTCATTCAACGAGGAACCCCAATAGGAACACAGGGAAACCCCACTATGATCGGGGAGTCCCTTTACGTCAGAATGACCTCAAAGTAAGCTCGACCACTCGATTTCTTTGTTTAGCCCTAATGATTGAACTGTGTCAAATTTAAAAATTAAGCTTTGTTCTCACAATTGTAACATTGCTATATGATCCCCTCCCTTCGGTCTTGGGGGGACATGATCCAGTACTGACCAAGAGAATCCTCAATTTTATGATTGTAGGCCATACAGTGTTCAACAGTCAGGGCTGATGTAACTTGCTGTCTAATTCGGGAAGCATGCTCACTCAATCTGGTGTTGATCTTACGCGATGTGCTTCCTATATATACCAGCGGGCATGGGCATTGTAATGAGTAAACCACAAAAGTGGACTCACACGTAGTTGTCCAACATCATGTGAAGGATTGTCCCATATTTGGATGAATCCAAGTAGTGCCGGTCAATGAAATGGCACAAAACATACAAGAGGCACAGGTTGAATGACCTTGATCGGATGAATACGAGGAAATCGGACGGTCAATCGGAACAGTAGACCGTACTAATTTATCCTGTAAATTAGGGCCCCTTGAAAATGCTATTCGTAAAGGTTTTTTAAAACATGGTTGCAAATCCAATATAGCCCTGTGCACTATTAGTAGTGTACGGAAGAACCCCCACAAAAAATTCAGACGGTGCTGTTGAGTCCGCCACATCCAATAGTTCTTCCATTAGTCAATCATGATGGATAAAAGTAGCCCGCCGGTAAGCTTGTTTTATAACTCCTTCTGGATACCCTCTCTGTCTTAACCGTTTAATGAGGTCATGAGCTTGAACCTTAAAATCGGCTAAAGTAGAGCATATGCGCTGCAAGCGGAGGAATTGTCCAAACGGAAGCCCTCTTCGAAATGGGCCAGGATGATAACTTTGATAATTCAACAAACTATTACGTTGAACACTCTTTCTAAATAAAGTGGTTTGAAAAGTATCATTTAACTTGATTACAATGTTACAATTGCGAGAACAAAGCTTAATTTTTAAATTTGACACGGGTCAACCATTAAGGCTAAACAAAGAAATCGAGTGGTCGAGCTTACTTTGAGGTCATTCTGATGTAAAGGGACTCCCCGATCATAGTGGGGTTTCCCTGTCGTCCTATTGGTGTTCCTCGTTGAATGACAAATTATGCTAGCCAATCAACATGCATAGCCCTTTATAACCGGCAAGAGAGAGCAGCCGAGCACTCATAGTGATTTTTTACTAGCTGAAGGAAGATGGCACTTGAAACAGGGCAGTAGTCCTGAAATGTGCACGTCGTGCCTGCTGGATGAAATTGCCGCGAAGATTTATTGAAACTAAATAAGGAAGATACAAGGATATACATACAGATAAGTTTTGATAGCATGAATTAAATGATTAAAAGGGAATAGGCCGTCTGGTGTGGTTGAATAGCAATTCCTTCCTCCTCCGGCTTCTTCCGACAGAAATAAGAATAGGAAGGGTTTTATATATTTTGGTAATTTTATGCTTTTTTGATATATATTTTGTTACCAAACCATGGGACCAATTTAGGTAATTTACAGCAGATCGTTGGCACACATGAAGGAGCTGGTATAGGTGGCATGGCATTTCTGTGTACAGCAGATGTCTGGCCCACGTGAAGGAGCTGGTATAGGTGGCATGGCATTTCTGCGTACAGCAGATCTCTGGCACACGTATAGGTGGCATGTCATTTCTGCATACAGCAGACCTCTTGTGGGACTAAATATGTTGGAAGTAAACTATTTTACTCTCTATCCACAGAGATTGTTTGATAAATTAACCCCCTGATGAAGAAACGAAACGCATTGATGGTGCCAAGAAGGTGGCATTTGGGATGTTCATCTACTCTTTTGAGATAAGCACAATCTCTAAATATATTTGAGAGAATACTAAGAGCAGTCTAAATAAGGTTATAAATGCTTTAATCAGGGTATTTCTTTAAGAACCACCATTAATTGTCATTGATGCAAGCAGGCAAGAAATCTTCAGGGAAACAGTACCCAGAGATAATGGTTCTTTTATGCTGGAATTTGTCATTAGAGTAGAGCCACGGCTTATAAGACGAGAGCAGCAAAGGTAAATTAGTCTAAACTCTTACTATTGTATGAGGGGTACAGATCTTTATTTTTTGAACAGCAGACCTCTGGCACTGGTGAAGGAGCTGGTATAGGTGGTGTGGCATTTCTGTGTACAGCAGATCTCTACCACATGTGAAGGAGCTGGTATAGGTGGTGTGGCATGTCTTCCTCCAGCAGACCTCTGACACAGTGAAGGAGCTGGTATAGGTGGCATGTCATTTCTGCAAACAGCAGACCTTTGGCACAGGTGAAGCAGCTGGTATAGGTGGCATGGCATTTCTGTGTACAGCAGACCTCTGGCACAGGTGAAGGAGCTGGTATAGGCGGCGTGGCATTTCTGTGTACAGCAGACCTCTGGCACAGGTGAAGGAGCTGGTATAGGTGGCATGGCATTTCTGCGTACAGATATCCTCTGGCACAGGTGAAGGAGCTGGTATAGGCGGCATGGCATTTCTGTGTACAGCAGACCTCTGGCACAGGTGAAGGAGTTGGTATAGGCGGCGTGGCATTTCTGTGTACAGCAGACCTCGGGCACAGGTGAAGGAGCTGGTATAGGTGGCATGGCATTTCTGCAAACAGCAGACTCTGGCACAGGTGAAGGAGCTGGTATAGGTGGCATGGCATTTCTGCGTACAGCAGACCTCTGGCACAGGTGAAGGAGCTGGTATAGGTGGCATGACATTTCTGCATACAGTAGACCTCTGGCACAGCTGAAGGAGCTGGTATAGGTGGCATGGCATTTCTGCCTCCAGCAGACCTCTGGCACAGGTGAAGGAGCTGGTATAGGCGGCATGGCATTTCTGTGTACAGGAGACCTCTGGCACAGGTGAAGGAGCTGGTATAGGTGGCATGGCATTTCTGTGTACAGCAGACCTCTGGCACACGTGAAAGTGTTCGTATAGGCGGCATGGCATTTCTGCGTACAGCAGCCCTCTGGCACAGGTGAAGGAGCTGGTATAGGCGGCATGACATTTCTGCATACAGCAGCCCTCTGGCACAGGTGAAGGAGCTGCTATAGGTGGCATGGCATTTCTGCCTCCAGCATACCTCTGGCATAGGTGAAGGAGCTGGTATGGGTGGTGTAATGAGTAAAAGGATATGGTGGCCTGGTGAGTGAGACGTAGTCCACGCCTGAATGTGGCATCCAACAAAACAAGCAATATTGTATTGCTCTGTGGAGGGGTTTTCTTTTTACAGTATTTGTCCAGCAGACCTCTGACATAGATGGAGGAGCTTCCATAGGAGGCGTGGCATTTCTGCCTGCAGCAGACCTCTGGTACAGGTGGAGGAGCTCGATAGACATCTAGTCAAAAATAGACCTAGAATTGCCGTGAAGGAAATGGTAGGAAATTTTAATCCAGCAGATGAGGATTGGAGCATCCCATTTAGACTTCAGCAGCTGGGAGTGCTCAGTCTTGGACAGGGCATAGTTATAAAGAAGCAGCTTTGTCACTTGACCATTGAAAGGCTAGAAACCAAATGAGTATAAGTACAATAGGAAAAGAGTGAATATAGAAGAGAATGAATTAGAGGTCCTCTGTGAGGGCAGAAGTACCAACAAGGGTCTCATTGTTTTTTGGGGGGAAAGAATGCCTGCTTCCGTGGATCACTGGAGGTGATAGAGGTGAATCTGTGATGCAGTGGGAACACATGGAGCAGGACCTTGAATCTTTGCACAAGAAAATAATTGCAAATTGATGCACTGGTGGTATTTAATGCATAGAAATATAGAAAATAAATGGCAGATAAAGACCATAAGGCCTATCCAGTCTGTCCTTCCATACTAAGCTTTACAGTCCCTTTTTTCCATTAGAGATCCTCTGTATTTTTCCCATGCTTTCTTGAATTCAAATGCCGTCCTCGCCTCTACTACCTCCACTGGGAGGCTGTTCCCTGTATCTAAAAGTCTTTCTGTAAAGAAATATTTCCTCAAATTACTCCAGATTCTATCCTTTCACCATCAACCTATGTCTCCTCGTTGGAGAGCTTGCTTTCAAGTTAAGAGGTTTTCCTCCTGTGCATTTATGCCTCAGAGGTATTTAAATGTCTCTATCATAGCTCCCCTCTCCCACCTTTCTTACAAAGTATACATATTGAGATTTTTAAATCTGTCTCCGTATGCTTTATGACGAAGCCCACTGACCATTTTGGTAGCCACCCTCTGCACCGATTCCATCTTCTTTATGTCCTTTTGAAGGTGTGGTCTCCAGAATTGCACACAATACTCGAAATGAGGTCTAACCAAAGACTTATGTACAGAGGCACTATCACCTCCTTCTTTCTGATGGCCATTCCTCTCCCTATGCACCCAAGCCATCCTTCTGACTTCCATTGTTGCCTTTTCTATCTCTTTATCCACCTAAAGATTACCAGAAACAATTACCCTCAGGTCCCGCTCTTCTTTCATGGACAGAGATACTTCACCACCTATACTGTACTGCTCCCTTGGATTTTTTCATATTTTAGCATTAAATCTAAACTGCCAAGTTCTCAACCATTCTTGAAACTTCACTAGATTCCTTCTCGTATTATCTGCACCTTCCTGTGTGTTTACTGTATTTAAGATTTTGGCTTCATCTGCAAAGAAGCAAACCTTACCTGACAGCCCTTCAGTAATATCACTTATAGTACAACAATGTTAAAAAGAATTGGAGGACTTCTCTTGACGTCACGGAGCCCGATGGATGCAGCTTAGCTGAGCTCCATCCAACTCCCGCAGACAATAAGTGAGTAAAATCCACCCCAGGGCATAATGAGAAAAAAGTAGGGAGACTGAGATCCCCTGATGTCGGTGCGCAAGAAATTGGAGGTTTTCCATTCGGCATACATGAGAAGGGCAGCGCCAGCAGAGATGGACATGGTGCGGCAAATAGGTGCAAATGGCTCAGAGGGCTTTGAAGAGGAGAGGTCAAAGGGAAATGCAGCAGTGAAGGGAGCCAAACTCAAGGGCTGACTGTAAACATTCAAAAAGGAAATCCAAGCCAATTTAAAAGCTATGCGGCTGGATATTAAAGCAATGCTGCTTACCATACAGCAAGACTTGGGGGGCCTTAGGACACCGAGTAGAGGAATTTGAAGAGAGCGTGGACAGACATGCGATGGGGCTGCAGGAGCTCGAGGCAGACCAGACAAAGATCCGGGCCCAATAGGAGGTGCTGCAAGAAAAGCTGGAGGAGATTGAGGATAGAGCACGCCGATGTAACCTACGGGTAAGAGGACTCAGAGAGACTGAGGAATTAAGGACTGTCCCGAGTGGCCCAGAGACTGCTTCAGCCACATGTTGGGGATGGATGGTGGAGGAGGTGATGTGGTGGGCCCAGTGGGCATTGAAAGAGCACACAGGAGTCTGAGGTCTAGGCAAGACAAACAAACATGAGGCCTGATTATATGTGAAAGTATGTTTATTTGTACAGGGTGGTGTACACTATCCGACTGTCTAAACCTGAGAAAGAGTTAATTCTCTTCAGAACTTTGCTTAGAAATAAACTTCATATATTTGCTTACTAAGTGAAGGTTTACATGTCCTGTAAATAAAGAAAAGGGCAGGTTGTACTCTAGCCTCTCTGTCTCAGGGTTATTAGATATCAAGCAGTCAGCAGTAAACAGTTATGTCTTGGAATATGTGTATGTTTCCTCATACTGACCCAGTCAGCAGTAAACAGTTATGTCTTGGAATACATGTATGTCTCCTCATACTGACCTACACTGATTAGAAGTTGACCTATGATGTGATAAATACGTAATGCCTGACGTGTAATAATAAAGTGAAATTATGCTGTATCATCCAAAAGAGCCTTATAAATAAAGTGAACCATGGCTAGCAGTTAGAGTAAACAAGGAGAACTTTGGTTCTGTTTGTTTCTCTCCACAAAGCTTTGGTGTATATATATATATAAGAGTGTGGTATTTTATTGCTGTCTTTTAGATCACCTTCCCATTGTTTTGAATGTAGTTTTCTGTGGCTCCAAGAGCCCTGCAGGTTGCTGGTGAGGAGGGGGCTAAGAAAGCCCACAATATGTTTAAGCTCCTTCGCGATCAAAGAACGCATTCTCAGTTCTGCAAGAAATTATGGGTATATAACGTGAGAGAACTGTGAGGTGGAAGTATTTAATGACCTGTCCAGTGGTACCTTACAGAGGCGGTGAGCAATGAGAGAAGTGACAGCATATCTACGACAGAGTGAGCTGCGCTACTGGTTGGTGGTTCCATTTGTACTATTGATAACGGTGAATGGGGCATCCAGGAAGGTAAAAGCAGCAGAGGAGGCATGGGTTGTACTGCAAGAGATGGGCTGTGAGAGTCTGCCTAAGCCAGTGGAGTGGGGGAGATACCAGGAGAGTAATATGACAATGCTCATGGCTCAACCATACTTGCAATGGCAAACAGTTGTGGCAAAGGGGAGAAGATTGAAGAGGTTCTCGCAGGAACAGACAGATGATCGAACAAGTGCAGGACCTTGAGGTCTAGAACAGGACTCTGGAAATAGGCACTCTGGCTTGCAGGGTCATGAAACCCTGGACAGTGCACTCATAGGGCAACCTAAGGGGGGTGGGACAGGGGTGTTATAGTTTTGGTGAGGGAGGGTGGAGAGAAAGATGAGAGGACATTAACAGTGGGGTTGGATGCATGTGGGACTATATGAAGGGGATTTAGGCTGTGAAATATTGCCTGGAGATAGGGGGAGGTGGGTATGGAACAGGGGCAGAGAGGTGATAAGGGGAGGTTTGGGGCTACACTGCGGGTGGATAAAGGAGGGTGGGAGAGGCAGGACGGGACTAGACGCACTGGGAAGGATGATCTTGGCGGGTAAGGGTGTGGATCGGGTAGAGGGAAGGGGGATAGGAAGGGGGACGAAAAGGAGGGAGGGGAAGGGAGGACGGGAAGGGGAGGGCGGGGGAATGGTGGGGCAGTGGAAATAGAGGTAAGACACGAAGGCAGTGATGGTGGAAGGGCTAAAGGATATTGGGGATGATTCAAATTGGATTGCTGAATGTTAAGTGGTTGAATTCTACGATGAAACGCTAGCAGCTCTTTCGGGAGGCTGAGAGGAGCAAGTGGGATGTCCTTTTATTACAGGAAGTGCATCTGAGGAACGGGATGAGGGATGGATCAGAAATAGAAGGTTCCCTAACCAATTTTATTCAGGGGATAAAGCAGGGGGACATGGGGTGGAGGGGATAGCCATATTGATTAGGCAGGGCTGTGGTGTTCAAATTCAGGATAGCTTTCGGGATCAAGAGGGAAGAGTTCTGGGGATCAGGGGGAGGATAGAGAACAAGGAGGTAACTATAGTGTCAGAATATGGACCGAACGGGGGCCAGGTCCCTTTTTGGAGGGTGGTGAAGAAATTGCAGGATGAGTGGGTGCAGGGGAAGTTACTACTGGGGAGGGGGGATTTTAACACCCATGTATGATAAGGTGGTATAGAAGACCTGTTAAATAAATAAATAACAAAAGGAGGGGAGCGCAATAGGAGAAGTCTGCACCAAATAATGCTATACTACAACTTAGTGGATTCATGGAGGGGAGCTTAATCCAGAGGGTCGAGAATAAACCTTTTATTCAACACTGAATAACAGCTTTAGTAGAATTGATATGATCTTGGTCGATAGGGAATCGATGATGGAAGTGCAGGCAGGGGGTATAGAGCCAATAATATGGTCTGATCATGGGCTGGTATGGCTGGAGTTTCGGCGGAAACGTCAAGGGGGTATAACATTTTGGAGATTAAATGAGAGCTTATTAAAACGAAAGGAGGTGATAGAAGACATATGGGTAGTGATTAGGGAATATCTTTCATTAAATGATACGGAGGAGTTTAAGGATGTTACGCTTTGGGAATGGCCCATAACGGTTATCAGAGGAAGGTTCATTATGTGGGTAGAAAAAATGAAAAAGAGTCGAACACAATGAGAAGAGGAGCTAACGAAGACTATTAAACTGGCTGTTCTGAAATATTAAAAAACGGGGGCCAAGAGGGAGTGGAGCAAGGTTGGGTCTGTTGCGACTGGAACTGCAAAGTTTACAATCAGAAAAGATAGCATTTGCAATGCAGCAGGTGAAGCAGATCTACTATGAATTTGGGGACAAGTCGAGTAGATTGTTGGCTTGGAGGCTGAGGGAGAAGATGATTCAGGCCATGATATAACAAATTAGGGGGAGGGATGAGATAATATATAGGGAGGAACAAAAGATCAGAGCGCAGTTTGTTCAGTTTTATCAAGAGGTCTATACACAACAACAGGAGATTAGAGAGGAGCAAATCAAAAAGTACTTAGAGGGGGTGACATTTCCTATTTTACCAGAAGAGACCCACCTTAGTATGGAAGGTGAGATTACAGGGGATGAAATCGGGGGGGGGGGGGGCCGTGTGGGAAATGGCAGGGGAAGGTGCTATGGATAGATGGTCTTCCAGGGAGTTTTTATAAACTGTACCTGGGGGAAGTGGTGGCCCTTTTGGGATGAGATTTCAATGGGATATTGGAGGAGGGGGAGCTGACAGGGGAAATGCTTACAGCTGGTATCACCGTGCTACCGAAACTGGGGAAAGACTCACTGTAATGTGGTTTGTATCAGCCAATATCATTAATCAATGAGGATGTTAAAATTCTGGCAAAAATTTTGGCCATGCAGTTTGCCCCTTGGATGAGAGGGTTTATTCACCAAGACCAACAGGGTTCATCCCAGGGCGGCAAGCAGCGGATAATATTAAGAGGGCAGTAGAGGTGGTCTGGGCTGTGCAACAGGGGCAGGAAGAGGTTATACTACTATCTATTGACGCAGAAAAAGCTTTTGATAGTGTACATTGGGCTTTTCTGATGGCAGTGATGGAAAAGATAGGCTTTGGCCCGACCTATGGGACGTAGGTGTGGGGACTGTATGCGGGGCCATAAGCACAGGTAAAAGTGAAAGGAAGCTGCTCTGAGTAGTTTGCGTTAGGGAAGAGGATGAGGCAGGGGTGCCCGATGTCATTGCTATTGTTTGCACTAGCAGTGGAATCACTCGCACAGCAGATTCGGGGGAATTGTCAGATCCAAGGGTTGGGGAAGGAGGGAGAGGAACACACTGTTACTCTATTTGCTGATGATATTTTGCTATATCTGTGGAGGCCTCAGCAGACATTCCCGGTGGTAGTGGACGAGCTGTATAGTTATGGTGGGGTGTCTGGCTTCAAAGTGAATGTAGATAAAATGGAGGCATTGAATGTCATGGTCTCCCAGGATGTGGAAGCCCAATTAAGGACACAGTATTCAATTTGATGGGTGGCCAAACACCGCTTACATATTTGGGAGTGCAAATTCCATCTAGATATGAAGATTTATATAAGATGAATTATCCACAGTTATTTGTGATCCTTGGTAAAGAGCTAGTAGTAGTGCTCTGGTGATAACTGCTGCTTTGTGTGCCGGAGCCAACAGCCTGACTCTCCATTCAGCTTTGGATAGTGGATGTGCTTGGAAACTTCTTGGTTGTGTAGAATAGTGGGAAGGGGCATAACATTGGCAGGCAGTGATGGGGGGATGTGTGGATGTCCATGTATGCCTCCTCACCCCAGACCCCGCACCCTAGGCACCCACCCGCCTACCTGCACATTGGATGGCCTGGGACTGCGCACTACCAGCACGGACAGCATACGGGCATGTCAGCATGGAAGGTGGGGGCAGTGGCACCCTTCTGCAGCGGATCAAGGCCATGCCCTGTTCCAGTGCATGGTGTGCAGTGCACCAGGTAAGGTCTGTCTGATGGGCAGCAAGGTAGGCCCAGGGCAACAGTGTGGTGCACTACACATAGCCAGTGTGTCTTAGAGCAGAGAGTCACTGGTTCAGGTCCCAGCTGTGGATCTTGCAGAACATGTCTCTACATTTTACCCTACATTGCAGATACAACACCAACCTGTGCAATCCCCAAAGCATCGGCTAACAGGGGTACAAACACCCACACACACAGGCTGCATGGAAAGTCAGGCTGTTGGCTCCGGCACACGAAGCAGCAGTTATCACTAGAGCACTACTACTAGCTCCTGAACAATTATCACACCTTAGCAATGCCTGCACTGCGATTAACATTAACCAGCAGAAGGCACAGTCAGACTGCACCTGCTGCTCCCCACCAGGTGTTCCAGCCAAGCACATGCTAACTGCGGACAGTCCGCTAGCCAGTCCACATTGCAAGTTTGCAGAAGGGCTATGTGCACCTTGGTGACTGGAAGCCAATGCCCTAGTAGCAGGTACAGATGTGGCCCACTGGTTGGGGCCATACATTGTGCTGTGGGTCCAACCTCAGACTAGAGGGACTGAGGTTTATGGTCCCAAAGCCACTCCACGTGGGCATGTCACATCTCCTGCCACTGCTCTCAGTTACAAAAAGTAGAGTGCGGGTCTTCTGGGGACAAGGGGCATATACTATAAACAGCTTTGACCTGGAGAGGGCAGTATATAGGCATTGTTACATGAACTTCCTGCTGGTCTAGACACCCCTCTGCCTTGGTAATAGGTGGCCATGGCATCTGCATTGTAACACTGGGTTTGCAATATTCTGGGTGAGTCGCGGTCCACCAGAGCTAGATGTGACTGGGGCATTCAGATAGACACAGGGTGACTTTAGGTTCCACTGCAGGGAGAATCTGCCACCCACTGGTAATGATGGGGATCTGCAGCAGAGCCCACCTCTAGCACCACAGGTACTGCAGACTTGATGCTGGGCGCCCATCTTCACCCTCAGGGTGACCACAGAACCTGCACAGCGGCATGGTCCTTAGCTGCTCTGTGCCATTTCACACACTGTTAGTTCTTACCGAGCTGAGGTGCTGGAGAGGTGCATTCTCCATTCGGTGATCAGCTGTTGACTGCTGTTCTGCATGTGCATTGCATCATGGGTACTGGTGGGGCTACCCTATCCCGGCACACACAGCAGACATTTTGTGCAGTGACCTGCAATCTTTCTATATCTAGCCATTGCTGTCTAGAAAGCTGTGGAGGTGTAGCCTACTGGCTAGTACAATACCTCCCTAGGCAGGGGACATAAGTTCAATTCCCTTTTGTTCTCTTTTTATGCCAAACGGCCAAGGCACCCTTTAACGCATGTTAAACAGCCCATTGCTCCCTTTACACCGGAATGCCCCCTACCTGCCCACTGCCTTATATGGCTTCAGGTACCTTAATGCTGCACTTACTGCTCGTAACTTTACCGTGGTTTAGTAAACATACCCCTTAGAGAAAAGTGCTACAAAATTGTGCTCAGATAGTATTATATGCCGAAGATGCTACACAAGATGTTTCCCACGGTCTCACCGAGCTGCTGGCAGGCATGTAGAGAAAGGAGGACCTTTTGGCACATGTGGTGGGCTTGCCCGAAGATATAGGGGTTTTGGAAAAGGGTACAGGGCTGGATGAAGGGGAGGTTGGGGGTGGTGGTAGAATTGTATCCTAGTATCTATTTGCTGTCCTGTTGGAGAGAGGGTCAGTAGGGGAGTAGGAGTAGGGCGGTGATCGCCTGCTTGAGTGCGGCACGGTGCGAAATTGCAGCAGCATGGAAGGAGGTAGAGGCACCAGGGGTGGAGAAATATGAGGAGCGGCTTCGATATATAGTGCTCATGGAGAAACTCACGGCGATCCAAAGGCATACAGTGCATTGCTTTGATGAAGAGTGGGGGACTGCTGCAAGTCTTGGAAGGTGGAGGGGGTGTGGGATAGGGGAGATGAGATGGGTGGGGCAAGGGAGAAGGGGGGGAAAATGGAGATGCAGGGGGGAGGTGGGGGAGGGAAATTAAAAAATTAAAAAGCTAAAATGGTTGGATGATCTTACACAAAAAGTCCAAAAGGTGGGAGAAAAATAGTTTCATATAATGAAAAAAACAGAAAAATGTTAACAACCAGATGGTAATGGGCAGTACAGTATAAGCAGATAGAGGTCTGACTAAAGATGGAGCTAAACACAATTAAAGTAAGTTAATGAAATAGTAGGTTGGAGACAGGTTATAGATTAATTATGGATCCATAATGGGACTGAGAAATGCTGTTAACATAGAGAATAATATTCAGTAATCTTTTGGGGTTATTTATTTATTTTATTTATTTATTACAATTTCTTATATACCGCACTATTCTACATCAGCGCGGTTTACATGGAACAGAAAAATCAGACAGGATAACATGTGTCTGAGTCTACAATTAACTAGACATCAAACTTGGATAACAAGGGAGAGTTACATATAACAGGGTAGCAAACTTGGAATACATAGGAGAAACTATTTACACATTAGAGTCATCATATAAAGTAACGTAGTTAAATGGTCTTTACACACAATATTATATGGTATTAGTTACAATATGTATAGTGAAACGAATGCCACATGTACATGTGTATGTTTATCTTAAGGAAATATTGGACAATAAAAACTTAAATAAAAAAAAAAAGAAAATTGGACCAAGGACAGATCCCTATGGCATACCACTGGTAACGTCCTTCTTCTCAGAGAGAATTCCATTTACCTGTACCCTTTGTCACCTCAAGCAGTTTCTAACCTGGTCAGCCACTTTAGGGTCCATCCCTAGGGCACTCAATAACCTGACTCCTAAGCAAACTAATTAAAAACGCTAACAAACACCTCAGCAGTGCATTGACTTCAAAATGTCGTCTTCTTGGAACCTGAAGGTTATATGATGAAAAAATAACAGCAGAAAACCTTTGCTTTGGGAAATAAAGATCCCCTTCTGCAAACAGCTACACAAATAAATCAGTAGCCTAAGCAGTAAATAAAATGTTATTGAATGGGTGGGTCTCTAAGGGCTTGAGTCCAAAGTAGAAGGGTTAGGAGATTTGATCATTAGGAGTGTAGATAGCTGGTTAGCAGGTGGAGGCAATGATCATTTGCCTGCCTGGTGCAAAGGTGGTGGGGGTCGCACATCACCTAGATACTACTACTACTGCTATTAATCATGTATATGGTGCTGCAAGGGGTACACAGCACTGTACATATACATAGAAAAGACAGAACCTGCTCATCAGAGCTTACAATCTAATTAAGACAGACAGTAGAAAAGCAGAGAGCAAAGATACAAATAGGGAAAGGTAAGGAGACACAAGGGATCAAGATTCAAAAGCAGCCTCAAAGAGGTGAGCCTTCAGCATGGATTTGAAAAGGGGAAGAGATGAAGCCTGATGTACAGACTCAGGTAGTTTGTTCCAGGCATAAGGAGCAGCAAGGTGAAAGGATCGAAGTCTGGAGTTGGCAGTGGAAGAAAAGGGCATAGAGAGAAGCAAGCTAGTGGAAGAACGGAGTTCACAAGGAAGGGTGTAGGGAGAGAGGAAAGGTAGTGAAGAGCAGTAGAATGAATGCATTTATAGGTCAGAAGGAGACGTTTGAATTGGATACGTAAATGGAAGGCGAGCCAATGACGTGACTTGAGAAGAAGGGTTATATGAGTATATCCGAGCTGGCAGAAGATTAGCCACCCAGTAGAGTTCTGAACAGGTTGAAGAAGAATTTTTATTTATTTATTTGAAAAACTTTTATATACCACCACTTCCCAAGATCAGTGGCGGTTTACAGAGAACAAAGGTAATAAGTACATGGAACATTATGCAACATTGCGTCTATATACAAAGAACAGTATAAAACAAAGTAGTTATTTACAACTTATAACAAAACTTTTGAATATTTAAACCAAAGTAATTATTTACAACGTATAACAAAAGCTTTTGAATATTTACAAACTGCGACATTTACAACCTGTGACATTAGTCAGCTTTGGATAGTGTTAAATTGTAAGTGAGTAGTTAGGTAGTATTGACAGATTGAGCTATGGGGGGTGGGAGGCTCAAATGACTCAAAGGGAGATCAGCAAGGAGGTCACAATAACATTGGAAGGTGTGGGAGGGAGGTTCTGGAGGCCAAATTTAGGCTTTTAGATAGGAAGTTGAAATCCACACACTCCAGACTAGTATTCTCAGAAATGCTTACCTTTCCATGTGCAGGACCCCAGAGGCAGGCAAAGCTCCAAAGTCTCAATGTGCGGATGAGTCAGTGGTACAAGGAAATATTTAGAAGAATAACAAAAATGAGAGAGGCAAGTGACATCTTATAGACTAATCAATTTATTGAGGCATGAGCTTCACTTCATCAGATACTGGAAAAGTCGATAGACTCAGTACAACCACCTCCCTCCCCCAGTTAACTGGGTCAAAGCAGCCAAACAGGACCTCAGTCCTATACTTGCCAACCTCACCAGATCCTCCCTACAACAAGGCCAGATGCCGGACTGCCTCAAACTATCCTCTGTCTGTCTCACCCTAAAGAAACCCAGCCTTGACCCCCTGGATCCATCTTCCTATTGTCCCATGCAAGTCTACCATTTGCAGCAAAGATCATAGGAAAAAACTCTTCAGCAACAACTGCAAGACCACATCAACAGAAACACCATTCTGGACCGCCAACAGCATGGCTTCCGCCCACATCACGGAGTTGAAACCATCATGGTCTCCCTCATGAGCACCTTGATAAAAGGGATTCAAAACAGACAAAACTGATCATCCTAATCTTCCTGGACATCACTGCTGTAATTCGACAGTCTCCCACAACATTCTCCTCCATCATCTTCAGCCAACTGGAATACAAGACACAGTACTAGAATGGTTCAAATCATACCTGTCAAACAGACACTAACAAATAAAGACGGGAACCGACATCTCCATCCCCTACTGCCAAACCCAAGGAGTACCACAAGACTCAACATTATCAGCCCTTCTCTTCAACATATACCTGCAACCACTCTCCTTGATTATAAAATCCCACAACATCAACTTCCACACACCAACGATATCATGCTCTATGGACCAGCCACCACCAAAAACCCTATCAACCCTCAGCTCCTACAATCTCCTACAATCTCCTGTTAAATGTAATTGACCAGACATATGTAAATTGTCGGATGTTTTTTGTTCAATGTAAACCGCGCTGATGTCTAATAGTGCGGTATATAAGAATTGTTAATAAAATAAATAAAATAATAAAATACAATGTTTCGATGATGTCTCCAATTGGCTCAAGGACAACAACCTCGCCATCAACTACAAAAAAACCCTAAAAGCATTATTCATAACAAAAGACACCTTTAAAACCGCCAACCCATCTCATGCTGAATGCCACCCAAATAAAATACAACAACAAATTAAATACCCGAGTGTCATCCTGGACCAAACCCTCTCCCTCAAACAACAAAAAGCTAAGATTACAAGAGCAATATATTCAACCCTTTAACATCTTTGCCCCCTCCTAGATCCACAAGACTTTCACGCAGTACTACAGTCCATGACCCTCCCACACCTTGACTACTGCAACACTATATATCAAGGACTCCCCCGTCCATCACTCTTCCCTCTATGCACAACCTTACACACAATAGCATGCACTATACAGAAAACTGCAAAATATGACCACATTACACCAATCCTAAAACAGCTCCACTGGCTTCCTCTAGAAAGCTACATCAAGTACAAGATCCTCCTCCTCACACACAAAGCAATACACCATCAAAATACCTCTCATCTACATACACTTCTACAAGTATACAAACCCACCAGAACAAGACAAGCTACAAATAACACACTAGTCATCCCCCACACAAGAACAAAGAAAACCATCAAGCCTGCGCCCACTCTTTTGAACTCTACATACCATCAATGTGGAACACACTCCCAACCACAATCAGATCCACGGTCGACATTCTCACCTTTCAGAAGCAACTAAAGACACACCTCTTCACTGAACACTTTGGTCCCTCAACTTAACCTGTTCCGTTTGCAATGTCTCCAACTCCTAACCACCGGCATGTCTGCTAGTAAGAATGACTGTTACACTGTAGAAGCCTTATGAGAAGAGACTTGAAGACCTAAATATGTACACTGGAGGAGAGAAGGGATAGGGGAGATATGATTCAGACCTTTAAATACTTAGAGAAATAATGAACAAACAAACCTCTTCCAAAGACGGGGAAGCTGTAAAACTAGAGGGCATAACATGAAGCTGCAAGGTGGTAAATTGAAAGGCAATGTCAGGAATACTTTTTCACTGAAAGGGTGGTGGATGCTTGGAATGCCTTCCCGATGGAAGTGGTGGGGGCAAACACAGTGACGGAATTCAAAATGGCATGGGACAGACACAGTGGATCCGTTTACAGCAACAGGATAAAATCAAAATAAACAGAACCATCTAATTTCTCAACAAATAGGGGTGTCCTACATGGAACGGTGGATTCACCCCTAAACAAAGAGTCCCCCAGGAATGTACTTCCCACATTGTAAATAAGTTAAATCCAAAGAAGCAAAAATAAACACAAATTTGAAATCCCAAAGGACTACAGAAAAGCCAAAAATCTTAAAAAGAAAGCATTTTCACATGCAGCGCCAACCCTCTGGAACGAGCTCCCTGAGGACATCAGAGAACAAAATGACATCAAAATATTCCACAAAAAACTTAAAACATTCCTCTTTACCGCTCACTATGGCACACAAACTGACTATGACACCCAAGCTGACTTCACAACAGGCCAAATAGCGAGCCAAATATAAGATAGAAATATACTAGCTGCGTCCTGCTAGAGCATATAAAACATCAGTTATGCTCAATTATTGTACTGTACTGTCGTGGGGAGCGCCCCCTACGCCTATGGGCAATCCACGGCAAAGATTATTTTTAGAGAGCCACAGGGAACGTAAGGTTCATCGGCGTAGTAAAATGTCCTTACCAATTCCGGCTGCCTAAAAGAACTCAGTGACAAGACCAAGTGGAGGGAATTAAGGCTTTTATTCCCCATCAGTGCAAGGGTTCAACATAAGAGATGGATAATGAAACAGAAAAGTCCTTTGTTTCAAAAGGTACCAGTATTCAAAGACATGTGCTTAATTGTTACACTTCACAATTAATGCAGAGCTTGGGTAACAGGAATTCAGTTCATTCCAAAAGCATAAACATTCTATAAACTCTTCTATATTACTCAGAGACTACAGACTCTTGACATGAGGCTGTGCATAGGTCACACTCCATCTGTTCTGGTGGAGATAGGGAAACTATATTTATGCATTCTGTCTCCATGCATTCTTCCTCACTAGAATCATCAGGGGAATAAACACTGTCCCTGTCTGACTCGGGTCCGTGTGCTATGCCTCTAGGGCCTTATCTCCAATAACAGTCTGTTCTCAGGGCTTTAGGGATTTTATTAAACCAGTCTGGTTTCTCCTTCTTTGTAGAGCGAGGACTTGTTTTAACCAGGCCTCTAGGCTTCAAACATTCAATATCATCAGTAAAGGTTCCATACCTGGAGCTTTGCTGGCTTGAATCCACAGTGTTTTCCCTTTTAGCAATTTTCCTGCTGTAGCAATTCCTCTGCTTGTCAGCATTAGGCAGGGCTGTGCTTCTTGGCAGTTTAGTGAAACCTGGTATGGATTCTCTTCTCTCCCTTGGTAAGAACTCAGGTTTATTATAAAATGCCTTTCCTTTCTTGCTTGGTAAAACTGGGTAATTATTTCTCATAGACTCTAAGCTTCTCTCCAAACCATTCCCTTTGGCTCCTTGCTTAGGTCTCTCTGTTCTTGGGTCAGGAACGCTGTGAGAACAGGGCGTGGCACAGCCCCTAACTTCAGAGCTGGCTAACAAACTTTCTTGGGACAGTTGCACAGTCAGCCTGGCCCTTCTGGATTTCACCCTTGTGAACCCTGTACCTGTGGGCTTGCTCCTCTAGGATTTCTTCAGTTACTCCTTCTCTTGGAGATGAATCTCTTGATAGAGCTGTTCCCCCTTGGGAAGACGTCCCTCTGTCTCTGTTCCTTCTCAGGTCCTTCTCTTTCTCCTCTTTCTCTTTCTTTGGTGAAGCCGGGCTCCCCTGTGTAGCCGTGCTTCTCTTCCTTAATGCAGCTGGACCCACCTTCCTTACTGCGGCTGGACACCCCTTCTCCAATGCAGCTGGACACTCCTTCCTTACTGCAGCCGGGCACACTCTGCAAGCATTCAGCTCTGGCTTATAAGGAAATCTTTCCTGCCTAACTTCCGGGGTCACTCCCAGGTGCAAGTCATTAGGCTTCTCAAGCTCATTAGCTCCTGAATGTTCCTTCCTGCTCCCTCTAGCTGTGCCTGGAGGTAATTGCACATCTAGATTATTAAAAGAAACAGGATTTCTTTTCAAGTTTTCAACTTTATCAATACCCACATCATGACAGTACATAGTTAAAGGGCACATGTACCCTGTACTGTTTTGATCTCATCAATGTAAATGTAAATAGTTATATTATGTTCCATGTAACTGAAAATGACCATGTTTTAGTGTACTTTTCAGACCATTGTTGCTTGTAAACCGTGCTTGATCATATGGAAAGCATGGTATAAAAATGTTTGTTAAATAAATAAAATAAATAAATCTGTAAATAAGTTGATGATTACCTATCTATATAGTTACCACTCTGTAGTAATAAAGTTAATGCAATGTTCAATGTAACCTATTATTCTTGTTTGATGTAAACCGCTTTGACCTGGTGAATAGCGGTGTATAAATCCAGTTAAATAAATTACTAACCAGGTAGATTTGGGGATGGCCACTGCTTATCCCTGGGGTAATCTGTTTACTCTTTAGGATCCTGCCAGGTATTTGTGAAATGGATTGGCCTCTTTGGGAAACAGGATATTGGGCTTGATGGCCCTTTGGTGTGCCCCATATGGTGGTTCTTATGTTCTCTGTAAATGTTTTTTTGCTTCTGTAATTACTGGGGGATGCTAAATCTGTTCATCATCCCCTATTCATGGCATAAGTCCTTCAAAGAATTGGTCTTGGGCCAGGCTACTTCTGTTTCATAACTTTTATGTGTTATTGTGGAGTCATTGGTAGGAAAGGTGGGAAAATGTGCAAGTTGATAGATAACTCCAAATGGTGTAGAAAACTTGAGATGTGGCAACTAAGATTCAATGTAGAAAGTGTAGAGATTTACAAACTTTCCGTAAAGAACTAAAAACGCTACTATTCTCTGAGTACTATAACAACACCATCGGCATCAAACCCTCCATGCAAACCCTCCTAACTGATCCAACTCCCTTCTCAGCAACTATCTAACAAACACGAATATTCCCTCTTTACTGGTAGTAATAGCTTAATTACCATGTAAATAACTAAATGTTAACCAACTTTCACCAGGCTCCGATCTGTGTGGACAGCTGGTATGTAAATAGTTTGATGTAAATACGTTTTCTACATAGTTTAATGTAAATAAGTGCTCTACATTGTTCTCTGTAATAAACAATTGTTTTATGTAAACCGTCCCTGATCGTTGGAAGGGGCGGTATAGAAATTCTGTTCAAATAAATAAGTAAATAGAGAACAAAATGCAGGCGAGCTACTAATGTGCATCAAAAATAAGAGAGTTCTCACTGATTTGTTACTGCTATGTTAAGCGCTGCCTTGAACAGCATTTGAAAAGTTAATTAAGGTAAATAACTGTCAGGTTGCCAAACATTGTTATAAAGCATTGACTAGGTAGAAAAGAGAGACAAGGAAATACCTTTTGTACCGGAATGTGAGTGACCTTGAGCTGCTACTGAGAAGGACTGAGCTAAACCCAAATCCCTCAGTATATGTTTCTTGGAGAGATCAACCTCATTTGGAGCATTATGTTCAGTTCTGTTCTGATGGTTGTGCTTCCAAAAGAATATAGAGAGGAGGCATCAGTGATAAGAAGGGCTACCAAAATAGTGCTGGATATTAATCAAAAGCTTTTTTAAAAACTTTTTAATGCCGTCAAGTCAATGCCTACTCCAGGTGACCCTACTTGAAACAAACCAATCCAGAATCCCTTTAAAAGTCCATGAAAAAATTTCGGAATCTTCATTTTTCATGGACTTTTAAAGGGATTCTGGATTGGTTTGTTTCAAGTAGGGTTGCACCTTTTTCGAACCATAGTAACAATTTCTTCGGAGACGTTTGCCTTTACAGATGAAAAAATTAATTTAATGTTATTAGGGGAAGTTTTGGCTTTCGGAATCTTCATTTTTCATGGACTTTTAAAGGGATTCTGGATTGGTTTGTTTCAAGTAGGGTTGCACCTTTTTCGAACCATAGTAACAATGTCTTCGGAGACGTTTGCCTTTACAGATGAAAAAATTAATTTAATGTTATTAGGGGAAGTTTTGGCTTTCGGAATCTTCATTTTTCATGGACTTTTAAAGGGATTCTGGAATGGTTTGTTTCAAGTAGGGTTGCACCTTTTTCGAACCATAGTAACAATATCTTCGGAGATGGTTGCCTTTACAGATGAAAAAATTAATTTAATGTTACTAGGGGAAGTTTTGGCTTTTGGAATCTTCATTTTTCATGGATACTCCAGGTGACCCAGCAGCCGCTGGGTTTTCTTGGCAAGGTATGACCGGAAGTAGGTTGCCAGGCTTTTTCTTCCGAGGCAATGGAGGGTAACGTGATCTGCCCAAGGTCACAAGGAGTGACAGTGGGAATCGAACCCTTGATCTTCTGGGTACTAGGCAGTTGCTCTAACCACAAAAGCTTTATGACAGGATTTAGCTCGGTCCTTTTCAGTAATAGTTCAAGGTGAATTAGCTTTAGGTACACTTGGTATTTTCCTGTGTCCAGACGGCAGAAACCCTGCACCAGAGCCCAGGTTTCCTAATGCACGTTTAATGCTGACATTTTGTACAGTGATGTTGTGAGCAAACAGCGTTAGACAAGGGAGCAAACCAAACACCTGTGCGCATGGATTGGATTGCTTAAAAAGAGTCACCTCAGATGACCAGACCACCAATTGCTGCCCAACCAGTAAAACCATCCTAAGATCAGCTCGGCTCTCTGGTAGTATAGCAGTAAGTGTTTTCCATTGTGAGGATGGGAAAGAAGAGTCAAATATCAGCTCGGCTCTCTGGTAGTACAGCAGTAAGTGTTTTCCATTGTGAGGATGGGAGAGGAGAGTCAAATATCAGCTCGGCTCTCTGGTAGCACAGCAGTAAGTGTTTTCCATTGTGAGGATGGGAAAGGAGAGTCACTGATCAGCTCGGCTCTCTGGTGGTATTTTTTTTTAAGTGCCGTCAAGTCAGTGCTGACTCCTGGTGACCCAGCAGAACTCTGGGTTTTCTTGGCAATGTATCACCAGAAGTAGATTGTCAGGTCTTTTCTTCCGAGGTACTGGAGGGTAAAGTGATTTGCCCAAGGTCACAAGAAGTACCAGTAGGAATTGAACCCTTGATTTCTGGGTACCAGGCAGTTGCTCTAAACACTAGGCTCCTCCTCAACTCTGGTCGTATAGTGGTAAGTAAATTGACGGTATGTTTTAAGAAGTTATCCACTTTGGTGTAACCAAGTGGTTCTCATATCTGCAATGAATAAGCATATGAGAGGCTTGTATTTATTTATTTATTTGTACATTTTTTTTATACCGCTTCTTCCAGAGATCAGATGCAGTTTACAGGTAACAGAACGACAATAATAATGAGATGATATTATTTTTACAAAGAACATTTTTAGGACCTTATAAAGAACAATTTAGAACAATTCAGAACATTATTTTTACAATGAACATTCTTTTAGAACAATGTAACTAATGCATATACTAGTAAGATTGGGCTGAAAATTCAAAACAGTCTTATAAACTATTAACAAGCAGAAACTATTTACACATAGGGATGCATTGCTTCCTTGGTATACATATTTATCACATTCATATTCCTTGTGGATATCCTAAAAATCTGACTGGCTGGGTGTGCTCTGAGGACTGGGTTGGGAACCATTGTTCCCCCTAGCTGTATCCCATGTCTACAGCTACTGTGTTTTCTGTCTTGACTAGATTGTAAGCTCTGATGAGCAGGGACCATATTTTACATGTGTCTGTGCAGCGCTGCATACGTCTTGTAGTGCTATACAAATGTTCAGTAATAGTAGTAGTGGTCAACCTATGGTGAAGAGGAATATTAAATACAAATGAATAAGGAGATTGATTGTTATGGTCCTTGGTTGCTGCCATATTCTGTTTCTTTAAGAGTGATGAGTAAACACTAGTTCTCCGGGAACAAGCAGGAAGTCAGTCCTCACATATGGGTGATGTCAGCACCGACGGAACCCTCGCGGAAGCATCCCCCAGTTCAAAAAGGCCTTGAAGCATCACCTTTTCATCATATACTTTCCAGAGAACACAATAACACAAGTTCATCTAAACAGCTCCAATCCCATCCCTATCTAACATGATACTTTTTCAAGTAATATTACTATCATATGTATATAGTTCAAGTTCTATTATCCATTGTTACTATTACCCCTGTTTTCCAAGTTTTTCTTCCTGTTACATGTAAAAACAGATATATGTATCTTATCTTATCTGATGTTTTGTAGTTCTATGTAAACCGCGCTGATGATGAATAGTGCGGTATATAAAAATGTTAAATAAATAAATAAATAAATAAATAAATCCCCCCAACTTTCAAAGAAAGCCTTTGGGAGATGCCACCACACATGCGTAGTCCTCTTGCCGCCCAAGGGTGCCATCTTGCTCAGTCTCCTTTTTTCCACGGAACCCTTCAGACGTTCGTCTGGCTTGTCCCCGGAAAAAGTTGATTTTTCTCTCCGAGTTTCATACTCACCTCCGGTATTGTACCGGTACTCTTCCTGCCTGCCGACCTCATTGCCTCACCGTCAAGTTCGGTCTCCTTTTGTAGTTTTTTGTTCCTTTCTTTTTCTGGTGTCTTCACACCTTTTTTCCCCCACTGGCAGCCCGGAGAGTCTTCAACCTCTCAGGGGTACTTTTTTCCCCCATGGAAGTGTGATTGGTGCTCTAAAATTATGTCTTTGACTGACACACGACTGCTGTCTCCGCTGTCTCCGCTGCCTTGGGCCAGACCACGACCCGGCAGCCTGCGGTCTCTGTTAGTGTAGCTGGGTTTAAAAAAGGTTTGGACAAGTTCCTGGAGGAAAGGTCCATAAACCATTATTAAGAAGGGACCCAGGATATCAATGCTTGACCTAATACAAGCATTGCAGAACCTGTGTCTTTTGGGGAAACTGTTAGGTACATATGACCTAGATTGGCCACTGTTGGAAACAGGATACTGGGCTTGATGGACCTTGGTCTGACCCAGTATGGCATATCTTATGTTATGTTCTTATGAGGATGTCCAGTAAGGCCCTAAAGAGCTGCCAGCAGCAGCACGATAAGTTTTTTCCCCGAGTCTCTGGTGCCTCCGAAGGCCATGGCCTCGTCTGAGGCCCCGACATCTTGGGCAGAACCTTCCAAGCCCGAGCCTCGTCATGGTCCTCAGAAAGGGGGTCTCCCTTGAGGGAACCCAGGAAGAAGAAGAAACCCTCGAAGGCGGTGTCCTTGGATGGTTCCAACTGGCCAGATGCTCCCCGGGCTCTGTCATGCAGTCCGAGGCGTTCATCTGAGGTGTCTGAGAAGGAGCGGCCTGAGAAGGTCCCACGGAAAGATCAGACCGTGCACCGGCCTCGGAACCCAGACACTATGCTCGTCGAGGATTCCCCTTGGGGGAGCCAGTGTCGGGCCCAAGTCCCTCGGTGCCCGCACCGAAGGCTGCAGAACCTTCTGGTCTGGAGTCCAGAATGGTGACCCTGGAGCATATTCTCTTCCTTCATGGATCAGAAGCAGGTGCTGTTGTCCGACATGACCGGTTCATCTGCCCTGAACACCGGGCCCTCGACATCCAAGATGTCCCCAGAGGCCGAGCCGATCCTCGAGGTCCTTCGGCCTCGAGTTTATCCTTGGCCGAGGTCGCGATCCGAGTCACACTCGATGGGACAGCGGTCATCTCTGGCAAGTTTGCCGGCACTGGCCGCAGGGTGTCAGGGGTGCCGAGGCTCACAGAGCAGCCGTCTTACGAGTTCTCGATGGACTACTCTGAGTGGGAGACAGAGGATGAGGAGTCCCCCGTTACCCGTCGCCACCGCAACGTCCCATCTGACTCTCCTGTCTCGGAGCCTCGATGGTGCTACCCACCCGAGGACATGGGCTTCCTTGATTTTGTCAAGGACATGTCTAAGGCCCTGGCGTTCCCGACCGAGTCGGAGGAGAACCCTCAGGCGGATGAGTTGGAAATCCTCCAGTACGAGGCCCCTCCACAGGAATCGCTAATGGTGCCTATTCCTCCCATCCTGGAAAGGCTGATGCTCTGAATGTGGGAGACACCGGTTTTGGTGCCGGTGATGAGCAGATGGCTCGACTTGATATATCGAGTCCGCCAGAGCCCAGGTTTCCAAAAGTCACAGCTGCAGCATAACTCCATGGTGGTGGAGTCAGCCATGCGTTGGCTGAAAAGCCATAAGACACACTCTTTGGTGCCCCCAGGCAGGGAGGCCCGCACCCTGGACGCCCTCGGCAGAAAGTGCTACCAGGGTTCAATACTCATCGTCCGCATCCAGGCCTACCAGCTGTTCATGGGCATGTACCTGAGAGACCTGGCGAAGGAACTTGCCAGGTTCTCAGCTGGTCTCTCTGAGGAACCCTTGCAGTAGTTCAAGAACCTGGCCAAAGTTGTCCGTGAATGCTCCAAATTCATGTCTCAAGCAGCCTATGGCAGTTCGAGTAGTGGTGGCTGGCATCGATGCACGCCGCCAAGCTTGGCTACAGTCATCCGACCTCGAGCAGTGGGTTCAGGACAAATTGGTCGATGTCCCCTGCCAAGGAGAGAACCTCTTTGGCAAACCCATGACAGACAAGGCTGCCAAGCTGGAGGCCGAGTTCAAGGTGAGGACCAGGCTCTCCAAAAAGACCACTGCTTCTCCCTGATGGAAAGGCTTGAATAAAAAGTCCTTCTACCTAAGGAAGGGAGCTGCTTACAGAGACTACTCACCTTATCAGGCCTCCCCAACAGGGTCAGCAGGTCAAGGGACATGGGCATGGCCCATATAAGCAGAAGGCTCCAAAACCCCAGGCACCAGCTCTGTCCTAGCCAGGGAGGAGTTTTTGACTCTTTGAGCATAGCCTCTCTACCCCAAGGAGATCAGCAGCCCACAGGGGGATGTCTGGCCCTCTCTGCCCAGAGGTGAGTGACCATCACCATTGATTCCTGGGCACTTTGTGTTGTCAGGGAGGGTTACCTCCTCCACCTGACTCGGACACCTCACCCTTATTTCCTGGGAGAGCCCCTCAGGTCTCCCCTCCACCAGGCTCTTCTTTTGAAGGAGTTGGCAGGTCTTCTCAAGTGCTACTTTATATTCCTACGCTCATCCAAATATTTCTAAATCACCTGTGTAATTTGTATGTTACAAGATATTTGTTTCTTCTTCGGGTCTCAGACTGATCATCGGCAAACAATTCTGGGCATTTCAAATGTACCCAGTGTTTTACCCGGTTGCATCAACGACCCTTTTTCCAAATATCTTAAAACTCATTACGTTGCTGCTGTATTATTTCAACTTATCTAATTATGACGAATCTTATATTTATACTTGAAACATTCTTATGGATTTGACTGTTTGCTCGATCCGCTTTCTCTTGAATTCCCAACGCTGTTATCAAAAGCGGCCCCGCGTTTCACTAATATGGTTCTTCAGGGGATTCGGGATCAAACTACAAATATACAAAGCAAAATATGTTACTAAAACCACCTGTGATTTAGTGTCGAAATTTTTATCTGCCTTATGTAATGTTATCTAAAGACTATCTACTTACTTGAAATCTCAAACAAAATTCTTAATTGCAGGAATGCTGCCCGCGTTTCTAATTGATTGATGTTCTCCTTAGAGTCGGTATTGTAACCGTCCTGAAACGCTGCGCATGCGGATTAAGAGCGATGCTCTCATTTAAAGGGCTCTCTACTGGCTCCTCCTACCTATCCAAGGCTATGCCTATCATACTTAATGTGCTCTTAAACCGTATACTGATGTAATCTTCCCTTCCGGAAACCTCATATACATGCTCCCCATTCTATTGCTACATTGAGGCCCATCGGTTGAACTGTCCCCAATCGATGAATCCATCGTTGTTCCTGCTTTATTAAAGTTTGCTCTCGTGTCCTGCCTTGGGTTCCGGTAACTACTTGTTCTATGCACCAACATTTAAGATCTTGAAATTTGTGTTCCTGAGTTACACAATGAGCTACCATAGGTGCTTCCATTTTTTTACACCGCAATCGGCTCTCATGTTCTTTCATGTGGACTCGGAACTTCCGAATTGTCTTCCCTATGTACATTAAGTCACATGGGCATCGCACCGCATAGACTACATGTGTGGACTCGCAAGTAGTGCTACTATTCAGCCGATAAATTATCCCCTTGTGAGTGAATTGCTCTAATTCACTCGAAATATGGCAAATGCTACACTGGCCACAAGCTTTGTGTCCTCCTTCCCTGTATGACATTTGTCGCGATCGCAATACTGTGGGATTCAGATACTCCTTTAAGTTCCTACCTCGTTGCCAAACGCACCGGATCTGATAACTCCGCATGCTAGGCATTGTCTTTAATACTTTACTGTGCCTCTTAATACTACTTTGGATTGCTATACTAATTGGAGAGTATTTAGTGATCAAATGCACAAGTTCTTTGTCATCTTTACTAGGCAATGGACGAGGATTCAGTAGCCATGTGCGGTTATAATATAGGGCTCGTTTATACGCTCTATGAACTAAGGGCTGCGGATAACCCCTCCGAACAAAAGCCCGCCGCAAGCGGTTAGATTGGCTCTTGAACTCGTCTATGGTGGAACAATTTTGCCTGTACCTCAGGAATTGTGAGAACGGGAGTCCCTCTTTTAAACTCTGAGGATGCGCACTATCGTACTGTAAAAGGTATTTCTGTCTGTTGGTTTGGTGTATACGGTGGTGTCCCATTGATCACTGCCCTTCTTCACATACACATCTAAATAAGCAATAGCTGTACTGTCATAATCATAAGTAAACTGTATGTGTATATCGCAGGTATTTAACCACCGATGTGCAATGTGCAATCATTGTACACGAGCATTCCGCAGAAGAAAGCATTAGAGATAGTAAATACAACTTTAAGAGCTAGAGGAGATTTGTCAGATGAGAAAGTGGAATTTCTCCTCCAAATAGCACAATTAGCTCTATACCAAAATTATTTCATTTTTGAGGGGGTATTATATCATCAAATAGCAGGTGTCGCCATGGGTGCCAAATGTGCCCCGTCGGTGGCGAACCTATATATGGGGGATTTTGAGAACAAATGGATGCCCCAAAATTCATTACGTGATTACATCGTAGCCTGGTATAGATATATTGACGATATCTTTTTAATCTAGCAAGGAACAGAACAACATTTGCAAGAGTTTGTTCGGTGGTTAAATACCTGCGATATACACATACAGTTTACTTATGATTATGACAGTACAGCTATAGCTTATTTAGATGTGTATGTGAAGAAGGGCAGTGATCAATGGGACACCACCGTATACACCAAACCAACAGACAGAAATACCTTTTTACAGTACGATAGTGCACATCCTCAGAAAAGAGGGACTCCCGTTCTCACAATTCCTGAGGTACAGGCGAAATTGTTCCACCATAGACGAGTTCAAGAGCCAATCTAACCGCTTGCGGCGGGCTTTTGTTCGGAGGGGTTATCCGCAGCCCTTAGTTCATAGAACGTATAAACGAGCCCTATATTATAACCGCACGTGGCTACTGAATCCTCGTCCATTGCCTAGTAAAGATGACAAAGAATTTGTGCATTTGATCACTAAATACTCTCCAATTAGTATAGCAATCCAAAGAAGTATTAAGAGGCACAGTAAAGTATTAACGACAATGCCTAGCATGCGGAGTTATCAGATCCGGTGCATTTGGCAACGAGGTAGGAACTTAAAGGAGTATCTGAGTCCCACAGTATTGCGATCGCGACAAATGTCACACAGGGAAGGAGGACACAAAGCTTGTGGCCAGTGTAGCATTTGCCATATTTCGAGTGAAATAGAGCAATTCACTCACAAGGGGATAATTTATCGGCTGAATAGTAGCACTACTTGCGAGTCCACACATGTAGTCTATGCGGTGCGATGCCCATGTGACTTAATGTACATAGGGAAGACAATTCGGAAGTTCCGAGTCCGCATGAAAGAACATGAGAGCCGATTGCGGTGTAAAAAAATGGAAGCACCTATGGTAGCTCATTGTGTAACTCAGGAACACAAATTTCAAGATCTTAAATGTTGGTGCATAGAACAAGTAGTTACCGGAACCCAAGGCAGGACACGAGAGCAAACTTTAATAAAGCAGGAACAACGATGGATTCATCGATTGGGGACAGTTCAACCGATGGGCCTCAATGTAGCAATAGAATGGGGAGCATGTATATGAGGTTTCCGGAAGGGAAGATTACATCAGTATACGGTTTAAGAGCACATTAAGTATGATAGGCATAGCCTTGGATAGGTAGGAGGAGCCAGTAGAGAGCCCTTTAAATGAGAGCATCGCTCTTAATCCGCATGCGCGGCGTTTCAGGACGGTTACAATACCGACTCTAAGGAGAACATCAATCAATTAGAAACGCGGGCAGCATTCCTGCAATTAAGAATTTTGTTTGAGATTTCAAGTAAGTAGATAGTCTTTAGATAACATTACATAAGGCAGATAAAAATTTTGACACTAAATCACAGGTGGTTTTAGTAACATATTTTGCTTTGTATATTTGTAGTTTGATCCCGAATCCCCCGAAGAACCATATTAGTGAAACGCGGGGGCGCTTTTGATAACAGCGTTGGGAATTCAAGAGAAAGCGGATCGAGCAAACAGTCAAATCCATAAGAATGTTTCAAGTATAAATATAAGATTCGTCATAATTAGATAAGTTGAAATAATACAGCAGCAACGTAATGAGTTTTAAGATATTTGGAAAAAGGGTCGTTGATGCAACTGGGTAAAACACTGGGTACATTTGAAATGCCCAGAATTGTTTGCCGATGATCAGTCTGAGACCCGAAGAAGAAACAAATATCTTGTAACATACAAATTACACAGGTGATTTAGAAATATTTGGATGAGCGTAGGAATATAAAGTAGCACTTAGAAGTGATCGCTCAAAAACTAGACTGAATTGGCTTTGTTTTATATACACTACAATGGAAGGTCTTCTCAAGGACAAGGTGGTGGAACTGGTGTCCCACCACCTCAAGGGCAAGAGGTTCTACTCCAGGTATTTCCTCATGCCGAAAAGGATGGGGGGGCCTCAGGCCCATCCTCGACTTGTGCAACCTCAACAAATTCCTGGTGAGGGAGAAGTTCAAGATTCTCTCCCTTGGAACATTGCTGTCCTACCTCCAACAGGGAGACTGGCTTTGCTCCTTAGACCTGATGGATGCTTATACCCACATCCTCATCCACCCCAACGGCAGTACCTGTGGTTTGTAGTGGGGGGCAGGCATTTTCAATACAGGGTGGTCCCCTTCGGCCTAGCCTTGGCCAAGAGTTTTCACAAAATGCCTGGCAGTCGTGGCCGCCTTCCTCTGCCTCCAGGGGTCTTTGTCTTCCCCTACCTGGACGACTGGCTCATAAATGGAGGCACGGCCTCAGAGATGCAGCAGGCCACCGCACGCACCATCCAGGTTTTGCAGCACTTGTGGTTTGTCATAAACTACCCCAAGTCTCACCTCCTCCCAGCACAGTGTCTGGACTTCATTGGGGCAAAGATTGGCACACTCCAGTTGGAGGCTTTCTTGACCAGGGACCGAGCCAATCATCTCAGGACTCTGGCCTAGGACATACAGTACCATCCCTCAGTGCCTGTTCAACTTCTCCTGAGTCTCCTCAGGCACATGGCCTCTATGGTCCACATCACCCCTGACGCTTGCCTCCACATGAGGGCGGTGCAGTGGTGTCTCCGGGACCAGTGGTCTCAGACCACTAGCCACCTCTGAGACAGAGTTTCTGTGACCCGCCAACTGGCGTATTCTCTGCTCTGGTGGCAGTCTCTCCAGCATCTTGAGCTGGGCATGCCTTTTCAGGCCCCAAGCCCCTCACCACAGATGCCTCCCTGCTCAGCTGGTGAGCCCACTGCAGAGATCTCTGCACTCAGGGCAACTGGTCACCAGATCAGAGCACCCAGCAGATCAGCCTCCTGGAGCTCCAAGCCATACACCTGGCCTTGAGGGTTTTCTGTCACCACCTGCTCACCAGCCAGTGCTGATCCAGATGGACAACCAGGTGGCGATGTTCTACGTGAACAAACAAGGGGGCATGGGATCTTGTACCCTTTGTCAGGAGGCACTGGTCCTCTGCTCGTACGTACTCCAACAGGGTATCCTCCTGCGGGCAGTATACCTGCCAGGCCAGGACAACCTGCTGGCCGACAGGCTCAGCAGAGTTCTCCAGCCGCACGAGTAGCAGCTGGACTCCAGGGTAGCCAGTTGGCTTTTACGGCTCTGGGGGGAATGCATGATGGACCTGTTCGCTTGCCTGGACAAATTTCAGTTTCCCTGCTTTTGCTCCCGGCAGGCCCACCCCTCCAGGCTGGCAGCGGACGCGTTCCTGGTCTCATGGTCAAAAGTCCTCATGTATACCTTCCCTCCTACACCGCTGATCGCCAAGACCTTGTTCAGGACCCTCTGTGACAGGGTTTCACTCATCCTGATTGCTCCTCGGTGGCCCAGGCAACTGTAGTTCCTGCTGCATCTGCAGTTAATGGTGCAGACCCTCATCCCCTTGGGGACTGCCCCAGGACTTCTATCTCAGGAGGGGGGCTTGTTCCTGCACCCCAACCTGGGGTCCCTGTCGTTTATTTATTTTATTTTATTTATTTAACATTTCTTATATACCGCCTTTCATGATATTAAGGCGGTTTACATTGAACAAACTGAAATTACATTGAACAGGGCATTATAACGTGGAGATAACTATTTTACAGGAAACATGGGCAATGGAGGGTTAAGTGGCTTGCCCGACCACAAGGAGCACCTGTGGGGCTAGAAACCCCAGTCCTTCCGGCCCAAGGTTGCTGTCCTCTAGTGGGATTTGAACCCCTGACCTTCCGGCCTGAGGTATCTTGCCCCAACCACTAGGCCACTCCTCCCCCCCGTTGAGAGCCTGACTGCTGAGAGGGTGATTCTGACCCTTTTTAGTCTTCCAGTTGAGGTGGAAGACATTCTGCTGGCCTCTTGCAAGGCCTCTACTAGGAAGGTTTACGCCCTCAAATGGCACAGGTTCTCTGTTTGTTGCACTGAACACGGGGCTGACCCTTTCTCCTGCCCGGTGGCTCTGGTGCTACAGTACCTTCTCCATCTCTCAGTCCGAGCTCAAGTCTAACTCTGTCCGAGTGTACCTTAGTGCCCTGGTGGCACACCACCACCCGGTGGATGGTAATCCCCTCTCGGCCCAACCACTGGTGACCATTTCCTTCGGGACCTGCTCTTACTGAAGCCCCCGGTTCACCCTCTGGCAACATAATGGAACCTCAAGGTACTATTGGGGCAGCTCACTCGCCCGCTCTTCGAACCTCTGGCTACCTGCCACCTCCACTACCTCTCTTGGAAGGTGGCTTTTCTGGTTACGCTTACCTAGACTCACAGAGTTAGTGAGCTTCAAGCCCTTGTGGCAGAGGCGCCCTATACCAGGCTCTACAAGAACAGAGTGGTGCTCTGCACGCACCCCAAATTCCTGCTGAAGGTAGTGTCATCTTTCCATCTCAATCAGGAAATGGTGCTCCCTACCTTCTTTCCAAGACCAATAGGGTGGAGACGGTCCTTCACACCTTGGACTGTAAGAGGGCTTTGTCCTTCTATATCCAATGCACTCAGGGCACCACAAAGCTTCTCAGCTTTTCTTCTCCTATGATCCCAGTAGGCATACGCTGTTCACATGGGTGGCGGACTGTATCGCCCTCATTTATGAGCAGGTGAGGCTCCCACTGGAAGGCCGCATCACGGCACACCATGTCAGGACCATGGCATTCTCTGTGGCAAACTTGCACTCTGTCCCAATGGTGGACATTTGCTGGACTGCCACTTGGTGTTCAGTCCATACCTTTGCAGCCCATTACTGCCTGGAAAGAGAGTCCCAACAGGACAGTGCCTTTGGCCAGGTTGTGCTCCGTAACCTTTTCGGGGTCTAGGCAACTCCTATCCTCTGACCCTTCTGTGTTCAGCCTACCGGAGTGCTGGTTTCATCGGACACAGGGGTCCTATTGTAGTCTGTGGGCACAGACTCATTTGTTGCTGCTTGTGGTTCCCCATTTATTTTATTTATTTATTTATTTACATTCTCTTATATACAGCGCTATTCTGCATCAGTGCGGTTTACATTGAACAAACTGAAATTATATTGAATGGGGCATTATAACTTGGAGATAACTATTTTACAGGGAACATGGGCTATGGAGGGTTAAGTGGCTTGCCCAAGACCACAAGGAGCACCTGTGGGACTAGAAACCCCAGTCCTTCCGGCCCAAGGTTGCTGTCCTCTAGTGGGATTTGAACCCCCGACCTTCCGGCCTGAAGTACCTTGCCCCAACCACTATTTTATTTTTTATTTACATTCTCTTATAGGCCACTCCTCCACTCCACTCCCATGAGGGCACCCTGTTTTTGCTATGGGTTTTCGGTAGCCTGTAGCTGAGGAGGTCCCATATGTGAGGACTGACTTCCTGCTTGTTCCCAGAGAAATTGTAGTTACTAACCTGTAACAGGTGTTCTCCGGGGACAGTAGGAATCAGTCCTCACAGCCTGCCTCCTCTCCTTGGAGTTGCTCCTTTACCATCTTTTATTTTGCCATCTTTTAGCTATGTCATCTGACTGAGCAAGATGTCACCCTTGGGCGGGATGGGGACATGGTGGCATCTCCCAAAGGCTTTTTTTGAAAGCGGGGGGATGCTTCCACGAGGGCTCCATCTGTGCCGATGTCACCTATATGTGAGGACTGATTCCTGCTATCCCCGGAGAACACCTGTTTCAGGTGAGTAACTATGCTATCCATGCTGTAGATTTGTAGGCACACAGCAAAGTGTGCTGTCAGCCAGCCAACTGGGGAGCTCCCATGATAGGCCCTGTTTTACAGAAAGAAATCGGTAGTTGCTTGTGTGAGAGCTGGGGCAGTCTGCTTTCTCAGATTTTCTGCCTTTACATTTTCTGCTCCACTTCACCTCAGTTATCTTCCTCACCCACATGCCTTTTTCCTCTGCACAGATTATCAGTAAACGCCTGCCCCCAGATCAGCTCATCAGCCTCCTCTTCATTACCTTGGATGGGCTATCGGACCCTGATGCTAACTGCTCCCGAGCAGCTTCAGTGATGGTGAACTGTTTACTGAAAGACCGGGGAACTGTATTACTGGAGAAGGTAAGGCTTGAGTCCTCCTATAATGCATAAAGTCCAGGTACAGGGCCATTCTTGAATTAGGTTTCATACTAATTAATTGATACATAATCTATTCTCCGGGAACAAGTAGGAAGTCAGTCCTCACATATGGGTGACGTCGGCGCTGACAGAATCCGCACAGAAGCATCTCCACAGCTTTCAGATAGCCTTTGGGATATGCACCACATATGCGTGGTCTGCTTCCTGTCCATGGGTGCTATCTTGCCTCGGATCTCCTTTTTTCCCTGGAACCCTCTGGACGTCTGTCCAGTTTCCCCTGGAAAAAGTGTGTTTTTTTGATACTGCTTTATCCGATCTGTGCACAGATTCCTTTCCCGCCCCCGAGCCAGCTCGCCTTGGTGTCGCTTCTCTGGTTCATTCCCTTGTTTTTTAAATTTTTCTTTGAGGTATCCCTCAACCGACATTCGCGCCCTTTTTCGGCCGAAGACCTCTGACCCCTGCCAGGCGGCAGAGCCCCTTTTTTTCCAGTGGCCTCCAGCGGCTTCAAGAAGTGTGATTGGTGCAGTAAGATGATGATCCTTTCCGATCCACATGACTTGCCTTGGCCCGGAACATGACGGACTGCGAGCTTTGCAGGATCATGACCCCAAAGGCCCTTAAAAGCTATCAGCAGCAGCAAGAAAAATGTTTTCACAAGTCCGACCCCGCACCGGAGTCTCCGGCAACAGCCCTCTACAGGGCCCCCTCTCGTACCTTGGTGCCCCATGAAGCCTGGGCTGCCTCACAGTCCCGCGGCCACGGTTCTTCCGAGAGGAAATCCCCAGAGGTGGAATGCAAGAAGTCGAAGTCCTTGAAGACCACCATGGAGACCGGGTCTTGTGTGAGTTGGAAGGATCGGAGCAGGAGCGGCCTCACAGGTTGCCCCGGAAGGAGTCATTGGCACCTGCTGACCAGCCTCGGACACCCGAGGCCATCCTCGTTAAGGACTCCACTTTGGCAGAACTGACGCCAGACCCAAAACCCTTGGTGTCAGTGTCGAAGTCTGTGAAGCCAACTGGTATGGAGACCAAGATGGCGCCCTTAGAGCGCAGTATCTCTGACCTCATGGCCCAGCAGCAGGCATTCATGTCTGGTTCATCAGGTTCATCTGCTCCAACGACAGGACCCTCAGCATTGAGCCGATCCTCGAGCTCCATGGCCTCGAGAGAGCCATCGGCACTGGACGAGATCCCGGTCCCCTTTGTCAGGTCACCAGTCCTCTTCAGCAAGCGCATGTGGCTCAAACCGTAGGTCCTCCAGAGGCCCTGGGCTTGGACCTCAACCACGGTGACTGTGAAGCCTTGGAATAGACCTTGGACTTCCAGTCCAACTAGGATTCCGAGGACAAGGAATCCACAGACACCCAGCGACACAGAGATGTGCCCTCGGACATGTCTCCCCTGGTGCATCTATGCCACTCCCTGCCCGAGCTTAGGTTGGAGATTGTTATGAATATCCTTCAAAGGTAAAAAAGGGGTAAAAATTGCTTAATGTTCTAAAATCTTATTGAAAAGGATCGTAAAAGAGGAATGTGAAACCATTTAGAAACTGTATCAACCGGTTGCCTAATTATGTGCACTTGTGTACCGGGTTTATACTTCTAACAAATAAAGAGGTAAATTTTACGGAACAGATATGGATTTTAAACTTATTTAGACAGCTGCAGTGTCCCGTTTAAAAAAATTAAAATGTCATAATAATTGGATGACCTAAAATATTTAAATTGTATTGAGGAGGAGGCGATTTTTCGGTTCAACTAAGGTGCACTTGATACAGGGCTGTCCATGCCCGAAACATGCATGTCGTGCTGTGCTGAATCACTATGAAGTTTTATCGCCTACTCCTTCAGATAAGTGTTTATTACACTATTTTTCACATCACCGTTTTCTGCTTGTTCTTGTTGAATAAAAGGGCCCGTCTGACGCTGAGGAGGGAGTTTCCTTCTCCCCTCTCATGTCGGTTCGGTCCCGACAAAAAAAGCATATTCAGACAAACTCATTGAAAGTTTTGGGAGAATCCTTCATGGTTTTTCGATGACTTTCTGTTTCAATATGATTTTGTAGTCACTCGACACATGGGGATTTGTTTGTTTGTTTGACTAAAATATTTAAAAACAAAGTATAGTAACTGGCTTATTTCTATAAATTAAATTACTAGCATATAAGAGTCTATAAATAAAATAAATAAATATGAACATATATGTGAAAAAACCTAGCATCAATATTGAAGATGAAAATCTTTCATTGAAGAGTGTGATAAGGAAGCTTATCAGGACCTAGAAGAGAGGGGTAAAAAGAAGGAATTTACCATAATAAAGGGACCCATTTTAAAAGGTCCAGGACTTAAAACTCCATTTGCTCCTAGAAAGCAGGTAATTCCTGGCTACAATAAGGAACAGAGTGCCCCTAGTGGTGGAAAGGAGAGGGAATACAGGCCCAGGGTAACGAACCCTTACGTCACTGCATCCCCTAATCACTCAGCTGCCACGAGGGAGTTTGATCTCTCTCACCTGAGAGGGGAGAGGGTGGAGCAGGAGCCTGAGGGGTTTAAGTTTCGCTCAGTGAGACCAGAGAGCAGTCGAGGACCAAGACTAGTGGCCTAGTGGTTGGGGCAAGGTACTTCAGGCCGGAAGGTCGGTGGTTCAAATCCCACTAGAGGACAGCAACCTTGGGCCAGAAGGACTGGGGTTTCTAGTCCGACAGGTGCTCCTTGTGGTCTTGGGCAAGCCACTTAACCCTCCATAGCCCATGTTCCCTGTAAAATAGTTATCTCCAAGTGTGGTGATGAAGGGGCATCAGAGCCCATGGAAATAGCTGGAAAACAAACTTTTACCTGCAAGCAGAGGGATAGTTCAGAGAGCAGGGAGTTTCAAATTGCAGCCAAAGAAAAAAAACACACACACACAGCTGCTGAGTCCAGGCCACGCCCAAGCTCCAAGGCAACCTAGGAAGGTAATAGGAAGCTCCTGGGGGAGGAGTTGGAACCGGGAGAGCAGCTACATACATTTAAGCTCCAGGGAACAGAAGGAGAGGAGCCTACCAAGAGAAAGGAGGGAGGAGAGCTCCCGAGGCAAACTGAAGGGAAAGGATCCTTCAGGGGAATTGAAAGAGAGAGGCTTTCCAGAGACAGCAGCAGAAGGGATTCCCAAGGCAGCCAGCATAGTGGGGACTACAGTCCAGGGAGAAGCCCATGCTGTAAAGGAATTGCAGCATGGTCTGGAGACCAGAGGCTGTGTCCTGAGAGAGTTGCTGACTATAGTCCAGGTACGGGAGCAGCCCTGCAAGAGTCTGTGGGAGACGTTTTACCTCTGGAAAGGCCTGTGAAGAGAAGGGTCACGAAGGACAAGGTGAGCCAGTTAGAAGTCTTGTCCAGCTTGTTGAGAGATAAGGGTCTCTACAGCCATTCCAAAATCCCTGAGCACAGAGAGAAGTCCCGTTGGGAAAAGGTCTTAAAACCTTTAGGGGAGATTAAGCCTACGTCCCCTCAGCTCGAGTTAAGTCAGGAGACGGTAGAGTCTGATTATGAAGACATGCAGACAGAGCCTTGTGATGTTGAACAAGACTCCTTAGATTCCTTGATGGATTGTTCTTTTTGTATGAAGACAGAATGAAGAGGCTGTAGTTTTTTAAAGCTGAGGAAGAAAGCCAGAAGCCATTTAACTGAATGTGTTATGTTTTGAATGCTGGAAATGTTTAAAAGGAAAATTGCTGCTGTGTAAAGCTGAGAGGAAATGATTCAAGATTGATTTGAATGATTAAGGGAAACAGCTATCTGAATGTACAACAGCTAGAAGCAAAAGGAAAGCTTTATTTAAAGTTTTTACTCAGTTTGGGAAAGGCTGATACCTTTGCTGGAAGTTAGCTGAAATCAGCTAAGCTGTATTTCTGACCGTTGGACTTTGGAAGAAGCACCTTCTGGTGTAACAAGCTGCATGAAGCTATTGTAACATTTATCACTGTCAGAATCCTGTTTGACTGAAACTTCTTTTTTTGGAGAGTACATCCTATTTTGGTTGACATGTGTTGAGCTTCTAAGGAGGTTCTTTGCAAAGGGAAAGACAAAAATAAATTTCCTGTGTTTTGCCTTCAAACCCTCGGACTCTCTTTGTCATTTCACACAACTACAATACCCAGAAGCTTCAGCTCTGGAGCCCATTAAAAAGGGGACATTATAAGGCACGCCCTTACCTATAGGCAACCGCCTAGACAGTAGGGAGCGCTACACAAGTTATAATGCCCTGTTCAATGTAATTTCAGTTTGTTCAATGTAAACCGCACTGATGCAGAATAGCACGGTATATAAGAAAATGTAAATAAATAAATAAATAAAATAAATAAGATGAGGAGGGACAAGCAGAACACGTGGAGAGGAACTGGAAGGACTCCTGAGACCTGAGAGTGCTGTAACTGCTGACCAGAGAGAGAGCAGAAGTTTTGAATGGAGCAGTAAGAGCCAGAAGCACTAATTGGAGAACAGGACGTGCTGGATGGTGGCCAGAGCATGTAAGAAGTGAAGCTACTACAGGCTTTGATCAAGGTATGAGCCCCAGAAGCTTAGCTAATAAGAAGCACTACGTATTTGCCAGAGACAGCTTTAACCATAACAGAAGGCAGTCAAGTAAGCTATCTGAATCTGAGCCAGAGAGTGAATCAATGGAATTGGGGGAGCCAGATTTACCTTGTGAAGAAGGGGTCTCATACATGGACTGCTCTGCATGCCAGTCTGCCAATTAAGAAGGGTTGCCAGGGATGTCAACCGTAAAGAGAAGCCTCCAGTGTCCAAAGTCCTAAGAGCTGTGTTAGCTTGTTAATGTTCTAAGTTCGGGAGAAGTGTGACGCAGTGCAAAGCTGAATCTTCCTGATTATCTTTGAGGAACAGCTGGGTGCAGTGTAGAGCTCAGTCTGTTGCCGTTTCAACTGAGGAAGGGAGAAATGCTTTTGTTTGTCTAATTACTGAGAAATCCTTGAAAATAGTTGATCTGCTTGTGTGAATTGGACTATCTGTATGAAGTGCTGTGTTTAAGCATACAAGATAGCCAGGTATTTGTTCTGTACTGGAAAGGAAAAGAAAACGTGGTTTAAAGTTTCTGTATGTTTTGGACTGCACGGCAAGCTCTGCTAGGAAGCATATACATATGTTGCACCGCCTCAGGGCCATGGCCACTTCCATGGCAAATCTGTGTTCCATCCCTGTGACGGAAATCTGCCGGGCTGCTACCTGGTCTTCAGTCCATATCTTCGCAGCTCCCTACTGCCTGGAGAGGGAGTCCCAATGGGAAAGCGCCTTCGGCCAGGCCATACTCTGTAATCTCTTCAGATGGGTCTTGCGAGAATCTCTCACTTGGGACTCAACTGCTGCAGCTCATGGTCACCCTTTGCAGGTCACCATGGCGTTTTTACAGACTCTTGGTAGCCTGTAGCGGGGGAGTCCCATATGTAAGTGCCGACTTCCACCTTGTTCCTGGAGAAAGCATGGTTACTCACCTGTTACAAACATTCTCTGGGGACAGCGGGAATCAGTTCTCACAATCCTCCCTCCTCCCCTTGGAGTTGCTTCTTTATCATGTTTTAATTTTTGCCGTCTTAACTATGTCATTAGACTGAGGCAAGATGGCACCCTTGGGCAGGAAGGGGACCACACATGCTTGGTACATCTCCTAAAGGCTTTCTTTGAATGCTGGGGAGATGCTTGCACTGGGCTCTGTCAGCACGGACGTCACCCATTTGTGAGGACTGATTCCTGCTGTCGCTGGAGAACACCTGTTACAGGTGAGTAACTACGCTTTCTGTCAGTAGAACAGGCTCTTGATCTAGTTCACAGGGATGGAGATTGGCATACCATGGTATTTATTTGACATTTGCAAGAAGAGAGGGACACTATTCAGTACCTTGTTGCCATCTCTCTCCCTCTCCTTCAGGTGCCTGATATCATTCTTCGAATACAGAACCAGCTGGACAAGTCGGGTGAGGAGCACATGAAGAGGGCTGCGATTCAGACACTCCACATTTTGGCCTCACAACACAGTGCTGCTGTGGTCTTCAGTCTGTTATCCAGTGCTTTACCCTTTGACAGGTATAGCAATTGTTTCTTTATGTTAAGAAAGAAGTGGGGAAAACATGCAGGGCATGGCTGATGGAATCCTTTCCATTTCCTGTGTGTAGGTGTGTGTGCCTGCACACATCTGTCTGATTGTACAGTATCTACAGTCTACATTGCCTCTGAGTGTGTGTGTGTGTCTCTTGTGTTTTGTGTGTCTGTGTATGCATATGTCTGTTTTGTGTGTTTGTGTATCTCTGTTTTGTATGTGCGTGTTTATATCTTTGTGGGCTGTTTTTGTGTTCTGTGTTTGTGTACAAGCATGTGTGCTTTTATGGGTATGCCTGATGATGATTTTGAAAGTCAGGAGTAGGATCTTGTAGCGTATGCAGCTGAGTAGATGTAACCAATGGAGCTGTTTGAGAATAGGAGTTCTATTTTCATACTCTTTGCCCCTCTTCAAACTCAAGTTAAAAGCTCATCTTTTCGCCTCTGCCTTTGGCTCTTGATTTTATTAAGATGAAACCTTGGTTTGACTTCTGGATTCCTTTTATTAAAAGAGTATTGAGTAGTGAGATTTGTAGGGTTTCAACAACATGGTTTGTCCTGAAGTCATGTTGCTGGGGGTCTACTAAGACTACTACTACTACTGAGCATTTATAAAGCGCTACCAGACGCATGCAACGCAGTACAGAAAAAAAAGACAAAAAATAGACAGTCCCTGCCCAATAGAGCTTACAATCTAAAAAGACAAAACAAAGAAGGCGAAGGACGAGGAAAGAATAAAGGCAAAGGAAAGATAACAGGAGAAAAAGGCAAGGGAACAAGGTGAGAACAAGGGAAAAGAAAAGGAACAGGTGAAAACAAGACAAGGGAAGAGGAGGAGAACAGGTAAGTCATGAACCAAAGGCAGAAGCAAAGAGGAGAGCTTTCAACCTGGATGTGAAGAGGGTCAGAGAAGATGCCTGACGTATAGGCAGAGGAAGTCTATTCCAGGCGTAGGGTGCTGAAAGGTGAAAAGTGCGAAGCCTGGAGTTAGCAACAGAGGAGAAAGGCATAGCATGAAGCAGTTGGCTAGAAGAGCGGAGTTCACAAGGGGGAATATAAGGAGAAATGAGAGAAGAAAGATAAAGAGGAGCTGCAGAATGAATGCATTTATAGGTCAGTAGGAGAAGTTTGAACTGGATGCGGAAACGGATAGGGAGCCAGTGAAGAGACCTGAGGAGAGGAGTGATATCGGCAAAATGAGGTTGGCTGAAGATCAATGAGCAGCAGAATGATGAATAGACTGAAGGGTGAAAGATGACTCAGTGGGGACAGCAGGTAGATCGGGTGCAAGATGGCGGCAGGAACCTGACCTGTGTTGGCTGCTCTGCGATTGCTCGGCGTCCCTGTCTTTTCAGTGAGCTCTGCTTCGTTGAGTATGGGGAAGAGGAAAAGGAAGCAAGTGGGCTACCCCTGTGTGCCGCCGCAAGCTTCTGCCGATGGCCAGAAGACTCTTGAGCATTGTGGTTTTGCGACTGCCGGACCAGTAACATCGTCTTCGCCGGCACATCGGGAAGAGTCGATCTCTGTGCTGGGCGCATCGGGAGTGAGTTTGTCTCCTGAACAGCGGGAGCCCCGACACAACCCAGAAGTTTTCTCTCTGCAGATGGCTTTGGTTTATCACTTCCGCCTGATTTCCGGGTGAGCACTCCCTTGCCTGTTGGTGGGGAGCAAGTGCTGCAGCGGTCGGTCCTGATCTCCAGAGGGGTAGACAGCCAGAGGAACGTGGTGTGGAAGACTCTCTTCCTTGAGTGGTAGCCCCACAGCAGTTGGAGCCTGGAGTAGAGCTTATACCAGTAAGTCGGGTGTTGGAAAAGCCAGCTGTGATTACGTTGGAAGCGCTTTGGGATGCTATCTCTGCCTTAACTACAACCCTTTCAACAGTGGTGGGTTCCGTAAGTACTGAGTTAGCTGTTATGAAACTGGAGTCCTCTAAGAGCCAAGAGCTGCAAGCGAGTTCTTTGCTGAAGGAGAAGGAAGATTTGGGGCATCTCAAGGAGGAGCATAATGCTCTAATGAAGGAGAGAACAGTGCTGATACGAAAAACTGAGCACCTTGAAAATCTTGCCCGATGAAATAACCTTTGTCTCTTAAACTTTCCAAGGTCCCCACTCATGTCCCCCTTGGAAATGGTGCGGAAATATCTGAGAGAGGTGCTCAAGATTTATTTAGACAGTTTTGTATACCACCTTATCCTTCAATCAAAGTGGTCACAACACAATTGGGGGATACATTTTAACATGAGAGGATATGAGACACATACACTAATACTTAGAGGGAACATGGGCAATGGAGGGTTAAGTGGCTTGCCCAAGACCACAAGGAGCACCTGTGGGACTAGAAACCCCAGTCCTTCCGGCCCAAGGTTGCTGTCCTCTAGTGGGATTTGAACCCCTGACCTTCAGGCCTGAGGTAACTTGCCCCAACCACTAGGCCACTCCTCTCTACAAGATACCAATTGAGCACCTGCCCCCACTTACTAGGGCACAATATCTGTCGGTGAACAACTTGGAAGTACGGGGGAGAAACTTGAAGGCATCAGTGAGTGGAATTGGGGACCTGACAGGTTTCTTGGAAAGTTCTTTAGACGTGGTTACAGAAAGAACTACAATGCTTGTAACCCTAGCTTTGGAGGCCGACAAGGCATTGATTCTTCATTCTTTTTTTAAGAATATCAATGAGAAGTTCTTAGGTTCAAATGTTAGAATTTTTCCAGATTTGTCTCGAGTAACACAATTAAGGAGGAAAGAATTCCTGGCCTATCGTCCCAGGATTATTTCCTTGGGTGAAACCTTCATGTTAAAGTATCCGTCTAGATGTTATGTTTCCTATCAAGGGAAGAATTTCCTTTTTTTTTAACCTAAGCAGCTCTCAGAATTTGAATGTGCAAGGGAAGAGCTACGGGTGGAGGTGGGCCCCAATATGGCTGACGCATAAGTCTTATCCTGCTTATAATGTATATTTTTTTCCTACTGTTACCTTGACCATGTTTTTGCTTTAAGAACTGTTGAAACCATGGTTAATGGTTAAAAATTTCCTGTAGCCCCCTTTGATAATTGTAGACTAATTATGGGAAAGATTACTTTGTATATTTCTATGTAAAATAGTTGGAATGTTGTGAAGTTCTCGTTATTTCTAGTCATTCATATAAATACTTGAGTGTTATTATAAATGTTAATAAAAGTTATACATTTACAAGATGACTCAGTGGAAGACCAGCAAGGAGCAGGTTACAGTAATCAAGGTGAGAGGTGGTAAGTGAATGGATGAGCATTTTAGTAGTATGTTCTGAAAGAAAAGGGCGGATTTTGCCAATATTAAAGAGAAAGAAGCAGCAGGTCTTGGCGACAAGGTGAATATGTGTGGAGAATGAGAGCGAAGAGTCAAAAATAACCCCTAAATTGCGAGCTGAGGGAACAGGATAGAGAACAGAGCCATTCACAGAGACTGAAAAAGAAGGAAGAGGAAGGGAAATTTTAGGGGAAAAGATGAGAAGTTCGGTCTTGGCCATGTTCAATTTCAAGTGGCGATGGAACATCCAATCAGCAATAGCAGAAAGGCAATTAGAGATCCGGGTCTGGATTGAAGAAGAGAGATCAGGAGTAGAGAGGTAGATCTGGGAATCATCAGCATAGAGATGGTACTGAAAACCATGGGAGGGGATGAGCGCACCAAGGGACTGGATATAGAGAGAGAAGAGGAGTGGACCCAAGACGGAACCCTGAGGTACACCAATAGGGAGCGGAGTAGCAGAGCAGGAGGAGCCACCAGAATGCACACTGAATGAGCGATGGGAGAGATAGGAGGAGAACCAGGAAAGAAGAGTCCCTAAAGCCAAGCGAGAACAAAGTGTCTCTTGATATCTCTAAGTTCTTTTGCGTACCACTGTGTCTCTTGCAGTCTGTTGAGGGAACATTGGTTTGAGGTATCAGCAGCTGCATTTCTAATAACCTGGTTCTAGTTCAGTACTAGAGTATCAATGTCAGAAGTGGAATTGTCCAGTAGAGGGAGTACTTCTTCTGTGAAGGCTTTTCTATCAAAGAGTTTAAAGTATCTTTTGGTTTGGTTCTGGTAGGTATAGTTGGTTGTGATGAAGCAAGATAATTGGATATTGATAAGCATGTGGTCAGACCATGGAATTGGTAGGAGGGTTGGGGAGGAGGGGAGTGTGGTATGGATGGGATTTGAGTTAAGGAAAATGAGATCCAAATGCGTTTGCATTTGTATTATTTGATTAAAGTCCATTGAAGACATGGCTTCTAGAAAAGATATGGCTTGGTTGGTGGCGGTTGATGGAAGGTTGAAATCCCCAAGGAGTATGAGGTCCTTGTTTGGGTGTGAGTTTTCTAGTACAATTCCAAATATATTTGGTAAATCATTGGCTGACGTAGAGAGGGATCTGTATATAATGCAGGGGGTTAAATGTTTGTTTGATATTGAGATGTAGTCTATTCAATCCATGCTGATGGCACATAGCTAAATTTCACTTCAACTTCAACCAACTATTACCATTACTCCACCACTTCTCCGATGGGCACGTGGGCAGTGGAATATTGAACAGTTGTGCGGTTTCAGCTGGTTTAGTTGAACTGTATTTGTTTCAGCAAGCCATGTTTCCATGATGCAAAGAATGTCAAGTTTATTGGATGTGATATAGTCATTGATTACTGGTAGTTTATTCCGGACTGAGTGTGAATTGACGAGAGCACATATATAGGCCTGGGCATTGTTGGGTTTGTTGCGTACATCAGGGATGGGAAGATAGATTGTTTATTGGTACTTGGATTAGGTTGTTCAGATTTCTGTCTTATGGTGTAATTGGTGTAGTGGACGCCTTGGGGTATGTAAGAGGGAATGAAAGTGTGTGTGAGAGTTAGGGTTTCAGAGGTTAGACATAGTGCAAGGAATGCTAGTAGGATGTATGTGGTAGCATAGATGGGGAGCATGTTTGGTGTTGCTAAGCAGTAGCATACAGTGACTTAAGTAGGTGAAGGAAACCTGATATGATATGTTGTTGCTTTGGAAAGGATAGTTTGTCTAAGGTTGTCTCAGAGAACATAAGAACATAAGATATGCCATACTGGGTCAGACCAAGGTCCATCAAGCCCAGTATTCTGTTTCCAACAGTGCCAATCTAGGTCATATGTACCTAGCAGTTTCCCCAAGAGACACAAGTTCCACAATGCTTGAGGAGAGTCCTTTTGCAGCTTCTGCTGCTACTTTGGTCTGGTCTGTCTGTCTGAGTAGCATCCGTTGCAAGTGCTGCCATGCAGTATTGGTATCGTGATTCCGCCTGTGGAGCAAGGGCTGTGGTGGTCTTGAGACATTTGTTTGGGGGCCTCCCCTCCAGTCCTTGCCTAAGGGCCTCGTCAAAGAGCCCTCTGGTGAGGCCCTCAGGCGCAAGCCCACCTGGGCCCACTGGCTTTTAAATGCTGCCTATACCATGCCAGTTGGGCTTGCCAGTGGGTAACAGGGAGGAGCTTACCTTCCCGCTCCCTGCTGGGATGTCCGATCTGTGCAGCAATGGAAGAGAGCATATCCCAACAGACCCCTCTCCTACATACCAACATATGTTCCCGCTCCCTGCTGGGACGTCTGATCTGTGCGGCGCTGGAAGAGAGGAAGCTTCGGGGCCCGCTGGCTTTTAAGTGCTTCCTCTGCCATGCCAATTGGGCTTGCTAATGGGGAATGGGGAGGTGCTTACCTTCCTGCTCCCCACTGAGACGTCCGATCTGTGCGGCAGTGGAAGAAAGGGAGCTTTGGGGCTCGCTGGCTTTTAAATTCTGCTTCTGTTGTGCCATTTGGGCTTGCCAGTGGAAAACAGGGAGGAGCTTACCTTTCCATTCCCTACTAGGATGTCCAATCTATGCGGTGGTGGAAGAGAGGTTGCTTCGGGGCCGCTGGCTTTTGAATGCTGCTTCTGTCATGCCAATTGGGTTTGCTGGTGGGGAGCAGAGAGGAGCTTACCTTCCCGCTCCCTGCTGGGATGTCCGATCTGTGCAGCAATGGAAGAGAGCATACCCCAACAGACCCCTCTCCTACATACCAACATACATACCATATCAACACACCACACACACAGAACCACAGCGACTCAGACACATAGCAGTATCATCCACCCCAGCTGCGACGAAATCAACAAGCATACCTTCCAAGCACACTCTCCGCTGTGCACTCATCAACGCCCGCTCAATCCGAAACAAAATCCCCCCCCACCAGAGACCTATTTATCTCTTGACACCTGAACATATTATGCATAAGAGAGACAGGGGTCGTAGAAACTGACAACATACTACTAAACCAACTCACTCCAGATGGATATATCCTCTTCCACTGCCCCAATACAAAGAGGGGGAGGAGGTATGATGATCCTAGCAAAAACAACCCTTAATCTCTGATACCACACAACTGAGTGCACAAGTGAAGCCGATGCCCTCACAATCATGAACAGACAGCTGACCTTAACCTTAATATACCGGACTCCAACCACAACCTCCACAGACCTTTCCAACATCCTAGATAGAGTACTCACAGCCACTAAAATGAATAAAGATCTCTTAGTCCTAGGAGACTTTAACCTCTCATCGCTACAGCCACAACTTGCCTGTTCATTTCTGGAGGCAATGTCAACAATGGACCTTAACAAACTCATACAAACATCCATGCACAAAAAGGGCAACATCCTTGAAATGATCTTCTTCAACAACCTCTCCACCCAACCTACCCCCCACTCTATTCAAACCCATTCAGTACCATGGTCTGATCACCAATTAATCTGCTTTCCCTCCCCTATACCACTCCCAGCAGACCCTCCAACCATCAAACAACAAGATGATGATTCAAGCAATTCAGTAAGGACAAGTTTATAGAAGACACCCTTCCTCAACTTCAAATTGATTCAAGCAATCCCGACACTCTAATGGAAAACTGGAATTGCATCATTGCAAAAACAGCCACCACAATGACCACTCCACCATGCATGCACAGGACATGACTGAAAACACCATAATAAACCCCAACCCTACGCACCTTCAAAACACAACTCCACAGACAAGAATGGAAATGGCAAAAAAACCCAAGGATATTGAGGACAGACAAAAGTGACTACCAGACCTTAACAAACAAAGCAAAGCGTGAATACCATTCAAAACTTCTCAACTCCTCCCTCAACTGCCCACAAGAGCTCTTTGACATCATAAAACAACTAACGAAGACACCCTCAAATGACAACCAAGAAATTACAATCACTCCCAACAGTTGGCAATGCACTACAAACAGCTTCACCCCGAGCCAGCAACCTCCCTTCTGACAACACCAACCACCCGGACACCTTTTTCTCCTTTAGTAACATCAACAAGGAGCACATGTAAAACATCATCTCATCACAACACAATCAACTCGCCCCTTGACCCCTGCCCGGCCACTTGGATCAGTACTCCAACAAGGTGAAATGCCTCAGTGCCTGAAAATCTCTTCCATATGTCCCACCCTGAAAAAATGTACCTGTATCCAGCCAACCCAGCCTCTTACAGACCCATAGCCAGCCTCTCCTTTACCACCAAACTCATAGACAAAATCGTCCAGCATCAACTTCAAGACTACATTGACAGGAACAACCTACTCGACCCACAGCAACACAGATTCCACCCTTTCCATGGAGTAGAAACTCTACTTGTTACTCTAGTCGATATCCCAATAAAAGGAATACAAAATACCAATCAAGGATTCCTACTAATCTTCCTGGATATCTCCTCAGCTTTTCACACTGTTAACCACAACAATTCTCCTCTACCGTCTCCGATCCACCAGAATACAGAGCACAGTTTTCCAATGGTTCATGCCCTACCTAACAAACAGAAGCTAGCAGATAAAAATCGGCCAGAACACATCCACATCATACCATAAACACTAGGAGTCCCCCAAGGATCCACTCTCTCAGCATTCCTATTCAACATCTACCTTCAACCCCTCTGCTCAATCATCAGATCTCACAATATTAAATTCCACATCTGCACTGACAACATCATGCTATATTGCCTTTTCAACATGAAACAACATCCCTACTCTACTCATCAAGAATGTTTCACCGATATCACTAGATGGCTACAAACAAACAACCTAGCAATCAATTACAAGAAAACATAAGCTTTCTTTATAACAAAAGAAAACACCTTCTCCCTTCCAACCGACCTGACCCTGAAAAACACTCAAATGAAGGTCAAGACTGACATAAAATACCTTGGAATCACCCTGGATCAGCACCTCTCCTTCAGAGCGAAGATAGCAAAGTCACCAGAGCAATATATCTCAAAACAAAAACTCTGCAATGCCTCCGACTGCTCCATGAGCCAACAGACTTCCACTCTGTACTTCAAGCCATCATCCTACCGCATATCAACTACTGCAATGCAGTATACAGTATCAAGGCCTCCCTCAGATCACACTGCTCCCCCTACAGACTGCCCTTCATACAGCCACATGCATCCTCTAGAGCAGCGGTTCTCAACCTATGGGTCGGGACCCCCACGGGGGTTGCCTCAGGATTTACCAGGGGTCGCCTGACAAATCCTGGGAATTATTATTTCTTTTCTAATTTATTGTTCTAATTTCATCGCAAAGCCTAAAATGCCAAATACTTTGAATTGAATCAATTTATATATTACTTAGGCTATCCTTACTTACTTTTACCTGTTCGCCAGAAACGATGCACCTCGAGACGTTATTTAGATCACTTTCAGTTTTGTAATGGCGGACATGGAGTGGAGGAGTGGCCTAGTGGTTGGGGCAAGGTACTTCAGGCCGGAAGGTCAGGGGTTCAAATCCCAGTGGGGACAGCAACCTTGGGCCGGAAGGACTGGGGTTTCTAGTCCCACAGGTGCTCCTTGTGGTCTTGGGCAAGCCACTTGACCCTCCATAGCCCATGTTCCCTGTAAAATAGTTATCTCCAAGTTATAATGCCCTGTTCAATGTAATTTCAGTTTGTTCAATGTAAACCGCACTGATGCAGAATAGCGCGGTATATAAGAGAATATAAATAAATAAATATACTAAAATTAAATTTTATATGTAATATTATATAACATCAGCGACTCCATTGAAAATGAATGACAGAGAGAAGAATACCAAGAAAAGAAAATATTGTGATGATTTTTCAAGGTATGGTTTCCCCTCCATATTTTCAGCAGGGATTGAGAAACCACAATGCGTTATTTGTAACGAAGTTCTATCAGCGGAATCCATGAAGCCAAACAAACTGAAACGGCATTTTGACAGTAAGCACCCCACCTTTGTAGGCAAGGATATTTGGTATTTTAAGAACAAAGCTGATGGAATCAAGAAAAGCAGACTTGAAATTTGCAGAAAGTTCCACCAGCAAAACATAGCCGCTGTTGAAGCTTCATATATGGTGGCTCTCAGAATCGCCAAAGCCAAGAAAGCTCACACCATTGCCCTTCGTCAGTCTTTTTGAATAAAGTATGCTAAAACTGTTAACTACAAAACAATAATTTTGAAATCAAATATTGTTACTTGTTATTGTGATTAATTATTGTGGTTTAAATAAGTAAATTTTATAAATAAAAACATATTGCAAAGGCCTATAATATATTAATAATTCAATAAATGATTACAGCGACAATGCGTTAATGGTAAAGGAAGAGAGACGCATTTGATTTTATCATTGGGGGTCGTCACAAGTTGACCAATGGCAAAAGGGGTCACGTTACAAAAAAGGTTGAGAACTGCTGCTCTAGAGAAAACAAGATGGGACTACATTACATCCATTCTCAAATACCACCACTGCACAGTCGTATAGAATACAAAACCCTCCTCCTAACCCACAAAGCCATCTACTCCAACCCCCCAACTCACCTGCACACTCTTCTTGAAACTCTACAACCCAACAGATAAGACAAACCTCTTCCAAGAACACCCTAGTCATCCCCCATGCCAGAACTAAATACAACCGTCAAGCCTGTGAGTGCTCCTTCCAACTCTGCACACCATCAGTCTGCAGCACGCTACCAAAATCATAAGAAATATCACAGACATCAGCAGCTTCAGGAAGCAACTAAGGACGCACATTTTATCAGAGCACTTCAGCCCAACCGTATAAATCTCTGCAGAATCATTGACCCTCTACAACTCATAATATATGATAAATGCCCATATAACAATATACCCAGAAACTGTAAATATGTATATAGCTCATTACCCCTATCTATCCAAACGCATGCTGTACATAGTTAGATGTTACATTGTTACACTGTATTATTAACTGTTTAGTTCCATGTACACCACTTTGACCTGGTGAAAGGCAGTATAAGAACATAAGATATGCCATACTGGGTCAGACCAAGGTCCATCAAGTCCAGTATCCTGTTTCCAACAGTGGCTAATCCAGGTCACAAGTACTGTGATAAGGAAGCTTATCAGGACCTAGAAGAGAGGGGTAAAAAGAAGGAATTTATCTTAATAAAGGGACCCATTTTAAAAGGTCCAGGACTTAAAACTCCATTTGCTCCTAGAAAGCCAGTAATTCCTGGCTACAGTGAGGAACAGAGTGCCCCTAATGGTGGAAAGGATAGGGAATACAGGACCAGGGTAAGGAACCCTTACGTCACTGCATCCCCTAATCACACAGTTGCCACGAGGGAGTTTGATCTTTCTCACCTGAGAGGGGAGAGGGTGGAGGAGGAGCCTGAGGGGTTTAAGTTTAGCTCAGTTAGACCAGAAAGCAGTCGAGGAAGAGGAGGAGGAGCCAGGAGCAAGAGGACGAAGAGGGACAAGCAGGACACATGGAGAGAAACTGGAAGGACTCCTGAGACCAGAGAGTGCTGCAACTGCTGACCAGAGAGAAAGAGAGAGCAGACGTTTTGCCTACTCAAGGAATGGAGCAGTGAGAGCCAGAAGCACTAATTGGAGAACAGGACGTGCTAGATGGTGGCCAGAGCATGTAAGGAGTGAAGCTACTACAGGCTTTGATCAAGGTATGAGCCCCAGAAGCTTAGCTAATAAGGAGCAATACGTATTTGCCAGAGACAGCCTTAATCATAGTAGAAGGCAGTCAAGTAAGCTATCTGAATCTGAGCCAGAGAGTGAACCCATGGAATTGGGGGAGCCAGATTTACCTTGTGATGAAGAGGTCTCATACATGGACTGCTCTGCATGCCAGACTCCCAGTTAAGGAAGGGTTGCAAGGGGATGTCAACCGTAAAGAGAAGCCTCCAGTGTCCAAAGCCTTGAGAGCTGTGTTTGCTTGTTAATGTTCTAAGCTCAGGAAAAGTGTGACACAGTGCAAAGCTGAATCTTCCTGATTATCTTTTGAGAAACAGCTGTGAGCATTGCAGAGCTCAGTTTTGGATGCCATTTCAATTGAAGGAAGTAAGAAATGCTTTTGTTTGTCTGACTACTGTGAAAACTTTGAAAAGAGTTTTTTTATCTGCTTGTATGAATTGGACTATCTGTATGAAGTGCTGAGTTTAAGCATACAAGATAGCCAGGTATTTGTTCTGGACTAGAAAGGGAAAAGAAACCTGGTTTAAAAGTTTCTTTCTGTTTATTTTGATCTGCATGGCAAGCTCTGCTGAAAGCAGGTGCAGTTAATTAAGCTGAGGAAAGCTGTTTATTTCAGTTCAAGTTATCCTGTAATGAGTTGCAAGAATTCCTGGTGAAAATATCTTAAAAAGATGGATTTGTGAACCTAGCGTGTCTTTTTTGTGCCAATGAATAAATTGCACTCACTCAAACCCAACTACAAATGAGGTGTTTTTTTTTCATCTGAGCCCAAATGATATCTAACTGAACTACCTTTCCCAGAATGCATTTAAAGGCATCCCGTTAGAAAAGGCCAGAATGTTGAAGCACCACAGTGACAAAAATAAACCCACGCCCCTCCATACTAATGTAAGGGGCTAAGGGCGTGACAGTACCTACAGTAGCAGTTTCCCCAAAAGAGACAGGTTTCACAATACTTGTATTAGGCAAGCAGTGGATTTCCTGGGTCCCCTTTAATAATGGTATAGAAATACAGCTAAATAAATAAATAAAATAAGACAGTGCAGTTAGATAGGCTTAGAGGCCTATGATAGTAGTTCTGTAGGTGTAATCAATCTCTATGAGGCCTAGCCCTCCTTCAGCTCTAGGGATTTACAGTCTTGCCATTACCTCATGGGCATGGAGGAGTTTTCTTGTTTGCACAGTTTTTCAAGATCTTTAAAGGCCAGTCCACAATCCCAAAGCTGAATGAGAGTACAGGGATTGCCAGCAGATTGATGGCTTATATCTTATTCCGTGATGTTAAGGCACTTTTCAATAATGATTTTAATCTCCTGAGGTATTCTTTACAGATCTTTTCTCTCAGTAATTTCTGCTTGAGTGTTGTTCCTTCCTCTACTCCAAGATAATAAATATATGCCTTCCTGTTCAGTTGTCTTTGATGTCACAGCCCTTGGCCAGAGAGATGTTTTCCATTTTGCTCAATTTTCCTCGAAAAAAAAAAAAGTTGCCTTAGCACATTTGTCAAGACCAAAAGTCATCCTGATGTCACAGAAAAGCTTTTCACTGTACAGTTTTCCTCTGCTAATTGTTGGTCACTGGAACTGTAGAGCTTCAGATTTTCTACAAATAGTAAATGGGATGTTGCCTCTGGGTTGTTACCTTTTTTAGGATTCAGGCTAAATCCTTATCCCAAAGAGTTGATGAGAGTACTCATTGGATTAAGCATCTCACAAAACAGAAATGGCGACAGGGAATCTCCCTGAAATATTCTTGCTGGATTTTAATGTTAGGAATGATATACTGACCATCTTCATATTTTTAAATGAGTGTGATTTGTCACATTGTCATGGTGAACGTAATGTACTCTATCAAAACAGGATTTATTCTCTACATTTCAAGGCAATTTATTATCCAAGAGTATGGGGAGCTGTCAAAAACTTTCTTATAATCGATCCATGCTAAACTGATATTTCTTCTTTTCTTAGTGCTGGCCATGATGGCCTTATTCAACATTAACTGGTCTTTGGTTCCATATGCTCCCCTCTTATTGAGCTTTTACTCTAACATCATGATGTTATCAAACTCAATATGATCATATATTCTGTCTTCATCTATTGCAGTGAACAGTTATAGATTGTAGGCAAACAATTATTGGTCTGTAATTATTGGAACTGTTACTTGGGTCCCCCTTTGGAAGGAGAAATGCTCTTCCTGTAGTAACAATACTTCAAAGGTGCATCCAATCTCAACAGTATAAATAATCTTCACTTATACATTATTCTGTGGACTTCACATTATAAAGAAACTGCAACTGTCGATTTCTTAGGTCTCAGACTTATTCTTCGCAACCTAGCAGGCAAGCCTGACTAAAAGTCGCTAGTATTGCATCAAAGACCTTTACAAAAGAAATCTGTAGTGCAGTATTCTCAATACAGAACAAGACAACGAGTGCTTAATGAATCCAGCGTGAGAATCAAAATGGCTTATTCGAGTACTTAGCTTTCAGAAAGTGCACGCTCTATCTTCAAAGCACTCTTGCCACAATGGCTTCCTGTAGTAAGCCATTGTGGTGTTAAGTCTGGCTGCTTGAACAATTGATTTTTGCAGTTCATTAGGTCTTGGTGGAGTGATGTTAACTGTTTGAGCTAAAGGTTGGTTACTCCATCTGGTCCAGGGTTCTTCCAGTTTGGAGCTTGTTTTAACCTGCTTTCCATCTCTTTCATTGTTACTACAGGCCATTCTCTAGGTTTGATGTTTGCTTTTTCTAAATGCTCCTGTTTGCAGAACAACCATTCTACTTCTTGTTTGTGCTCTATAGAGTCTTCATATGGTTTTCTCCAGAAGGTTTCCATTTTGGCTTTGGTTGGTGGTGCTTTTACCATATTAATGCTCTTTCCAAATTCCTTGTAGAATTATTTTGGGTTCTCTCTAAATAGTTTTCTTCATATTATCACAGCTTTTGTGCTTCTGCTGCTACTTTCAATTTATTGTCAGTGAGTACCCTGTTGCGAGTGATATGAAGGTTGTAACTTGTCATTAATGGCTGAGTGAGTGTGTTAAGTAGACATGCTTTGGTGGGGCAGGTGGTAGAGTACCATTTTATCAGATTACTAAGGGAATTGGCTGAGGGGTTTAGTTTTAACTTAAAATTTAGTACAATAAGTTTGAAACATGTGGTGTTTTATTGGGAGTCAGTGTAGAAGCTGTAGGCAAATAGTTATGTGCTCAGATTTGGACTTGCCTAGAATGGTCAATAAGTTTATCGTTGATGGAGAATAAATATTAATAATGGACAATTTTAACCTGTTTGGATCAATAATCAATAAAGAAGGACAAGCAGTCAAGAAATCCGACAACACATTGCTCTTGGTAGAATGGCTAATGAAGAATCTAGATAAGGTTCTTAAGTGCAGAAATGTAATTCCGCATACAAAGATGAAACTTGTTCAAGCCATGGTATTTTCAATAATGTCATATGGATGTGAAAGTGGATAGTGAAGAAGAAAGACGGGAAGAAAATCAATACCTTTGAATTATGGTGCTGGCGAAGAATACTGTGGATAGTATGGACTGCCTGATGAACAAAGCAGTCTGTGCTAGAGAAGATCAACCCTAAGATTTTGTTAAAAGCTCAGATGATAAGACTTAGACTTTCATACTTTGAACACATCATGCAAAGATCATTAGAGAAAGGCATTTATTTTATTTATTTATTTATTTATTCATATTTGGCTCATGCCTTTTCCAGTAGAGGTTCAAGGTGAGTTAATTTCAGATACAGTAGTTATTTTCCTATCCTTAGTGGGTTCACAATCTGAGGCAATGGAGGGTTAAGTGACTTGCCCAAAGCCACAAGGAGTGTTGGTAGGATTTTGAACCCTGGTCTTTCCGGCTCTAGGTTGCTGCCCTAGCCATTAGGCTACTCCTCCACTCCATGCTTGGTAAGGCTGAAGGTCAGTGCAAACGAGGAAGGCCACAGTGAGATGGATCAATAAAATATGGATGCCATTCTGTCAACAATTAGCTGCCTGACTGAAGACTGAACGCATTTTAGGAGAAGTATCTAGAGGGTCGCCATGAGTCGGCACCGACTCAACAGCACTTAACAATAACAGAATGGTCCTGACTGAACAGTTCTGCATTAGTTGAAGAGCCTTTAGTATGTATGCTGGTAGCCCTATTAGTATTATATTGTAGTAGTCAAGGCATGGTGATTAGATGGCTTGAAATACTGTGTGAAAATCTGAATCAGATAGATAGGAGCACAAATTGTGAAGAATCCTGATTTTGAAGAAAGATTTTTGTACCATGCTCTTGATGTGTTGGTGTAGATTGAGATGTTGGTCAAGGCTATGGCTAGGTATTTGATTTCAATTTTGATGGCTATGGATTCACAGTTGAGTATCAGTGGTGCTGGTGTGATGAAGGATTTTTTTCATGTGACAAACATTGCTTCTATATTTTAATAATTGATTTGAAGGCCATAGGCTGGCAATATTGTGAAAGCATTCAAGAATTGTCATTGACATGCAACTTTTGCTGATATAGAAACATAGAAACATGATGATAGAAAAAGACCACAAGGCCTATCTAGTCTGCCCTTCCATATCAACCACTACAACAATCCCCTTTTTTCCTTTACTGATCCTCTGTGTTTGTCCCATGCTTTTTTGAATTCAGATACTGTCCTCATCTCTACCACCTCCACTGGGAGACTATTCCACGGATCCACTACACTTTCCGTAAAGAAATATTTCCGCATATCACTCCTGAATCTATCTCCCTTCACCCTCATCCCATGTCCCCTCGTAGCAGAACTTGCTTTCAATTGAAAGAGGCTCTCTCCCTGAACATTTATGCCACGGAGGTATTTAAACATCTCAATCATATCACCTCTATCCCGCCTTTCCTCTACGGTGTACATATTAAGCTCCTTAAGTCTGTCCTCATATGCTTTATAAGGAAGACCACTAATCATTTTAGTAGCCACCCTCTATACTGACTTCAGCCTGTTTATATCCTTTTGAAGGTGCGGTTTCCAGAATTGCACACAATACTCCAAATGAGATCGCACCAAAGATTTATACAGAGGCACTATCACCTTCTTCCTTCTGCTAGCCATCGAGAAAGATGTCAGCAAATGTATGATGGTAAACCTTATACTTGTTGAAACTATCCAGGGCTGGCACAAGGATTGAACGTGCCCTAGGCGGGTCCTTCATCCTGCCCAGCTTCTGTAGGCGCCCCCCCTCCCGTCCCCATTGCTGCTGTTGCCACCCCTCTCTGTGGTCTGCAGCGGCAGCAGTAATCCTCAAACCATGACGCAGTGCTTACTAACACTGGAGCTGTGCTGCGGTTTCCTCCTGTTCACAATGTGCCGTTTTTGCCTCCTTATGATACTGCTTCTGGTTTTGGAGAAGGACAATCCAGGTCACAAGTACCTGTCAGGATCCCAAAAGGTAGAAAGAGTCCATGCTGCTTATCCCAGGGGTAAGCAGTGGATTTCACTAGTCCAGTTTAATAATGGTTTATGGACTTTTCCTCCAGGAAATTATCCAAAACTCTTTTCAACCCAGTTATACTAACAGCTTTTCCTACATCCTCTGGCAACAAATTCCAGAGTTTGATTATACACTGAGTAAAAAAAGATATTTTCTCTCATTAGTCTTAAATATGCTGCATTGTAACTTCATTGTGTGTCCCCATGTCTTTCTAATTTTTGAAGGAATAAACAACTGGTCTATGTTTATCCATTCCATTCCACTCATAGACCTCTAGTATATCTCCCCTTAGAAGTCTTTTTTTCCAAGCTGAAGGGCCCGAACCTTTTAAGCCTTTCCTCTTAGGGGTATCCTTCCATCACTTTTATCATTTTAGTCATTCTTCTCTGTACATTTGCTAATTCCGCTACATCCTTTTTTAGATATGGCAACCAGAACTGCACACGATGGAGTGATACAGAGGCATTCTAATATTTATTTACTTATTTTATTTAACAGTTTCTTTTAATACTACTTTATCATTTAGTCAAAGCTGTTTACTTTGTAACTTAAACTTGGTCATGTACATTAAACAGGGGCATTGATAACTTGGATTCTTCTGAGGCAATGGAGGGTTAAGTTTAGGGAGGAGTGACCTAGTGGTTAGGACAAGGTACTTCAGGCCGGAGGGCCGGGGGTTCAAGTCCCACCTGGGGACAGCAATCTCAGGCCGGAGGGACTGGGATTTCTAGTCCTGTAGGCACTCCTTGTGGTCTTGGGCAAGCCACTTAACCCTCCATTGCCCATGTTCCCTGTAAGTATTAGCGTATGTGTGTCATATCCCCTCGTGTTAAATGTATCCCCCAATTGACCGCTTTGACCCGGTGAAAAGCGGGATATAAATACAGCTAAAATAAATAAATTAAGTGACTTGCACAAGGCCACAAGGAGAGCTAGTGAGAAGCAAACCCTGTTTTTTGGTTCCCAAGCCAGTGCTCTAACCATTAGGCTGCTCCTCCACTCCTTGGTTATATTGAAAGGAATGGAGAATAAAACCAAGAATATACCAGTCTGTTATATTTTTTGAAAGTGTGATTAAAGATACAGGTGAGCAGGTTGATATAGAATGTTGTTGTTTAATCACACAGATTAGTATATTCTTGGTTTTATTCTCCATTCCTTTCATTATGATTCCTAGCATTTTATTTGCTTTCTTGGCTGCTGCTGCTGCACACTGAGCAGAGGGTTTCGAGGTATTATCTACAGTGGCGCCTAGATCCTTTTCCTGGGTGGTGATTCCTAATGTGGAACTTTACATTGTGTAACTATAATTTGGATTGTTCTTCCCGCATTAAATTTCATCAGTTATTTGGACACCTCTTTCTCCCTATTTCTCAAGGTCCTCTTGCAATTTTTCACAATCCTCTTGTGATTTAGTAGCTTTAAATAATTTTGTTATCTGCAAATTAGATCACCTCACTCATTGTTCCCATTTCCAGGGCATTTATGAATATCTTAAAAGCAGCAGGCTCAGCACAGTTCCCTGGGGTACTCCACTATTCATCTTGCTCCACTGAGAAAATTGGTCATTTAGCTCTATTCTCTGTTTTCTGTCTTTTAACCAATTCCAAATCCACAGTAGTACACTGCCTTCTATCCCATGACTTTTCAATTTCCTCAAGAGTCTCTCATAAGGAACCCTGTCAGTCAAGGGCATTCTAAACATCCAGAAAACAAAGATGCTGACAACTGGCAAAATCAGTAAGTTCATCATTGATGGAGAAGAAATTGAAATAGTGGACATCCTTAACCTGCTTGGATCAATAATAAAGAAATGACAAACAGTCAAGAAATTTGACAGCACATTGCTCTTGGCAGAATGGCTATGACGAGCCTAGACAAGATTCTCAAGAGCAGAAATGTCTCTCTCCATACAAAGTTTAGACTTCTCCAAGCCATGGTATTTTCAATAACATCATATGGAAGAGAAAGTTTGACAGTGAAAAAGATAGACAGAAAGAGAATCGATGCCTTTGAATTATGGTGCTGGCGAAGAATACTGTGTTTATCATGGACTGCCCGAAAAACAAACCAGTCAGGACTAGAGAACATCAAACCTAAGCTTTCTTTAGAAGCTCAGATGACAAGACTTTAACTTTCATACTTTGGACACATCATGCGAAGAGAGAGATCATTAGAGAAAGACATTATGCTTGGCAAGGTTGAAGGTCAATGCAAAAGAGGAAGGTCAGCAATGAGATGTACTGATACAATAACAGCAGCTATGGATGCAACTCTATGAACTATGACCCACCTGACTGAAGACTGAACACAGTTTAGGACAACTATCCAGAGGGTCGCCATGAATCGACACCAACTCGATAACACTTAACCACAACATACTATATATGTCAACCTACTCACACTTTCAAAAAATATAACAGATTAGTGAAACAAGACTTTTCTTGGCTAAATAAATGTTGGGTTTCTCCCATTAAACTATGACTATCTATATGTTCAGTAATTTCGCTCTTTATAATGGTTTCTATCATTTTATCCAGCACTGATGTCAGGCTCACAGTCTGCAGTTTCCCAGATCATCCCTGCAGCTCTTTTTAAAACTTTGCATTACATTGACCAGTCTTCGGGTACTAGAGGTGAATTTAATTATAGCTTACAAATTACTATTACCGGTAGTTGGTCTTCAGTTTTATTTTTGAGGTCTTTCAGCATCCTGGGATGTATACCTTTCGGTCAAGTGATTTGCTGCTCTTTAGTTTATCAAATTGCTGTACTACATCTTCCAAGTTTATTGAGATTTGTTTCAATTTATCTGATACATCAGCTTTAAATATCATTTCTGGCAAGGGTATCTTCTTTATGTCTTCTTCAGTAAAGACCGAAGTAAAGAATTAATTCAGCCTCTCTTAGTGTCCCCTTTACCCCTCCATCATCTAATTTTCCAACTGACTCTCTTACAGGTTTTTTGCTATGAATGTACTTGAAAATGTATTTATTATGAGTTTTTCCTATCACAGCAAGCTTCTTTTCAAATGATCTCTTTGCCTGCATTATCAATTCCTTACTTCTAACTTGCCAGTGCTTACGTGGTTTCCTGTTTTCGTCATTTGGCTCACTTTCCATTTCCTGAAAGATGCATTTTTTTGGCTAGAACAGTCTCTCTGACCTCACCTTTAAACCATGCTGGCTGTTGTATGGCCTTCCTTCCAGCTTTCATATTGTCCCTCCAGTCCAGTCCACTCCAGACTCCTGGGTTGTGTTCCAGTTCCAACAGATGGAGACTGAGACAGTCAGACTTCTGTGAAGAACACAGTACAGTCAAACCTCGGTTTTCATGATTAATCCGTTCGAAAAAGTCTGACTAAAACCGAAACGTATGAAAACTGAAGCAATATTTACCATAAGAAATAATGTAAATCCAATTAATCCGTTCCAGACACCCAAAAATATTCACAAAAAATACATTTTATAGAAAATAACTATATTTTTACATACAGAAAACAATGAGAAATAAATATAAATGACTAATGAAATGGATAAATGAACATTTAACATCACTGAAAGCAAGCTAAGTACAGTACTGTACAGTACAGTATGTTAGCATCTGGCCTTAGCCACCCCTGACAAGCTGCTGTGCCCAGCTCTCTTCGGAATCACATTGGATTCAGCCCATTAAAATACCTTTACATTATCTGCTCAATGCTTCAGAATGGCAGAAAATCTTAATGATATAGCTTCAGACGTACCCTGCAAGAGAAAGAACTGCCTCCCACATTCATGCAACATCTCCTGCTTACGTTGACAGCTTTTCTTCCCTGCTACCTCCGAGCCTGAGGGGGCGCTCCAGAGAATGGGCAGGCGGTGGACGAGATCGGGGCCTTCCTCTCCGCGCAATCCTTGCCTCTCTAACTCTGACCAGGCTCGAGGATGTGTTTCATTTACGGGCTCAGCTGGCTTTCGCTTCTCATCACGCTGGCGATCGGTGAGTCCGGGGGGCAGTGCTGCGGGACCGGGCGGGCGTTCTGGCAGTGTATACAGACCGGTTTGCAGCGCGAGGGTGTTTGTATTTACAGTACTGTACTTTATGAAAACCGAGGCGATGTACGAGAACCGGTACAAAATCTCAGTCAAAAAAGACGTTGAAAACCGAAGCGATGTATGAGAACCGGGACAAAATCTCAGTCAAAAAAGACGTTGAAAACCGAAGCGTATGAAAACCGGGGCAAATGAAAACCGAGGTTTGACTGTATAAGGGAACATAATTACTCCTCCTTAAGTCAGTATGCTCAGTCTCCAGTAGGTGGAACGAGCTCAGTGCAGAAGGGACGATTAGAAACAAACAAACAAAAAAAGTTTGGCTTAGGACAGAGCAGTGCTAGAAGGCACAAAAAAAATACCCAAAAGACTTTTACCCAGATTATAGAAGGCTTTAGTGCTAGTGAGAAGAAAGCTGGTCAGCAGCAGCTCACCCCCTCCCGGGGATCGGAGGCCATTCAGTTGGCTAATTGCCCTGGGAGTGGAGCGGGAAATTTTGGCGGCATCCCGTTTGGTCAAGCTATCTGTTTTATCAATTGCCTGGACGCAGTACAACAGCTTCAGCATGGTGAGCACACACTAACTGCAAGCCTGAGGGGTTCAGCTCTACTGGCACTGCATGCCCGATGGGATAAGTGTGTGGAGCTATCCATGCGATTAGTAAGGGCAGGACTTGCACGAGTTTGGCCAGTTTGGGGAGGTATAGTTGGGCACATGTAGTTGGGCATGTGTATCTCGTGGCGATGCTGAAGGTGGTGTGTGCGTCCTGTAGAGCGTGGCATGGGGGCTTTCCAGTGCTGGGTTTTGTCATGGCTGTCTGTTAGAGAACCGGGCTGCTGGGGAGGATCTTTGGGGGGCAGATTTGGTTCCCACAGACTCCTCGGGACATGCTCTCTCTCCATCCCACAGTGTGGCTTCGGTGTCCTCTCCAGCTGCAGTTTTGGTGGGAACCATGGCCATTTTGAGTGCCTCAGATGTGGCAGCTTGTAATGGGGCTGAAAGGCAGAATTTGGTTCTTGCATTTTCCCTGAGGCCAGCAAGGCAAGTTGTGGCTCAACAGAGGGAGGATACCTCAGAGCAGGAGATGGGGGAATCCCTTCTCTCCGGAGTTTGTATTGCTGATGCACAGGGCCTTCTGCTTGAAGCAGGGCTGGGGCAGTACAGGGAGAATCGTGTCTGCTCTTCCTGGACTCTGCAGGTATAGCTCCCGGGAATCAGTGCATGTAGAGCCGCCTCTGGATCAGGCCTCTGAGGGGTCAGAGGCGTCCAAGAAGCCCTTGGAAGGTCCCTCCAGACATAGGGCCTCAGGAGTTGCGGTGGATTTGGAGAAGAGTGAGATCCCAAAAGGGAGGACATCTCCATTGTCTGGGCATTCAGATGGGAGGAACTACCGTAGCTCATTGCGCAGTCCTTAGCGACTCTAAATATTCCACAGCCCATACAGGAGCCGGATGTTTGTTGGAGGACCCCTGCTCCAGGACAATGACTTAACACTGCAATCCACTCCCCAAAACACCCAGCAAGCCTACATAAGAAACATAAGATATGCCATACTGGGTCAGACCAAGGTCCATCAAGCCCAGTATTCTGTTTCCAACAGTGGCCAATCTAGGTCATATGTACCTAGCAGTTTCCCCAAGGGACACAGGTTCCACAATGCTTATATTGGTTCAAGCATTGATATCCTGGGTCCCTTTTTAATAATGGTTTATGGACCTTTCCTCCAGGAACTTGTCCAAACCTTTTTTAAACCCAGCTACACTAACAGTCTTTACTACATCCTCCGGTAACAAATTCCAGAGTTTGATTACACGTTGAGTGAAAAAATATTTTCTTTTATTAGTCTTAAATAGTTTACCCTATAGCTTCATTGCATGTCCCCTAGTCTTTCTATATTCTGATAAGGTAAACAATCGATCTACATTTACCCGTTCCACTCCGTTCATTCATTTATAGACTTCTGTCATATCTACCCTCAGCCGTCTCTTTTCCAGGTTAAAGAGCCCTAACCTTTTTAGCCTTTCTTCATAGGAGTATCCTTCCATCCCCTTTACCATTTTGGTGGCTCTTCTCTGAACCTTTTCTAAAAACGCTATATCCTTTTTAAGATACGGCGACCAGAATTGCACACAATATTCAAGGTGCGGTCTCACCAAGGAACGATACAGAGGCATTATAATATCTTTTGTTTTATTTTCCATTCATTTCCTTATCATACCTAGCATTCTATTTGCTCTCTTGGCCGCTGCTGCACACTGGGCCGAGGGTTTTAACATGGTATCCACAATGACGCCTAAATCTTTTTCCTGGGTGGTGGTTCCTAATGTGGAACCTTGTATCGTGTAACCATAGTTTGGGTTGTTCTTCCCTCAGTGCATAACCTTGCACTTGTCCACATTAAATTTCATCTGCCATTTTGATGCCCAGTCTTCCAATTTATCAAGATCCTCTTGCAATTTTCCACAATCCTCTTGGGTTTTAACAACTTTAAATAGTTTTGTGTCATCCACAAATTTGATAATCTCACTCGTTATTCCACTTTCCAGGTCATTTATGAATATGTCAAAAAGCAGCGGACCCAGCACAGATCCCTGGGGTACACCACTATTCACCTTTCTCCATTGGGAAAATTGGCCATTTAGCCCTACCCTCTGCTTTCTATCTTTTAACCAGTTCCTGATCCACAATAGTACACCGCCTCCTATCCCATGACTCTTTAGTTTTGCCAAAAGTCTCTGATGAGGGACCTTGTCAAAGGCTTTCTGAAAGTCCAGATACACAATATCAACCGACTCACCTTTGTCCACCTGATTATTCACTCCTTTAAAAAAACATAACAGATTAGTAAGACAAGATCTTCCTTGTCTAAAGCCATGTTGGCTGTCTCCCATTAGGTCATGACTATCTACATGCTGAGTAATTTTATTCTTTATGATGGTTTCTACCATTTTTCCTGGTACTGATGTCAGGCTCACCGGTCTGTAGTTTCCCGGATCACCCCTGGAACCCTTTTTAAAAATTGGTGTTACATTGGCGATCCTCCAATCTTCAGGTATTAGAGATGATTTTAATGATAGTTCAGAGATTACTAATAGCAGGTCTGCAATCTCGTATTTCAGTTCTTTCAACACCCTTGGATGTATACCATCCGGCCCTGGTGATTTGCTACTCTTCAGCTTATCTAATAGTTGTAATACATCTTCCCGATGTATCGATATTTCCTTCAATTCTTCCGCACCTTTAAATACCACTTCAGTCATGGGTAACATCACCATCAGTCTAAACATCACCCCCCCAACGCTCTGATCAATCAATGCAGAAATGTTAAAATGTATGTAAGTTATGCTTCCAAGCATGTCCTGCATGCCACCCCTACCTATTCCATGAATTCTTTGTAAAATTGTTGAGTTCTACTGTAAACCGCTTTAATTTTTTATGATAAGGCGATATAAAGAGCTTGTTAAAAAACAATTTGGTCATCGAGAACAGCCTTCCCGATTCATCGGACTCTCAAATAGATGGAGCTCAAATGGGAAGTTCCCAAGGCGGGGTTGCGAGGGGGACGAACGATGGCTTGTTTATATCCTGTGCTAGCAGCTGAGGAGGAGTTGCTCAAGTTGCCCAAGGTCAACGCCTTTGTCACCGCGGTGACTAAGACTACCATCCCGGTGGAAGGTAGAGCAGCTCTCAGTGATGCACAGGACAAAATGTTAGGGGCGTTGTTGAAGTAGGCCTTAATGGTGAATGCCTTGGAACTCCAAGCTTCAGTATGTGCCAGGTGACCCTTAGGCGTGAGTCTGTGGCATTTGATCAGAGGTTTACATTAAAGGTATGGACTTTGATTGTCATGCTGTTTTATCGTGGTAACCTGCTATTTCCTTTCTTCTTGCTTCTCTTTTGTCTTTTTAACTATTTCTGTCTCTTATTCTATCCTATCTTACAAATGGCGTTCTTTTCATACTTTCTGTAACAATGATGTAGTATTGTAAACCGCTCTGATGCTTCGGCCTGAGCGGTATATCAAATGTAATAATAAGCATATGTGGCACAAGCCTGCATGTGGTGGTCACAGGGACTGTCGGGGACACAGTATTCACTAGAAGTGGTTAAGTTGGAGTCTGGCTGTGTGTATCTGGCTGATGCCTTTTACGATCTTCTGAGAGCTTCTTCCAAGGGAATGTCTTCCGTGGTGGCGGCACGTTGTTTTCTGTCGTTCCGCAATGGTCAGCAGGCGTCTTGTCAAAGTCCTATCTTAGTAGATTAGTGTTTAGGGGTAAGCTCCTCTTTGGCAAGACCTTGGAGAAGCTTGTCAAGGACCTCGGGGAGACTAAGCCAGCCCAGCTTCCTGAGGACAAGCCAAAGGGCAGTAAGCTGACTTCCTCGCCGAAAGCCCTGTCTAGGGACTTTTGCCTTTTTTCAGTTGAATGAGTTTGCCCCTTAACAATTAAGTAGATATTCCAGTTGGGGGTAGCCCTTTTGAGGCATCGTGGCGGTGGAAGGGGATTCTTCTCCAACATGATTGCTGACAGTAAGAAATCCCAATGAGATGAAGGGGGGGGGGGGCTCAGGTGGAGCTTGTGCTGGTAGGCGACAGGCTGCACTACTTCTACTCCGCCTGGGTCCAGATCACTTCTGACCAGTGGGTCCTCGAGATTATTCGCAAAGGTTATGCGCTGGAGTTCACATGGTCCATGTCTGACGCATTCCTCGTTTCTCTCTGCAAGGCCCCAGGCAAGCTGAAGGCTGTTGGGGACACCCTGCAGCATCTCTTGCAGCTTGCGGCGGTGGTATCTGTCCCTACAGACCAACAAGGTACCGGTCGTTACTCCATCTACTTTGTGATACCCAAGAAGGAAGGCTTCTGAAAGGCTCATTCTCGATCTCAAGTCAGTCAATAGGGCCCTGCGCGTGCCATATTTCTGGATGGGAATGCTACGCTCGGTAATTGTAGCTGTGTGGCAAGGCAAGTTCCTCACCACACTGGACTTGACGGAGGCGTTCCTTCATGTCCCTATCAGGCTCAAACACCAACGGTTTCTTCATTTCGCAGTGCCAATGGGACACTTTCAGTTTCAGGCCCTTCCATTCGGCCTGGCCAAAGCTTCTCGCACCTTTACCAAGATCACGATGGTCGTGGCAGCAGCCTTGCATCAGGAGGGGGTGTTAGTATACTCCTGTTTGGGTGACTGATTAATCTGGGTGAATTCGTTCAAGAAAAATGGCATGCGGTCTCGCCGGGTGCTAGAGGTGCTTCAGGGGCTGGGCTGTGTGATCAGTCTCGACAAGCAGATTGACCCCATCTTAAGATTTCCTTTACTTGGGGGTGCATTTTAATATGGCCCTTGGTTGGGTGTATCTCCCGCTGGAGCGGGCTTGGAAGATTCAAAAACAGATCAGACAGTTCTTGCAGCAGTCCGCTCCATCAGTCTAGTCGTAACTGCAGGTACTGGGGTCGATGACAGCAACACTGGATCTAGTACCATGGGCGTGGGCTCACATGAGACTGCTGCAGAGGACCCTGCTGTCACAATGGTCTCTGCGGGATCACTTGTTGTCCATTAAGCTACCCAGTCCTCCAGAGGTCAGGGCCAGTTTTCAGTGGTGACTGGATTTGGCAAACCTGTTGGTGGGGGATACTGTTGGAGGTTCCAGAGCGAATGATAGTGATGACTGGTGCCAAGTCTCGCAGGCTGGTGGGCGCACTGCCTAACCCAGGTGATTCAAGGGTAATGGTCAGAGGAACAGAAATGGTGGCTCATCAACTTTCTGGAGATGCGGACGGTGTTTCTGGTGCTCCAAGCCTTCCAGTTGTTCATCTGATGGAAAGCGGTGTGTGTGTTCTCAGACTGCACTACCACGGTGGCCTACATCAACCACCAGGGGGGCACAGGAAGCGCAGTCCTGGCGGAGGAGATCAGGCCACCACTTCAGTGGGCAGAACAGCATCTCTTGGCACTGTCAACAGTGCATAAATGGCACGAAAGTAAAACATCCAGGCAACTTCCTCCGTCATCAACAGTTAGATCCAGGGGAATGGTCTCTGGAAGACTTGGTGTTTCAGGCAATATTGTGGTGGTGGGGGATGCCAATGATGGATCTCATATGTAACCATCATATAATTAAACCCATAAGCTAATCACAATTTTTCTTATGTCGGAGCCCACCGGGGGAGGGCTAGAACAGTATACCTAACCCCCTCCAGATGGTAGACTACTTTTATTTTATTTTTCACCCCAATGTGTTGAATAACCACTTATCTTTAAAAATAAAACAACTCCTCTTATTGTCGTATTGTCCTCCAAGTTGCTAATCACAAGGTTGCACGACGTGCACATTTCGGGTAAGAACCCTGTTTCAAGTGCTCCAGTCCATTCAGATGTGCAACAACAAACCGCCATGGCCGCAAAGACGGCAGTTTGTTGTTGCACATCTGAATGGACTGGAGCACTTGAAACAGGGTTCTTACCCGAAACGTGCACGTCGTGCAACCTTGTGATTAGCAACTTGGAGGACAATACGACAATAAGAGGAGTTGTTTTATTTTTAAAGATAAGTGGTTATTCAACACATTGGGGTGAAAAATAAAATAAAAGTAGTCTACCGTCTGGAGGGGGTTAGGTATACTGTTCTAGCCCTCCCCCGGTGGGCTCCGACATAAGAAAAATTGTGATTAGCTTATGGGTTTAATTATATGATGGTTACATATTAGTCATTTGAGATTTTCCATCATTGGTGGGGTTCATTTTGTTTAGTTGTTTTGTTTTGTTGAATGATGGATCTCATGGCATCCATGGTGAAATGCCAAGGCCTCTCTCTTCTTCATTTGGCGCAGGGAGAGGATGCCAGAGGGCCTCGATGCTCTGAAGTAGCCCTTGCCATCGAAGGAGCTTCTTTGTCTTCCCGCTGTGGCTGCTCATAGGCTGACTAATTCAGAGGATAGAGGCACACCACGACTTGGTGATTATGGTGGTGCCTATCTGGCCTCAGCAACCCTGGTATGTGGATTTGACCTGTCTGCTTGTGGCAATTCCTTGGCGCCTGCTGTTGCAGAACCCGATTCACATGCCTCCAAGTGTATTGCTTCTTGATTATGGCCTGGCTCTTGAATAGGCGCAGTTAGGGAAGAGGGGATACTCCTTGCAGGTAATCTCCAATTTCCTGCTGGCTCGTAAGCGGTCCACTTCTCTATCTTGAGAGTTTGAAGACTGGTTTGTGAGCCAAGGGCAGCGGGCTCTCTCAGCCTGTATACCGCAGATTGTGGCATTTCTGCCGGCTGGAGTGGAAAAGGCTCTGGCCCTCAAGTCTTTGCGGGTGCATGTGGCTGCGTTAGCTTGTTATTGGGGTCATGTGCAAAGAGCCTCCCTGGTGGCCCACTCGGATGTCATCCAGTTTTTGCGGGTGGTGAAATAGTTACGGCCATTGGTGCATGCGGTGATTCCAGCCTGGAATTTCAACCTGGGGTTATCTGCATTGGTGGAAGCTCCATTTGAGGCGTGGGGGGGGGGGGGGGGTGGCATGACCTTCAAGGACCTCATGCTCACTGTGTTTTTTCGATGAGGGCTGTTAATAGTGTTTCCACACCGTGGTTGGGCCAAAAGCTGTATTGATGCAGGTCCAGGGGAGTTTGCATGTAAATGTGATTCTGGAGTTGGAGCTGTACTGTCTTCTTGATTACCTTTGCAAGGATAGGTAAACTAGTGATGGGGTTCTGTATGAGCTAGGTTGCATCAAGTCTGTCCCGGTCCCTTTCTTTATCAGATGAATGGATGTGTTTTTGAGTTCGGTGGGAAAATAACTTTGAGTGAGCAACAGTTGTGTGATTTTGAGTATGGTCAGTTCTGTTCCGGCCGTCTTGATTCAGCTCACAACGCATGGGTCAGGTGGGGATGTAGTGGTGTTTGTTATTGACAATGTCTTCTAGGTTTTCAGGAGAGACGGTTGTAAAGGAGTGCCAGGTGGTATCTGTGGAACTGTCATCCTTTTGTGTTGCTGGATATTTGTTCCATTGTATCGAGTCACAGCTTGATTCTGGAAGTAGTTTGCAATGATCTGTGGAGACAGACAGCTGTCTACTTTCTCTTGATTTTTGGATTTTACTTATGATTTAACTATTTCAAAAAGTTCTCTGGACCGGTTTAGTGATTTTAAGATTAATTGCATATTGCTCTGTTTGTGGATGTCTGGTATTCATTTAGCTTGGCCATGTATTTATCAGGGTCATCTGTGGTTCTGGAACTTCTCCATTTCCTTTCCAGTTGTCTGAGCAGTCCTTTAGTGTTTTTTAGTTCAGCAGTGTACTAGATTGTTGTGGTGCATGCTTTGGTGGTGGTGGTTTGTGGTTTTATGGACATAGTACTCTTGCTTAGCGAGTGCTACAGCTGACTGGAAAGAGGTTTGCATGAATTTGAAATGTAAGTAGTCAGCAAGGGTATGTGATTTAAGCCAAAGGCGTTCAGCTGAGCGGGCACAGGAACGTAGGTAGCGAGTTGTCAAGGACAGCCATGTTTGAAGTATAGTATGCCTCACAGGGCATGGAATGGGAGAAGCAAGTGCATCCAGAGCAGAGAAGAGTATAGTGTTATAGGAGGATACTGCCTCATCAATGGATTCAGATGACATAGTGGAGGAAAGATGTGATAAGATAATAGTGGAGAGAACTGAAGGGTCAATAGTGTGAAGATGCCTAAACATGTTGGTGGAGATTGGGCAAGACCAAGATGGCGGATGATTAAGGGTGAAGGTCAGATAAGGGCAAAACTGAGGTGGAGAAGTTTAAGGGCGAGCAGTTGGAGAAGATAAGGTCAAGGCAGTGGCCATGCTTGTGAGCTGGAGCAATAGAGCACAGCTGGAGGTTGAATGAGGAGGTTAAGGAAAGGGACTTTAAGACAGAAGGGTCATCAATGTGAATGTTAAAATCCCTAAGAATAAAGGAAGGGGAAGATGCATGCAGTAAGGAGGAGAACCAGAGTCAAATAGGCCAAGGTGTATTTATTTATTTTATTTATTTAAAAGGATTTATATCCCGCTTTATCCTAAAATGAAAGCCATTTTCACTTCAAACGAATCAGATTGCATAGTGCGGGGGTGTCGGCATGCAGTGGTTGTATAGTAGTGCTTGTGTAGGTGTAATACAGGTGTAGCTTAATTATAAGATGCAATATTTACAGGTTGAACTATCTACAATGTGCTATATACAAAGAGCTGGTGTGGGGTAGGCTAGGGTGGGGGGGGGGAGGAGTTTGGTAGAGGTGGGGCGGGGGAGAGGGGTGTCAGGAGCCATTAGATCGAAGGGGTCTCTGGAAAAGTCACGTGATGTCGCCGTAATGCTCTATGTAGAGCATGGTCTTAAGTAACTTTCTAAAGTCCTTAATGTCCACAGTTGATCTTATGCTGGTAGGGAGGGAGTTCCATAGGGCGGACGCTGCCAGGGATATTGCTCTCCTTGAAGTGATTTGCCTCATTTTGGTGAAGTCTGTGGGGGTTGTGATGGTGTTTGTGGTGCCTCTCCTCTTGGGTCGGGTGTTTGAGTCGAAACTGATGATGGTCAGGCTGTTTGCTGAGAGGTCCTGTTTGATTTTGAAGATGTTCAGTATGGTTTTATATCAGATGCGAGAGTCAATTGGAAGCCAATGGAAAAGGTTAATAATGGGGGTGATGTGATCATGTCTTGTGAAACCAGTTATTATGCGAGCAGCAGTGTTCTGCACTAACTGCAAGGGCCGGAGTGCATGTTTTGGGAGCCCAAGATAAATGTGGTTACAGTAGTCCAATATGGGTGTGATGATGGCTTGACAAACAGTATGGAAGTGATCCTGGGAGAGAATTGGCTTGAGGCATCTGATGGTTCTCATCTTGAGGTAGGCGTTCCTGGTGGTTTTGCTGATGTGAGACTGGAGATTCAGCTCTCTATCAAGGGTAACTCCAAGGTATTTTACTTCCGGTTTTATGGGTATTGTGATGTTGTTGAGTTTGATGGTGGGTGGGGAGATGAAGGCGGAGTTTCTGGTTACAAGTAGAGCTTCTGTCTTGTTGTAATTTATGGTCAGGTTGTTTTTCAGGAGCCAACTTGTCATTTGTTGCAGGCAGTCTGCTATTTTTGAGTAGTCTGGGTTGTCAAGGTTAATTGGGGTGTATATCATTATGTCATCTGCATATATAGTGTATTGAATATTGTGTTTCTTGATGATGGTGCAGATGGGATGTATGCAAAGATTAAATAACAGGCAAGAGAGGGCGGAACCTTGCGGTATGCCCTGTTTGGCTATGAATGGTTGGGAAGTGATGGGGCCACATGTGACTTGGAGCTGTCTTTCTGTGAGGTAGGAGGTAAACCAGTTCAAGGCGGTGCCGTATAGCCCAATTTGTTGAAGTCTTGATAGAAGGGTGCTGTGGTCGACTGTGTCAAAAGCTGATGTGATGTCAGTGAAAATGATGATGATACCTTTTTTGACGTTGTCAATAACCTTGAGCAGGTTATCGAAGAGGTATATAGAAACATAGAAACATGACGATAGAAAAAGACCACATGGCCTATCTAGTCTGTCCTTCCATAACAACTACAACAGTCCCCTTTTTACCTTTAGAGATCCTCTGTGTTTGTCCCATGCTTTTTTGAATTCAGTTACTGTCCTCTTCTCTGTAGGGTTTTGACACTGTGGTTTGGGCGGAACCCGTGTGGGTCTAGGGGGGCATAGTTGTCAATGTGGTCCTGGAGCTGATGTACAGTTTTTTCGATGACCTTAGCTAGGAGGGGAAGGCTAGATATAGGCCTGAAGGCAGCTGGGTTGTCTTTGCCCAGTGTAGTGTTCTTCGGAATGGGGCGGATGTTTGCTAGCTTTAGGGCATTTGGAATTATCCCGAGGGTGAGGGAATTGTGCACTATGTTGTGGATGATGTGGATAAGCTCATCCTTCACTGATTTAATCCATGCTACTGGGCATGGGTCTGTTGGGGCGGTGCTAGTGTTGAGCTTGGTGATTATTTGGAAGATCTGTTCCGTCGAAGGGATGCTGAACTTATCCCAGCTTTGGTTGGGTGCTGAGGGCTTGGAAGGAGTGTTCAAGGTTGGTATTGTGGGGGTAGAGAATTTGACTTGAAGGTAGTCGGCGAAGGTCTGTGGATGTATCAGTTCATCTTTCTCAGGTTTTGGTTCATTGGTGAAGGTTCTCACTATCTCAAATAGTTCTCTGGATCTATTGGAGGACTTGAGAATAAGGTATGTATAGTATTATTTTTTATGCTGATTGATGAGTTCGTTATATTCCTTTTGTTCTCCAGGAACAAGCAGGAAGTCAGTCCTCACTTATGGGTGACGTCGGCACCGACGGAGCCCGCGCAGAACAATTCTCCAGCTTTCAAAGAAAGCCTTTGGGATTGTTACCACACATGCGTGGTCCTCTTCCCGCCCAAGGGTGCCATCTTGCTCAGTCTCCCTTTTTTCGTAGAGCCCTTCAGACGCATGTCCTCGTCCCTCGGAAAAGGTTTGATTTTCCTCACCTTAACAGGCTCTTATTTCTTTTTTACTTTTGCACCGGTCCTCTACACATCTTCCCCTTGCTGTCTTTTGGAGCTTACGGGGATACCTTTTCTAAAAAAAATTTCTCCCGGGCTTCACGCCCTTTTTTCTTCCCAACCGCTGGCCGTGTGGATCTTCAATCTCGCAGGGGCCGTTTTTGCCCTCATGGCCACCGGGTTTAAAAAATGCGATAGATGCTCTAGGAACATGTCACTTACGGACACTTGTGACTATTCTCTAAGGTGTCTGGGAGCCGACCATGACCCAGAGCTCTGTTCGCTCTGCAAGAAAATGTCCTCTAAGGCCAAGCTCAGCCGTAAGCAGAAGTCCGAAGACATTCTCCAGTGGCACCCTCAGTCGTCTCCCCTCCGGTGGGTTCTTCCCCTGCGGCACCACGTTCCAGACGACACTTTGACCAGGGGTCCCCACGAGGTGGAACGGTGCAAAAAGAAGAAGGCCTCGAAGTCCGCTGTCTGGGGCCCCCGACAAGTGCGAGCGCTCCCGTGCCCGGTTGCTTAGCCCCCATTCTGTGTTCCCGAGAGTCAGACAAGTAGCAGCCCAACAAGGTACCTCGCAGAGAAACGGAGGCCTCCGGCGAAGGCACCCAGTCTCCTGAGGGGCCGTCCCGGTGAGGACCCCCTCTCTTCCTCAATGCCTGACCCGGTGACCCCGGTGACGGCATCGCAGGGCCCCACATCCACGTGGGAATCCCATATGCTAGCACAGGAACGCAGTTTTTCTGCATTCATTGCTTTCCAGCAATCGCTTTCCAGCTTCGCTGACCTGCACCTGGAGACCGCGGGTCCCTTGCGTGAGACACCCAAATCTGTCCAGGAAACCCCCAAGAGCCACGGGCCTCGTGAGGGTCCTTGACGTCGGTCTCGCTCGCTCTCCCGTTCTTTGGGGGTGAGATCGTCCAGGGCCTCTGGCTCCAGGCCGCCAGCCATCGGACAGGGCGAACCACCCGGCTCGGATCCCTCAACTGATTTCTCGGATTGGGAATCCAATGGAGACACATCCCGGGAGACCCGCACTCACCAGAATCTTCCGTCGGACCCCTCGCCGCCTGGTCTCCAGTGGTGTTCGCCACCCGAGGACACCTCCTTTTTGGTGTTTATTTGGGACATGACTCGGGCCCTCAACCTGGTCACCCAGGCCGAGGAGGACCCTCGTGCCGAAGAACTCGATATTCTTCAGTACGAGGCCCCGCCCAGCAAATCCCTCACCATCCCGGTGCCGCCGATCCTCTACCGGCTATTGCTCCGCATGTGGGAGGCCCTGGCCTCAGTTCCCATTGTGAACAAGCAGCTTGACACAATGTACAAGGTGCAGTGAGGGCCAGACTTCCGAAAGACCCAACTTCCACATACTTTGATGGTGGTGGAATCGGCCATGAGGAAGCAGAAGAGCCCGAAGTCCCATTCATTGGTCCAGCCGGGCCGAGAATCAAGAGCCCTTGATGCCCTGGGCTGCAAGGCCTATCAAGGGTCCATGCTGTCTTGTCGCATCCAGGCATACCAACTATATATCGGTATGTTCCTCTGCGACTTGGCAAGGGAACTGGGAGGTTTCTCTGCGGGCCTCTAGGGTGAGCCCCTCGACAGGTTCCGCACCCTGTTGAAATCAGTGGCTGATTTCTCTAAGTATATCTCTCGAGCCTCCTATGATGGCTTCCAGACATCGGCTTGGGTGGCGGCTGCAGGCATCGGAGCCCGCCGCCAGGCTTGGCACCAATCTTCAGATTTGGAGCGGTGGGTGTGGACGTGCCCTGCCTCGGCGAACAACTTTTTGGTAAGCCGATGGAGGAGAAGGCAGCAGAGATCGAGACAGAGTATGTCACGAGGAACCATCTCTCCCGCAAGACCTCTACCCTGCCTCAGAAGAAGCAGCCCGCCAAGAAGCCCTTCTTCCCCAGGAAAGGTCTCCAGTATCGCGGCTACCCGCCGTAAATGGCTACTCCCACGCCGACCACTCCTGCGCAGAGAAAACCCAACCAAAGTCATCGTAAACCGAAGGGCCCGAAGGCCCTGACGCCGGCCCCTCCAAACCCCTCTCAGGGGTTTTGACGCCAGCAGCATAGCCCCTCGCCCTCCGGTGATACGGCAGCCCATGGGGGGGACGCCTGTCCTGCTTTGCCCCATCGTGGGTGCTGATCACCTCGGACACCTGGGTCCTCCAGGTCATCCAGGAGGGCCATCGCCTCCACTTCGACAGGCTTCCACCCCCTTTCTCCCCGGCAGAGCCTCCTTGACTCCCCGCGCACCAGGTTTTGCTACAGCAGGAATTGCACTCCCTCCTTGCCCAACGGGCAGTTGAGAGGGTCCCTCCCCACCTTCGAGGTTGGGGCTTTTATTTCTGGTACTTCCTTTATTTATTTATTTACATTCTCTTATATACCGCGCTATTCTGCATCAGTGCGGTTTACATTGAACAAACTGAAATTACATTGAACAGGGTATTATAACTTGGAGATAACTAATTTACAGGGAACATGGGCTATGGAGGGTTAAGTGGCTTGCCCAAGACCACAAGGAGCACCTGTGGGACTAGAAACCCTAGTCCTTCTGGCCCAAGATTGCTGTCCTCTAGTGGAATTTGAACCCCGACCTTCCGGCCTGAAGTACCTTGCCCCAACCACTAGGCTACTCCTCCACTTCCTTGTCCCCAAAAAGATGGGGGGGGTCTGCGGCCCATCCTCGACCTCCGCAGACTAAACAAGTTCCTGATGCGGGAGAAATTCAAAATGTTACAGTATCTCTTGGTGTGCTGCTGCCCTTCCTCCGGCTGGGCGACTTGCTATGTTCCTTGGATCTAAAGAACGCTTACGCCCATATCTTGATCCACCCCCAACACAGGCAGTACCTGTGTTTCAGGGTGCAGGGAAAGCATTTCTAGTACAAGGTGCTCCCCTTCCGTCTTGCATTCGCCCCTTGGGTCTTCATGAAGTGCCTTGTCGTGGCCGCCGCTCACTTTTGGCGTCGGGGTGTGTCGGTGTTCCCTTACCTTGATGACTGGCTCATTATGGGCTCCTCCATCAAGGAGGCCCGGCAGGTGATGTCGTGCACTATCCTCCTCTTGGAGAGCTTGGGGTTCTTGGTCAGCTACCAAAAGTCTCACCTCGAGCTGGCACAGGCTCTCGAGTTCATCGTGGCGCGCCTCGATACTCGGCAGGCCATGGCTGCCTTGCTGATGGATTGCTCCACTCGTCTCCGGGCTCTGGCCGCTCGCGTCCAAAGCCCCCGGCAGGTCACCGCTCGGTCCATGCTACATCTCTTGGGCCACATGGCCTCGACTGTGCATGTGGTTTCTCACTCCCACCTGCACATGCGGACGGCTCAGTGGTGTCTCAGCTCAGAATGGAGCCATAAGAACATAAGATATGCCATACTGGGTCAGACCAAGGTCCATCAAGCCCAGTATCCTGTTTCCAACAGTGGCCAATCTAGGTCATACGTACCTAACAGTATCCCCATGAGACACAGGTTCCACAATGCTTGTTTTGGGTCAAGCAGTGATATCCTGGGTCCCTTTTTAATAATGGTTTATGGACCTTTCCTCCAGGAACTTGTCCAAACCTTTTTTAAACCCAGCTACACTAACAGCTCTTACTGCATCTTCCGGTAACAAATCCCAGAGTTTGTTTACACATTGAGTGAAAAAATATTTTCTCTTATTTGTCTTAAATAGTTTACCCTGTAGCTTCATTACATGTCCCCTAGTCTTTCTATATACTGATAGCGTAAACAATCGATCTACATTTACCCGTTCCACTCCATTCATTAATTTATAGACTTCTATCATATCTCCCCTCAGCCGTCTCTTTTCCAGGTTGAGGAGCCCTAACCTTTGTAGCCTCTCTTCATAGGAGTAGCCTTCCATCCCCTTTACCATTTTGGTGGCTCTTCTCTCTACCTTTTCTAATAACGCTATATCCTTTTTAAGATACGGCGACCAGAATTGCACACAGTATTCAAGGTGCGGTCGTACCATGGAACGATACAGAGGCATTATAATATCCTTTGTTTTATTTTCCATTCCTTTCCTTATAATATCTAGCATTCTATTTGCTCTCTTGGCCGGAGGGGGTTTGCAGAGGCTGCCCTCAAGAGTCAGCTATGGAGCAGAACGCGGCTGAGGGGATTCAAGTTGGGGCATCGACGGGCCCTGGGAGCCTCTCCTAGATGCGGCGGTCACGCGGGAACCGGTGCCCAGTACCTCTACGGCCCCAGACCCCCCCGGCTGCGCAGCCTCGGTTTCCAGGAGGCCTAGCAGCAATTTTTGTGCCAGACTTTGCTGCCCTACTTTGGCAGGCCTTGTCCTGCTCGACTACTATGCCCACTACCAGTCTAGTCGAGGCGGGGCTGGGGGATAAGAGGCCGAGTACACCTTTGTCGGCGGCAGTAACAGGCATAGGTGCGAAAAGGCCCAGAGTAGACGGGGACCGAGTGGATGGTTCGGTCATGTCTGAAGGGCTAGGGCCGGAGGATCCGGATCACGACGCGGTCCTAGATGAGGATCTGGAGGAAGGCGAGATAGCGGAGCAGGAGGACCAAGCGCGGGTAGTCCGAGTGTTTCGCAGAGAGGAGTTGCCGGCTCTCATTGCAGAGTCGCTCAAGACCCTGAATATCCCGCCAGAAGGTCCGGCTGAGGATTCTGCGCTGGAAGATCCCTTGTTGCAAGCGTTTCGTAAGACGCAAATAGCGTTCCCCGTACATAGAGTGTTTAAGATGATAGAGGGGTAAAAGGGGCAGTAAGAGGAGACAAGGCTATAGCAGAGAGACTGAATGAATTCTTTGCTTCGGTCTTTACTGAGGAAGATGTAGGGATGTTACCCAAGACTGAAGTGGTATTTAAAGGTGATACTGCAGAGAAATTGAGAGAAATATCGCTACACCAGGAAGATATATTACAACTATTTGATAAACTGAATAGTAGCAAATCACCTGGACCGGATGGTATACATCCAAGAGTGTTGAAAGAACTGAAATATGAGATTGCAGACCTGCTATTGGTAATCTGTGAACTTTCATTAAAATCATCTGTAATACCTGAAGATTGGAGGGTCGCCAACGTAACACCAATTTTTAAAAAGGGTTCCAGGGGTGACCCGGGAAATTACAGACCGGTGAGCCTGACGTCAGTACCAGGGAAAATGGTAGAAACCATCATAAAGAACAAAATTACACAGCATGTAGATAGTCATGGCCTAATGGGAGACAGCCAACATGGCTTTAGACAAGGAAGATCTTGTCTTACTAATCTGATATGTTTTTTTGAAGGTGTGCATAAACAGGTAGACAAAGGTGAGTCGGTTGATATAGTGTATCTGGACTTTCAGAAAGCTTTTGACAAGGTCCCTCATCAGAGACTTTTGGCGAAACTAAAAAGCCATGGGATAGGAGGCAGTGTACTATTGTGGATCAGGAACTGGTTAAAAGATAGAAAGCAGAGGGTAGGGCTAAATGGCCATTATTCCCAATGGAAAAAGGTGAATAGTGGAGTACCCCAGGGATCTGTACTGGGTCCGCTACTTTTTGACATATTCATAAATGACCTGGAAAAGGGAACAACGAGTGAGGTTATCAAATTTGCAGATGATACAAAACTGTTTAAAGTTGTTAAAACCCAAGAGGATTGTGGAAAACTGCAGGAGGATCTGGATAAATTGGAAGACTGGGCATCCAAATGGCAGATGAAATTTAATGTGGACAAGTGCAAAGTTTATGCACCTATAGTTACACGATGCAAGGCTCCACATTAGAAACCACCACCCAGGAAAAAGATTTAGGAGTCATCGTGGATAACATGTTAAAACCCTCCGCCCAGTGTGCAGCAGCGGCCAAGAAAGCAAATAGACTGCTAGGTATCATAAGGAAAGGAATGGAAAATAAAACAAAGGATATTATAATGCCTCTGTATCGTTCCATGGTGCGACCGCACCTTGAATATTGTGTGCAATTCTGGTCAGCATATCTTAAAAAGACCATAGCGTTATTAGAAAAAGTACAGAGAAGAGCCACCAAAATGGTGAAGGGGATGGAAGGCTACTCCTATGAAGAGAGGCTACAAAGGTTGGGGCTCTTCAGCCTGGAAAAGAGATGGCTGAGGGGAGATATGATAGAGGTCTATAAGTTAATGAATGGAGTGGAACGGGTAAACGTGGATCAATTGTTTACGCTATCAGAATATAGAAAGACTAGGGGACATGTGATGAAGCTACAGGGTAAACTATTTAAGACAAATAAGAGAAAACATTTTTTCACTCAACGTGTAATCAAACTCTGGAATTTGTTACCGTAGGATGTAGTAAGGGCTGTTAGTGTAGCTGGGTTTAAAAAAGGTTTGGACAAGTTCCTGGAGGAAAGGTCCATAAACCACTATTAAAAAGGGACCCAGGATAATCAATGCTTGACCCAGTACAAGCATTGTGGAACCTGTGTCTTTTGGGGATATTGCTAGGTACGTATGACCTAGATTGGCCACTGTTGGAAACAGAATACTGGGCTTGATGGACCTCGGTCTGACCCAGTATGGCATATCTTATGTTCTTATGTTCTTATGGTACATCCTTATCTGGACGATTGGTTAATCAGGGCGAAGTCCTGGGTGGAAAGTGTAGTGGCTACGGCCAAGGTGGTGGCTTTTTTGCTGAGCCTCAGTTGGGTAGACAACATGGCAAAGAGCAAGTTGGATCCATCTCAGAGGCTGGAGTACCTAGGGGCATGCTTCAATACGAGAGTGGGACGAATCTTTCTGCCGCAGCAGCGAGTGCTGGGGCTCAGTACATTGGTCAGGCAATTTCTCGGCAAGCGGAGCCCCACAGTCTGGGAGTACCTGCAGTTGCTAGGGACCTTGGCGGCGACGCTCGAGTTAGTTCTGTGGGCAAGGGCTCATATGAGACCGCTGCAGAGGGCGCTGTTGAGAAGGTGGTCGCATCAGAAGGATCAACTTTCTCAGTGGCTGCCTTGCCCGCCGCTGACGTGCGCGGCGCTTCAGTGGTTGTTGCGTCCCGGGTGTCTGGAGAAAGGGATGCCCTTGGAGTCACCTACGTGGATGTCTTTAATGACAGATGCCAGTCTTATGGGCTGGGGAGCTCATTTTCAGGGACAGTTTGCGCAGGGGCAGTGGTCCGAACTAGAGAAAGGTTGGTCTATCAACAGGCTAGCGTTGAGAGCAGTGGCACTGGCGCTGCAGGAGTTTCGGCCGGCGCTCCAGGGAAAGGCCATTCGGGTGTTTTCAGACAATGCGACCGCAGTGGCTTACATCGACCATCAGGGAGGCACCAGCAGTGTAGCACTGGAAGCCAAGGCTGAGAGATTATTAGAGTGGGCCGAGGACAATCTGGTGGCTTTGTCGGCGGTGCATGTAGCAGGGGTAGACAATGTAGAGGCCAACTTCTTAAGTCGCATAAGGGTGGACCCGGGGGAGTGGGTTCTACATCCGGACGTGTTCGTGATGCTGGTGCGCCTCTGGGGGATGCCGGTTATGGATCTCATGCCAATGTTTCAATCGGCAAAGGTAGAGCGTTTCTTCAGCAGAAGAAGGGAGAGAATGGCGGAAGGCTTGGATGCTCTTATACAGGCCTGGCCGGAGGAGCAGCTCCTCTACGTGTTTCCACCTTGGGTGTTGATCGGTCGGGTGCTGCTGTGTATAGAGCGCCACAGAAGTCTGGTAATTTTGATAGCGCCGGATTGGTCAAGGAGACTGTGGTACGCGGATTTGATGAGGCTGTTGGTAGGGAAGCCCTGGCAGCTTCCGGCTCGAAAGGATCTTCTGACACAGGGGCCCCTGTGCATGCCGCAGGTAGATCGATTCTCGCTTATGGCTTGGCTCTTGAGAGGGCTAGGTTGAGAGCGAAGGGTTATTTGGCGGGGGTGATTTCCACTTTGCTGAAAGCTCAGCAACGGTCCCTAGCAACTGCAGGTACTCCCTAGGGAGGAGTGGTCTAGTGGTTAGGACAAGGTACTTCAGGCCGGAGGGCTGGGGGTTCAAGTCCCACCTGGGGACAGCAATCTCAGGCCGGAGGGACTGGGATTTCTAGTCCTACAGACACTCCTTGTGGTCTTCGGCAAGCCACTTAACCCTCCATTGCCCATGTTCCCTGTAAGTATTAGCATATGTGTCTTGTATCCCCTCATGTTAAATGTATCCCCCAATTGACCGCTTTGACCCGGTGAAAAGCGGGATATAAATACAGTTAAATAAATTATGTTAGAGTGTGGTGCATGTTTGAAGCATGGTGTGCAGATAAGGGTTTCGTTCCCTTGAAGGCATCGGTTCCGCAAGTGCTGGCCTTTTTGCAAGATGGGTTTCAGAAGGGCTTGGCAGCCGCTTCATTGAAGGTTCAGTTAGCAGCACTGTCCTGTTATAGGGATAAGGTGCAGGGCGAGGCGCTTGGAGGACATGCGGATGTTAAGCGTTTCTTGCGAGCAGTAACCCTGTTGAGGCCGTCACGTAAGCAAGTTGTTCCGACTTGGGATCTCCTGTTGGTCTTGGGGGCGTTAGGGAAAGCGCCCTTTGAACCGTTGGCAAAGGCAACTCTGAAGGATCTCACTCTGAAGGTGGTGTTTTTGGTGGCGATTGCTTCAGTGAGACGAATCTCAGAATTACAAGCGCTGTCCTGTTAAGAACATAAGATATGCCATACTGGGACAGACCAAGGTCCATCAAGCCCAGTATCCTCTTTCCAACAGTGGCCAATCTAGGTCATACGTACCTAGCAGTTTCCCCAAAAGACACAGATTCCGCAATGCTTGTACTGGGTCAAGCATTGATATCCTGGGTCCCTTCTTAATAATGGTTTATGGACCTTTCCTTCAGGAACTTGTCCAAACCTTTTTTAAACCCAGCTACACTAACAGCCTTTACTACATCCTCCGGTAACAAATTCCAGAGTTTGATTACATGTTGAGTGAAAAAATATTTTCTTTTATTAGTCTTAAATAGTTTACCCTGTAGCTTCATTGCATGTCCCCTAGTCTTTCTATATTCTGATAACGTAAACAATCGATCTACGTTTACCCGTTCCACTTCGTTCATTGATTTATAGATCTCTATCATATCTCCCCTCAGTCGTCTCTTTTCCAGGTTAAAGAGCCCTAACCTTTTTAGCCTTTCTTCATAGGAGTATCCTTTCATCCCCTTTACCATTTTGGTGGCTCTTCTCTGAACCTTTTCTAATAACTCTATATTCTTTTTAAGATACGGCGACCAGAATTGTACACAATATTCAAGGTGCGGTCTCACCATGGAACGATATAGAGGCATTATAATATCTTTTGTTTTATTCTCCATTCCTTTCCTTATGATACCTAGCATTCTATTTGCTCTCTTGGCTGCCGCTGCACACTGGGCCGAGTGTTTTAACATGTTATCCACAATGACGCCTAAATCTTTTTCCTGGGTGGTGGTTCCTAATGTGGAACCTTGCATCGTGTAACCATAGTTTGGGTTGTTCTTCCCTAGGTGCATAACTTTGCACTTGTCCATATTAAATTTCATCTGCCATTTTGATGCCCAGTCTTTTAATTTATCAAGATCCTCTTGCAATTTTCCACAATCCTCTTGGGTTTTAACAGCTTTAAATAGTTTTGTGTCATCTGCAGATTTGATAACCTCACTCGTTATTCCACTTTCCAGGTCATTTATGAATATGTCAAAAAGCAGCGGACCCAGCACAGATCCCTGGGGTACACCACTATTCACCTTTCTCCATTGGGAAAATTGGCCATTTAGCCCAGCCCTCTGCTTTCTATCTCTTAACCAGTTCTTGATCCACAGTAGTACACTGCCTCCTGTCCCATGACTCTTTAGTTTTGTCAAAAGTCTCTGATGAGGGACCTTGTCAAAGGCTTTCTGAAAGTCCAGATACACTATATCAACCGACTCACCTTTGTCCACCTGTTTATTCACACTTTCAAAAAAACATAACAGATTAGTAAGACAAGATCTTCCTTGTCTAAAGCCATGTTGGCTGTTTCCCATTAGGCCATGACTATCTACATGCTGAGTAATTTTATTCTTTATGATGGTTTCTACCATTTTTCCCGGTACTGTGGTGAAGAGCGCCCTCCTGAGGCAGTGAAGACCAAAGAAAATCCTGAAGGGCAACAGGATTTACGCCAGATTGACAATACTGGAAGGAAAGAAAAACTCCTTTCTGCTGAACTGAAAATGGATACCAGCCCAGGGGAGGAGTTGAGTAGTCCTGATTGGGCACACCCAGTGGTTGGAAGGGGCGTGCCTGGAAGAGAACCTCGTTTTAAACCTGAGAATGACCATGCTAAAGGGAGCAAAGAGTGCAGGAGGAGCAAAGAGAGCAGTGCACAGAGCTGCACAAGGAACTCTGAGCAGAGGACCTCAGAGCAAAGGACCTGTGAGAGGACGAGCTGTGGAAGGACGTTTGGTACGTCAGCTGAGAGTGAGTCAGAGAGTGAATGGAAGACCAGAAAGCAGTGTGGCAGTACGTTTGACCCTGGTAATAAAAGAAGACCTGCAAGGATCTTTTCAAGGGCTGTGAATGAAAGTCCTGAGGAAAATGGACGTAGCCCTGGATTAGTCTCCTGGAAGAAGGCAGAGCCCTGGAAGAGGAAGCCTCCACGGCAGGCAAGTGAGAAAGAAAACTCATTCTTTGGAGTACAGTTGGGACCAGAGAGACACAGGAACCCTCACAGCTGGAAGACGTCTGAGCCACCTAGGACGAGAGGGGCTTGGCAAAAAGTAAGCAGTTTTTCTAGGAGTTACAAGAGTGAAGGTAAACTCAATTCTCCTATGTTTGAAGCCTTACTAAGAGAGCCTAAATGTTACCCGGACTTATTTAGCCTGAGAGGGGAGAAGGGAAACATTACTGACCAAGAGAGAAGCTTAATAGCTGCTGACAATTGCTTATCTAGCAACCAACAGGCTGAATTGCTTCTCCAAAGCTTTAAAGAGTTTCTAGATCTAAAAGCAGGCAGACAACCAATACTGAATGAAGATACTAATTCTATACAGTCTGAAGAATTAATGCAAACTGATTCTGACTTACCTGACTGTGATAGTATGGATTGCTCATTGTGTTATATGGAAATACCAGAGTAAAGAAGCTTGCTGTGCCGTGTATGAGTAAAATACAACGGAGCTGTTTCTACTGCCATGCTTTGAGAACCTTGATTACTTGCACCTGAATTAAGCTCCCACTGTGAATGTAACAGTGCATGTAAAGAGGCTGCATTAAATGGAATCACCTCTTGGGGCAGAGCTGAGTCAAACTTCCTAGAAGTAAAGCTGAAGTTAAAGCTGGATTCTACTTTAGTTGACTTTATTCCTAAGTTTATTCTGTTCATGTTAAAGCACCAGTTTTGTTCATGTGTATGAATTTGTGATGCGCTTGAAGAATCTCCCTAACAGCAATAAAATACTTGCAAACAAGCCTTACCCTCTCTGGCGCACAACTACACTTATTTCGGAGTGAAAGGAGCACAAGAACTACATTACCCATTATTACCAGGGAACAGTTTTTAACTCCATTCCTCACGAGGCAATAGGCCGCTCCTGTCTTTTAGCCCTAAGGCGGGGCAGGGGCGTCGCAGTACTGACTTGAGGCTCACCGGTGTGTAGTTTCCCGGATCACCCCTGGAACCCTTTTTAAAAATTGGTGTTACATTGGCGATCCTCCAATCTTCAGGTTTTAGAGTTGATTTTAATGATAGTTCACAGATTACTAATAGCAGGTCTGCAATCTCATATTTCAGTTATTTCAACACCCTTGGATGTATACCATCCGGCCCAGGTGATTTGCTACTCTTCAGTTTATCTAATAGTTGTAGTACATCTTCCCGATGTATCGATATTTCCTTCAATTCTTCCGCACCTTTAAATACCACTTCAGTCATGGGTAACATCCCTACATCTTCCTCAGTAAAGACTGAAGCAAAGAATTAATTCAGTCTCTCTGCTATCGCCTTGTCGCCTCTTAGTGCCCCTTTAACTCCTCTATCATCTAATGGACCAACTGACTCTCACAGGTTTTTTGTGCGAATGTACTTGAAAAAATCTTTATTTCACGTTTTTGCTTCCACAGCAAGCTTCTTCTCAAATTCTCTCTTTGCCTGTTTTATCAATGCCTTGCATTTGATTTGCCAGTGTTTGTGCTGTTTCCAGGTTTCGTCATTTGGCTCTTTTTTCCATTTCCTGGAAGATGCTTTTTTGGCAGCAACAGCCTCTCTGACCTCACCTTTAAACCATGCTGGCAGTTTTTTGGACTTCCTTCCACTTTTCTTAAAGCGTGGAATTACAGCTGTTCTGGGCTGCCAAGATAGTATTTTTCAACAACACCCAAGCTTGATGTAAGTCTTTAACCTTTGCAACTGCTCCTTTTAGTTTTTTCTAAACTATTTTCCTCATTTTACATAGTCTCCCTTTCGAAAGTTAAAAGGTAGTACTGTGGATTTCCGTACTATCCCTCCTCCACTAATTAAATCAAAGGCGATCATGCTATGATCACTATTGCCAAGTGGCCCCAACACCCTTATCTCTTGCACTAGATCTGGTGTTCCACTAAGGACCAGGTCTAATATGGCTTCCCCTCTGGTCGGTTCATGAACCAGCTGCTCCAAGAAGCAGTCATTTATTTCATCTAGGAACTTTATCTCCCTAGCATGTCCTGCCGTGATACTGACCCAGTCGATACCAGGGTAATTGAAATCACCCATTATTATTACTGCGCTGTAACTTTTGTTAGCTTCCTTGATTTCTTTGAGCATTTCATCATCCATTTGTTCATTCTGGCCCGGTGGCCGATAGTACACCCCCACTGCCATCGCCTTCCTCTTTTTACATGGAATTTCAATCCATAGAGATTCTACAGCAAATTTTGTTTCCTGCAAAACTTTAATCCTTTCTGACTCAATGCCCTCTCTAACATAGAGCGCAACCCCTCCACCAATTTGATCAGCTCTATCATTACGATATAGTTTGTACCCAGGTATTCACAGTATCCCACTGGTTGTCCTCCTTCCACCATGTATTTGATATTCCAATTGTATTGTACATCCTCCCTTGTTTGTTTCACATGTAGACCGCTGCTGATCGCTGGAAGTAGCGGTATACAAATTTATGCCAAATAAATAAATAAATAAATATCTAACCTCTCATTCAGTGCTATATATTCTAACTCTCCCATCTTATTTTTTAGACTTCTAGCATTTGCATACAAGCATTTTAGAGACTGTATTTTATTCATATTAATTTGGCTATTGGTAGACATGGGTAATTTGGGAACTTTAAGCTCTGTCTGCTCCATACTCGAGGGCATTTGGGCTACTTTACTCTTTTTTGGAACCTCTCTGCTTTTGGCAGTATCCTTCAAGGATACATTCTTCCGAACCATCTGCTCTTGGGCAACTGTCTGCTTTCCCCTATTATCTAGTTTAAAAGCTGCTCTATCTCCATTCGTAGCAAAAAACCCGTGAGAGAGTCAGTTGGTCCATTAGATGATAAAGGGGTTAAAGGAGCACTAAGAGGCGACAAGGCGATAGCGGAGAGACTGAATGAATTCTTTGCTTCGGTCTTTACTGAGGAAGATGTGGGGATGTTACCCACGACTGAAGTGGTATTTAAAGGTGTGGAAGAATTGAAGGAAATATCGATACATCGGGAAGATGTCCTACAACTATTAGATAAACTGAAGAGTAGCAAATCACCTGGGCCGGATGGTGTACATCCAAGGGTGTTGAAAGAACTGAAATTTGAGATTGCAGACCTGCTATCAGTAATCTGTGAACTATCATTAAAATCATCTCTAATACCTGAGGATTGGAGGATCGCCAATGTAACACCAATTTTTAAAAAGGGTTCGAGGGGTGATCCGGGAAACTACAGACCGGTGAGCCTGACATCAGTACCGGGAAAAATTGTAGAAACCATCATAAAGAATAAAATTACTCAGCATATAGATAGTCATGACCTAATGGGAGACAGCCAACATGGCTTTAGACAAGGAAGATCTTGTCTTACTAATCTGTTATGTTTTTTTGAAGGAGTGAATAAACAGGTGGACAAAGGTGAGTCGGTTGATATTGTGTATCTGGACTTTCAGAAAGCCTTTGACAAGGTCCCTCATGAGAGACTTTTGGCAAAACTAAAGAGTCATGGGATAGGAGGCAGTGTACTACTGTGGATCAGGAACTGGTTAAAAGATAGAAAGCAGAGGGTAGGGCTAAATGGCCAATTTTCCCAATGGAGAAAGGTGAATAGTGGTGTACCCCAGGGATCTGTGCTGGGTCCGCTGCTTTTTGACATATTCATAAATGACCTGGAAAGTGGAATAACGAGTGAGGTTATCAAATTTGCTGATGACACAAAACTATTTAAAGTTGTTAAAACCCAGGAGGATTGTGGAAAATTGCAAGAGGATCTTGATAAATTGGAAGACTGGGCATCAAAATGGCAGATGAAATTTAATGTGGAGAAGTGCAAGGTTATGCACCTAGGGAAGAACAACCCAAACTATGGTTACACGATGCAAGGTTCCACATTAGGAACCACCACCCAAGAAAAAGATTTAGGCGTCCTTGTGGATACCATGTTAAAACCCTCGGCCCAGTGTGCAGCGGCGGCCAAGAGAGCAAATAGAATGCTAGGTATGATAAGGAAAGGAATGGAAAATAAAACAAAAGATATTATAATGCCTCTATATCGTTCCATGGTGAGACCGCACCTTGAATATTGTGTGCAATTCTGGTCGCCATATCTTAAAAAGGATATAGCAATTTTAGAAAAGGTTCAGAGAAGAGCCACCAAAATGGTAAAGGGGATGGAAGGCTACTCCTATGAAGAAAGGCTAAAAAGGTTGGGGCTCTTTAACCTGGAAAAGAGACGGCTGAGGGGAGATATGATAGAAGTCTATAAATTAATGAACGGAGTGGAACGGGTAAACGTAGATCGATTGTTTACCTTATCAGAATATAGAAAGACTAGGGGACATGCAATGAAGCTACAGGGTAAACTATTTAAGACTAATAAAAGAAAATATTTCTTCACTCAACGTGTAATCAAACTCTGGAATTTGTTACCGGAGGATGTAGTAAAGGCTGTTAGTGTAGCTGGGTTTAAAAAAGGTTTGGACAAGTTCCTGGAGGAAAGGTCCATAAACCATTATTAAGAAGGGACCCAGGATATCAATGCTTGAACCAATACAAGCATTGTGGAACCTGTGTCCCTTGGGGAAACTGCTAGGTACGTATGACCTAGATTGGCCACTGTTGGAAACAGAATACTGGGCTTGATGGACCTTGGTCTGACCCAGTATGGCATATCTTATGTTCTTATGTTCTTATCCCGGTTAAGGTGAAGCCCACCTGGTCTTCTCTGCACTCTTTTGTGAAGCATTACCGTCTGGACGTTCAGGCAGAGAGGGACACCTGTTTTGGATCGACGATGCTTCAGGCTGGTCTAGCAGGACCCTCCCGTTGAATCTATTCACTGCTCTGTTACATCCCCAGAGATTCCAGGACTAGACTGGAGGGACGATCAGGAAGATTAAATTAGACTTACCTGCTAATTGTAGCTCCTGGAGGAACTCCAGTCTAGTCCCGTATCCTGCCCTGATAAATGAGTGGACTACAGCCTGAAGCGGAACTAAGATAACAGGTAAGAGTCACAGGTGGTTGTAATGCATCGTCGTCATCTACTTCAGGGTATGATTTGGGGGGGTGTTTGGGGAGGTCAACATCCTTCACAGGGGAGGGACAGTGAACCTCAGCACACAGGGCACATTTCAGAAGATTAGGTTCATGGTTTGGTTTGGTGTCCTTTAGTGGGCAGGTACTGGTTTAGATTTTGGTTTTGGGATAGTTACTACTTAATGGTTGCTCCGGTGAGTCTGCTTTTTCAATAGGTAACTGGTGAAGAGAGGCGGCTACCGGGCATATATACCAGTGATGTCACAGGAATGACACTTCTCAGTCTCCAAGCTGCTGGAGGAGGATCACAACCCCAGAGATTCCGGGACTAGACTGGAGTTCCTCCAGGAACTACAATTAGCAGGTAAGTCTAATTTAATCTTTTCTGTTCTCCGGGCAGGGAAGCCAGAGCCTTTGATGCCCTCGGGCGCAAGTGCTTCCAGGGATCCATGCTGGGTTGCCGGATACAAGCCTATGAATTGTAGATAGGTATATACCTCAAGGGCTTTATCCATGAGCTGGCAGGCTTTTCTGCGGGCCTTGCCAGGGAACCCCTTCAGAGGTTCCAAGCCCTGACCACCGGGATCCATTACTGCTTAGTTCCTCTCTCGCACCGCCTATGATGGCTTTGAATCTGCAGCAGCAGCGGACATCGGGGTCTGGCGCCAGGCCGGGTTACAAACCTCCGACCTCAAGCAATGGGTGCAAGAAAAATTGCTGAATATCCCCTGCACCAGGGAAAACTTGTTTGGCAAGCCCATGGCCAACAAAGTGGCCAAGATAGAGGATGAGGTCGTAACTAGGCAAAGGCTCTCAAGGAAAACCTTGACCCTTCCCAGAAGAAGCCGTCGGGAAAGAGACCACCCTTCCTGAGGAAGAAGGGGCCTTTCCACCAGGGCCACTACCAGCCCTTCTCAGGGCAATAGCAACAGGGCCTCTAGCCCAAGAACCACGGCCATGGGCCGAGGAAGCCAAAGGTCCAGAAGCCCCAGGCAGCAGCTCCCACCCAGCTTGGGGGGGGGGGAGCTTTTGACTTCCCGGGCAGGGCCTTCTCTCTCACTGGAGACCCTCCCCAACCCATAGGGGGCCACCTGGCGCTTTTTGCCCACTGGTGGGCTGGGGTCACCATGGACCAGTGGGTTCTACAAGTGGTGAAGGAGGGCTACCTCCTGAGGTTCCATCAAACCCCTCTGGGGTTCTTCCCAGGGGAGCCAGTGTAGCCTCTCCTTCACCAGACCTTGCTCCTTCAGGAGCTCGTGGGGTTTCTCAGGGACATGGCAGTAGAGCCTGTATCCAGACAGTTGTGTGGAAAAGGTTTCTACTCAAGGTATTTCCTTGTCCCCAAAAGAACTGGAGGCCTCAGGCCCATACTAGACCTGCGAAACTTTAACAAGTTTCTGGTGAGGGAGAAGTTCAAGGTGCTTTCCCTTGGAACTCTGCTGCCCTACCTCCACCAGGGAGATTTGTTGTGCTCCTTAGACCTAAACGATGCATATATCCACATCTTGATCCACCCCTCCCACATACAGTACCTACGATTCGTGGTAGGAGGAGAGCACTACCAGTACAGGGTACTTCCATTCGGCTTGGCCTTCTTGCCCAGAGGCTTTATAAAGTGCCTGGTAGTCATGGCCACCTATGTGGACCTTCATCTTCCCCTATCTGGATGACTGGCTCATCAGAGGAAGTACGGCCCTTGAGGCCAGTCATGCTGCAGGGCGAACGATCTGCCTCCTGCAGCATCTGGGATTCGTCATCAACTACCCCAAATCCCACCTTTCTCCAGTCCAAAAACTAGAGTTCATAGGCGCCCAGCTGCACAGGTTGCAGGTCAAGGCCTCCCTTCCAAAGGAGGGAGCACTTCGCTTCGTGCAGCTAGTGAGAGAGGTACAGACTCACCGGTCTGTACCAGCTTGTCTCCTCCTCCAGTTGCTGGGCCACATGGCCTCAACAGTTTACATCATGCCCCTAGCCCGCTTGCACATGCAGGCGGCCTCGTGGTGCCTCCACTCCCAGTAGACCCAAGCTATGAGCAGGTTACACAACAGGGTCAGAGTCACCCACCATCTGGCGGACTCCCTTGGCTGGTGGCAGTCCCTATGCCACCTCCAGGCACCTACACCGCAGATGGTCCTAACCATGGGTTGGGGAGCACATTGCGGAGACCTCCGCACTCAAGGCAGCTGGTTGCAAGAGGAGTCGCTCCTGCAGATCAGTCTCCTGGATCTCAGGACCATTTTCCTAGCTCTGCGAGTGTTCCGCCACCTCTTATGCAACCATCCTGTGCTGATCCAGATGGACAACCAGGTCGCCACGTTCTATCTGAACAAGCAAGGGGGCACAGGGTCGTACTACCTCTGCCAGGAAGCGACAGCTTTTCTCGCCTTTGCGGTCGACATGGAATGCTCTTACGTGCAGTATACCTTCCAGGCTGGAACAACTGCTTGGCGGACAAGCTTAGAAGAGTCCTCCGTCCACACAAATGGCGTCTGCACCCCAAGGTGGCGCAGCGACTCTTCCACCTCTGGGGCAGGCCTGAGATGGACCTGTTTGCCTCCCTACACAACATGCAGCTGCCCCGCTTCTGCTCACGCCATCTGCACCCAGAGAGAGTAGCAATGGATGCCTTCCTGATCCCGTGATGAGAGTGATTGTTTCTGAGGATCTCAAGGTGGCAAAACAGTGTGACAAGGTGGTGGCAAAAGCCAGAAGGATGCTGGGTTGCATACAGAGAGGAATTACCAGTAGAAAGGAAGAGGTACTAATGCCATTGTACAAATTGCTGGTGATGCCTCACTTGGAATATTGTGTTCAGTTTTGGAGACCTTATCTTACAAAGGATATAAAAAGGCTGGAAGCAGTTCAGAAGAAGGCAACCAAAATGATTTGGAGCCTACGTCAAAGAGTATTAATGAACAAACCTCTTCCAAAGACGAGGAAGCTGTAAAATTAGAGGGCATAGCATGAAGCTGCAAGGAGGTAAAATGAAAGGCAATGTCAGGAAATACTTTTACTGAATGGGTGGTGGACGCTTGGAATGCCCTCCTGATGGAAGTGGTGGGGGCAAATACAGTGACAGAATTCAAAATGGCATGGGACAGACACAGTGGATCCCTTTATAGCATCAGGATAAAAACAAAATAAACATAACACTCTCTTATTTCTGAACAAATAGGGGTGCCCTATATGGAGCGGTGGGTACACTCCTAAATAAAGGCATGGGAAAGAGTGATCTGCACGGAGCGGCAGGTGCCAACTACTCTTGCCGCCTTGCTGGGCAGTCTAGATGGACCATACTGGTCTTTATCTGACGTCATATACTATATTACTATTAATACCCTTTAAGTATTTAAAGGTCTATATCATATCCCTCCTGTACCTCCTCTCTAGCATATAAATATTTAGGTCTTCAGATGTCTTCTCATAAGTCTTCTGGCGCAGGCTCCAAATTATTTTGGTTGCCTTCCTCTGAACCACTTCGTCTCTTTATATCCTTTTTGAGATATGGTCTCCAAAACTGAACACAATACTCCAAGTGAGGCTTCATCAGTGAACATAAGAACATAAGATATGCCATACTGGATCAGACCAAGGTCCATCAAGCCCAGTATCCTGTTTCCAACAGGGGCCAATCTAGGTCATAAGTACCTAGCAGTTTCCCCAAAAGACACAGGTTCCTCAATGCTTGTATTGGGTCAAGCAGTGATATCCCGGGTCCCTTTTAATAATGGTTTATGGACCTTTCTTCCAGGAACTTGTCCAAACCTTTTTTAAACCCAGCTACTCTAACAGCTCTTACTACATCCTCCGGTAACAAATTCCAGAGTTTGATTACACATTGAGTGAAAAAATATTTTCTCTTATTAGTCTCAAATAGGCTAGCCTGTAGCTTCATTGCATGTCCCCTAGTCCTTTTATAGTCTGATGTAAACAATCGATCTACGTTTACCCGTTTCACTCCATTCATTAATTTATAGACCTCTATCATATCTCCCCTCAGCCATCTCTTTTCAAGGTTGAAGAGCCCTAACCTTTTTAGCCTCTCTTCATAGGAGTATCCTTCCATCCCCTTTACCATTTTGGTGGCTCTTCTCTGTACCTTTTCTAATAACGCTATGTCCTTTTTAAGATTTTATTTATTTATTTATTTTATTTGCATTCTCTTATATACCGCGCTATTCTGCATCAGTGCGGTTTACATTGAACAAACTGAAATTACATTGAACAGGGCATTATAACTTGGAGATAACTATTTTACAGGGAACATGGGCTATGGAGGGCTTGCCCAAGACCACAAGGAGCACCTGTGGGACTAGAAACCCCAGTCCTTCCGGTCCAAGGTTGCTGTCCTCTAGTGGGATTTGAACCCCCGACCTTCCGGCCTGAAGTACCTTGCCCCAACCACTAGGCCACTCCTCCACTCCATAGGAAAGATACGGCGACCAGAATTGCATACAGTATTCAAGGTGCGGTCGTGCTATGGAACGATACAGAGGCATTATAATATCCTTTGTTTTATTTTCCATTCCTTTCCTTATGATACCTAGCATTCTATTTGCTCTGTTGGCCACCGCTGCATACCGGGCAGATGGTTTTAACATGTTATCCACAATAACTTGTGCAGTAGCATTAATACTTCCTACTTTTTACTGGTAAATTCTCACTGTATGCAACCTAGCATCCTTCTGGCTTTGGCCACTCCCTTGTTACACTGTTTCGCCAACTTGAGATCCTAAGAAACAATCACTCCGAGGTCCTTCTCCTGGTCCATGCACATCAAATTCTCGCCCCCCTATTGCATACAGTTCCCTTGGATTTCTGCTTCCCATGTGCATGACACTGCACTTCTTCACATTAAATCTTAACTGTCAAGCATTTGACCATTCTTTCAGCTTTTGAAAATCTTTCCTCATGTTCTCCACTCCCTCAGGGTTGTCCATGCTGTTGCAAATTTTTGTGTCATCTGCAAAAAGACAGACTTTCCCATTTAGTCCTTCAGCAATATCTCTCACAAATATATTGAACAGAACCGGTCCCCTGGGGCACACCGCTAATCACTTTCCTTTCATCCGAGTGAGTTCCATTTACCGTCACCTTCTGTCGCCTGTCAGTCAACCAATTTCTGATTCAGTTCACCATCTTGGGACCCATCCTCAAGCTGTTGAGTTTATTGATAAGCCTCCTATGAGGAACAGTATCAAAGGCTTTGTTGAAATCTAGATAGATCCGATCCATTGCATGCCCTTGATCTAGTTCTCTGGTCACCCAGTCAAAGAAGTCTATCAGATTTGTTTGGTAAGATCGTCCTTTGGTAAAACCATGTTGCCTCGGATCATGCAATCTGTTGGTTTCGAGAAAGTCCACTATTCGCTCTTTCAGGAGTGTCTTCATTGATCAATTGCTGACTCTCGAATCAGCTCTGACATGAGGACAGTTCATCCTCCAGGCCATTGGTGGGGTTGTGCCAGTCTCCAAGGGGTCCATGAATAGCCTGCCGATACTCCTCAACGATTCCAGAGACATTGGTCAAAACTGCAGAGACCCCCATGCCTTCATTCATTCAGTCCTCAAGGAGTGCTTGATAAAGCAAAACTTTTTCAAAGACAGGGAAGCTGTAATACTAGAGGACATAACATGAAGCTGCAAGGGGGTAAACTGAAAGGCAACATCGGGAAATTAATTTTCACTGAAAGGGGGGTGGATGCTTGCAATGCCTTCCCAATGGAAATGGTGGGGGCAAATACAGTGACAGAATTCAAAATGCATGGGACACATCCAGTGAATCCCTTTATATAAACAGGATAAAATCAAAATAAATTTAACTATCTCTTATATTTCAACAAATAGGGGTGACCTTCACAGAGCAGTGTGGACCCCCCTAAACAAAGGCATGGGGATTGACCTGCACACCTTGCTGGGCAGAATAGATGAACCATACTGGTCTTTATCTGATATTCAAAAGATATTTACATGGTTTAAAACTCAGTAAACTGTGTAAATGCCTTAGCTGGGAATATTCAACGGCACCTACACGGTTAGTGCCATTGAATATCCCCAGCTAAGTCTGCTATGCGCCCCGATGTTATCCGGTTAGCATCATAGGCTGTTAGGGGCGGTCCGGGGCGGAGCAGAGGCGGAGACTGGCGCTAATCATGCAGCAGTGATATTGATTGTTGCCCAGTTAGCGATGGGCGCCCTAAAGATAGGCAAGGAAAACCCTTTGCTTATCTTTAAGGTGCCCATCGCTAACTGGGCAGCAGCCAGTATCACTGCTGCACAGTTAGTTTCAGCAGCTACCAGCTTTGGATATTCAATGCTGGCGGCTTGGTATTGGATATCTGGTTTGGCGGTCAGCGGGGAGGGCTATGCACCCATCGGCGATCCAGGCAATTCGATATTGGGCCCAGTGTTACTATGTTAGGCGCACAGACATGGTGGAGCCTCCCAAAAGCTTCCAATAGAAGCTGAGGTGCATTCCCACCTAGGGCCTCATTGATGATGTCACCCATACATGAGGACTTATTCCTGCTGTAGATGAGTAACTACCTTATACTCCAAATGAGGACTCATTAAAGACTTATACAGAGGCACTATAACCTCCTCCTTAGTGCTGCCCATTCCTCTTCCTATTGCACCCAAGCATCCTTCCGGCTTTTGCTGTCACCTTTTCTACTTGTTTAGCCTCCTTAAGATCATCATGGGTCCTGTTCTGCTTTTGTGGACAGAAGTACTTTACCCCTGTACTGTACTGCTCCCTTGGATTTTTGCAGCCCAAATGCATAACCTTGCATTTTTTAGTGTTAAATCTCAGCTGCCAAATTCTTAACCATTCTTCAAGCTTAACGAGATCCTTCTCATGTTGTAGAAACTTAGAAAAAAACAATAGAAAAAAGACCAAATAGCCTATTAGTCTGTATTTCCATATCCAATACAGTAGTCCCTTTTTATCCTTTAGAGCAAAGGTTCCCAACTCCAGTCCTAGAGGGCCAAACACCATTCAGGTTTTCAGGCTGTCCCTAATAAATATGCATGAGATGCATTTGCATGCTCTGCCCCATTGTATTCAAATGTATCTCATGCATATTCATTAGGGACAGCCTGAAAACCTGAATGGTGTTTGGCCCTCCAGGACTGGAGTTGGGAACCTCTGCTTTAGAGACCTTCTGTGCTTGTCTGATGCTTTCTTGAATTCAACTACCATCCTCGTCTCTACTACCTCCCCTGGGAGACTATTCCACGCATCTACCACTCTTTCTGTAAAGAAATATTTCCTCATGTTACTCCTGAGTCTATACCCTTTCATACTCTCATCCTATGCCACCTCATAACAGGGCTTGCTTTCAATCGAAATAGGCTCTCCTCTTGGGCATTTATGCCACTGAGGTATTTAAACATCCCTTTCATAATTTCCCTGTCCTGCCTTTCCTCTAACATATTGTGATGAGGAAGCTGCCCAGAGCCCAGAGAATAGTGATAAAGGAAGGGAATTTACCCTAATCAAGGGACATGTTTTGGCAGGTCACAGGAATAAAACTGCATGTTTACCTAAAAGACAGGTTATTCCAGGCTGCAGTGGCCTGCAGAGACCCTCTAGTGGAGATGAGGTGAAGGAGTATAAGCCCAGATTGAGAAACCCTTACGTCACTCCTAATTACTCAGCTGCCAGGAGAGACTCTGATCAGCAACACATGAGGACTGCAAGGGAGGGATTGGAAACTGGGAACTTTAAAACAGAATATGCAGAGAGCAGACGAGGAAAACCTGAAGAGAAGGAGAGGAAGCCTGAGAGGAGGCTTGAAGGCAAGCGTGAGAGCAAGGAGAGAGGAGCTCTGAGAGATTCATGTTCTTGGAGAGATTCCTGGGAGAATCCAGCTTCAAGGGATTGGGGAAATTCAAAGGCTTGGAGAACTTCAGCTGGGAACCCTAAGAAGAGGTATGGAGCAGATGCCCTGAGGTCCAGGAATATAGACTGGAGGACAGGTTATAAAAGCTCCAATGCATACTGGCCAGAATATTTGAGAGGACAGCCTAATGCCAGCTTTAACCCAGGTATGAACTATGAACGTTTGTCTAACCTAAAGCAAGGCAAAGTGTTTAGACACAGTTCCTTTCCTAATGAAGATCAGTTAGTAAAGCCCTCTGATCCAGCTCCTGATATAGAGCCTATGCAAATAGAAGAACAAGCTATAATTACAGAGGAAGACGATAATCTCATGGACTGTTCTTTATGCAAGGTTGCTAGCACAGAGAAATCCTGAAAGTGGGATCAAACATAAAAAGGAAATGTTCTAGTAACTGGCACACTAGAAGTTTGTGTAAATACTTGTGCAGAGAAGGAGAAGAGCTGTTGATTGAAGCTTGTTGGCCAGCTGGTACCAGAGCAGCACACAGCTCAGGCTATGCACATGTTGGATACATCAAGCCCACTGACTATTACCCAATGTTGCTAATCCATGTTGGAACAAATGATACTGCCAGGTATACCTCGGAACGTATCAAAAGTGACTTCATGGCTCTGGGACAGAGAGTGAAGCAGTTAGGTGCACAGGTGGTGTTCTCTTCAATCCTCCCTGTTGAGGGTAAAGACCAAGGCAGAGAGGCTCGCATCCTGGAGATGAATGCATGGCTGCGTGGATGGTGTCATCGAGAGCGTTTTGGTTTCCTAGACCATGGGATGCTGTTCCGAGGGTTGCAGAGCAGAGATGGCATCCATCTGTACAAGAAAGGTCAACGCGTCTTCGGTAGTAGACTGGCTAATTTACTGAAGAGGGCTTTAAACTAGATTCGTTGGGGATGGGTGAAGAAAGACCCCAGGTAGGTGAAAAGCCCCCAGGTAGGTGATACATTAAATACCTTTATGGAAATGGGTAACAGGGGTAACATATGGAAAGCAGTGTGTATAAATGCCCGTAGCATGGGAAATAAGATCCCTGATGTTGAAGCTTTGGTGGGAGTGGCTGACTTGGATTTAGCTAGCTCAATTTAAAGTAGACAAAGCGATGGGACCGGATGGGATACACCCTAGAATACTGAGGGAACTTGGGGACGTTCTAGCATCTCCACTGACTGACCTTTTCAATGCCTCGTTGGAGTCGGGAGTGGTGCCAAAGTACTGGAGAGAGGCTCATGTGGTGCCTTTACAGAAAAGCGGAAGTAAGGATGTGGTTGAAAACTACAGGCCGGTTAGTTTAACTTCGGTGGTGAGTAAATTATTGGAAACACTGCTGAAAGAGAAAATAGTGAGGTTTCTGGAGTCCAGCGGATTACAGGATCCGAAGCAGCATGGATTCACCAGAGGCAGGTCTTGTCAGACAAATCTGGTTGATTTCTTTGACCGGGTGACCAGGGAGTTGGACCGAGAGAGAGCTCTAGATGTGGTGTATTTAGATTTCAGTAAAGCCTTTGACACTGTTCCTCACAGGCGACTTATAAACAAACTGAGCACCCTAGGGATGGACCCTAAAGTTACTGCTTGGGTTAGAAATTGGTTGGGTGGGAGGCGACAAAGAGTACAAGTAAATGGAGCTCACTCTGAGGAGAAGAATGTTACCAGCGGTGTTTCCCAGGGATCTGTCCTTGGTCCGATTCTTTTTAACATCTTTGTTAGTGATATAGCGGAAGGGCTGTCGGGTAAGGTTTGCCTCTTTGCAGATGATACCAAAATCTGCAATAGAGTAGACACCCAGGAAGGTGTAGATAACATGAGGAGGGATCTTGCTAAGCTTGAAGAATGGTCTAGAATTTGGCAGCTGGGATTTAATGTTAAAAAATGTAAGGTCATGCATTTGGGCTGCAGCAATCCAAGGGAGCAATACAGTATAGGAGGTGAAGTACTTTTGTCCACTAAAGAAGAGCGGGACCTAGGCGTGGTTGTGTCTGATGATCTTAAAGTAGCTAAACAGGTAGAAAAGGTGACGGCAAAAGCTAGAAGGATGCTTGGGTGCATACGGAGAGGAATGGCTAGCAGAAAAAAGGAGGTGATAATGCCTCTGTATAAGTCTTTGGTGCGACCTCATTTGGAGTATAGTGTGCAATTCTGGAGACCGCACCTTCAAAAGGATGTGAACAGGATGGAGTCGGTGCAGAGGGTGGCTACTAAAATGATTAGTGGGCTTCATTATAAAGCATATGAGGACAGACTTAAGGATCTTAATATGTACACCTTAGAGGAAAGGCGGGATAGAGATGATATGATTGAGATGTTTAAATACCTCTGTGGCATAAATGTTCAGGGAGAGAGCCTCTTTCAATTGAAAGCAAGTTCTGCTACTAGGGGACATGGGATGAGGGTGAAGGGAGATAGATTCAGGAGTGATATGCGGAAATATTTCTTTACAGAAAGAGTAGTGGATCCATGGAATAGTCTCCCAGTGGAGGTGGTAGAGATGAGGACAGTAACTGAATTCAAAAAAGCATGGGACCAACACAGAGGATCTCTAAAGGTAAAAAGTGGACTGTTGTAGTTGTTGATATGGAAGGATAGACTAGATAGGCCATGTGGTCTTTTTCTGTCATCATGTTTCTATGTAAAAGTGCTTTGAATGTGAAAAGAAAAGCTGTTTTTGTGAAGAAGCTTTTATTTTTTGTTTTCGTTTACACCAGCACTGCTGAGCAGGTTTGTCAGCAGTGCCTGAGAGAAAGACTTTCTGTTGTTAATGGACTTTACAAGCTACTTGCTTTACCTTTCAGTTGTATTGCTATTTTGAATATAAAACCCTGGAGAATACATCCTAAGGTGTTACCAAGTGAATCTGTGTGCATTTGGATTTACCTCATTAATAAATAAATATTCTGTCATTGCCTTACACTCGAGCCAACTACATTGTCTTCATTTATCTCCAAGGCAAGCACCGCATGACTGGACTACCATTACCATAATCCTTTGCAAGATAGCCAGTCTGGAACATTGCTTAATTGGGGAACTTTATATAACAAGCACGCCCCTCCATACACATGTAAGGGGCTATGGGCGTGACAATATACATATTAAGATCTTTATGTTTGTCCTCATAAGCTTTATAACGAAGACACCCTCTGCACTGATTCCACCCTGCTTATATCTTTTTGAAGGTGTGGTCTCCAGAACTGCACACAATACTCCAAATGTGGTCGCACCAGAAACTTATACAGAGTTGTTGTTTTTTTAAATTGGTGTTATGTTGGCCACTCTGAGGTTTTCAGGCACTACCGACAGTTTTATTGATAGTTCGTTCTTTTTTTTTTTTTTTTAAGTGTCATCAAGTCAATGCTGACTTTTGGTGACCCAGCAACTCCTGGGTTTTCTAGGCAAGGTATGACTGGAAGTAGATTGTGAGGCCTTTTCTTCCACAGCAAGGAAGGGTAAAGTGACTTGCTCAAGGTCACAAGGAATGCCAGTGGTAATTGAACTGCAATCTCCTGAGTGTTAGGCTGTTGCTCTAACCACTAGGTTACTCCTCCACTCATTATCATTCTCCATTGGTTGATTCTCTTCTGCATTCTCACATTGCTTGTTCATGAAAGGATCCTTTGCTTTTTTCCCTCCTTTCTAAAAAGATCAGCTCATCGGCATCTGTAGCATTGATCACAGTGGACCCCAAAACGGCACCTGACACTGCCAGTGCATCGGCATCAAGGGGCCTTCAAATTTGTTCGGAGCCGAGCACCAGTAGGGAGCCACTGGATTTGTCATCTACTAATGCCACCCTGAAGAAGAGAAAGGATTTATCCTTGACTTCCAGTGTTGAGCATCTTGCAGAGGCTGTGCTGCATCAACATCGCAGTTCATTGGAACACGGTGAGCCTGACGTCAGTACCAGGGAAAATGGTAGAAACCATCATAAAGAACAAAATTACACAGCATGTAGATAGTCATGGCCTAATGGGAGACAGCCAACATGGCTTTAGACAAGGAAGATCTTGTCTTACTAATCTGATATGTTTTTTTGAAGGTGTGCATAAACAGGTAGACAAAGGTGAGTCGGTTGATATAGTGTATCTGGACTTTCAGAAAGCTTTTGACAAGGTCCCTCATCAGAGACTTTTGGCGAAACTAAAAAGCCATGGGATAGGAGGCAGTGTACTATTGTGGATCTGGAACTGGTTAAAAGATAGAAAGCAGAGGGTAGGGCTAAATGGCCAATATTCCCAATGGAAAAAGGTGAATAGTGGAGTACCCCAGGGATCTGTACTGGGTCCGCTGCTTTTTGACATATTCATAAATGACCTGGAAAAGGGAATAACTAGTGAGGTTATCAAATTTGCAGATGACACAAAACTGTTTAAAGTTGTTAAAACCCAAGAGGATTGTGGAAAACTGCAGGAGGATCTGGATAAATTGGAAGACTGGGCATCCAAATGGCAGATGAAATTTAATGTGGACAAGTGCAAAGTTATGCACCTATAGTTACACGATGCAAGGCTCCACATTAGAAACCACCACCCAGGAAAAAGATTTAGGAGTCATCGTGGATAACATGTTAAAACCCTCCGCCCAGTGTGCAGCGGCGGCCAAGAAAGCAAATAGAATGCTAGGTATCATAAGGAAAGGGATGGAGAATAAAACAAAGGATGTTATAATGCCTCTGTATCGCTCCATGGTACGACCGCACCTTGAATATTGTGTGCAATTCTGGTCACCGTATCTTAAAAAGGACATAGCGTTATTAGAAAAAGTACAGAGAAGAGCCACCAAATTGGTGAAGGGGATGGAAGGCTACTCCTATGAAGAGAGGCTAAGAAGGTTAGGGCTCTTTAGCCTGGAGAAGAGACGGCTGAGGGGAGATATGATAGAGGTCTATAAATTAATGAATGGAGTGGAACGGATAAACGTGGATCAATTGTTTACGCTATCAGAGTATAGAAAGACTAGGGGACATGTAATGAAGCTACAGGGTAAACTATTTAAGACAAATAAGAGAAAATATTTTTTCACTCAACGTGTAATCAAACTCTGGAATCTGTTACCGGAGGATGTAGTAAGGGCTGTTAGTATAGCTGGGTTTAAAAAAGGTTTGGACAAGTTCCTGGAGGAAAGGTCCATAAACCACTATTAAAAAGGGACCCAGGATATCAATGCTTGACCCAGTACAAGCATTGTGGAACCTGTGTCTTTTGGGGCTATTGCTAGGTACGTATGACCTAGATTGGCCACTGTTGGAAACAGGATACTGGGCTTGATGGACCTCGGTCTGACCCAGTATGGCATGTCTTATGTTCTTATGTTCTTATGATGCCAGAAGCACCAGGGGATTGATCAATTCCTGATTCTCGAATCAACCCTGACATGAGGACAGCTCATCCTCCAGGCCATCGGAGGGGCTGTGCCAGTCTCCAAGGGGTCCATGACCAGTCTGTCAATACTCCTCAACAATTCCAGAGACATTGGTCAAAACTACAGAGACCCCCATGCCTTCATTTGTGTAGTTCTCGAGGAGCACTTGGTAAAGAGAATGGAGGAGAAACTCATGATGATGCTTTCTCTGCAGGAGTGGGCTACTCCAACAGTTCCAAAGCAGTAGTCGCCTATCACGGAGCAGATATTCAAAAGTCTGCACCTGCTTATGATAGACAGGTAAATTTGAGACTTTGAAGGGCCTCAACACCAATTGGTGCCCAGCCGATACTGGTATCCAGTACATTTGGGGCCAGAATGATCCCTGAAGCACTGGAGTCTATTGGTGCATCAGCAATGGCCAATCCAGGTTACAAGTACCTATCAGGTGCTCATGAGTGTGATTCAGTATAATGGAGGCAGTGTATGCTAATCTCTCTCATGCTTATTCATTGTGGTCATTCTGAAAGCCTGAATAGCTAGGTGTGTCGTGAGGACTGGGTGGGAGAACCCTACTCCTAAAGGCCTTCAGAGATTGGTTGGCCAACAAAAGTATCATGATTCAGATGGACGATCAATTTGCCATTTTCCATATAACAAGCAAGAAGGAATGGGCTTGTACTTCCTGTATTGGAAAACCATCACACTGTGGAACTTTGATATCTCTCATTGAATGACGCTTAGGACCACATATTTAGCAGGAGAGAATAACACTCTGACAGACAAGCTGAATCCAGTCTTTTGTCTTCATGAATGCATTCTGGACAAGAAGGTGGCATGGACTATATTTCAAGAGTGGGGCACCTCCCTTGGTAGACCTCTTTTCCTCTCCTGAATACAAACAAGTACCTCAGTTTTGCTTCAGAGTAGGACAGGGCAGCAAACTAGCCTTGGACATTTTCCTCCTCCATGGGAATGAGCCTTCTGTACACATATCCACCCATTCCTCTAATAGTGAAAACTCTCCTGAATCTCCAAAGTGAGAAAGGCATCTTGATTTTAGTATTTAATCTTTTTATTTATTGTAAATAGTTTACATATTAGACAGCATACATTTTGATTCCATTGTAAGAAGCTAACATATTGAAACATTATAGACAATATACACTTTAAGATAACTTAAAAAGCATACATATTGAAACAATGTAAACAGCATACATATTAACAATGTTAAACATATTTATTTTTCTCCCCTTCCTCCCCCTTTATCCACCACCCCCATCCCATACTCCCTCCCATTCCTTACCTTTATCCCCTTCCCCCCCCATATACCACCACCCCATCCCATACTCCCATACTCCCTCCCATTCCTTACCTTTATCCCCCCCTCCCACTCAATAATAATTCATTAAAAAAAAAAAGTCAATTAATACATTATAATTTCCCCTTCTCCTTCCTGCACCTTCACCCTTTTACACTTTCCCCTTCCAATCCCCATCTTGATTTTTATAGTGCTTGCTTGGCCCAAAACAGCTTTAGCTGCCCCTTTTTCAGGCTTGTCAATCTGTAAACCCATACATCTGGGTGACTCTCCAACTTAGATTTTGCAGGATCAGGGCAGACTTCAACATCCCATTATTGAGTCACTAGCACTCACAGCTTGGATGTTGAGTGGCTATCAGTCGACTCTTTGAACCTGCTGATAGGAATAGTTAATGTGCTTTTGGTTTCCAGGAGAGATTCCACTAGGAGTTCTTATGTTTTCAATTGGCGGAGGTTTGCCATCTGGTGTGAGGGACAGGTCCTAAATCCTTTCTCATGTTCCACACAAAAAATGCTTGAATACCTTCTAAACCTGTTGCAGTCTGGTCACAAGACCAACTTCATAAGGGTACACCTCAATGCACTTACCACCACCATATAGAAGGAAAGTCCATCTCTCTACAGCCTTTAGTTGTTTGTTTAATGCATGGTTTGCATCTATTGAAGCCTACCCTAAAGCTGCCAACAGTGTCTTTGGGAACTCAGCATGGTTTTAATCAGGGACTGTACTTCCATTAGGCCACCTGAGGCGACTGCCTCAGGCGGCACTCTGAGGGGGCGGGACTCTGGCTCTGTTTTAATTTTAGATTTTGCAGCCTCTGGCCTGCCTCTGATTTCCCATGTGGGAAGGCAGAGGCAGGCCAGAAGCTGCAAAATCTAAAATTAAAACAGAGCTGGAATGCCGGCATCATCGGACAAATCAGCCTGATCGCATTCAGGAACCCTGCAAGCAATCAGGCTGATTCGTGCGGCAGCGGCGGCACTCCGGCTGTTTTTATTTTAGATTTTGCTGCCTCTGGCCTGCCTCTGCCTCCCCCCCCCCGCCGCTTTCTTTTCTCGCTGCAAGCATTTTTGAGAGAAAAAAAAGCGGCGGGAAGTCAGAGGCAGGCCAGAGGCGGCAAAATCTAAAATAAAAGCAGCCAGAGTGCCACCGCTGGATGAGAAGTGCAGGTGGAGGGAGTGGGAACAGGAGGAGGACAAGGAGAGACAAAGGGGAGAGACAGGGGGCAAATGCTGGACAAAGGGTGAGACAGGGAGACATACTGGACAAAGGGGAGAGGCAAGGGGCAAGTGCTAGACAAAGGGGAGAGCAAAGGGGGAGACGGGGCAAATGCTAGACAAAGGAGAGAGACGGGGCAAATGCTGGACAAAGGGGGAGACGGAGACCTACTGGACAAAGGGGAGAGACAGGGGGCAAGTGCTGGGAAAGGGTGAGACAGGGAGACATACTGGACAAAGGGGAGAGACGGGGGCAAATGCTGGACAAAGGAGACAGGGGGACATACTAGACATGGGGAGAGACAGGAGGCAAGTGCGGGACAAAGGGGAGAGACAAGAGGACATGCTGGACAGAGGGGGAGATGGGAACATACTGGACAAAGGGGAGAAACAGGGAGCAAGTGCTAGACAAAGGGGAGAGAAGGGGGCAAATGCTGGACAAAGGGGGAGACAGGGAGACATACTGGACAAAGGAGAGAGACAGGGGGCAAATGCTGGACAAAGGGGGAGACGGGGCAAGTGCTAGACAAAGGGGAGAGATGGGGACAAGTGCTAGACAACAGGGAAGCAGGGCAGGAAGACAAATGCTGGGTAACGAGGGGGGAGAAACGAGGACAAATGCTGGACAACACTGGGAGGGGGGGAACATGGGGATAAATGCTGGACAACAGGGGAGGGAGCAGGAAGACATGCTGGAGGGGGGAAGCAGGGAGACAAATATTGGATGGGGGAAGTAGGGAGATATGCGGTACAATGGTGGGGGGGAGGCAAGAGGACAAATGCTGGATAACACAGAGGGGAAGAAGAGCTGGGAAATGGAAGGACTCGGGGTGAAGGTTGAAAAGCGTTAGCGAGATGGCGTAAAAAAGAGGAAGATTGAGAACTAGATAGTAAGGTGTAGTGGCCAGAGAGAGAGAGAGAAATAAATGGAAGAAAGGTGAAAAGAAAAAAATAAATATCCAAGATGGAAGGAAGTGAAGAAAACAAAAGGAGAGACAAGAAATGGCAGATGGAGTCTAGTTCGTAGAAAGAGAGCTAAGAGAAGACAGAAGAAAGCAGAAGCTTGAGATCTGGACCAGCATGATCAGAGTATAAAATGGTCAGACAACAAAGGTAGAAAAACAATTTTATTTTCAAATGAGTGATTGGACTTTGCACTATTTTTATATTTTACACAGTACAGGGAAATGAGTCTCTTTTATTTCTCTGGTATTGCATTGCATGCAGAGTCTGTCTTTTGGGCTTTCAGTTTAATTTTTGTCTACATATTTTTATTTTCACTTTAGGTTATCCACACTTATTCTGTAATTGGCGAGGGCCAGGAGTTCTATTAACATGGACTTTGTACGAAAGGAATTGTATTGTGGTAATTTGACTTGTTTAGTTTTTCATTCGGTGTATGGGATGTTCTAGGGCCTACTACAGTATTTATAGTGCTGCTTTTACCTGGGTAGGCCCCTTGTATGAGTTTTGGAAGTTTATGTTATTATGATATGGTTGATTTGGCCTTGAGATCATCTGTGAATTTTGTAGGGTTTTGTATTATTTCACAATATGCCTGGTACTGGAGAATGTTTGTTAGTGAGATGACCGGAATCAGATTTTTTTTTTAAATTAGATATTGAGTTTTGTGGGTGGATGTCCTAGTTCTGCTCTGCACCCATTGTTGAGGGGGGGGGGGGTGTTCTGTGAATGCAAAATGTATGTTCAAAAAGAAAAAGCAACAACCATAACACAGTTTATAACAACAAAATAAAAATGAGTTATTTAATTTGGTGTTATAAACTGTGCAGTGGTTCTCGCTCTCTCTTTTAGTTCGGTGTTGTACGAACATCTTTTTATTTCCTCCACATTATCTAATTAACTTTTTGATTTGGTTCAATCCCTGACTGCAGTTTTAAGAAAGCCTCCCCCGGCTTAGGGGGGGGGGAGGGGCACCATCTCATCCCTTGCCTCAGGCAGCAGATTGCCTTGAGCCGCCCGTGGTTTTAATCAACCGATAAAAGCTCCCTTTGAGCTACTAGATAAATGTGGACTGACGTTCTGACCTGTTAGGTCCTATTTTTGGTGGCAGTTACTTCAAAGTTAGTGAGCTCCAGGTTCTAGTAATAGATCCACCCTACACTATTTTCACAATTGGATGGTGCTGCATGCTCATCCTAAATTCCTTTTAGAAGTGATGTTGGACTATTACCTTAACCAGTCATTTTTCCCAAGGCCCCGTGCTCACAAGGTGGAAATTCCACTCCACACGATGGCCTTCTGTCTGTAGTGAACTTAAAGTCCTTAGGAATTCCACTCAGCTTTCCGTGGGAACTGCTGTGAAAAAAATGTTCTTTCAGTTTGGCTAGCAGACTGCATCTCTTTCACTTATGCACAAATAGGTCTGATGCTTGAGAGTTATCCCATGGCTCATAGGGCCCGAAATTGAATTGCCTGAATCTTCGCCAACCTCCAAACCGGATATTCAATGCTGAGGTGCTGGCATTGAATATCAAGTGATCACCACCAAAACCGGTAGCTGCCAAAGCTAACCATGCAGTGACGATATTGGCTGCTGCCTGGTTAGTGATCGGCGCCTTAAAGATAGGCAAAGGTTTTCCTCGCCTATTTTTAGGGCATTGATCGCTAACAGGGCAACAGCCAATATCGTCACTGCACTGTTAGCGTAAGTCTCCATCTTTGCTCCTCATTGGACCACCCCCGACGCGTGGGGATATTCTGCAAATGTAAATAACTTCATAGAGAGGGAGTAACCTGCACAGAATGGCAGATACAACTTTAAGCAAAGGCGTAGAGGGGAGTAACCTGCACAGAGCAGCAGGTGCAATCTACAAATCTAGCAACCTTATGTTTATGTTTATTAAGACTTGATATACCGCCCTTCACAATAGCAGCAGGGCAATTCCCAATAAAAACTCAAGTTATCAGAATAAGAGAAATGAAATACAGTTCACATGATCGGAGAGATTGGGGGGGAGGGAGAGGTAGTGCAAAGGATGTTAAATGGCATCAGATGTTGGGAAGGTCAGATGCTCAGAGGAAAAGATATGTTTTAAGTTTAGCTTTAAAAGCGGAGTGTCAGGGGGCAGCTTATTCCAGAGGGAGGGACCGAGGAAATAAAATGCAGAGTGATGGGGAGACCCCAGCTTAGCCAGGGAAGGTAAAGGCGGTTGGAATGAATCGAATGGAGAATGTGATGAGAGGTGTGGAGGATAATGAGGGAGGAGTGATAAGAGGGGAATACCAGTGTATAGGGAACCATGGTGAGAAGCTTGTAATGAATACGGTAGTTTATGGGAAGCCAATGGAAATGAATGAGAAAGCGGATGACATGGTCATAAGGAGAGGCATGGACTAACAATCCAACGGCCAATAAGTTGCAATCGTTGTTACTCGTAGTTGGGAAGACCAGCGAAGACGACATTACAATAATCAAAACGTGTGATGATCAATGAGAGAACCAGGGCAGTTAAAACTGAAGGAATGAGAAACATCCTTAATGGGCAGCTGAACTTCATCTGCCATCATTTAAACTCCAACTCCATTTCCCTCCTAGGGCCTTCTTTTATGTTCAGGTTACCTCTTTAAAAAACATGCAAACAAAAAATACATATATAGATGTAAATAAAGCCCCAATAAAATGCTGAAAAGGTCTGTTACCAACCAAAGCAATTTTCAGTTTCTATCAACTCGTGACATTCATTGTTACCCTTTTTTTTCTTTAGAAGCAGCCTATAGCTAGGGATTCCCTTGAGTGAGGACTTATCCTGCTTGTCCATGGACAAAACGGTTACACGCATATAGCAGGTCGTCTCTGTGGACAGAAGGATAGGTCCTCACAATCTACACTTCTCCTCATGGAATTCAGCTAAGCCAGGATTGCGACTGAAGATCTCAGGCATGGTGGCAGTAGGTGGGAGTGGTTGTGCATCTGCAAAGAACTTTCTAAAAGCTTTTAGGAGAAACTGATGTCACCCTTGAGTGAGCACCTATCCTGCTGTCCACAGAGAAGACCTGCTACAGGTGAATAACTTAGTTGTATTTATTGTTCCATGCTGTGGGCTATTTTGATGAAGTGTTATCATGTATATAATGTACCTTGGGTGAACCTCAACAACAATCAACTGTAAGCCTGTAACCTGTGTTTTTGCTGTGCTTCCCCCCCCCCCCCTCCCTAAATCAGTTTGTATACAGCCTTAATTCTGGCCAGTACAGCCAACCTTACCATGTGTAACAACCGCTGCTGATCACTGGAAGCAGCGAGATATAAATGTACGCTAAATAAAATAAATAAAATAAAATAAATAAATCATTTTTTTTAAAGTAAACTAAGTCTATCTTCTCCTGTCCCTCAACCTTTCTCCTCCCCATACTGCCCTGCCCTCCTTCTTTTTCCTCCCCATGTCATCCTGTCCTCTAGGCAGAGCTCCTTATCCTTATTGTTCTGTCTCTGTATGAAGAACTCTTCCATAGCCCATCATCCTGTTGCCTCTACTCCAGAGATCCTTTCTATCCTCCTACCCCTCTCCTCCATAGCTCCACTATCCTCCTGTTCCCCCTTCTCTAGCGTTGTCTCCTCTAGTCTCGAGCTAAAGCTGCCTGTCTTCCCACCCTCACAGAGCTCTTCCCTCATGTCTTCCTCCACAGCTCACCCTTCTGTTCTCAGAGTTACATAGAAACATGATGACAGAAAAAGACCACATGGCCTATCTAGTCTGCCCTTCCATATCAATCACTATAGCAGTCCTCTTTTTTTTCCTTTAGAGATCCTCTGTGTTTGTCCCATGCTTCTTTGAATTCAGATAAGAACATAAGATATGCCATACTGGGTCAGACCAAGGTCCATCAAGCCCAGTATTCTGTTTCCAACAGTGGCCAATCTAGGTCATATGTACCTAGCAGTTTCCCCAAGAGACACAAGTTCCACAATGCTTGTACTGGGTCAAGCATTGATATCTTCGGTCACTTCTTAATAATGGTTTATGGACCTTTCCTCCAGGAACTTGTCCAAACCTTTTTTAAACCCAGCTACACTAACAGCCTTTACTATATCCTCCGGTAACAAATTCCAGAGTTTGATTACACGTTGAGTGAAAAAATATTTTCTTTTATTAGTCTTAAATAGTTTACCCTGTAGCTTCATTGCATGTCCCCTAGTCTTTCTATATTCTGATAACGTAAACAATCGATCTACGTTTACCCGTTCCACTCCGTTCATTAATTTATAGACTTCTATCATATCTCCCCTCAGCCATCTCTTTTCCAGGTTAAAGAGCCCTAACCTTTTTAGCCTTTCTTCATAGGAGTATCCTTCCATCCCCTTTACCATTTTGGTGGCTCTTCTCTGAACCTTTTCTAAAATTGCTATATCCTTTTTAAGATATGGCGACCAGAATTGCACACAATATTCAAGGTGCGGTCTCACCATAGAACGATATAGAGGCATTATAATATCTTTTGTTTTATTTTCCATTCCTTTCCTTATCATACCTAGCATTCTATTTGCTCTCTTGGCCGCTGCTGCACACTGGGCCGAGGGTTTTAACATGGTATCCACAATGACGCCTAAATCTTTTTCCTGGGTGGTGGTTCCTAATGTGGAACCTTGCATCGTGTAACCATAGTTTGGGTTGTTCTTCCCTAGGTGCATAACCTTGCAATTGTCCACATTAAATTTCATCTGCCATTTTGATGCCCAGTCTTCCAATTTATCAAGATCCTCTTGCAATTTTTCACAATCCTCTTGGGTTTTAACAACTTTAAATAGTTTTGTGTCATCTGCAAATTTGATAACCTCACTCGTTATTCCACTTTCCAGGTCATTTATGAATATGTCAAAAAGCAGCGGACCCAGCACAGATCCCTGGGTACACCACTATTCACCCTTCTCCATTGGGAAAATTGGCCATTTAGCCCTACCCTCTGCTTTCTATCTTTTAACCAGTTCCTGATCCACAATAGTACACTGCCTCCTATCCCATGACTCTTTAGTTTTGCCAAAAGTCTCTCATGAGGGACCTTGTCAAAGGCTTTCTGAAAGTCCAGATACACAATATCAACCGACTCACCTTTGTCCACCTGTTTATTCACTCCTTCAAAAAAACATAACAGATCAGTAAGACAAGATCTTCCTTGTCTAAAGCCATGTTGGCTGTCTCCCATTAGGTTGTGACTATCTACATGCTGAGTAATTTTATTCTTTATGATGGTTTCTACCATTTTTCCCGGTACTGACATCAGGCTCACCGGTCTGTAGTTTCCCGGATCACCCCTGGAACCCTTTTTAAAAATTGGTGTTACTGTCCTCATCTCCACTGGGAGACTATTCCACGGATCCACCACTCTTTTCGTAAAGAATATTTCCACATATTACTCTTGAGTCTATTCCCTTTCGCCCTCATCCCATATCCCCTCATAGCAGAGCTTGCTTTCAATCGAAAGAGGCGCCCCCCTGTGTATTTATGCCACGGAGGTATTTAATTGTCTCTATCATATCTCCTCTATACCACCTTTCCTCTAATATACATATTAAGATTAAGTCTGTCCTCATATGCTTTATAACAAAGACCACTAACCATTTTAATAGCCACCCTCTGCACCGACTACATCCTCTTTATATCCTTTTGAAGGTGTGATCTCCAGAATTGCACACTATACTCCTAATGAGGTCGCACCAAAGATTTATGTAGAGACACTATCACCTCCTTTTTTCTGCTAGCCATTCCTCTCCCTGTGCACCCAAGCATCCTTCTGGCTTTCACTGTTGCCTTTTTTACCTGTTTAAGCTACTTTAAGATCATCAGGCACAATCACGCACAGGTCCCGCTCTTCTTTTATGGACAGAAGTACTTCGCTCCCTCCACTGTACAGCTCCCTTGGAGTTTTGCAGCCCAAATACATGTCCCTGCATTTCTTAGCATTAAAACTCAGCAGCCAAATTCTAGACTGTTCTTCAAATTTAGCTAGATCCCTCCTCATGTTATCTATTCCCCCCTGGTTGTCTACTCTATTGCAGATTTTGTTATCATCTGCAAAGAGGCAAACCTTACCTGACAGCCCTTGCGCAATATCACTAACAAAGATGTTAAAAAGAATCGGACCAAGGATAGATCCCAGTTCCTCTATTCCCATTCTTCCTTCTTCAGCCTTCCTTCTGTCCAAGTAGGCAGGTATCCCACCACTGTCCTGCTGTTTCTCCAACTCGTATCCAGCATCGAACCCTCACCTCTGACGTCACCCTGGCATATACTGGTGGCAAAAATGTTTGTTGCTGGGCTGCACAAGGAAACTGGTAGCCTTCCTCCTCACCCTGTCATCAGACACCAGCAGAGCTGAGGGTCCTTTCCTAGCATTGTTGGAATAAAGGTAATAAACAGCTGTCTCACTGTGCCCAGAAGCCTGTGGATTCTCCTCTGTGGCAGTAGGATGTATGGCATCTGTGGCTTGGTCATCCTGTGCTGACTGAGGAATAATTACATGGCGAGAAGAGTCTTGCATAAGGATCTGAGACTCTGCCTTTACTTTATTTCAGTTCTGCCTCTGTGCTGTGGAGAGCTCTGGCCACAGACCCACTGCTGACCGCTCAAGTCCTGGAGCTACTGTTGGAGCAAGTGACTGCTGACGTCCCATATAAAGAAAGCAAAGGTTCCATCCTGAGCAGCACCACCAGCCGAATCGCTACTCGCCAGCCTTTTGTTGTAAGTGCAACCTAGTGACCAGACAGTCCCCCTGGCCATGCCACTGCCGGTAGAGGGAGGTGCTGCAATATTGCATTTTTAGTGGTGAGGAGCAGGCACTGCCTCTCTTTGAGACTAAAAGCACAATATCACAGCGCCTCCAGTGCAACTTGGCAGAAATGTTGCTCGTGCCATGTGGGGCCTGGTAAGGGGATTCCATCTCTCACAAGGTATCAAGGTAGTCCAGCAAGGGGAAACATTACCTCTTTCTGCATGGGATCCTGACTCTGTCTCCTCTATGCAACTGTAATCACTCTAGAAAAATGAAAGAAAATCCACACATGCTTCTGTGCCATCTCTGTTTATTTATAAGTATTTATTTTAAAATATATCTCCAGGAACAAGCAGGAATGTAGTCCTCACATATGGGGTATCGTCAGTACCGACAGAGCCTGCGCGGAAACGCTCCCCAGCGTCCAATAGGAACGCTTTTGGGAGCATCTCTCAGCACATGTGCTCTGTCTTCTCGCCTTTCCAACTGTTCCTCTTCAGTTCTTCATTTTCCGTGGAGCCAAAAGGACCTATTCCCTGTCACCGCAGAAAATTCCGTCTTTAAAATTCTTTTTTGTGGTCGCGCTTGCCTACAGCACAACGCCTACCGGTACCGCCGGTTCTTTTCTTTTCTTTCCTAAAAAACAAAACAAAAACCTTTCACTGTTTCTTTTTAGAAACTTTCCTGTTTGGTGCTAGGCGCCATTTTGGGCATTAGGCCCCATTTGTCCAAAATCATGGAAAAGCCAACTAGTGGTTTTAAAAAATGTACTAAGTGTGATACCCATGATTGGTGTCTAAAATGTTTAGGACCTGATCATTCTCCAACTGAATGTCTCTCCTGCATGGGGATGACTAAAAGAGGAAGACAGAACCGGGCTGCAAAGCTCGGCACCCTCTTCTCTTCAGATGCCAGATCCATTGCATAGACATCGTCAAAGGCCTTTTCTTCCTCCCATGGATCTCAGGTAACTAAACACAAAAGCCGGTCCTCAAAGGGTAGCTCTCCTGCTAAGCATCGAGAGGCCATTGGCATTGCCCTTGAGGGAACCACACCGGCAAAACAGCGCTGGCAGGAGGCTTCGGCTTCCAAAGCATCAATGGGGCTTCAGGATGTTCTTGAGGCTTCAACCCCGCAAGAACTACCTGTGCCATGCTCAGGGGTTCCGGCCGTTCTTACTGTTCCAACACCCAGGCATCGGCATTGTCGATAGACCAGAGATATCTTGCTATCGAATACAGTATCGCAGCTCTTCTCTCAGCTGCGGTACCGGTGGTCCCAAGGGCACTGGTGCTGACATCGACACCGATGCCGTTACCAACACTGGTACAGACACCGGTGCCAACGACGCCGGTACCGGCCCCGATGGTAACTCTTCCTATTCCACCTCCGGCTGGAGTGGATAAAGTGGTACCGGGTCACCTCGGTACCAACTTCGATCGGTACCGGGATCGTGCTTTGCAGGCGCATCGGAGTCAGGAATACTTCGAGTCCTTTGATTCCGAAGACTCTGACAATTCTGCTGGCACTAGAGGGTTTCTCTTAGAAGATCCCTCTTCTCCCCAATGCAGAATGTCACCTCCAGAAGACATGTCATTTCAGGATTTCATCCGTGATATGGCTAAAGGTCTTTCAATCACAGTAGCTCCTGAGGAGGAACGCAGAGCAAAGGAATTGGAAATCCTCCAATATCTTAAAGCTCCTAAGGAGGGGGCTACTCTGCCTATCCATGAAATTCTGCATAAGTTGATGCTCAGAATGTGGGAAACACCTCTGACTACACCTCCTCACTCTATGTATCGAGTTCCCCCATGTCCTGGATTTCAGAAAACTCAGCTGCCACACCATTCAATGGTAGTGGAGTCAGCCATGCGTAGGATGAAAAGTGCTAAAAGACATGCATCCAATCCTCCAGGTTGTGAATGCAGGACTCTGGATGCTTTTGGATGCAGAACTTTTCAAGCTTCCATGCTTTCAGCTAGGATCAGCTCATATATCCTATATATGGGAATGTTCCTCAAAGAAATCACAGGAGACTTGGAAGTTATGAGCCCATTTCTTCCAGATGATAAGAGACAAGACTTTCTTACTCTGGTTAAGCATGCTCAGGATGTCTCCAAGTTTGTCAATCGTGCAGCCTTTTACTGCTTCGAATGCATCAGCAGAACTTCTGCTATTGCCATTGGCGCACGACGGATTGCCTGGCTACAGGCATCAGACTTGGAGACTTGGGTACAGGACAAGTTAGACAACATTCCTTGCACGGGGGAGAATCTCTTCGGCAAGAACTGGCAGGAGAAGGCTAACGAATTAGATGCTGACAATTCTACCTTAGATAGATTGTCAAAGTCTACAGCCACTCCAGCCAAAAGGAAGCCTTATAAAAAACTCTTTTAGAAAAAAGAGGAAGTTTTATCCTTCCTATATCCATCAGACTGAAGCTCCAGGTCAGGTTGCCCAAAAGGGACAAACTAGACAACAAAAGAAACCAAAAGGCCCGAGAGCCCAACCAGCTCTCCAAGTTCAGCCCCCTCAAGGGCTTTGACTCCTTCCTAGAGAGCTTTGCCTTCCAGCCTCTGAGGGGTCCCCAACCCCCCAATATTCCCGGCAGGTTATGCCACTTTGTCAACAGATGGCATCAGATAACAGCAGAAGATTGGACTTTGTCCATTGTAGGGGAGGGGTACAAACTTCATTTTCACAGCTTACCTCCTCCTACAATTCTAAAGCAGTTCAATTCACAAACCTCTGTAGACATTCTGCTAGATCACGAGGTCTCCACTCTTCTTGCCCAAGGGGCAATAGAAGAAGTACCCATTCTTCAACGGGGTGCAGGGTTCTACTCCCCCTATTTTCTTATTCCAAAGAAAACGGGGACACAGCCCCATTCTATACCTCAGAGAATTGAACAAATATCTGTTTCGAGAAAAATTCAAAATGATTTCTCTAGGAACTCTTCTGCCATACCTTCAAAGCCAGGACTGGCTTTGCTCTCTAGACTTAAAGGATGCATACACTCACATTCTTATCCATCCAGATCACAGGAAATTCTTACGTTTCCTTTTCAGGGGAAAACATTTTCAGTACAGGGTTCTTCCTTTTGGTCTGGCTTCAGCACCAAGGGTATTCACGAAATGCATGGCAGTAGTAGCTGCATTTCTACGAACCCTGGGGATTTTTGTCTTCCCTTACTTAGACGACTGGCTCATCCGAGCCTCCACAGTGACAGAGGCCAGCACTGCACTGTCTAATACAATGTGAATCCTCCAATACTTGGGATTGGTAATAAACTTCCCGAAATCACAACTAGTTCCTTCCCAATGCCTAGAATTCATAGGAGCCTGTCTGGATACCAGACAGGCATGGGCTTTCCTTCCACAAGCCCGGTGTCTTCGCATAATGCAGTTAGCTTCCCAAGCAGCAGGCAAATCCTCCCTCACTGCTCGGGAGCTACTGCAGTTACTGGGACACATGGCATCCACAGTTCATGTAGTCCGATATGCTCGCCTCCACATGCGAGCAGCTCAGTGGACCCTCTCCACACAGTGGACACAGGCCACTGGTCATTTGTCGGACAAAATAACAATCTCTCAATGACTAATTTTCCCTCCAATGGTGGCAATCATTAGAAAATCTGACAGTAGGGTCTCCTTTCCATCAACCCCTTTTTCAGGCCACCCTAACAACAGATGCATCACAGGTGGGTTGGGGAGCGCACCTGAATCATCTCTCTACCCAAGGCACCTGGACTCCACAGGAGGTTGGTTTACACATAAACCTCCTGGAGTTAAGAGCAATTTATTTAGCTCTTCGAGTGTTCCACGCCCAACTCAGCTACAAGACAGTCGTAGTCCAGACAGACAATCAGGTAGCCATGTTCTGTGTGAACAAGCAGGGCGGGACAGGCTCTCTGTCGTTATGCAACGAAGCTTTATGATTATGGGCCCTCGCCAGAGAGCATTAAATTCACCTTCTAGTGGTATATCTTCCAGGCATTCAAAACCTTTGGGCAGACAAACTCAGTCGAGTGCTGCTACCTCACGAGTGGTCACTCCACCTAGACCAGGTGGCAAAGATATTTCATCTCTGGGGCACTCCAGACATAGACCTCTTTGCAAGTCCACTGAATGCAAAACTTCCCCGGTTCTGTTCCAGGATTCCAGCGCACCACTGTCAGGCAAGGGATGTCTTCCTCCTTCACTGGGGTCAGGACTTCCTTTATGCCTTCCCACCCATTCCCCTCATCCCCAAGACACTCTTCAAACTTCAGAAAGACAGGGGTCGCATGATTCTCATAGCACCACGATGGCCACGCCAAACGTGGTATTCCCTGCTTCTGCATCTCTCTCAAGCTGCACCTCTGGAGTTAGGGCATGCTCCAGATCTCCTTTCCCAGGAGAACGGGACGCTATGGCACCCGATTCCCCAGTCCCTGCACCTCACGGCCTGGTTGTTGAAGGCTTAGACCTCCAGGATTTCAACCTGTCCCAGCAGGTAAAAGATATCCTTCAGGCTTCTAGGAAACTTTCCACAAGAAGATCTTATGCCTTCAAGTGGAAACGTTTTACTATATGGTGCTCCAAGAAGGGATTAAACCCCCTGGTCATACCCTTAGAATCGGTACTAGAGTATCTCCTTCACTTATCAAATTCTGACTTAAAGACTAATTCGGTAAGAGTCCATTTTAGTGCAATTGCAGCTTCTTATAAGCCTCTAAATGGACAACCCATTTCCTCTCATCCACTCTTATCAAGATTTATGAGAGGCCTTTTATTAACTAAACCTCCCATCAAGCCACCACCGGTAGCATGGGATCTAAATCTAGTTCTCGGGCAGCTCATGAAGCCGCCTTTTGAACCTTTAGCCACTATGGCCCTTACGTTTTTGACTTGGAAGGTCATCTTCCTCATTACAATCACCTCTGCCCGTCACATTAGTGAATTGCAAGTTTTAGTGGCTGATCCTCCTTATACTAGATTTCATTATGATAAGGTTGTTCTTCGAACTCACCCACACTTTATGCCAAAGGTGGTTTTGCCTTTTCATTTAAACCAATCAATTTATCTTCCTGTAGTTTTTCCTAGGCCTCACGCCTCTAATGCAGAAAGAAACCTTCATACTTTGGATTGTAAAAGGGCCTTAGCCTTTTACATTCAAAGAACACAGTAACATAGAAAGTCCTTGCAACTTTTTGTAGGTTTTGACCCTAGTCATTTGGGACTTCCAGTCTCCAAAAGAACTTTATCTAAATGGATTGCCCAATGCATATCCTTTGCTTATGAGAGTAAGGGTCTTCCTCTTCAGGACCATGTCACAGCTCACAATGTGAGAGCCATGGCAGCTTCCATGGCTAATCTCCACTCTGTGTCTATCAATGACATTTGTCGAGCAGCCACCTGGGCTTCGGTACACACCTTCACAGCCCACTACTGCCTAGATAAAGCCTCCCTTTGGGATGCCTTCTTTGGCCAAGCTGTTCTTCAAAATCTTTCAAACTTAAACCAACTCCTACCCACCAACCCTGGTGGGATGCCAGAGATCCATGGGAGGAAGGATTCTCACCTTCGACGGTGGCACCTTCCTGGGGATATCTCCCTGGCATCTTCAGCTAGGGAGTCCCCATATGTGAGGACTACATTCCTGCTTGTTCCTGGAGATAGTGTAGCTACTCACCTGTAACAGGTGATCTCCGGGAACAGCAGAAATTTAGTCCTCACAACCCACCCACCTCCCCTAGGAGTTGTCTCTCTCTCTTTGTCTCTTTCCTCTCTCCCTCTATGCTTTCACTCAGCTACAAACTTAACTGAAGAGGGACAGTTGGAAAGGCGGGAAGGCGGGAAGGCAGCGCGCATTCCTATTGGACGCTGGGGAGCGTTCCCGCGCAGGCTCCGTCGGTACCGACGATACCCCATATGTGAGGACTAAATTCCTGCTGTTCCCGGAGATACCTGTTACAGGTGAGTAACTACGCTTTATATATTATTTGACTAATTGAGAAAACAATAAAAAAAAGGAAACAAGTTAATATCAACAGCATGAGTTATAAGTTATTTGAAATTCATATTCCTTAGCGTCCCTCTAGTCCAGTCCCGGAACCATAGAGTTGTCAACCTCCACCAGCAGCTTTGGAGACTGAAAGATTTCATCACTTTGATGTCACCGGTATAAGTAGACAGGAACCGCCCCCTATCACCAGTACTTTCAGTCTCCAAGCAGCTTGGAGGTTCTGAGCCCGGGACTGGGCTCAGGGAGATCAAATAAGCAGAGCTTCGTTTGTTTCTTTGGGGTTGATTTCTTTTTGTTTTCCTCTTTTTTGATTTAGTCCTTTTGATTTATTCTGAGGTGAAGATCTGCTGCTGCTGGAGGGGTCCCAGTTCTGCCTTTCCCTCTTGTTCTCTCTCTGTCCTTCCCTTCCCTCAGAAGGGTTCTTCTATTGGGGGGGCCCCACGATTTAAACGTGCAGTGGGCTGAGAGCCTGACTGCCTTACCTCCCTGCTCCCGAACCCGTGCCAGAAGGGTGAGGAGCAGGTTGTAGGAAGAGTGTGCAGCAGCAGAGGACATATTCTGGCAGGAGCTGTGAGCCGGCTAAGTGGCTGCAGCAGTCAGTGGGAGCTGAAGCTGGGTGAGAGCTGTGCTCCGGAGCTGTATTTATCTCTGCCCCCCTCCTCCCCTCCTCCTCCTCCGGATCGGGTAAGTGCTGCTGGAATTGTTTTGGGGGGGGGCAGTGCAGGAGTGATATTAGAGGCCCTAGGGAGGCTCCCAGGTGAAAAGGAAAGCTTGGGGCCTCGGCGCGTGCTGTCAGACAGCCTTTTTTTAAGCGGGAAAGCTGGTGGCGGCCATTTTGGAATCGGCATTTCTTTTAAACGGCAGAATTTTCTTCCTCTAATTGGGCAGGCTAGAAGCTTCGTTTTTGCATGGGACCTTCAGAATTCAGCTAATTAGCCTATAGGGAGTAGATTACTGGTTTTAAAAACAAACAAACAAAAAAAACGGACAGAGGCTTCACTCACAGGGCAGATAGCCTGTTTTGTTTCTTCAGGGCTGTTTGTTGCTCCTAGACAATAGCATGCCACTTAAAAATCGCTGCTTGGTTTGTGGTGTGAAGCGCAGTGAGCTGCTGGACTCCGGGGTATGCCGAGGCTGTTCCCTGGAGCCAGTAGGTATGGATAAGGCGCTGGGGGGGCCGGCAGGAGATCAACCAGCGGCCGCTTCAGTAGGAGAGGGGCCCCGGCCGCCCTCCCTCGGTCTTTCTGAGCCGACGGCTGGGCCGTCCGGGGCAGCTGATGTGTCTTCGGCTCCGGAAGGACGTCTGGGAGGGAGTGTTGCGGAGATTCCCTCGGACTTCTTTTCTCTGATGCAGCAGGCGTTTGCCTTGCTACAGCCTGCGTTGGGGGCACAGTCGGAAGCCCAGAGGAGTCGGAAACGGTCGGGGTCGGCAGATCTCCCGGTAGGGGAGATAGGCTCGGCTAAGAAACGTAGAGAGCTACGAGAGGACAGTCTATCAGGTGTTGGGATAGATGAGCTCGGAGCGGATACGGATCTGGAAGTGGCCTCGGAGGTGGATTTAGAGGATGGAGAGCTACCGGACGTGGAGCAGAGTAGAGTGGTCCGGGTGTTCCGGCGGGAAGAGTTGCAAGCGTTGATTGCTGAGATTCTAAAGGCTTTAAACATGCCATCGGTGCCGCCTGCAGCTGAGGATGTGTTGGAGGATCCGTTGTTGAAGGCAGTTAGGACTTCTCAAAAGGTATTCCCAGTTCATAGGGTGTTTCGGAATATGATTCAAGAGGAATGGGACTCGCCGGAATCGGCGCTCCGAGGAACCAAGACTTTGGCCCGGTTGTATCCGTTGTCGGAACAGGATAGGGAGATTTTTCGGTCCCCAAAAGTGGATGCTGTGGTGTCGGCGGTCACTAAGAAGACCACCATTCCGGTGGAGGGCGCCGCTGCGTTAAAAGATGTGCAGGATAGAAAGCTGGATACCTTGTTGAAACAGGTGTTTGATATGTGCGCTCTCTCTTTGCAAGCCTCCATTGTGGGAGCATGGGTGGCTAGAGCTGGTTTGCGGTGGTCCCGATGTCTGCGGGGGGGACTGCCGGAAGAGCAGACCGATGATCTGTCCCGACTAGAATCCGGCACGGCTTACCTATCGGTTATTCACTATGATTTGATTCGGGGGCTCGCCAAGAGCATGGCTTCGGTGGTGGTGGCTCGCCGGTATCTGTGGCTCCGCAACTGGTCGGCGGACAGTTCTTCCAAGGCGCGGCTTAGTAAATTACCTCTTCGAGGCAAGCTTCTCTTTGGGGAAGATTTAGAGAAGTTGGTCAAGGACTTGGGGGACTCCAAAGGGGGTCGGCTCCCGGAGGATAGACTGAAGCAGGGCTGGGGGACGGTAGCCTCTAGGGGTTTCCCCAGGGACTCGCGGAGATTCCGATCCTTCCGGTTTTCCCAGCCTTCGCGGGGTAGGTATATGGCTCGAGGTCAGTCCTTTCGGGGTTTCCGGGGGCTGGCAGAGGATTTGGTTCCTTTCAGTCTGCCAACAGTAAAAAACCCCCAATGAGATAAGGCGGACCCGCAGGGGGGAGGTGCCCGTGGGAGGAAGGTTACGGAAGTTTTACCCTGTCTGGGTCCAATTAACTTTGGATCAGTGGGTGTTGGAGGTCATTCGAGAAGGTTATGCCCTAGAGCTCCAGCACCCCGTCTCCGACGCCTTTGTTCTCTCCCTGTGCCGAGCCCCAAAGAAGTTCAGGGCGGTCGCAAGCACGCTGCACCGGCTGCGGCATTTAGGGGCGGTGGTGCCCGTTCCGGCGGCTCAGTGCGGCTCCGGTCGATACTCCATTTATTTCGTGGTCCCGAAAAAAGAGGGTAAATCGCTGTCTTCGGGTGACCCATTTTCGGATGGAGTCCTTGTGCTCAGTCATTGCGGCGGTGCGAAAGGGAGAGTTTCTCACGTCTCTAGACCTGACGGAGGTATATTTGCATATTCCCATACGCCGCGAGCATCAAAGGTTTCTGCGATTTGCTCTGCCGATGGGTCATTTTCAATTCCGAGCAATGCCCTTCAGCCTAGCGACGGCGCCTCGCACCTTCACCAAGGTCATGGTAGTAGTGGCGGCGGCGCTCCGCAAGGAGGGCATTCTCGTGCATCCTTACTTGGACGATTGGTTGATTCGAGCGAAGTCCCGGGAGGAGAGCGTGGCGGCCATGGCGCGAGTGGTGCAATTGTTGGAAAGTCTCGGCTGGGTGGTCAACTTTGCGAAGAGCAAGCTAGCTCCCTCTCAAGCCCTCGAATATTTGGGGGCGCGTTTCGAGACCAGTCGAGGGATGGTGTTTCTCCCGGACAAGAGAGCACGGGAATTGCGGGAGCTCGTGCGCAGATTTCTGGGTTGCAGAGCTCCGACCGCATGGCACTATTTGCAGTTGTTGGGACGCTAGCGGCCAGCATTGAGGTGGTTCAGTGGGCCAGAGCGCATATGCGGCCGCTGCAGAGCTCTCTTCTAAGGCGATGGTCGCATCAGAGGGATGCGTTGTCTCAACGGTTGGTGTGTCCTCAGGAAGTGCGACGGGAGCTCCTGTGGTGGTTGCGCCCCGTAAGTCTAGAGGGGGGCATGCCTCTGGAGGCTCCTTTATGGAGGCTGTTGACGACGGATGCATGCCTCACAGGTGGGGGGCACACTGCGAAGGAAGGTTTGCCCAAGGAAAGTGGTCAAGGGAAGAGAGTCAATGGTCCATAAACAGACTGGAGATGCGAGCGGTGTTTCTGGCGCTGCAGAGTTTTCAAATAGACTTGGGTCGGAAGGCGTTCGAGTGCTCTCCGACAATGCCACGACGGTAGCTTATATCAATCGCCAGGGCAGGACAGGGAGTGCGTCGCTAGAAAAGGAGGCGAGTCGACTCTTGGACTGGGCCGAGCGGAATCTGGCGGCGCTGTCGGCACAGCACGTGGCAGGAGTAGAGAATGTCGAGGCCGATTTTCTGAGCCGCCGGAGAGTAGACCCGGGGGAGTGGAGTCTACACCCGGACGTGTTTGCGTTGATAGTGCAGCGCTGGGGGCTACCGCTAATGGATCTGATGGCACGGTTCGGCTCCGCGCAGGTGGAGAGATTCTTCAGCCGGAGGCGGGAACGAATGGCGGAAGGCCTCGATGCGTTGGCTCAGCGGTGGCCGCTGGAGGGTCTTCTCTACGTGTTTCCTCCTTGGGCTCTCATAGGCAAGGTGATTCAACGCATAGAGAAACACAGCGGTCTGGTGGTTCTTGTGGCGCCCGATTGGCCCAGAAGACCGTGGTACACAGATCTGGTTCGGCTTCTGGTGGGCAGTCCGTGGCGGCTTCCTCTGCGGGAGGACCTCTTGGTACAGGGGCCGTTACGCATGCCGCAGGTGGGTCGATTCTCGCTTACGGCATGGCTCTTGAAAGGGCTCGGTTGAATGCCAAGGGGTACTCGGTGGCGGTAATTTCTACCTTATTGAAGGCGCGGCGCCGCTCTACTTCCTTGGCGTATGTTTGCGTACGGCGTGTGTTTGAAGCGTGGTGTGCAGACCGCGGGGTTCAACCTTTGCGGGCTTCGGTGCCTCATATACTGTCTTTTCTTCAGGATGGTGTGGAAAAGGGGTTGGCCGCGAGCACTTTGCGGGTGCAGCTGGCAGCCATAGCCTGTTTCAGGGGTAAGATTCAAGGTCAGCCGGTGAGTGCCCACGGAGATATTAGGCGTTTTCTTCGAGCGGTGTTACTGTTGATGCCTCCAAGATGAGATTCCGTTCCTTCTTGGGATCTGAATTTGGATTTGGACGCGCCATTCGAGCCTTTGGACAAGGCTTCCTTGGACGCACCATTCGAGCCTTTGGACAAGGCTTCCTTGAAAGACTTGACGTTGAAGACTCTCTTCCTTGTGGCTATTTGTTCGGCTCGGAGGATTTCGGAATTGCAGGCGTTGGCGTGTACGGAACCGTATTTGACCTTTTTCAGACACAAGGTAGTTTTGCGCACGGTTCCGGCCTTTTTACCGAAGGTGGTTTCGGTGTTCCATGTCAACCAAGTGGTATCGCTTCCGGTGTTCTCGGCGGATCAGAAAGAGCGCTCGGGGGGCCGTTTGTATCTCTTGGATGTTCGGAGAGTGCTTAAGAAATATCTCAGGAGGACGGCCTCTTTTAGGAAGTCAGACAGGCTGTTTATTGTTTTTGGGGGGCCTCGGAAAGGTGAGGCGGCGGCGAAATCTTCCATCTCGCGGTGGTTGAAGGAGGCTATTGCTTCGGACTATCTGTTAAAGGGTAAGGTAGTTCCGGAAGGTCTTCGTGCGCATTCCACCAGGGCGCAGGCGGCGTCTTGGGCGGAATTCAGTTTGGTGCCTGCGGAGGAGATCTGTAGGGCGGCGACGTGGTCCTCGCTCCATTCGTTTGCTCGGCACTATAGGCTGGATGTGCAGGCACGGGGGGAAGGGCGTTTTGGCTCAGCGGTTCTTCAGGCTGGGCTAGTAGGTCCCTCCCGTTGATGTGTACTGCTCTGTCACGTCCTCTATGGTTCCGGGATTGGACTAGAGGGATGCTAAGGAAGAGTAAATTAGACTAACTGCTAATTGTCGTTCCTTAAGGAACTCTAGTCCAGTCCCGGATCCCTCCCAGGGTCTTTACATTGTGGGCAGCCTGAAGATTTTTTAGAGCGGTCCAGATGGTCAGTGTAGTTGTTTAGCGTAGGAAGGTTGAGAAGAAGCGCAGGGAAGACAGGCGGGACCCTTCTTTACGTAGCAGTGTCTCTTGAGCTTGGTCGCACCGTTGCACCGAGCTTAGGGGTTCTAGGTTCACCCATTCTTTTTCTGGTAACAATGTTTGGGTCTGGATGGGTGCGAGTTAATTTAGACTGTTGGCCGATTATGGCTGTTATTTCTTTCTTCTACTTATTTGTTGCTCTGCTGAGTCTGCTTTGTCAATAGGTACTGGTGATAGGGGGCGGTTCCTGTCTACTTATACCGGTGACATCAAAGTGATGAAATCTTTCAGTCTCCAAAGCTGCTGGTGGAGGTTGACAACTCTATGGTTCCGGGACTGGACTAGAGTTCCTTAAGGAACGACAATTAGCAGGTAAGTCTAATTTACTCTTTAATGTTGCACTTATATAAGGAATCGTCCAGTTGATTCATTAAACTAACAGAGTTTTATTGCACGTTCATACTTCTAATTCTCCATAGAAGAGCAGCAAAAAGGTCCTCACATAGGGCTGATGTCATCCAACAGAGCCTGCTTGGGAGCTTTTGAAAGCTTGGCGGCGCATGCATGTGTCTTCCTGCCTTCCACGGCAGCACCATCTTACCCTTAGTCCTTTTCTTTCTGCGGAGCCCCACAGATACATTTTGTGCTGTTGCATGAATAACGTCGTTTTTGTGGCCACAAGGAGGCAGTGACGGTGCCTGTGCACTGCATCCTTCAGAGGTTACAGAGGAAGATGTGCGACATCCCCCCCCTCTCCTGTTCTGCTAGTAAGTAGAAAACTGGGGGGGGGGGGGGGGTGAATTTCAACAGCAATGGCCAGCACACTTAAAGCAGCTGGCCGTCACCGTTTTAAATTTGCTCCAGATATTCAATGCCAGGGCCATATCTAGGCCACGCATTGAATATCCAGGTTCCCCCAATTGCAATTTTGCAGTCCAGTCAGTGACAATATTTAGCTGCTGGCCAGATTGAAGGTTGAAGACCCACCTCTTCACCGTTGCATTCAGATCCTGAATTCCATCCTCATCTTACCCTAACCCCCGTCAACGTTTATGACCACACTATAAACCAAACTGGGCCACATTGTACCTTGCGCTGAACTGACTAATGCTCTGTACTGTTCTACCTAGATTGTAAGCTCCGATGAGCATGACGCTGATGGGCAGGGACTGTCTCTTGTATGTTGGCTGCCTCTTGTAGGTCAGCTGTGCAGCGCTGTGTGCGTGGCGCTCTATAAGTGCTGAATAGTGTAGGTGCCATCCCGTCTGAAAATGGACCACAACCTAATTATTATTATTACTATTATTACCTGAAATGATCAGATCCAAAATGTCAGTACAGGTGCAATCAGAGTCTCTGTTTATTAGATAACTGATGACCAAATACAGGTAGCAAAGTGGGGAAGAGAGTTCTATCGGGCACTAGGCACCTCAAGAATGCAACTCTCCCCCCTGAATATAGAAAGCATATTACAATTTATACCTTTTTTTCCTTCCGCATTTTTTACATACAGCCCCGTCCCCAGAGCTATTCCTTTGTGTTCTCTCCCCCTCCCCTATCTTATTTCCTATTATTACTCTTTGCTCCCCTTAGTTCCTGTTGCAAAATCCCCCTGGCCCCCCTCCTCCCATACTCACCATGATCCAGCTAATCTGCTTTCTTCAGAGCCGGGCCCAGCATATATGTTGGTAGCTTTGTGGTTTCCTGTGTATGCATTTCTTTGCACATAGACCTTACAGGCCTATATCTGATATCCCCTTGCAGGTCCTAGTCTAGACTCTCCAGCCCAAACTGGCCCCTCACAAGGCTCATGATATCTCCTTATATGGTTCTTTCCGGTGCTGGATCTCTCCTTGCAGAGGCCTGTATGCTGGCTCACATGTTATAGCAGCATGACTGTTCTTTTTTATGAGATTCAGGGTAGCCAGTAAGTGATTATGAATCAGGAACATTATTAATCCTTAGCACTTAAAAATTAAAAGCAAATCTATAATACTAAACCCCAAATGTATCATACTTAACCTCTACCTCTACAAGCACTTAAACCCTACAACCCTACAATAGTAGTAGTAGCAGTAGCCATTGAGCTATCCTAACTTTAGTCAGGGTTAACTGGGCAGTGGCTGAATATCACCACTGCCCGGTTAACCCGCAGTGCTGCCTCCGAAACACCCTAAGGCCAAGCTTTTCACATTCAGTGCCACCTCCGAAACACCCTGAGGCTAAGCTTTTCACGTTCAGTGCCGCCTCCGAAACACCCTGAGGCCAAGCTTTTCACATTCAGTGCCGCCTCCGAAACACCCTGAGGCTAAGCTTTTCACGTTCAGTGCCACCTCCGAAACACCCTGAGGCCAAGCTTTTCACGTTCAGTGCCACCTCCGAAACACCCTAAGGCCAAGCTTTTCACGTTCAGTGCCGCCTCCGAAACACCCTGAGGCTAAGCTTTTGACGTTGTGCATTTAGTGGCAAAAACAAGGATATTCAGCAGCAGTAACTGAGTTACTGTCGCCGAATAGCACAGTGAACGGCATTTACGTGATTTCCAGGTCTGCAGACCACATAAATGCCTTTGAATACCCCCCATAGACTCTAAGATTTCAGAAGGCTTCTGGATTTGAGAAGCTCCATCTTCTGCACCACTCTCTGGTTGTCAAATTTGTTCTCAAGAGGTTCAGAAGCTCCAAATCACATTCCCCGGTGCTTCAAGAGAAGGAGGTTTGACTCTGGACTCCTTTGGGAGGATAGTTTTTCAGAATGCCATGCTTGCTTTTTCCATGGCCTCCTACCAGCTCTGTATGGGCATATTCTTATGGGACATAATGCGCAGGCTAGATGATATGCCCAGGTTTACTCTTCCTGTGAAACTCAAATACACTCATTCCCTAGTGAGCCATAACAAGGACTGCTCAAAATACATTGTCCGTGCAACTTATGATATCTTCAATATCATATCCAGAGCTGCTGCGATGAGTACTGGTGCCTGGAGGACTATCATGTCTCCGGGTTTCAGACTTGCATCCAACTGTGCAGGACAAGCGTACTACAGAGACAATCTCTTTGGGGATAAAGTTGAAGAGACTGCCATCCTCATAGAGAAGCAGTCTAACATGCTATGAATGCTCTCCAGGTCCACGTCCGAACCTGTCTCCTATCTCAGGAGGTTTTATGGTGGCAGTCAGAAGAAATCTTCTTACTCTCAAAGGTGTAGGTATTTCCCTGCCTCCCACTACACTTGTCCAAATAGACTTCTTGTGCCTGTCCTAAGCAGGAGAAGTTGCAGAAGGCCCAGCTTGCACCTCAGACTAAACTTGGGGAGCGGTTTTGACTGATTGCCATAAAGCGTAACCTCTCTTCCCGCAGCCTTTGCAGAGGAACCATCAGATCGGGGGGCAACTCACTTTCTTGCTCAAAGGATGACTTCTTTCGACCTCTGACTCTTGGGCTTTACAAACTATCCAAAAAGGCTATAAACTTCATCTATTCCAACTCTCTTCATCTTGCCCTCCAAGGGCTCAATCTCTAGACCCTTAGCACTAGGAATTGCGTCTTCAGTAAACTTCCACTCTTCAGATCACTTCTGCAATTGAGCCCATTCCACCAGAGCAGGAAGGGCATGGATTTTACTTAAGGTACTTCCTGGTCCCCAAAATGACAGGGGGTGGGTGGGTGGGAATACTGCCCCATCCTAGATCTAAGAGATGTGGACAAATATTTGGTTAAGAAACATATAAACATGACAGCAGAGAAACACCATATGGCCTATCCAGTATGCCCCTCCTTGCCAAGAAAAGTTCAGAATGATTTCTGTAGGCACTCTACTTCCCTATCTGCAAAAGGGAGATTGGCTACGCTCTCTGTATCTCAAGGATGCATAGATCCACATGCAGATACATCACACTCACTGGATCTCAAGGATGCATAGATCCGCATGCAGATACATCACACTCACTGGATCTCAAGGATGCATAGATCCACATGCAGATACATCACACTCACTGGATCTCAAGGATGCATAGATCCACATGCAGATACATCACACTCACTGGATCTCAAGGATGCATAGATCCACATGCAGATACATCACACTCACTGGATCTCAAGGATGCATAGATCCACATGCAGATACATCACACTCACTGGATCTCAAGGATGCATAGATCCACATGTAGATACATCACACTCACTGGATCTCAAGGATGCATAGATCCGCATGCAGATACAGCACACTCACTGGATCTCAAGGATGCATAGATCCACATGCAGATACATCACACTCACTGGATCTCAAGGATGCATAGATCCACATGCAGATACATCACACTCACTGGATCTCAAGGATGCATAGATCCGCATGCAGATACATCACACTCACTGGATCTCAAGGATGCATAGATCCGCATGCAGATACATCACACTCACTGGATCTCAAGGATGCATAGATCCACATGCAGATACATCACACTCACTGGATCTCAAGGATGCATATATCCACATGCAGATACATCACACTCACTGGATCTCAAGGATAGCGTAGTTACTCACCTGTAACAGGTGTTCTCCAGGAGCAGCAGGAATCAGTCCTCACATATGGGTGACGTCGGCGCCGACGGAGCCCTCTCGGAGCAATTTTCCCCAGCTTTCAAAGAAAGCCTTTGGGAATTGCAGCGCGCATGCGCGGTCCTCTTCCCGCCCAAGGGTGCCATCTTGCTCAGTCAGATGACATAGCTAAAAGACAGCAAAAATTAGCAAAACAAAAGCATTAAACTGCAACTCCAAGGGGAGGAGGGAGGGTTGTGAGGACTGATTCCTGCTGCTCCTGGAGAACACCTGTTACAGGTGAGTAACTACGCTTTCTCCAGGACCAAGCAGGAAGTCAGTCCTCACATATGGGACTCCCCAGCTTAAGGCTACCGGAGACCCTAAGTACAAAAATGAGCTCCCTCGAGGTCAGCAGCACAGAAGGAAGGAATCTTCCCTGAATATGTCTCCAACCGGTAGCCCAACATCCGGGACGGAGGGTAGGAGTTGCCTATACCTTGAAGAGGTTACGGAGGACTGCCTGTCCGAAAGCACTGTCCCTGCGGGACTCCCTCTCCAGGCAGTAATGGGCTGCAAAAGTCTGGCTTGAAGACCAAGTAGCGGCCCGGGAGATGTCTGCCAATGGAACAGAGCGGAGGTAAGCTACCGACGTAGCCTTCGCCCGAACACGATGAGCTGTGACTCTACCTTCCAGCACGAGGCCGGCAGCCTCGTAAGCCCAAGCGATGCAGTCCGCAATCCAGATGGACAGAGTACGCTTGGAGACAGGGAGCCCCAACTTGTTGGGGTCATAAGACACGAAGAGCTGAACAGCCTTTCGGTGCTCCCACGTACGGTCAAGGTAGAAGGTCAACGCCCTTCTACAGTCCAGGGTATGCAGGACCATTTCAGCTCGGCTGGAGTGTGGCCTGGGAAAGTAGGTCGGAAGTACCACCTCCTGGTTGATGTGAAAAGGGGAAACCACTTTGGGAAGAAATTTAGGGTGAGTCCGTAGGACTACCCGGTTCTTGTAGAACCTAGTGTAAGGAGGATCAGATACTAGGGCCTGTAGCTCACTAACGCATCTAGCAGAAGTGAGGGCTACCAAGAACAAGGTTTTCCACGAAAGAAAACGTAGCGGACAGGTAGCCATAGGCTCAAAAGGCGGACAGGTGATCCGCTGCAACACCACATTAAGATCCCAGTCCGGGGCTGGTGGGCGCAAAGGTGGCTTAAGGAGAAGGAGGCCTCTGAGAAACCGAGCCACCAAAGGGTGGCTGGAAAGAGGTCTACCATCCACCGGCAGGTGATGCACAGAAAGAGCACTGAGGTGGACCTTTACCGAGTTGGACTTTAATCCAAGGTTGGAGAGAGAGAACAAGTACTGCAAGACCACTGATGCCGAACAGGAGAAAGGATCTTGAGACTGCTGAGTACACCAGACGGAGAACCGACGCCACTTGAGAGCGTAGGTCTTGCGGGTGGAGGGCCTCCTGGAGGCCAAGACGACCTCCTCCACATCTGGAGGTAGGTGCAGAGGAGCAAGGACTACCCTTTCAGCAGCCAGGCCATCAGATGAAGGGACCGGAGATTGGGGTGTAGGAGAGTCCCCTGATCCTGCGACAGGAGGTCGGGCTGAAATCCCAGTGGAAGAGGAGTGTCTACCCCTAGCTGCATCAGAAGCGGGAACCAAGGTTGTCTCGGCCACCGGGGAGCCACTAGGATCACCGAGGCTTTGTCTCTGAGAACTTTGAAGTGTGTCCGAGACACCAGCGGCATGGGAGGAAAGGCATATAAGAGGCCTGTGGACCATGGAATTAGAAAAGCATCCGCCGCTACTCGGAGAGGATGCGGTTGTCGAGAGCAGAATCTGGGAAGTTGCCGGTTCAGAGGACTGGCAAACAGATCCATGGTGGGGAGGCCCCACTTGAGAAAGATCCGCTTGAGAAAGATCCGCTGAACCACCATCGGATCCAGCCTCCACTCGTGTGGCTGGAGGATCCTGCTTAGCTTGTCGGCCAGGTAATTCTCTTGACCTGGGAGATAGACAGCCTTGAGGATGATGCCGCGGTGGACTGCCCAAGAGCATAGTTTTTGTGCCTCCTGAAAGAGAAGGAAGGAGCCTGTTCCGCCTTGTTTGTTCACGTAGAACATTGCAACCTGATTGTCGGTCTGTATCAGCACCGACTGGTGAGAAACCAGGTGAGAGAATGCTTTGAGCGCTAGGCGGATGGCTCTGAGCTCCAGGAAGTTTATCTGCTGAGCTGACTCCCAAGGAGTCCAGAGGCCTTGAGTACATGTCCCTTGGCAATGTGCTCCCCAACCCAGGAGAGAAGCATCGGTCGTCAGGACCTGAGAATGCGGAGGGGACTGAAAAGTCACTCCTAGTACCAGGTTGGGCAGATGAAGCCACCATTGTAGAGAAGAGACCAGCTGGTCGGAGATCTTTACGGAGTCCGCTAGGCTCCCCGTGGCCTGATACCATTGATGGCGAAGGCACCACTGAGCAGGACGCATGTTCAGTCGGGCATTGGGGGTCACATGGACCGTGGAAGCCATATGGCCGAGCAGTCGCAGAAAGTGCCTGGCTGAGACCAGCGCATTGCTGTGAAAGAGGCCGGCGAGATCCATGAGCCGCTTGGCCCTGTCTAGAGGGAGGAAGGCCCGCGCCTGAAGTGTGTCCAACCGGGCGCCGATGAACTCGAGATTTTGAGAGGGGAGCAAAGTGGACTTTGCGAAGTTTATGACAAACCCCAAGTGCTGGAGCAGAGCCACCGTGCGATGAGTGGCTTGAGTGGCTTCATGGGAAGACTGGGCTCTGATGAGCCAGTCGTCCAGGTATGGGAACACAAACAGACCTTGAAGTCTGAGATAAGCCGCCACCACTGCGAGGCATTTGGTGAACACCCTGGGTGCGGAGGATAGGCCAAAGGGCAGCACTCTGTACTGGTAATGATTTCCTCCCACAACAAATCTGAGATATTGTCTGTGGTCCGGATGAATGAGGATATGAGTATATGCATCTTTCAGATCCAAGGAGCATAGCCAGTCTCCCTGCTGGAGGTAGGGCAGCAGGATTCCAAGGGTAAGCATCTTGAACTTTTCCTTTGCAAGGAACTTGTTGAGGTTTCGCAAGTCCAGGATGGGCCTGAGGCCTCCTGTTCTTTTTGAAATCAGGAAGTACCTGGAGTAAAACCCCTGGCCCTTCAGGTGGTGGGGCACCGGTTCCACGGCTTGTTCCTGAAGGAGACTCGCTAACTCCTGAAGTAGTAAGTCCCTGTGCAAAGGTAGTCGGGGAGGCTCCCCTGGAAAGTAGGAGGGAGGTACCTGGTGAAAGTGAAGAAGATAACCCTTTTGAACTATATGAAGTACCCAGGTATCTGTGGTGATGTTGGACCACCTTTGGGCAAAGTGGACCAACCGGCCTCCTGTGCTGAGAGAAACCAGCTGAGAGGGGGAGAGGCTATGCTGAGGAAGTCAAAAACCCCCACCCTGCTGAGCAGGGGCCGGTGGTGCAGGCTTGGGGGCTTGCTGCCTACGGGACCCATTACCCCGTCCCTTGGCCTGCTTTCCCTGTGGGGGAGCCGCTGAGGCCTGATAGTGAGGGTAGTATTTATAGGCAGCACCTTTCCTTGAGTAAAAGGGCTTTTTCCCCGAGGCCTTCTTCTTTTGAGAAGGGGCAGAGGTCTTCCTCGAGAGACGAGTCCTGGTGAGAGTCTCCGTCTCGATTTGTGCAGCCTTCTCATCCATGGGCTTGCCAAAGAGGTTATCACAGCACATGTTACCGCCTAACACTGTATGTATATAAAACGTTTTTAGCACCACTGTATATAGCCCACATTGTACATAGCTCAAACAAATCTAGCACACAATTCAACACGCACTCAACTAAATTTTCACCCTCACTGCATGTATAACACACACACTACCAGATTGTTTGCTGTGATACCACCTTGATTATTATGATAAGGCGGTTTAGAAATACTGTTAAATAAATAAATAAAATAAAAATCACCTCGGCAGGGGACATCAACCAACTTGTCCTGTACCCAGGGCTCGAGGTCGGACGTCTGAAGCCAAGCCTGGCGGCGTCCACCGATGCCGGCCGCAGCTACTCGAGCCGACGCCTCAAAACCATCGTAGGCTGCTCGAGAGATAAACTTGGAGCACTCTCGAATACCAGTAGACAAGGACTGGAACCTCTGCAAAGGTTCGTCGGAGAGACCAGCAGAGAACCCGGCTATTTCCTTAGCCAGGTCTCGGAGATACATGCCCATGTAGAGCTGGTATGTCTGGACTCGACAAGCAAGCATAGAGCCCTGAAGCACTTCCTACCGAGGGCATCCAGGCTTCGGGCTTCCCTACCAGGGGGCACCGAGGAGTGCATTTTTTGACTCTTTAGTCTATGCATGGCCGATTCCACCACCATGGAATGGTGCGGTAGTTGTGCCTTTTGGAAGCCGGGGCTCTTGCGGACTCGATAAATGGAATCGACCCGCTTGCTTAACACCGGCGACGACGCCGGGCTCTCCCACATGCGGAAGAGAGAAGTCGTTCCAGCATCGGAGGAACCGGTACAATAAAGGCCTCCTTCGGGGGAGAGTCATATTGGAGGGCATCGAGTTCTTCGACTCGAGGCTCCTCCTCGGGATCCGCAGGGAAGGCCAAGGCCTTGGCCATATCCCTCACGAAGTCCGAGAACCGAGTATCCTCCGGGGGGGACCGTCTCCGAGGTTCAGACTCGGGTGAGTCCGAAGGGACACACCGAGTCCGAAAGGAACCAGGTGACTCTTCGTCCTCAGATTCCCAGGCCGACTCCTCGGAGGAGGAGTCGATCGGCTCCGGTCGGGCGGGCACCGATGCTATCCGCTCCGACGCCGAGGGAGTCGGCGTCGACGACCTCGGTCCCGAACGGGAGGCCGAAGGAGACCTCGACCGAGGATCGACTCGAGCCCTCATGGACTCGAGGATTGGCTCGGTCTCCGGGGTCGATTTGGAGGTCGACGTCCCGGCGGTCAGGGCAGAAGCACCGGCGAGGCCAGCGATCAATACCCGCTGCTGGTCCAAGAAGGCAGTCAGACTGCTCTCCAAGGCCGTCAACCTGAGTCCCAGCAGCCCCTCAGGAGACCCAGCTCAGGAGACCCAGCAGCCCCCGACTCGGGCCCCGACGGCGTCGGGCCCGACGTCGGGTCCTTCGGAGGCAAGTCAACAAGGACGTGAGCAGGCAAGTCCACCTCTAGTCGAGGATGTTTTGACGGCCTCTCCGTCTCCGAGGACCCGGGACGGGAATCGGGGCTATGCGACCTGGCCCTCGAGGAACCAGGAGCGTCCACCGATCCCGCCCTCGCGGGTTTCTTCTTCCGATGATGTTCCCGGGTAGGAGACCCCCTTTCAGAGGAACTCCGACGATGCTCAGGACGAGTCCCGAGACGTCGAAGCCTCTGACGAGGTCCGAGCCCGGCCGGAGTCAGAGAAGATATGCTCCCGCTGGTGCTGCCGACTCCTCAACGCTTTTGAGGACATTTTGCCGCATGGCCCACAGATCATGGAGTCATGATCTGGGCCGAGGCAGCGGAGGCAGAAGTCATGAGTGTCTGTAAAAGACATGAGTTTCTTACAGAGGTCACACTTTTTAAAGCCGCTGGCAGCCATCGGGGGAAAAAGGGCCCCTGCGAGGTCGAATGACCGGGCTGCCAGGGAAAAAGGAAAAAGGCGCAAAATCTGTCACGAAGGACAAAAAACTGAAAAATAAGGGACGGACTCGCAACCGGCGTCGCGAGTCCGGGCGGGAAAAGAACCGAAGAAAAAAGAGAAAAATAGAGAAAAAATCAACTTTTCTGCGGGGATTCACAGGCAACGTCTGTAGGGCTCCGCGGAAAAAAGAAGACTGAGCAAGATGGCACCCTTGGGCGGGAAGAGGACCGCGCATGCGTGCTGCAATTCCCAAAGGCTTTCTTTGAAAGCTGGGGAAAATTGCTCCGCGAGGGCTCCGTCGGCGCCGACGTCACCCATATGTGAGGACTGACTTCCTGCTTGGTCCTGGAGAAGCATAGATCCACATGCAGATACATCACACTCACTGGATCTCAAGGATGCATAGATCCACATGCAGATACATCACACTCACTGGATCTCAAGGATGCATAGATCCACATGCAGATACATCACACTCACTGGATCTCAAGGATGCATAGATCCACATGCAGATACATCACACTCACTGGATCTCAAGGATGCATAGATCCGCATGCAGATACAGCACACTCACTGGATCGCAAGGATGCATAGATCCGCATGCAGATACATCACACTCACTGGATCTCAAGGATGCATAGATCCGCATGCAGATACAGCACACTCACTGGATCTCAAGGATGCATAGATCCGCATGCAGATACATCACACTCACAGGATCTCAAGGATGCATAGATCCGCATGCAGATACATCACACTCACTGGATCTCAAGGATGCATAGATCCGCATGCAGATACATCACACTCTCTGGATCTCAAGGATGCATAGATCCGCATGCAGATACAGCACACTCACTGGATCTCAAGGGTGCATAGATCCGCATGCAGATACAGCACACTCACTGGATCTCAAGGATGCATAGATCCGCATGCAGATACATCACACTCACTGGATCTCAAGGATGCATAGATCCACATGCAGATACATCACACTCACTGGATCTCAAGGATGCATAGATCCACATGCAGATACATCACACTCACTGGATCTCAAGGATGCATAGATCCACATGCAGATACATCACACTCACTGGATCTCAAGGATGCATAGATCCACATGCAGATACATCACACTCACTGGATCTCAAGGATGCATAGATCCGCATGCAGATACATCACACTCACTGGATCTCAAGGATGCATAGATCCACATGCAGATACATCACACTCACAGGAAGTGTCTTGGATTGGTTGTGGGCAGGCAGCACTTCCAGTACCATGTACTGCCTTTTAGCCTTGCGTCAGCACCTCGAGTGTTAACTAAATGCCTTGCCATATTAGCAGCGTTTTTACGCAAGATGGGAGTAAACATTTTTCCCTACTTGAATGATTGACTGCTCAAGAGCACCACTCCAGAAGATTCAAGTTCAGCTTAGTAATGGTTCACCTTAGTGCAATTGAAGCTCACAGGGCACAAGTATAAAAGGGGCACCAGTGTCCTCACTGGGCTTCCAGAAAGCCCAACAAGATGGAGTTCCTTCATGTAGTTGGGTGAAAGGGGGGCATGAGGTTCGTGAGTCGCACAGGGTGCATTTGTAGGTTGGTACGGTCCTGTGGATGCCCATATCTATCTCATGCTATTTTGCATAAGGGGATATCCAGCCATGTGATAAGACAAAAACAAAAGCCCTCATTCCTCATCAGTGTTCGCTGTCAACATGGAAAACTTAGGGGATATGAGTGTACCTTCTTTTCCACATCCTCCAGATATCTGTCTGGCAAAACGAGCACTTTTCCGATGTCTATTCGTGCTTGGAGCATGTATAACCTTCAGTGGAGCTTGGGACATGCAGGGTGTTTCTGAGATTGGAGAAGGATGCTGAATTTTTGAGAATGCCCAAGACACGCCTGCACCAAGCCCCCTTTCCAACTTGAATGTCCTCTGAGGACGTCTTTGAAACTGCTTTCTAAAATGGCTCTGGGGACATCTCCTTGCTTTGGACGTCTGTATGCCTGCTGTTGGACATTTGTGTGCCTGCTTTCAGACATCCAATGCACAAATTTGGCTTCTAAAATAACCCCCATTGTGTTTGGTTACAAAAAAACATAAGTAGAATCCCCAAACTGTACCAGTTTTGTGAAACTCAATAATGAATACTTCTTACTCAAGGAGAAAGTGTGCGCTCATCCTGGGACAGGCAAAGAAGTCAAAGCTAGTAGCCTGCCCTAAATCTTTTTTTTAATCATTGCATGCTCATGAAACCCTGAGATTATATCAACTTAAAAATGTGACTTTATTTCAACAATACTCAAAATATCATAAACAATTGAAAAAGAAAAAGATTTCCCTTAATTATCAGTTGAATTCGTGCTGCTACTTTCATCCAGTTTAGCCTGGACAACCCAGACTACTCAAAAATAATGGACTGCCTACAACAAATGACAAGCTGGCTCCTACAAAACAACTTGACCATAAATTACAAGACAGAAGCTCTACTTATAACCAGAAACTCCACCTTCATCTCCCCACCCACCATCGAACTCAAAAACATCACAATATCCATAAAACCGGAAGTAAAATACCTCGAAGTCACCCTTGACAAAGAGCTAAACCTCCAATCTCACATCAGCAAAACTACCAGGAATGCCTACCTAAAGATGAGAACCATCAGGCGCCTCAAGCCAATTCTCTCCCAAGACCACTTCCAGACTGTTTGTCAAGCTATCATCACACCTATATTGGACTACTGTAATCACATTTACCTGGGGCTCCCAAAACAAATACTCCGGCCCTTGCAGTTAGCGCAGAACACCGCAGCTCGCATAATTACTGGCTCTGCAAGGCAGGATCACATCACCCCCATTATGAACCTCCTACATTGGCTTCCTATCAACTCTCGCATCCAATATAAAACCATATTGAACATTTTCAAAGTCAAACAGGGACTTTCATTGAACAGTCTACAGTCCATCATCAGTTTCGACCCAAACAGCATACTCAGGAGGAGAGGCACCGCCGACAACATCACAACCCCTAAAGACTTCACCAAAACGAGGCAAACCACATCAAGGAGAGCAATATCCCTAGCAGCACCAGCCATATGGAGCTCCCTACCTGCCAGCTTAAGATCAACTGTCGACATGAAAGACTTTAGAAAATTACTCAAAACCACACTCTACATAGAGCATTACGGCGACATCACGTAACTGTCCAGAGACCCCAGCCACCTTCTGCTCCTAACTTCCCTTCCTCTGCCCCCAAGTGCCACCCCCTCCTCCTCCCACCTACCCTAGCCTACCCCCTCCTTCACTGTACATATATAGCACTTTGTAAATAGCTCATGCTGTATATATTGCATCTATTAATTAAGCTACACATGTATACACCCACACAAGCACTACTATCCAACCACTGCATGCAGACGCCCCCACCCCTTACAACTTGAATCGTTTGAAGTGAAAACCGCCTTGATTTTAGGATAAGGCAGGATACAAATCCATTTAAATAAATAAAATAAAATAAATAATGTGCTGTCACCAGGTGCCCCCAGTGGCCAGTGGCTATAAGGGCATCCGGTGCATTTATTATTTTTAAGGAGCAATATGACTTTAAGGGCCTAATGCATTCTGGTCCTTGTAGTTCAAACTCCTTGAGAGCACAAATGATCCAAGCCAAGAGTGTAGGGTAACAAGGCTTTATTTCCCCTGTAACGCAATGATTCACTAAGACAAGTAGAAAATAAAGACAGTCCTTTCTTTATCAAAAGGGGTTCCACCAATATTCAAGCAGATAACTGTTATAGGCTTCACAGTTGAATGCAAGTCCTAGCTGAGGCTTCTTTTAGTTCAAAGCAATTTAAACAATTCAGCAAACAAACGGTTATAAGGTTCACCCTCTGTTGCACAGTTCTTTTCTATCTACAATTCTAGCAAGGATTCAATACTATTTGCAGAACAGAAATTACAGTCCATGGATTCCTCCTGAGGCATGGGAATAATATTCTCACATTCAATTTCCATAGACTCAGCGTCACTGGCTTCTTCCCTTGAGTAGTAGTTTTCACTCCCTGTTACAAACTTACAGGGTCTATCTTGCTTCCAATAAAACTTGCCTGTTAAGCTGTGAGGTATTGTCTTAAAAAGCTCTGCTTTGCTTCCCCTCCCCTTATAGGGAATAGCTGCTTTAACAGGGTTTCTATTAGCAAGGCTTTCCTTTAGAATTAAAGATTCAGCATATCTTGGCTTCCTGGAATGGCCACACCTAGAGCTCTCCTTCTGACGTACTTCTCTTGGGAGATAAGCTTTTCTGTGCAGTGTTTTGCTTTCATGGAATTCAGGAAAACCTGGTAAGGATTCCCACTCACTGTGGTTCTCTGAAAAGGTATCTTTGTAAAAGGAACTTCTCTTCCTTGTTCCTTGTAATCCAGAACCAACAAGGTTACTTGGGCTGGGAGAGTCACTCCTACCAGACAAACTGTTTCTTCTGGCAGCTTTTCTCTGGACTCCGTCCCTCTGTGCTCTGCCCCTCTGGACTCTATCCGTCTGAGTAAACTTCCTCTGGATTCTGTCCCTCTGGGCTGGCTCTGCGTGGAATCTCTCCTGTTCCACGTTCCTCTTGTCCTGCACGTCCATGCAGGGTTCCTTTCCTTCTCCTTCGTCGTCCCCGTCTCCTTCTCCTTCTTCTTCTGACTTGCTGCACTCTGTTTCTCCTTATAAAGGGAGTTTTGGTTTGAACGTCCCGGGCTTGGCCTCAGGTGCAACTGATTGCCACTTATACAATTAGTGTCTGAGCACGTTGCTTCAGCCTCTGTGGGATTACTCTTGCCCACTGTTCCCTCTAAGCTGTGCGCGTGTGCGCGCGCACACACCTTGCCGAGTGAGCGCACATACTTTACAACAGAGCGCACAAAAATTACGGTTCTGATTCTGATAGAAAACAACACAGACGTTCTTAAAATTGAAAAGTTGTTGTGTATTTATGGTTTTCACAAGTTCTACAATATTTTCTAGTGCAATCAATGTGGTGTACATACTGTATTCTGACGTGTAGTCAAATTTTAAAGTATATAACTCCGAGTGTCATTATGTGGCACACAAAAATTTAACCTTCCTTCAAAAGTTGCACAGCTGATATTTTATGCGCACACAGCCTACAGAAAATTAGAGGGAACATTGCTCTTGCCCCCTCTGACTGTGCTGCGATGCAACTGCACTCTCTGCACATTCTCTGCTCTATGTAAAACAGGGTTTTTTTCTAAGGCTGCATCTTCCATGGCTCCAGCCTCATGACATAACACAGTGCTATGTTTTGCCGACATTCAACCTCTTCAGGAAGGACTCAGAACATATCAAAATATCAATAGGAAATCAAAAATAATAGCAAAAGTATAAAATAAATAGTAAGTTTAACAGGACTGTACAGGAATTCAGCCCCGATCGGCATTGGGAAAGGGAGTAAGCAGTCAAGCCCCTCCTTGCTCCCCACCGCCAAGACCAATCGGGCTAAAGAGGACAAAGGACTTTTAAAATTGAAAGCAGCAGTGCAGGAACATCACGAGCAGCTGACTTCAGCCCCAGTCGGCATCGGGGAAGGGAGCAAGCAGGCAAGCCCCTCCTTGCTCCCCACTGTCAAGGCCAATCAGGCCGAAGAGGAGCCCAACTCCGCCCCACTCTTTAGCTCCAATCCAATCCAATCAGGGGCTCTTCAGGACCTTCTCAAATTCAAAGCACCATCAGGCGGGCCCAAGCATGGCGGGCCCATACCTGAGGGCCTCACCAGAGGGCCCTTTGATGGGGAACGTTGGTGGGAACACAAACCATACCAGGAAGGTTACCCCAAAGACAACTGCATGCAAAGAACCCGCAAGCAAGCAAGTCCAAACTCTGCAAAGCCTCTGCCATTAATCCAGTAAGTTAATATACCAAAGCATTGACCACATTACGCTCCTTAACGGATCTTTTATAACTGGAACCAATTAACAGCATACTACTAAATTGGTATTGCAATGATCTATCTGGTTATAACTTACCAGAACTAGTACCTCAATCGCAAACTGTTTACATTGTTGATTTTCCATTATACTACCTATAATACTCTGCTTCAATTATAGATTGAATGCATTGTCTCCTCTCCATTGCACCACTGATAACTTTGTGTATCTTGACATCTTTGGGTCTAATTTCACAATATCTTTACTCACTATCTGCTTGTACCTTGATCAATCATATATAGTTCTCATCTCGATCGTTTACCTATTGATCCTCTTACTTGCTTTCTGCATTTCGATCAATTAATAACAATCCACTGTAACAACCTTACATCACAAGGGAAATCAGAAAAACCACAATATGCACACTATTCCTCCTTCTTGTGTTCAAATTATAAGAACATAAGATATGCCATACTGGGTCAGACCAAGGTCCATCAAGCCCAGTATTCTGTTTCCAACAGTGGCCAATCTAGGTCATATGTACCTAGCAGTTTCCGCAAGGGACACAGGTTCCACAATGCTTGTATTGGCTCAAGCATTGATATCCTGGGTCCCTTCTTAATAATGGTTTATGGACCTTTCCTCCAGGAACTTGTCCAAACCTTTTCTAAACCCAGCTACACTAACAGCCTTTACTACATCCTCCGGTAACAAATTCCAGAGTTTGATTACACGTTGAGTGAAAAAATATTTTCTTTTATTGGTCTTAAATAGTTTACCCTGTAGCTTCATTGCATGTCTCCTAGTCTTTCTATATTCTGATAAGGTAAACAACACAGGTACACTAAAAAAAAATTTTTTAAACTGCCTCTAATGTTTCGATTGATTTTTACGTTTTTTGGTGCGCTGAATCCAAATCTGGTAACCAATTTGCTCCATCACGTACAGATTTTTTGCTACATTGGGTTAGCAGTTTGAGGTGAACGTTTCAGATTGAGTGCGATCGAGATAAAAGTTTCTTGGATGAATTCTTTATACAAATTGTTTAGTAGTTATTCAAATAAGAATAAAGAAAATTGTAACAAGGCAGCACATAAGAATAGAGTAATGTCAACAAAACACACTGTGATGGTAGCAAAATTGTCTGCACTTAAAACAGCCACATACATGTGCACAAACATTGAGCATATAAGAGCGAGGTTAGACACAAAGCAAAGCAAAGAAATGTGCAAAAAATGTTGTACAGGTATGTATGTAAGAATAGAAAACGCAAACCGCACCATTGCAATACATGAAGACAAACACCCGATGGTGTGAAAATAAAATTCTAATAAATGAGATCCGACACTGTGGTAATAACTAGCAAATTTTTATTTCAAAGTTTAGTAAAAACACGATATTTGTCAACACAGTTTAGATTTTAAAGTCATTCTTGGGTCAATCAATCTCCTGGTGGGCCCGTTTCTTCTTCCCCCGAATGCTTCTCTTGGTGCGCTGCTTGGCGTATTTTTCATCTGGGGTTTCCCGCAGCAGCAACCAGCAGAAATCAGCCATCATAGTGGTGTTCCATCTTCCTTGGTACCTTCTCTCTGCGTCCTTGATGTCCTGGTGAAACCTTTCACCTTGTTCTTCACTGTACGCCCCCAAGTTTTCGGGAAAGTAGTTCACATGGGAGTGCAAGAAATGGACTTTCAGGCTCATGTTACAGCCTTGTTCTTTGAAGGCATTGAGCATCCTGGCAACAATATCCTTATAGTTCTCATCCCGCCTGTTCCCCAAGAATTTGAGAACAACATCCTTGAAGGAATCCCAGGCTTCTTTTTCCTTCTCAGACATCGTTTCAGCAAATGCTCCATCTGAAATGAGTTTCCTTATATCAGGGCCAACAAACACTCCTTCCTTTAGCTTTGCTTCAGAAAGTCGGGGGAACTTTGAGCAAAGGTACCGAAAGCACTCACCATCTTTTGGAAGGGACTTGATGAATTGCTTAATGAGACCCAACTTAATGTGGAGAGGTGGTAATAGAATTTTATCACGAGGTACCAAGCTCTCATGAAGAACATTTTTCTCACCGGGTCTCAAATACTCCCGAATTGGCCAGTCTTTTTTCCCCCAGTGTAGGTCGCGGGCCCGGCTATCCCACAAGCAAAGGAAGCAGGGATATTTGGTGAAACTGGATTGCTGCCCTAATAGCATGGATAGAATTTTAAAGTCTCCACAAATCATCCACTTATGCTCATCATAACGAATCTTCTGAAGAATCAGGGCCAAATTCTCGTATTTTTCTTGGAGAATAACAGAGTGAGCAATAGGAACTGAAGCGAATGTGTTGCCATTATGAAGAAGAACACCTTTTATGCTGTCTTTTTTTTTTTTTTCCATTAAAGTTTTATTGAAAATTGACACAAAGAAAAACAGCACTTCCCAATACACAGTCTATTGCTTATACAACACTAACACACTAAGTCACAACATATGGTTCTGTCTTCCATCGTAAACACCTCCAAGGCTATTAGTCGTGAAAGAACCCCACTTTCTCCCCCCCCCTCCCCCCTGCCCCCTCCCCCCCGAGGATGGCTCCTGTATTGACATTAAAGGATGATCCTAAAAAGGAAAGCCAGCACTGAATACCTTAAGCAATTAGCTACCAGTTAAGCTAAATGGTATTTGCATGGAGCTTTTGGAGTCTGAGACACCCAGTCGAGCATAAGAAAAAGATCCCCCAGCCTCTGCATCGTAACCAAGCAAGGTGGGACGGTGGGAAACCCCCCCCCCCAATGGTACAGAGGGAGATAGGAGAAAACTATAGCCCAGGGCAACTAAAGTGGGAGCAGACCCAAGAGCATGCCCCCCGCCGTGAACAGGCTCCCATTACGGGCCACCGTTAATTGGGGTCTCCCCCTCCCCTCGAGTATCGGGGGCTTGTAAGGTCGTCCTCCCTTCCACCCACTGGAGGTAAGGGCCCCAGGTGTCCTGGAATTTCACTAGCTGTTTCCTGCGCAGGGCCGTCAGGCGATACATGAGAGATAGGTGCGCTACCCGCAGTTGGATATCCGCCAGAGTGGGTGGGGAAGGAGTCCGCCATTTCCGCGCAATCAATTGTCGCATTGCCCCACATACCACCTTACGCCACTTTGACCCCCCTCCCACATTCAGCAGAGCCAGACAGGGTCCAAAAACCACACCATCAGCCAACACCACTTCCATCCACTCTGCCACCGCCTGCCAGCTAGGCTGGAGTATAGGGCACTCCCACCAGATATGTAAGACAGAGCCGGTCGCACCACACTCTCTCCAGCATAAACCCAACCCCCCACACCAACGCTGTAAGCGCTGGGGAGTCAGGTGCCACCTATAGAGCATCTTATAGTTTTGTTCCAAAATTGAGCTTGATAACACACCCCTAAATAACCCCTTATAAATTCCTGCCCAGTGATCCTCATCCCAACACATATGCAAATCTTGCTCCCATGCTTTCTTGTGGGCCCAGCCCCCAATATCCACCGAATCCATTAACCCATACAACCGGGAAATCAAGCCCTTGATCACCCCATTTTCCACTAAACCATCTACTACAGCACCCTGCCCTTCACCCCCCCAGCCCCCCAAACTTTTACAAAAGTGCCGGGCTTGCATATACTGATACCCAGCACCCTCCAGCACCGAAAACTCTTTTTGTAGATCAGCAAAGGACACCCAGGCCCCCCCATCTTTAAACTGCCCCACATAACGCAACCCCTGCCGAGCCCACCTCTGAAATACAACATCATCCCTCCCCAGTGGGAAATCCGGGTTGTCACACAAAGGCATAAACTTGGAACATCCCCGAGCACCATACCACCGGGCGCGCCATTTGAACCAGTAGCGCAGCGTGAGTGCGACATAGGGATTTCCCCCATCCTGACGCACAAGACCGGGTTTCCTCACCCACACAATATTTAATAGGCGTCTACCCTCCCCAAAACCCGCCTGTTCCAATTCCACCCAATCCACTGCATCCCTCAAAATCCACTCAAAAACCGCTCGCACCCTGGCCGCTTCATAATATCTACCCAGGTGTGGCATCCCCATGCCCCCCCTACCACGGCCCGCATACAAAATGCTCCGGGCTACTCTCGGTCTCCTACCCCGCCACACGAAAACCAGGAGCTTCTCCTGTAACTTCCGCAAGTAGGCCTTTGGGACCGCAATTGGCAGGTTGATAAAAAGATAAAGGAGCCGAGGCACCAAAATCATCTTGATGAGGTCTATTCGGCCCAGCCACGAGATCTCAAACGTCCCCCATCGCTCTAGCTCTCTAATCAGCTTACTCTGGGCGGGTAGGTAATTCGCCTGAAATAAATCCCGGCATTGGCCAGTGATTTGCACCCCAAGATACCGAATACTAGATTTGGCCCACCGGAAAGGAAAGGCCTTCTTCAAGCCCACCACGGTCTCCCCGCCCAAGGAGAGGTTCAAAATTTCAGACTTTGCGGGATTCATACGGAACCCTGACAAAGCTCCATATGTGGTTAACTCCTCCAAAATGGCAGGAAGCGTTCGCAATGGGTCAGAGACAAAAAACAAAACATCATCGGCAAAGAGGGAAATCTTGTGGTGAATATTACTCACTACTACACCCCGTACTTCCCTACAAGCCCTAATCCTCTGGGCCAGTGGTTCCATAGCAAGAATAAAGAGCAGAGGGGAAAGAGGGCATCCCTGCCGCGTCCCCCTGTGCAATTCAAAAATTTGGGTGGTGGAGCCATTTATTTTTAAACAGGCTAAGGGGTGCCGATATAGGGCTCGCACCCAATCTAAGAAGGCCCCTCCTATCCCCACCCGCTCTAGCGTCAGAAACAGAAAGGGCCAGCTCACCCTATCAAATGCTTTTTCAGCATCCACTGCTAGTAAGGCCATCTCCTCCCCTTCTCTCTTCCCATGCCATATTAAATTTAACACTCTCCTGATGTTGTCAGAGGTGTACCTCCCAGGCACAAAACCAGATTGATTAGGGTGTACGAGCTTCCCCAGAAAGGGAAGCAACCTATTAGCTAGGACTCGGGTGAAAATCTTAAAATCGCTACCCAGTAGGGAGATAGGCCTATAGGATCCACACTCCAGTGGATCCTTACCCTCCTTATGGAGAATACTGACCCCCGCCAGCCGCATAGATGGCGGCAGAATACTATCTCTTTGAAAGGAATTATACATTCTCACCAAGGGTCCGACCAGCTGTCCTGCAAAAGCTTTATAAAAGCTGTTGGGGTAGCCATCCATGCCCGGGGCCTTATGGGCCCGCAGGCCTTTGATCACTGTGAGGACCTCAATTTCCCCAATAGGAAGAGAGAGACTCTCCGACTCTGCAGTGGACAAGTTCGGCAACTGGACCGTATCCAAAAAATCCTTAATCGCAACTTCCGACACTACCGTTTCCGGCGTATACAGCTCTTGATAATATTGGACAAACCTGTCTTCAACCTCCTTACCCAGCCACAGCAATCTACCCTCTCTCCCCTTCACTTTCACTATTGCATTCCGAGCTGCCAGTTTCTTGACCCGCCGGGCTAACAACCTCCCGGCTTTATTGCCAAATTCAAAAAAACCTCTGCTGAAGAAGATTTAATTTATGTCGGATCTCCTCCATATGTAATTCGCTCAGGTCTAGCTGAGCTTTCCTCAATTGACCCTGCACGAGAACATCCCGCGGCCTCTGCTTCAAGCGCACCTCCAACTCTCCAATCAGAACCAGCAACTCCGCTTGCTTTTTTAGCCGCACTTTCTTTCTGTGGGCACCTATAGCTATCAGCCGCCCCCTAACCACCGCCTTCAAACAATCCCAAACCGTTCCCGGTGAGCACTCACCATTATCGTTCAATAGCACATATTCCTCTATATCTTTCCCTATTTGTTCTACTACTGCCGTATCTTCCAACAGGGACTCATTCAACTTCCACCACCGCTTGGCCGGGCTTGAATCGCCTAAAGGTAAAGTGCAAAGAACAGGGGCATGGTCTGACCAGGTCCGCTCTCGAATCTCACATTTCCCCACTACAGGCAGCAGAGCTTTATCAATAAGCAGCAAATCAATTCGGGAGTACACTGCATGCACGGGGGAGAAGAAAGAATAATCCCTTTCGCCATAATTCACTTCCCGCCAAAGGTCCACCAAATCTAGGGATTCCATCAACTGCTTCAGGCGCAGGCGATGCTTCCGAGTGAGGGACGACGCCCCCCTAGAGGTATCCACCAAAGGATTAAGAGCTACATTGAAATCACCCCCAATCAGCAGCTGCCCCTCTCCCTTGCTTACAAGAACTGCTTCTAATTCACCAAAAAAGGCAGCCTGATCCGTGTTGGGAGCATACACACTAGCCAGCGTATACCTCTGCTGCCCCCAATGCAACTTAACCACCACATAACGTCCTCTCCTATCCCGAATGACCTCCTCCACCTTCCCCAGCACCCTGCCAGACATCAAGATCCCCACTCCACCCTTTTTCTTCTCTAATTTGTTGGAAGCAAAATATTGTTGGGGGAAACGGGAGTGCCGCAAACGATCCTCATCCTTAGGAAGCAGGTGGGTCTCCTGGATAAAAACCACATCCCCCTCCAGTCGGGAACATTCTTTGAAAAGCAATTGCCTCTTATAAAAAGAGTTCAGGCCCCGAACATTAATAGTCATCAGCTTAAAGGCAGCCATAAACCCTGCCCTCCTCTCGCTGCACCGGAGCCATCCCCGTTCCCCCCCTCCCCCCCTCCCCCCCCTGACAATCCCTCGCCCCCACCCAAACCTCCCCCCTCCCTCCCCATCCCCACCCCCCTCCCCCACCCCCCGCCTCTCCACCCGATCTATCAGATAGATTGGAGCCAGGTCCCGTCACCCAAAGCAGCCCCCTGTTTGTTTTTTTTATTAAGAAATAACCCCCCCCTCGAAACAGCACCCAACGTTTATACCTTCCATCCTTATTAAACAAAACAAGCAAAAAACAAAAACAATCTTCCCTCCATTCTTCCATCAGCTGTTACAGGTCCCCATCCAATACCACATAGCATCACAGACATCTCAGAACATAATTGAAAACATAACTCCCCGTTCCTACATCCTATGCAGCACCCCCCACCCTACTCCCCCCATGCAGACCCAACAGGCTCAAACTCAATAACATAACTAAATGTGGACCATTACAACATAGTTCATGTGGCCGATTCGGCAGGCTGCAGAGCTGGCCTTGTCTTTCGTAGCCTCCGCTCTCCGCCGGACACTCTACTCCAATTCCTCTGTGAGCGGTTGTGGGAGTCTCCCCTCTCGCCCGCCATCAACTCCCCCGATTCTGCTGTCGGGAGGTTGGACCAGCCCGCCTGCTTCAAACCCGAGATGGCCTCTTCCACAGTATGTGCCACATATGACTTGGTGTTAATGGTGAACTGCAGGCCCACAGGGAACAGCCAGCGGTATCGGACATTTTCCTCCCGAAGCCGCTTCGTCACTTGCTGGTACTCCCGTCGCTTCTTCATAGTGATACTTGAAATGTCTGCAAACACTTCCACATCGGCCCCATGCCAGTTAAGTTTCCCCAGCTTCCTGGCGGCCTTGAACACCAGTTCTTTGGACCGGTATTCATGCAAACAACAAACGATATCTCTGGCTCTGTTATCGCGCTTGGGGCCAAGAGACCGGTGAGCCCGGTCCACTCGGAGGCACACGCCCTCTGCTTCCATATCAGCGGCCTTCAAAACAGCGCTGCAAAACTCCTCCGTCAAAGAAATATAATTTACTGCGCCATCCACCTCCGGGAGGCCGCGTATGCGGATGTTCGAACGGCGTGATCTATTCTCAAGATCTTCCAGCTTCTGCAATATTTCCCCCTGCGTATGCTCTATCTCAGCAGTACGCTGCGCCACAGAGCCTAAATGGCCTTCATGCTCCTCCGCCCTATTTTCCAACTCCTCCAGGCGGGCGCCCAGCGTTTGCATGTCACCCTTCAGCTCCTTAAACCAGTTCTGGACCTCCAGTTTAAAGGTGGAGATTTCTGATTGTGTAGACTCAAACCAGCCTCTTAAGTCTTCACGCAGGCTCAGGATTTCGCCAGCAGCGCCCTGTCCGGCCCCGCCATCCCCCACTTCCACCGCTACGGTTGTACTCGCCGATGGTTTCGGGGCCGGGGACTTCCCCCCTGTTCCACTCCTAAAGGAGAAAGATTTTAAGTCCGCTCCTGGCTTCTTACCAGCCATCAGATCCTAAAAATAAAGCTGGCCCTTCGAGCAACGCCTCACAGGGGGGGGGCCCCACAGGGCCTGCTTCAACCAACAGGCTTTCTATTGGAACTCCTCTCCCGAGCACAAGGCCAATCAGCTCACCAAATAGAGGCGCTCGTGGAAGGTGCAGATGGGGGCCTGCCGGGTCGCCAAGCAGGAAAGGAAAGTCCGGGGGGGGGGCGCCCAATAAGATGGAGGCAATACTGCCCTATTGCAGAGAGGCAAACGTTCCGCGGGGCGGATGAAAAACCCCCGCCGGGTGCAAGGTTCTATGCTGCCAGCCCAATGCCCCTAAGGACAACGTTCAAGCCGTCCCAGGCTTCTCCGCGGCCCACTCTGCCCCAAACTTGCCGCTCCGGACCCGGACCGTAAGGTGCTTGCTTCGCCGGGATTCCCCGTTCGTCGCCGGCCTCCTGGAGAATTTTGCCGCTCTCGGCAAACAATGCAGCCCCCCGCGACTCCCGGCCTCCGCTCACCGAGCCGATCAGCTGCTCGCCGCTCACACGTGGTTGGCAGGCACGGAACGGAGGGAGACAGTCCGGGGCCCACAGCTGTCCAGCGCTCAGACACCTCTCCGCGCTGCCGCCGGCACTCCAAGCCTGCCGCCAAGCTTCACCGGAGCCACCGCTGCCCCGAACCCACTGCACTCAGCTACTTTTCAGTTTTGAGGGGGTACTTAATTTTCACAATTTGCAGGGGGTTATGGCTGAGCTAGTCTAGAGCACCGCCATGCTGCCTGGTGACGTCACCGGAACCCTTATGCTGTCTTTTGACGAATCAATGAACAGCCGCCATTCAGCAGGATCATACTTGAGTTTAAACTTTTCCATCACTCCGTATATATCGTTGCAAAATACCAAATCTTCCTCTTTGCTGAAATACTTCAAAAATTGTGTCTCGCGGTTGCGGTACCAATAAAAGTTGTTCCTGGTGACAATAGATTTTTCTGTTTAAGCCGAGAACCTAGCAGTTGGGCAGCATCTTTTGGGAGTCCTAAATCCCGGACTAAATCATTCAATTCAGCTTGAGAGAAAAGTTCAGGTTTCGGATCTGGTTCATTTTCAAACTCGGAAGTACTGGACTCATCGGGAAAAGCCATCTGATGAGTCTCATCATGATCAGAACCGTCCACACAAATATGATCCAAAGATTTTGGTGGTTCAGGCACAGGTACTTTGTTGCTATGAGGCATAGGCCTAATTGCTGAGGGAAGGTTGGGGTAACTTATTACGTTCTTATTTTTTAAGTTGTATCTCTTCACAATGCAAGAGCAAAAATAGCAGTCACTGCTGTGGTCTTTTTGTTCACGCCACATCATAGGTATTCCGAAACGAAATGCTTGTTTTTTACCTTTCATCCATAAGCGTAGATCTTCCTCACATGTCTTGCACACTTTGTGAGGAGCCCACGGTTTGTCTTGATCGCCTAACTTCAAACCGAAATAGGCGAAATATACTTTTTTAATAAATGCAGAAATGTTCCTCTGCCGCTTTTTCACGGTATATTCCCCACAAATAAAACAAAAACTGTCCGGAGAGTTGACGCAACCTCTGGCTCTGTGAGCCATCACAAATACACAGCACTGCAAACTACAACTGTAGTGAACCACTTCGGAATAAAGCTGGATTACGACTGAGCAAACAAAAGGTAATAATGAACTTGCAAGAAACTGAAATTTGACAGGAACGTTCATGTCGCAACCACTGTGTTTGAGCGAGTGAGCGAACGAGGCGAGGCGAACAGGAAAGAACATGCGCCAGCGCGAGTACTGGATTTAGCCCCCCGCCTCCCAATTGTCCTGTTAATGTATAAAATGAATACAAAACACTCTAAAATATCATGAGGGAGTGTTTCTAGTTAGTTAACCATTACAACCTCTATTTTGGGCCAAGAAAATAAACTGCAGTCGGCTAAAAAGAAATTATGTGAACATTCCTTATATGGGTAAGAAATCTAATTTTGCAAGAAAACGTGACGTGATGGAACATTTTGGCTATTTTTCCTGGATTCAGCACCCCAAAATCTATAGGAATCAGTTGCAAAACTGGAGGCAGCTTTTTGGTAGTGTACCTGTGCAATCGATCTACGTTTACCCGTTCCACTCCATTAATTTATAGACTTCTATCATATCTCCCCTCAGCCGTCTCTTTTCCAGGTTAAAGAGCCCTAACCTTTTTAGCCTTTCTTCATAGGAGTATCCTTCCATCCCCTTTACCATTTTGGTGGCTCTTCTCTGAACCTTTTCTAAAATCGCTATATCCTTTTTAAGATACGGCGACCAGAATTGCACACAATATTCAAGGTGCGGTCTCACCATGGAACGATATAGAGGCATTATAATATCTTTTGTTTTACTTTCCATTCCTTTCCTTATCATACCTAGCATTCTATTTGCTCTCTTGGCCGCTGCTGCACACTGGGCCGAGGGTTTTAACATGGTATCCACAATGACGCCTAAATCTTTTTCCTGGGTGGTGGTTCCTAATGTGGAACCTTGCATCGTGTAACCATAGTTTGGGTTGTTCTTCCCTAGGTGCATAACCTTGCACTTGTCCAAATTAAATTTCATCTGCCATTTTGATGCCCAGTCTTCCAATTTATCAAGATCCTTTTGCAATTTTTCACAATCCTCTTGGGATTTAACAACTTTAAATAGTTTTGTGTCATCTGCAAATTTGATAACCTCACTCGTTATTCCACTTTCCAGGTCATTTATGAATATGTCAAAAAGCAGCGGACCCAGCACAGATCCCTGGGGTACACCACTATTCACCTTTCTCCATTGGGAAATTTGGCCATTTAGCCCTACCCTCTGCTTTCTATCTTTTAACCAGTTCCTGATCCACAATAGTACACTGCCTCCTATCCCATGACTCTTTAGTTTTGCCAAACGTCTCTGATGAGGGACCTTGTCAAAGGCTTTCTGAAAGTCCAGATACACAATATCAACCGGCTCACCTTTGTCCACCTGATTATTCACTCCTTCAAAAAAACATAACAGATTAGTAAGACAAGATCTTCCTTGTCTAAAGCCATGTTGGCTGTCTCCCATTAGGTCATGACTATCTACATGCTGAGTAATTTTATTCTTTATGATGGTTTCTACCATTTTTCCTGTTACTGATGTCAGGCTCACCTGTCTGTAGTTTCCAGGATCACCCCTGGAACCCTTTTTAAAAATTGGTGTTACATTGGCGATCCTCCAATCTTCAGGTATTAGAGATGATTTTAATGATAGTTCACAGATTACTAATAGCAGGTCTGCAATCTCATATTTCAGTTCTTTCAACACCCTTGGATGTATACCATCCGGCCCAGGTGATTTGCTATTCTTCAGTTTATCTAATAGTTGTAATACATCTTCCCGATGTATCGATATTTCCTTCAATTCTTCCGCACCTTTAAATACCACTTCAGTCATGGGTAACATCCCTACATCTTCCTCAGTAAAGACTGAAGCAAAGAATTCATTCAGTCTCTCCACTATCGCCTTGTCACCTCTTAGTGCTCCTTTAACCCCTTTATCATCTAATGGACCAAATGACTCTCTCACAGGTTTTTTGCTACGAATGTACTTGAAAAGGTCTTTACTTTGCGTTTTTGCTTCCTCAGCAAGCTTCTTCTCAAATTATCGCTTTGCCTGCCTTATCAATGCCTTGCATTTGACTTGCCAGTGCTTGTGCTGTTTCCAGGTTTCGTCGTTTGGCTCTTTTTTCCATTTCCTGAAAGATGCTTTTTTGGCAACAAACAGCCTCTCTAACCTCACCTTTAAACCATGCTGGCAGTTTTTTGGACTTCCTTCCACTTTTCTTAAAGCGTGGAATACAGCTGTTCTGGGCTTTCAAGTATTTTTCAACAACAGCCAAGCCTGATGTACGTCTTTAACCTTTGCAACTGCTCCTTTTAGTTTTTTCTTAACTGTTTTCCTCATTTTATCATAGTCTCCCTTTCGAAAGTTAAAAGGTAGTACTGTGGATTTCCTTACTATCCCTCCTTCACTAATTAAATCAAAGGCGATCATGCTATGATCACTATTGCCAAGTGGCCCCAACACCCTTATCTCTTGCACTAGATCTGGTGTTCCAGTAAGGACTAGGTCTAATATGGCTTCCCCTCTGGTCGGTTCATGAACCAGCTGCTCCAAGAAGCAGTCATTTATTTCATCTAGGAACTTTATCTCCCTAGCATGTCCTGACGTGACACTGACCCAGTTGATACCGGGGTAGTTGAAATCGCCCATTATTATTACTGCGCTGTAACGTTTGTTGGCTTCCTTGATTTCTTTGAGCATTTCATCATCCATTTGGTCATTCTGGCCAGGCGCTCGATAGTATACCCCCACTGCCATTGCCTTCCCCCTTTTACATGGAATTTCAATCCATATAGATTCTACAGCAGATCTTGCTTCCTGCAAAATTTTAATCCTTTCTGACTCAATGCCCTCTCTAACATAGAGAGCAACCCCTCCACCAATTTGATCAGCTCTATCATTTCGATATAGTTTGTACCCAGGTATCACAGTGTCCCACTGGTTGTCCTCCTTCCACCATGTCTCTGATATTCCAATTATATCTAACCTTTCATTTAGTGCTATATATTCTAACTCTCCCATCTTATTTTTTAGACTTCTAGCATTTGCATACATGCATTTTAGAGAATGTATTTTATTCATATTAATTTGGCTATTGTTAGACATGGGTAATTTGGGATCTTTAAGCTCTGTCTGCTCCATACTTGAGGGCATTTGGGCTACTTTACTCTTTTGTGGAACCTCTCTGCTTTTGGTAGTATCCTTCAAAGATACATTCTTCCGAACCATCCGCTCTTGGGCGACTGTCGGCTTTCCCCTAATATCTAGTTTAAAAGCTGCTCTATCTCCTTTTTAAAGGTTAATGCCAGCAGCCGGGTTCCATCCTGGTTAAGGTGAAGCCCATCCCTTCGGAAGAGCCCCTCCTTTCCCCAGAATGTTCCCCAGTTCCTAACAAATCCAAAACCCTCATCTCTGCACCATTGTCTCATACACGCATTGAGACTCCGGAGCTCTGCCTGCCTTTTGGGTCCTGCGCGTGGAAGAGGAAGCATTTCGGAGAATGCTACCCTGGAAGTTCTGGATTTCAACTTCCTCCCTAAAAGCCTAAATTTAGCCTCCAGAACCTCCCTACCGCATTTTCCTATGTCATTGGTACCAACATGTACCAAGACAGCAGACACCTCTCCAGCACTATCTAAGACCTTATCTAGGTGGCGCGTGAGGTCCGCTACCTTTGCACCAGGCAGGCATGTTACCAGGCGATCCTCACGTCCACCAGCCACCCAGCTATCTACATGCCTAATGATCGAATCACCAACTATAACGGCTGTCCTAACCCTTCCCTCATGGCCACATGGCCCTGGAGAAATGTCCTCGGTGCAAGAGGGTTTTATATCACCTGGAGGACAGGTCCTAGTTACAGGATCACTTCCTGCCACACCAGGGTGATGCTCTCCTGTCACGTGACCTCTCTCCTCCATGGCAACAGGGGTGCTGCCAGACTGGAAGTGGGACTTCAGGACTATATCCCTGTAGGTTTCGTCTATGTACCTCTCTGTCTGTCTTATGCTTTCCAAGTCTGCTACTCTAGCCTCTAGAGAACGGACTCGTTCCCTGAGAGCAAAGAGCTCCTTGCACCTAGTGCACACGTAAGACCTCTCACCAACTGGTATCCTATTTATTTATACAAAAATTCTGAGAAATGATACTCCCATGACCTAATTAAATTAAAGAAAGAACTAAGAAAACTGGAGCATAAATGGAGATCTAGAAAACCCTCCGAATATAAATCACTCTACATGTCCGCCTTAAACACTTATAAAGAAGCCATAAACAATGCGAAGAAGGACCATCATACGAAAATCCTCAACAAAGTCCTTAACCACACAAGAGACCTTTTTGAAATTGTCGTATCGTTAACCAAATCAACCCAAAATGAACCAAACAGAATCAGCATCAAACCACAAATTCTAGCCAACTACTATTCAGACAAACTAAGAAAGAAAGAAAGCAGCAGACACTCCCCCCCCCTCCTGAACTACCAGCAAACCTCAACACATGTCACACTTTCCACCTAACAGACCGAAAACAATTGCTAGACACAATCACAAAAATTAATACCACTACCTCCCCCCTTGATCCATGGCCAGTAGCCTGGATCAAAGCAACAAAAACGGAACTAGCTCCTTACCTACTCAACATAGTTAACCAGTCCCTCCACCAAGGAATCTTGCCAAAAGAACTCAGACTTACTACTGTTCGGTCTATCTTAAAAAACAAAATCCTTAATAAAGACGACCCTAGTTCTTATAGACCCATTGCCAGTATCCCATTTGTATCTAAAATAATAGAGAAGGTTGTCCAATTACAACTTCAAGTCTTCATTGACTTAAACGCACCTCTAGATGATCAACAGTATGGCTTCCACCCACTCCACGGTTTCGAATCACTATTATTGGTACTATTCGATATCCTCATTCGTGGAATGGATAACGCAAAACAGGCATTCATTCTTATCTTTTTAGACATTGCATCCGCATTTGACAATGTAAGCCACAACAACTTTCTTTCAAGACTAACACAGATAGGTATAAAGGGAATTACCCACCAATGGTTCAAATCTTGCATATCCGACCGGTCACAATATGTTCAAATAGATCAGGAATCATCCGATACTTTCCCTCAAGATCAGGGAATACCCCAAGGCTCTGCACTGTCAGCTCTTTTAATTAATCTATACCTCCAGCCAATCTGTAACATATTCAGAAAATAGAAAATAGGATGATATATCTGTGCAGATGATATCATGTTATTCTCTCCCTTCGACATAACAAACCCCACCCACCATAACCTTTCAGCATGCATCAAAGAAGCAGAGAACTGGCTAAACTCTAACAACCTGAGCATTAATTTAAAAAAAACCACTGATGTATTATGCTCCCAGTAAAACAAGAAGTAAAATATCTAGGAGTCACACTTGATCAGTCCCTCAGCATGACATCTCATATAAAGCAAACAGCCAGAACCATATTTTTCAAGTTAAGGGTCATTCAGCATCTGAGACCCCTAATAGACACCCATGATTTCAGATCAGTGGTTCAAGCCCTAATCATGCCACATTTTGACTACTTTAACAACCTTTTAGAAGGAACAGCCAAAAAGAATTTAAACATACTCTAAAAGGCATAGAATGTCACGGCCAGAACTATATTCAAAGCATGTATAAGGTGAAATTAGACTTGCCTGTTAATTGTTCCTGGAGTGTAGCCAGTCTAGTCCCGGACCTCTGAGTTCCCTATCTCATCCAGCAGCTTGGAGACTGAGAAACTCCTCCTTTTTGTGACGTCACTGGTATATCCTCCCGGGATCCGCCTCCTGTCACCAGTATCCTATTGACAAAGCAGACTCACCGGAGGAACAAGTAAGAATTAAACATAACAACTATCTAAATATGAACCAACACAGAACCCCTCCGATTCCATAGAGGAATAGAACCCCTATTATGAACTGTGGCTTCAAACTTGAACAGGCCACCCCCTCAACCGAAAAGACAGACAGTGTCCCATTAAAGAAAATCTTCTTGTGTAGAGCTTCCCCCCCCTGCGTATACTGACTCCCCGAAAAGAAAAAAGCTCTTACCTGTGAACTAGCCAGACACTTCAGGCCTGCATTCGCATACGAACATTGGGGAGGGACACGGGACTAGACTGGCTACACTCCAGGAACAACAATTAGCAGGTAAGTCTAATTTCACCTTCCTGATCATGTAACCAGTCTAGTCCCGGACCTCTGGGTCTGTACCAGAGCAGTGAAAGAATCAAGCACGGGAGGGACCTGGCAGACCAGCCTCAAGTACTGCCGATCCAAAATAGGCCTCTTCCGTCATTTGCACATCCAGACGGTAGTGTTTCACAAAAGAGTTCAGAGACGACCAAGTCGCCGCCTTACAAATCTCCACCAGCGACGCTAATCGAACTTCTGCCCAGGATGCCGCCTGTGCTCTAGTGGAATGCACCTTGAGCCCTTCCGGCACCCGCTTACCTTTCAACACGTAAGCCGACACAATGGCTTCTTTAATCCATCTTGCAATGGAAGCCTTTGACGCCGCTTCCCTTTCTTGGTCCCACGAAAAGAACAAAAAGTCTGTCCGACTTGTGAAAACTGGCCGTCCGACGAAGATACTTCTTTAAAGCCCGCCAGACATCTAAGAGGTGCAACTTTCTTGACCCTGAACTCCCTGCGTCCTCTGTGAATACCGGTAAGGTAATTTTCTGATTCACATGAAAGGCCGAAACCTCCTTAGGGAGGAAAGCCAGAACAGGCCTCAGGACCACCTTTGCTGCCAAGAATGAAAGGTAAGGTTCCCTACAGGATAGACTTGCAGCTCCGAGACTCTTCTGGCCGAACAGATGGCCACCGGTAACACAGCCTTTAGTGTGAGGTCCTTAAGCGACGCCCACGCTAATGGTTCAAAAGGCGCGTGTTCCAGCGCGTCCAGCACAAATGGCAGATGCCACTTAGGAATGATCTGTCTACACGGTGGCCTCACGAGAGACACCGCCCTTAGAAACCATCTAACAACCCACTGACTACCGAGCGTCTGACCACCTAACCTGTCCCTGTAACACGCTAATGCTGCTACGTGTACCCTCAACGACGCTGCCGCTAGCCCTTTTTCGAATCCCTCCTGCAGGAACTCTAAGATCTGAGGGATGGAGGCCCTTAACGCCTCACACTTTCTTTCTACACACCAAGCTTCGAATATCCTCCAGATACGAACATAAGCCAGCGATGTAGATCTCTTCCTGGCCTTCAACAAAGTAGAAATGACCGCCGCTGAGTACCCCTTGGCCTTCAGCTGCGCCCTTTCAAAAGCCAAGCCGTAAGCGAGAACAGATCCATGTGTGGCATGAATAGAGGCCCCTGAGTCAACAGATCTGCTCGAGGAGGAAGCCGCCAATCTGGAGCTATTAGAATTACTTGTCCTCTGAATCGCTCGATTCGTTGCACCACTCTGTCTATCAAGACCCACAGTGGAAAGACATAGAGCAGCTGTCCCACCGGCCAGTCCTGAATGAGAGCGTCCAAGCCTTCTGACATCCTTTCTCTTCGTCTGCTGAAGAAACGGCTGGCCTTTGCTGAGGCGAAGGTTGCAATGAGCTCCATGGCCGGTGCGCACCACCATGTCGAACACTTCGGGATGTAGAACCCACTGCCCTGGATCCACTCTTACCCGACTGAGAAAATCGGCCTCCACATTGTCCACCCCTGCTACATGTGCTGCCAATAGATCTAGGAGATTCGCCTCGGCCCAAACGCACAGGGCCTCGGCTTCATCCTCCAGCGCTACGCTGCTGGTTCCCCCTTGTCTGTTGACATAGGCTACCGCAGTAGCGTTGTCGGAAAACACTCGGACCACCCTGTTGCCGAGAAATGTCCGAAACTCCTGCAGCGCCAGAGTCACTGCTCTTAATTCCAACCTGTTGATTGGCCACGCTTGCTCCTGAGAGTTCCATCACCCCTGCGTGAACCTGCCTTGACAATGCACTCCCCAGCCAAGAGGCTGGCATCTGTCATCAAGGACACCCAGGCCAGAGACTCCAGCGCCTTCCCGTGCTCTAACGATGCGGGAATCAACCACCACTGTAGGGACTGGCGAGCCTCCTCCGGGCAGGGTAGTCTTTGGGACAGCGAATCCTGTTGATGTGACCATCGCCGAAGCAGCGCTCTTTGCAACGGCCTCATGTGGGCTCTGGCCCACGGCCCCATCTCTATTGACACCGCCATAGTGCCCAATAACTGGAGGTAATGCCACGCTGAGGGCGCCTTGTACCGTAAGAACCTTTTGACCAAGTTCCGTAGCCCCTGCGCCCTCTCTTCCCTTAGAAACACTTTCCCTACTCGGGTGTTGAACCGCGCTCCCAGGTACTCCAAAGTCTGTGAGGGAACCAGCTGACTCTTTGACACATTGACTATCCAACCGAGACTTTCCAGGAAAGATACCACCCAGGCCGTGGCCGACTTGCTCTCGGTCTTCGACTTCGCCCAGATCAACCAATCGTCTAAATAAGGATGCACCAGAATCCCTTCCTTTCTCAAGGCTGCCGCCACCACCACCATGACCTTGGTGAATGTTTGTGGCGCCGTCACCAGTCCGAAGGGCAACGCTCGGAACTGAAAATGCCCGCATGGAACCGTGAATCTGAGAAACTTGTGATGCTCCGGCCTTATTGAGATGTGAAGATACGCCTCCGACAAATCCAGAGAAGTAAGAAATTCTCCTCTTTGTACCACCACTATAACCGATCACAGCGTTTCCATGTGGAAATGAGACACCCGCAGACAACGATTCACTCCTTTGAGATCTAGAATCGGACGAACGCCTCCGTCCTTCTTTGGCACGATAAAATAAATGGAGTATCGACCGTGTCCGCATTGGTCTGGCGGAACCGGCACTATCGCCTTGAGGTCTAGCAACTTTCGTACTGTCCCCCGAATGGCTTCGCACTTGGTGGCTGACTTGCCGGGGGACCACACGAAGACTTCCCGCACTGACCTCAAAAACTCCAGCGCGTAGCCCTCCCGGATGACTTCTAGTACCCACTGATCTGACGTGACCCGGACCCAGGCAGAATAAAAATTCTGCAACAGCCTCCCCCCCCCCCCACGGGAAGCAAGGGAGCCTGGGTCTCCCTTATCTCATTGTGGCTTTCTGGGTTTGAGGGTAGAGGAGGAAGATGGTCCAAAACCCCTTCCCGCTCCCCGAAACCCCCGGAAGCCCTGGTTCCTATTGGAGAAATGTCCTCTTTGTCCTGAATTGAATCTCTGGAACCTGAACCGGCGAAAATCCCGCTGCTGCCCCCTGCCCGCAGGGATCGCTCGGCCTGTCCTAGGCTTGTCCTCTGGTAATTTACCTCCTTTAGACTCCCCTAAGTCTTTAACCAGTTTCTCTAAATCGTCCCCAAACAACAGACACCCTTTAAAGGGAAGTTTACTTAATCTAGCCTTAGAGGAGCTATCTGCTGCCCATTTGCACAGCCACAAGTAACGCCGTGCCGCTACTGCCAACGCCATGCTCTTAGACAAACCATGCATAAGATCATAATGGATGTCTGCCAAGTAGGTTGCGCTGGACTCTAACCTGGACGCCTCTCCTGACACTTCACTCTCCTGCCCTCCTTGCACTCGCTGCGACCAGCGAAGGCAGGCTCTAGCCACCCATGCTCCGCAAATAGCCGCCTGAAGCGACAGAGCATTTACCTCAAAAACCTGTCTTAACAACACATCCAATTTCCTATCCTGAGTATCCTTGAGGGCCGCACTACCCTCCACGGGTATGGTAGTCTTCTTGGTCACCGCCGAGACCACCGCATCCACCTTGGGTGATTTAAAAACCTCCTTATCCTGATCCAACAATGGGTACAGCCGGCCCATTACCCGGGATCCCTTTAGCGGTGCTTCCGGAACGTTCCACTCCTCCTGAATCATCTCCTGAAACACCCTGTGCACCAGAAAAGCTCTTTGATTCTTTCTGAACACTTGCAACAAAGGATCCTCTAATGACTCATCCTCCGTTGCACCGGGAACTGGCATATTTAACACCTTTAGCGTCTCCCCGATGAGCGCCGGCAGTTCTTCTCTTCTGAACACTCACACCACTCTCGCCTGTTCTTCTCTTTCCGAGAGCTCACCTTCCTCTAGCTCTTCCTCCAAGTCCATGATGTGGCCCTCATCATCCGACAGCGGACCTTCCGAGGTCACGGAATGTTCTCCCGCATCCCCCTCGGTACACAGCCTCTTGAGCCCACGCGGGTGTTCACCGGTCTGCAGGTGCGTTGCGAGCCTCTTCACCCCGCCTGCGTCCGCGGTGCCTTTTTGCTGCTGAGGGCTACCGAATATCGTCTGCTGCCACAGCGTGACAAATTCCTACGAAAATATGGAAGACAGTTCCTTTGGCAACCCCCCCTGAGGGGGAGGAAAGTCCGAGGCGGAAGACGGCCCTGCTACTGGCTCCAACTGGGCTACCTCCGCTGCCTGCGAGAGCGAGCCTTCCGCCACGGTCCCCAGTACTTGTTCTGTCTCTTTCCGGACATGTTCTGTAGGAGAAGCCTCTTTCAGACAGGCTTTACAAACCCCAGAACCTGTGCCCTTTCTAGCCCCACACACCACGCACTGAGGTTTAGAAGGCATGGCAGCTCTGCTCGTATCCTGCAGTCCTAAGCTGTTTCTCTCTCAAGCCAAACAGCTGTACTGCAGTGCACCGCAGGCAGGCCTAGAGCAGGGGAAAAAAAACCCTGTCTCTGTTCTTACCTCAGCTCTTTTTTATTTTTATATATATATATATATTTATTTATTTATTTTTTTTTTACACACCGGAACCAATACAGTAAGGGGCCTATCTGAGAGAACTTCAAGCCGACAAGCAAATAAAACTCCCACGGGGGCTTCCCAACTATGCCACAACCTCCCCTGAAAGTTTAAACGACGCCCCGTCGACAGCCTGCGCCAGCACCACGCGGCCGGGCCTACTGAAGTTCTCGTGCCAAAAGATTTTTGCCCAAAAAGTTCTCCAATGCATCTACTTACCTTTGCTGTCCGCCGAGCAAGCCACCCACCTTGCTTTCACGGGTGACACTTGCCACTGGCCCCGGAGCATGTCCGATGCATAGAGGAAAGCTGCCCCTGTCGCACCGCTGTACTCTACTTTCAAGCTTCATGCGATCGTGAAGAGCCCGCCAAGCGCGCTAACAGGCAAACTTCTGTGCGGCACAGGCTGGGCTCTGCTCCGGGTTCCCCCCCCCGTTTATCCTGCAGCTAATCGCACTAAAGGAACTCCTTTCCAGCTAGGTGCTGTGCTGGCTCCCCGTAACTAACAACGGGTGAGATGGAAGGAGGGGGGGGGGGTGAACTAAACGACAAGAGAGGAGGCCTGCAGTCAAACTTAAAGACACAGTATCCTTGAGTCCAAACCGTTGCCCCCCCTGATATAACTGAATTAACTTCTTTTGGCAACTACTTCCATTTAACCTAAGGCTAATCTCAATTGCCTCTCCAGTGAGCCCGGGCCTCCGGGTTCCCATCCATCCAGCAGCTTGGAGACTGAGGTAACTGGTGACAGGAGGCGGATCCCGGGAGGATATACCAGTGACGTCACAAAAAGGAGGAGTTTCTCAGTCTCCAAGCTGCTGGATGAGATAGGGGAACCCAGAGGTCCGGGACTAGACTGGTTACACGATCAGGAACAGACCACATCACACCCATCTTACATAAATTCCATTGGCTTCCAATATCAAGTAGAAAAAAATATAAAACCTTAATGACCACATTCAAGTTAATTAACAATACCCTCTCACCTCACATCCTTAATCTACACTCTAGACAACAGATCCAGAAAAGGAAACACTCAGAGCTCTCTTATAGTCCCAACGTCCATCCACAACAAGCACATACATAGCCCCCACGCTATGGAACACTTTCCCAAACTCACTGTGAACAGTTAAGGATCTGCATCCTTCAGAAAGGAACTAAAAACACATCTCTTCATTGAAAACTACAGTAGTCCTAACTGCAACAACAGGTAAGATACAACCCCCAACCACACTCACCATATCTCATAACCCCATTGCTCTCAGAGTGAAATCAGACTCCGTCCTCCTGATGACATATTCATAGCAAATGTATACTTCCTAATTTTGACCTATGTAAATATGTATATAGTTTATTATGTAAATAGTTACGTGTTTCAACACTTCTCACACTGTTCGATGTAATTTCGTTTGTTTATTGTAAACCGCCCCTGATCTTCGGAAGGGGCGATATAGAAAAGCATTAAAAAAAAAAAATGTAGCAGAAAAATAAAAAAAATCTTGTAGGACGTCTTTTAGTGCGATATTTGTGGCGCACTGCCTCTCTCCCTCTAGAGATGCAGACATAATAGACAAAAACTATTTCTTTTAAAACTCCAAAAGCAAAGCAATTGATTGATTGAAAAATGCTCCAATCAAAGGCTATTACAAATAAAATAGCAATATGATTGGGCATCTCAGTATGCTGGAAAACATATTGCCATTCAGTTTTTCTGTTTAATGCCTCTGGAGCAACTGTATGTCAGTTAAAGATATAGTGTTGTTCTTTGTTGGTTATCTGAACAGAAATATTACCATGGCATTTTACAAAATCAGTATAGTTTGAGGGTTCTACTTAGGTTTTTTTCTTTTATCAATTTATTATGTACTCCTGATTTATATATAATTTATTCCCATTTTTGGCTTGTGTAGTGTTTCTACATCACTCAGTTTGTCACCCGTCATAATTTTTGCTCCCATGGACTAATTCTTGAAATAGATAGAAAGGTTGCGGATGTATTCTGTGTATCAGGGTAGCCTATGTTTGGTAGAACTTTTAGAAGAAAATCTATAACCTGACCAGTGTATGGTGTATGAATACCAGCATGAGACCTGGGATAAATCTTCCACAGTAATATAACAGAACATGGCCTAGAATAATACTGTCGGGTCAGTTTTCAGACACCTTTATCAGGATAGCTGTGGAGGTTATCTGGATAAGGTCACTACGAGAGAGATTCGGCTGCAATATCTGAACATCACTATTTGGAGAGCAGTGAGGCAGTCTGTGGGCGGAGCTAGGGTGTCACTAGCCACTCGCTATACAATTGCCGCCACTATCCAGAAAGTGGCGATTTTTAGCTATTATCTGGATACATTATATGGATAGCTTGGGCCGCACAAAAAAGCTGGCCTCATTTGCTATCCAGATAATTTATCTGCATACCTGTGTGACTGGTGGACGTGAGGATTGCCTGGTACCATGTCTGCCTGGTGCGAAGGTAGTGGACCTCACATACCACATAGACAAGGTTTTAGATAGTGCTGGGGAGAAACCCGCTCTTCTTGCTGCATGTTGGTATCAATGACTTAGGAAAATGTGGCAGGGAGGTTCTGGAAGCCAAACTTAGGATTTTAGGTTGGAAGTTGAAATCTCGAACTTCTAGGGTAGCATTCTCCGAAATGCTTCCCGTTTCACGCGCAGGACCCCAAGAAGCAGGCAGAGCTCCGGAGTCTCAATGTGTGGATGAGATGATGGTGCAAGGAAGAGGGTTTTAGATTTGTTAGGAACTGGGCAACATTCTGGGGAAGGAGGGGGGGGGGGCTTTTCAGAAAGGGTGGGCTCTACCTTAACCAGGATGGAACCAGGCTGCTGACATTAACCTTTAAAAAAGAGAGAGAGCAGTTTTTAAACTAGATCATGGGAAAAAGCTGACAGTCGCCAAAGTATGCATGGTTCAGAATAATGTATCCTTGAAGGATACCAGCAAAACAGAAAAGTTAGGGCACCCCTATAGAGAGGGTCCAAAAAAGGTAAAAGTAACCCATGTGCCTTTAAGTAAAAATCAGACAGAGCTGAAAGATTCCAAATTAACTCTATTATCAAATAGCTAGTCTGTTAATATTTATCGCTCTACAAAACCTATACACCCCAAAATTAAAGAACTTGTCTTACAAATGAACTGCTCATTGGACAAATGACTAGGTCTCAGACTTCCCGACACTGTCAATGCTTACTGCCAGCAACCCGGCAGAGCTGTGCCAAATAGCATCAACGACCTGTCAGATGTATCAACAGTTCCCAAAAATATATATATAATTTTTCCAATACAAAGTGACTTGACCAAATGATAAAAATACCACAATAGATGCTGAAGAGCTCCCAATCATTCGAAAATGCAAAAGTAACTTATCTTATGTCGCCACAATTGCTGAAGTATTCCCAATAGTCCAAAGAATATGTAATTGTCCCAATGCCGTCTTTGTAGCGCTTTAACGCGTTTCTCCTGTACAAGGATTCTTCAGGGGAAGATAATTCCACAGCATATGTTCCAAAAAAAGCTGGCGAAGCCAAACACAGTTTAGAAAGAGAAGTTCATGCTTTCCGTGGCTCCCTAGAGATACATAAGAACAGATGAACACCCACCGACAATTAAAAGCACTAAAAAAGTTTAATACTGCTTTATCATGTTCATAACTAAAATCTTTGTCCAAAATGACAAGCTCACTGACCAACTTGCAGCCCACTATCAGCATGCGAAAGAACTTGTCCCGTTGATGCTGCCCGCGTCTTCTGAGGATGACTATTCCTTTCCAATTAACGAAAAAACGCTGCGCATGCGAACTTGCGGTACTGCTAACCCTTTATAGATCAGCCTGCTATTTGAGTGACGTATATGCATATCTACTCGTTCTCAGTTATACCGAGCATGCTCTCCATTCAACCATGTTATTTAAACCTGTTGGTTCTGCAGATCGCAAATTAAAAATCCACCTTTGTTCATGAAACAGCAGGGTCTGATCCCTCGTCTTGCCCCCTTTTCCAGTATATATCTGTTCAATAACAAAACATCGAAAATCTTCAAAAGAGTGGCCAAATGCTATACTGTGTTGTACTAATGGAGCTTCCTTTATTTTGCACTTGAGACGACTTTTGTGTTCCCCCAAACGAATTTGCAAAGACCTAATGGTCTTGCCGATATATAGTAAATTACAGGGACACTGCATGGCATAGACAACGAAGGTGGAATCACAAGAAGTGGTACCCCATAAAGTGTAAGTTATGTTATGATAAGTAAAACGGTCAGTCTTTAAATTTATTGTACACATATTACAATGACCGCAAGGAGAATGCCCCCTCTGCACCTCATATGAAGCCATACTTCCTTATTTATTTATTTATGCTTTTCTTCTATACCGCTTTTTCCCAAGATCAAATGCGGTTTACAGTTAACATTTAATGAACAGGGTTTTACATAGAACAGTGTTTTTTCTTTCAAACTATGTACAATTGACTTTTCATGAACAATGAACAGTAACATGGAACATATAGTTATACAATTTTACAATTAGCATTGACTAGTAATGCTGTAACTATTTACATTAATCATTATTAAACGTAGAGTTGCATTAATCATTATTAAACGTAGAGTTGCATTATTCCTAAGTGTGTTGGGGTTTGTGGCTTTTTGATCTGTGGTTAAGGGGGCTCGTTGTGAAGATGTAGTGTGGGGGTTGTGGGGGATTCATTAAGATTTATAAAGTGTTCTTTAAACAGATATGTTTTTAGTTCTTTCCGGAATGTCAGGAGACCTTTTATTTTGCGGAGGCTTAGTGGGAGTTTATTCCATAGGGTGGGGGCTGCATATGAGAAGGCTCTTGAGCTTGTGGTTTTATTTGTTTTTCGAATGGATTTTTTTTATGTCTAGTGAGTGGGTTGCGTTTTGTCTGCGGGTTCTATGTTCTTTTGGAGCATGTATTAGAGTGGTTAGATGTGAGGGTGAGATGTCGTTGATAAGTTTAAATGTAGTTAGGAGTATTTTGTACGATATTCTACTATTTATGGGAAGCCAGTGTAGTTCGGCGAGGATGGGAGTTATGTGGTCAGTGAGGCGGGCTTTTGCTGTTACTCGAGCACAGATATTTTGAGCTCGTTGGAGTAAATTGGTATTTGTGAGAGGGAGGCCGATAAGTAGACTATTACAATAGTCGAAGTGTGGAGTGATGAGTGTGCTGATAACAGATCTGAAGTCATGCGTGTCCAGTATTGGTCGTAGGTGTTGGATGGTCTTAAGTTTATAGAATATGGTTTTCACTGTTTGTTTTATGTGAGGGAGCATACTAAGTTTGTGATCTATTATGATGCCTAGGTATTTTACTTCTTTTTTGATTGGGATTATTGTGTTGTTAATTGTTATAGTTTCAGGGAGAGTAGTATCTGGTTTTCTTGTTACGAACATTGCTTCTGTTTTCTTTAGGTTGATGCTGAGGTTATTATTTTCTAGCCAAGTATTTGCTTCACTGATGCAGTCTAGTAAGTTCTGGTAGGTGGGATTGTTTGTGTTTATTGGTAGAGTGAGCATGATATCATCTGCATATATGTAGTGGTTGACTTTATATTTTTTAAATATATTTGTGATGGGTTGGAGATATAAGTTGAAAAGGAGGGCTGATAGTGCCGAGCCCTGTGGAATACCTTGTCCTTGTGTGAAGGGCTCTGAAGTGTCTTGGCCTAATTTAACGCGTATCGATCGGTTTGTGATGTATGATATAAACCATTGTAGAATTGTTCCTCCTATTCCTAGGCTTAGGAGTCTGTTAATGAGTGTGTTGTGGTGGACATTGTCAAAGGCGCCAGCTATATCAATGAATATGAGGATGTAACCTTGGTTGTATGTGTCAGTGCCTTTGATGAGGTCATCCATGAGTGTTATTAGCAAGGTTTCGACTCCGTGTGATGGGCGGAAGCCGAATTGGTGTGAGTCAAGTGGTGCATGCGTGTCGATAAAATCTTGTAGTTGAAGCTGTATGATTTTTTCTATTACTTTGGCAATAAACGGTATGCTGGCTATAGGTCTGTATGAGTTTGGGTCTGTGGGATTGAGTTTATTATTTTTTATTATAGGGCGTAAGGATGTAAGTTTTAGGGCATCTGGCATGATGCCCTGAGATAGTGATTGGTTTACTATATTTTGTATATGTATAGCCAATTCAGTTTTGGTGTTTTTTATCCATGATACTGGGCATGGATCCAGGGGGGAGGTAGTGGTGTTGATCATTGATATGACATTGAGGAGGTGTGTTTGATCAATGTCTTGAAAGGTTATCCATTTATTGATTAGTTTTAAGTCCGTAGGTATTGTTATGATTGTGCTAGATGATTTATTTTTTAATTTGTTAGCAAAATGAGTTGCAAGAGTTTGTGCGCTTATCGTTGATTGATCAGGTTCTGGAGTTTGGGTTCTTGTTAGTGTTTTTATAATTGCAAATAATTCTCTCGGTCGGTTGAGTGCCTTATTTATTACTTTTGTGTGGTATTCTCTTTTTGATCTGTTAATAGTGTCTTTGTATTTGTTGAGAAGACTCAGGTATAGGGCTTTATTATCACTTGTTTTAGATTTCCTCCACCGTTTTTCTTGTTTTCTTAGTTGTTTTTTTATGTTAGAGAGGTCTTTATTAAACCATTTTTCTGACTTTTTTTTTGTGAATTGTTTTTGAGGAACTTGGGTGGGAGTTGCTGCTTCTTTTATTGTTGAGTTCCATTGGTCTATTATGGTGTTGACTTCCGTTGTGTTATTTATAAGGTTGGGTAGTACAGTGTCTAGGAAAGTGTCTTTGTTGAAGTGTGTAAAGCGGGATTTATAAGGTGTTGGAGTAGTTTCAGTGTTGGTGAGTGATAGTGAAAGTAAATTGAAGGTTATTAAGTGGTGATCTGACCATGGCACTTCCGTAATAAGAGGTGAGGATTGTAGTTGGTGTTTATTAAATGGGGTGGGAATGAATACAAGGTCTAGGGCGTTACCTTTTGTGTGTGTAGGTGTCTGTATGATTTGGTTGTAACCCATTTCTTTCATGGAATCTATAAAATTGGTTGTATGTTGTGGGTTGAGTGATGGAAGGTTCAGATCGCCTAGTATGATAAGTGGTTTTCTCTGTGTAGCTGTACATGCAAGTTCTAGGATGGGGGTGAGATTTTTGTGGTCAGCTGAGGGGGGCCTGTAGATGAGGGACAGTGCAAGGGTTTTGTTTTCTATATTTATGATGTCCATACCATCTATATTATTTATATTTGTTAGTGAGTATTTGAGCTCTTTTTTGGTGATGATAAGGGCTCCGCCTCCCCTTTTTGCTTCTCTGTGGCAGTTGAAAAGATCATATTGATGTGTGTTAAGTTGGTTTAGGAGGATTGTGTCTGTGGGTGAGAGCCAAGTCTCTGTGATGAGAAGGATATCGGGTTTTTTATCAGTGATTATGTCATTAATTATTGGTATTTTATTTCGTATGGATCTTGCAGTTATGAGGATGAATTTTCTGATGGTGTTTGTTTCGGGGGATCTGTTTGTAAGTTTGTCTTGTTGAAGATTTATTTGTATTAGTCTTGAATGTCTGGGAGGGTTGGGACGGTGTGTTTGGTTGAGTGTGTATGAGTATGGTTGTGGTGTGTTTTTGTATGAGTTGTGAATGATGGGGATGGTGTTATATGTTGTAGGATTTGGTTTGTGAGCATAGATGTTGTGGGTTAGGTGAATGGTTAGTGTGATGATAAGAAGATAGGATTGGTACTTTGTGAGATCCATGTTTTTTCTGGAATGTGTTGCGTTATGTGAAAATAGTAAAAGATCATACAATGGCTATGAATGAAATTACTGAGGGCAGAAAAATAGATGTAAGGCTACTGACAACAGTGATTATAGTGCAATAATTGCTAGTTGCTGAAAGCAGTTGCCAGCGATGTAGAAAACGCTAGATACTGACTACAGTAAGAAGCTGGGAGGTAACTAGAACCGTAGTGGTTGGGAGATTGTTACTATGAACAGTAATAGAACGTGTTAAGGCTGCTGATATTAACAACTAAATATGTATTGGAGCAGTAAGGCAATTCAAGGGCAAGTCAATGGTGCCTATAACATCAGTTCTGATTGCATTAGATTTCACTTTATAACAATAGAATACAATTGAGGTTATAGTATGTCTAGCTACTGCACACAGAGTCTATTAAAATAGAGCTTGTGTAGGGTATACTTGTAATGGTTGTGCTATTACAGTAGACAATTATTACTGACAACAGTATGATTGAAGAGATTGATTTTTGTTAAGAGGATGCTCTGAGCTGGGATAAACACTGTAATGTATTCTTTAGAATAGCTTACTAGCAATGGAGTGTATTACAATCACATGGAGCAATCACAATTGTGAGATAGAAGCGATAATATAGCATTAATGCACGTAGGTTGTAATTTGCTATGTTTGTGTGTTGGATTAATGTGGAGGAATTAAACAAGTTTAAAGTACACAACTCAGATGTTGAGGAAAGTCTGTTTTAAGTGTTTGTGGCAGATGTGGCAGATGGAGGCAGTTATACTTGCGGTTGAGTTGTTGAATAGTTGCAGTTGTTGGTGTTGAGGTGGATAAATTCTTTTTAGGTTTTGTATTTTGTTCTCTTCTTCTTCACATCGACGTTAGACAGAGTGGATCTCGGTTTGGCGTTGGAGCAGTTCAAACATCAGTGTTGTCACGTTAGATATTGTTCTTTTCTGCAGGAGCCTCGGGTGGAGCCACAGCCTAAGGGCCACGCCAAAGGGCCCTCTGGCGAGGTCCTCAGGCGCGGGCCCGACAGGCGCGGGCGCCTGATCAGCGCTCGGTATTGAGGAGCCCCGACTGACCCGATTGGTCAGCACGTGTGCAGGAGGAGGGCTGCTTCTCTGGCTGGCTCGATCCTCGGACTGAGGAGAGCAGATGGCTGCCCGGCACTGCAAAGGCACAAGGCACTTCCTTGTGAATGGCGCAACTGTGTCAGACTTACAAGTTCTTTTAAATTGGCATACCGTTGCCAGACGCATCTGATATGTCGTTCCGTAAATCCTGCCATACTCTGTAACACATTAGAATGCTTCTGTATAATTTTCTGTATTTTATAACTCAAAGGGCAAAACTTGGTGATAAAATTAACTGTAGTGTCATCCTGCTTGGTTTTAGACCGTGTACTTAAAAGGAGTGCTCGATGATTATATTTTGCACGATGATAAGCCTGACCAATGACCCCCTTGGGATACCCCCTGTTATGAAAACTGGCGCTCAATTCACGAGACTGAATCTTAAAGCCATCATCATGGGAACAGTTCCTGCGAAATCGAATGAATTGAGAGAAAGGCAATCCATTCTTCAAACTGCGAGGATGGACACTGCTATAATGTAACAGAGTGTTTCGGTCCGTCGTTTTTTTATACACCGAGGTTCTCCCACCCTGTTGTGGTCCGACTGATCTCCACATCTAAAAACGTAATGACATGAGTATTACAAATGCTGGTGAATTGTATATGGGTGTCCAGTTGATTCAACCACACAAGGAAATCCTGTAACTCTGTTTCGGACCCCTGCCAGACAATAAAAATATCATCAATGTAGCGGCACCATAGCCGCACATGTGTCTGGATGGGACCTGCCTTCAACCACTTTGCCTCAAAATCCCCCATAAATAGATTAGCTATGGAGGGGCACACGTGGCCCCCATCGCTACACCTGAGACTTGTTGAAAAATGGTTCCTTCAAACTGGAAATAATTGTCGAAAATGGTCAACCGTGCCAGTCGCATCAGAAATGTTATAAATTCTTCTGACAGATCCCCTCTGGCCATCAATGCACCTCGTATCGTCTCAAATGCTGAATCTTGTGGGATACTTGTATATAGTGCAGCTATGTCCATAGTAGCCAACAATATATTATCTTCCATGGCTAAATGTTGATGAACCTCCAAAATGTTTAAAAAATGTGAAGTATCTCTTACATAAGACGAAATTGTGCTCATTAAAGGCCTTAAAAAAGTGTCTAAGAATACCGACAACAGTTCCAAATTCGATCCTCGCGTGGATATGATTGGTCGCCCAGGTGGATTGTGTAAATTCTTATGTATTTTTGGCATTAAATAGAATCTGGCCACATTTGGGGAAGATAGATTTAAATACTGCCATTCTTTTTTCGAGATAAGTTTCTCCCGTAATGCTTCAGTCGTTATCTTATTGATCGTATCACTGATTTCTGCAGTAGGATCTCTCGATAGTTTGACATAAGCCTTCACATCTGACAATTGACGCTCCGTCTCACTTAAATACTGTTGGCGACTAAGAACAACAATCGCTCCTCCCTTGTCAGCCCTACGGATGACCAGTTCCGTTTGGGCTTGCAATGATCGAAGGGCTTGTTTCTCCATTGACGTCAATACATTTCTCCACTGAGAATACCAAGGGGTATGTTCTTCCAATTGTTTCAAATCGTTTAAAGCCAAAGTTTTAAATATCATGAGAGCGGGAGGTGGTGGATCCGGTGGGGACCAGGTAGACTTAATGGGCAAGGGAAGTCTTGGTATAGTGGAGGATGATACAGTAGGCATTATATCAGCTGGCTGTTGATTGGAATCTAATGAAACACTGGCAAAATAGTTCTTCAGATGTAATTTCCTCAATAACTGTTCAAAATCCACTCGTGTTTGGAAAGGATCATATTTAATTTCTGGAACAAATGAAAGGCCCTTTTCTAATAATTGTAGCTGCCCTGAAGTTAACGCCGTACCCAAAAGATTAACTACCAAATTAGTAGAGCAGCTAGGATTTACCACGTTGACCCCCGCGAGTCGTCAGTTTCCTCTACCTCCTCCTCCTTTCTTCTTCTTCCTCTTCTCCTCATCATCGTCTGTGAGGTCCTCGCATAACGATCTCCCAGAATCTGAAGTGTCCTCTGATGTCACTTCAAAATTAACTTGTTTCCTAGTTTTTCTATTCTTGCGATTAGCGTCCATCCAAGGATAGACGTAACCGGAGGTATAATCCTCATAATCCCTCCTCAGCTTTTTCAATTTCGTGGCTTTCACTTCCTGACTTGTCACTGTTATTTGTTTGGTAACCTCCTCCATTTGATGTGTAAAATGAGATTCAGATTCCACTTGTTTCAATCCATCTGTAATTGAAGAAATTTCTGAATTCAATTCAACCAGCTGTTTCGCGGAGTTATCCACTATCAAGACCATAAGGTCTAGAGAGCATTTGTTCAATATATTGTTCCACTTGTCTAAAAAGGTGCTGTTTGAATTGTGGAGTTCAGGCTCTTTGTAGATACGCAATCCTCTAGGAATATGCTGGCAACTGATGTACTCAATGAGTGACAAACGATGTAGTTCTACCTTAAGTGCCCGTTTTTAAAATTTTATCAGAGACTCCCGTTGGTTGGTTCCGTTCTTGGTTCTCAGAACCATCTAGAGCAAACGTCGTCAATAGACGTCGTGCTTAGGCGTGTTAACAAAGCGTATACTATTGTATCGACTTATATATTTATCGCTCTACAAAACCTATACACCCCAAAATTAAAGAACTTGTCTTACAAATGAACTGCTCATTGGACAAATGACTAGGTCTCAGACTTCCCGACACTGTCAATGCTTACTGCCAGCAAACCGGCAGAGCTACAAAGACAGCGTTAGGACAATTACATATTCTTTGGACTATTGGGAATACTTCAGTAATTGTGGCGACATAAGATAAGTTACTTTTGCATTCTCGAATGATTGGGAGCACTTCAGCATCTATTGCGGTATTTTTATCATTTGGTCAAGTCACTTTGTATTGGAAAAATTATATATATATTTTTGGGAACTGTTGATACATCTGACAGGTCGTTGATGCTATTTGGCACAGCTCTGCCGGGTTGTTGGCAGTAAGCATTGACAGTGTCGGGAAGTCTGAGACCTAGTCATTTGTCCAATGAGCAGTTCATTTGTAAGACAAGTTCTTTAATTTTGGGGTGTATAGGTTTTGTAGAGCGATAAATATATAAGTCGAAACAAAAGTATACGCTCTGTTAACACGCCTAAGCACGAAGTCTGTTAATATTAGCAAAAAAACAAACTTTGAAATTCCTGTATGCAAATTCTAGAAGTTTAAAAAATAAGATTGGAGAGTAATATATAACAGTGAATGAAAGGTTAGATATAATTGGCATTTCAGAGACCTGGTGGAAGGAAGATAACCAATGGGACACTGTGATACCAGGCTACAAACTATATTGTAAGAATAAAGTAGATCACATTGGTGGAAGGGTGGCTCTGTATGTTAAAAAGGGTATCGAGTTGAGCAGCATAATCATTTTTCAGGAAACAAAATTCTGTAGTGTAGAATCTCTATGGATTGAAATAACATGTAAAAAGGGAAAGGGAACGGCACTAGAGTGTAGTGCCGTTGTCCTAGCCAAAATGAACTGACAGATGATGAAATGCTAGCAGAAATTAGGGAAGCTAGCACAGTAATAATGGGAGATTTCAGTTACTCCGGTATTGACTGGGTCAATGTTACATCAGGACATGCTAGGGAGATAACGTTTCTGAATGAAGTAAATGATTGCTTCATGGAGCAGCTAGTTCAGGAACTGACACACGGGGATGCTGTTTGTGATAAGGAAGCTTATCATAGTTCAGGAAGGAGCTATAATAGAGGTGAAGTGACTCTGAACAAGCAACCTGTCTGTTCTGGTAGAAATAATAAAACAGAATGTTTCCATAAAAGACTACCAGTCCCAGAATGCACCAGGTTTCCAACAGCCATTAGAAGAGCTGAAGTGGGGAAACGTGAGTTCAATCAGGAAGGCTATGAGGTAATCCCCAAGCACTCATCTCCAAGGGCAGGGCTTGATTCAGCACAGCTGCGCTGTGCTAGGGTGGAGCATTCATCTAAGCAGGATAAAAGAAAAGCTTATTCTACAGAGAATCATCATCTTGATCAGAAGCATCAGAAGCACCTGGATCATCCTGATCATCAGCAGCAGCAGAAGCCAGAGCTGACGGACAGAGAGAGCAAGAAACACTTTGGAAGAAAGAAGAGAAAAGCATTTGGGAGGTCTAAAGGAGTCCATAGCAGTACGTATACTGGGAGGCATTCCAAAGGCAAGCATACACCACTGGACTTGGGAAAGCCAGAGGAGTGGGCCTGCAGAACCAGGAATCCCCGGACGGCACCTGTGAGGAAGACGGCTGCACTTGGAAGGGACCCTAAGACCAGTGCAAGAAGGTATGTGAAGAGAGATCCAGTGTCCAGGGATTTTGATTGGAAGGCTGGACATAAGAACTGGACTACATACTGGCCAGGATATTTAGAGAGGAACTCTAACAGCAATGGAAGCTCAGGTATGAACACTGATCTATGCCCTAGCTCTTCACTGGGAAGACAGCAGGGAAACAAGTATTGTCCTGAGAGTGTTCCATTGGGAAATTCCTCTGTGCCAATCCATGACATTGAACCCATGATAGTTGAAGAAGGGGAAGATGGTATAAATGGGGATTTTGAATACATGGATTGCTCTCTGTCTAAACTTCTGTGGTAATATGCTGTCACAAAATACAACAACCATCACAAAGAAATATAAACTTGTTCTTTAATCTACTCAGAAAAGCCACGTAATAGAAAGTAAACCAGCCAAGAGGGTTTCAGCTGGTAATGGTTAGCAATTGAGCCTTGCCTAATTGCCTGTGAGCTCTGGAGGGACACTTCTGAGTGTGTGTGAAGATACAGGAAGATATCCCTGAAAAAAAGAACAGGTTTTTTTCTTACTTTGTGGGTTTTGTTTGTTCTTTGAAGCACTGCTAAGGAGAATTAGCAGGAGCTTACAGAAAAGACCTCTCTGTTCCCATCAAGGTCTTTATGCTTTGATTTGATTGCTTAACAAGTTCAGCTGTTGTTTTTCCTTATTTGTTTTCTAAGTATAATACTGAAAGCAAGTATTCCTTTTTATGTGCTACCAAGTATATCTGTGTTGGGAGAAATAACCCCATAAATAAAATATCTTCTTTGCTTTACCCTTGAGCAAGCACAACTAATTTATTGTGAACGGCTGAGTCTGGTATGAATGGACTACATTTCCCACAATCCTTTGCAAGTCATATTAATATTTGCCTTTGCCAAGACTGTGGACATTCTCACCCAGCGCCCCCGTTTACAGATGGCGTAGTTTTTCGGATTGCTTTTGCGCAAAGGATTTACATGCTAAGGATTACAACTAAAGTCTGAAGAAAAAAAGAAAGTTCAAGTTTAAAAGCTGAAAAAAAAAAAAAGATTTCCCTTAACTACACTTTGGAGGAAGAGGTGGCTGATCCAGGAAGCTGTCCCAGGAGGAAAAGACCCTGTGCAGAGCTGGATTCATCACTGGCATAAGGTAATAAGTTCCTGGGCATGTCTAGTGGTGGATGGGAGTAAGGCACAGGGGTAATTGAAAGAATTGGAAAAAAAATTAGGAGAAAACACCTGTTTGGAAGGTGGTGCACTGTGGTTTGTTTTTTTTTCTTTGTTTTCTTGCAGGGATCAAGATGGATCCGAGAGAGATGGCCAGCTGGATGGCAGCCCAGTTTAGCAGGCAACAGGAGCTAGCGCAACAGGCTCAGGACACTGCTATGAAAGCCTTAATGGACCAGCAGAGGCCAGTGCTTGATCTGGTGAAAGCCCTAGTTAATCTGCAGAACCAAAGTGGACCGGATGCAAGACCAGCAGTAAATACTGGTACACCACATGTGGACAGTGTGGGACTCAATCAGGGAATTGGGGCATTTAGTTTTGGGAAGCTAACTCCGGATGATAATGTTGATGATTTTCTAGAATCTTTTGAGAGAGTGGCACAAGCATTAGCATGGCCAGAGACCCAGTGGGCAGTAAGGCTGGCAGCCTCATTAACTGGAGAGGCGCTTGCAGCTTATAGAGCAATGCCAGCAGCCCAGGCTTTGAATTATAAGGATGTAAAGGCTGCTATTAGAGATCGCCTAGGGTTGTCTATTTCAGAGTATAGGCGAATGTTTAGAGCTACTACATTAAGAGTGGGTGAAACACCCAGGGCTCTGAGTCAGAGAATCAGAGGATTGGTTGTAAAATGGTTGGAGCCTGAGGGAAAGACTGTAGAGATGTTATTAGACATTTTTATGCTTGAAGAATTTATGTCTGCTGTACCTAAAGATTTGCACACTTTGCTTATACAGCAAAATTGCCAAAATCTTGGAGAGGCAACCATGCTAGCAGAGAGATTCTTGGAAGCCACGCAGGCTTGCCATAGAATGGGTGGCCCTCTGAAGATTGGTGCTGAGGCAAGCTGTGCTGTATCAGAAAAGAAAATGGTTAAAACTGTTTCTGAAAATAATTGTACTGTGCCAGCCCGGATGACACAGTGGAGTAAAAAGAAATGTTTCAAATGTGGAAAATGGGGACATTTAAAAAGGGGATGCCAGACACACACTAGCTTAATGGGTGTTGATTTAAAACAGCCCAAAGAAGGATTTCTTTTGATGGTTGATGTGCAGGGAATTACCACAAATGCTCTGTTAGACTCTGGGGCAGACCAGAGTATGTTGTCAAAGAGGCTTTGGAAGAGGATAGAGGCCCAAGAAGGATTTGTGCCTAGAACCCCTGAAAGCCAAGTTCACATCAGATGCATTCATGGTTCTGCAACATCATATCCCACCTATAGGCTAATGGTTAAGTGCCTGGGGGAACAAGAGGAAGTTCTGTTAGCAGTGGTGCCTAGGCTACCATTTGATTTGGTTCTAGGAAGAGTCTGGCCAAGATTTAAGCAAGGTCTAGTGGAAGGACTAGGAAAGAAGGAGGGAGAAGGACTGATGGTAATAGCTCCCGGGCCTTTGTTTGGAAGTCCTCAGACCCCAGCTAAAAAGATGGTCAAGCGTCCAGAAGACCAAACTACCCCGAAGCAGACATTTGTCTTAAAGTACCATAGGGTCACAGAGAAGGCCCAAGCTCCTAAGCGGGCAACCCCTCAAGCTGATGGGTTTGACCTGTGCAGTATAGAAAATGTGACTGTACCTAGCCAAGGGAGAGCCCTGGTGGACACTGGTCTCCAAGTTGAAATACCTATTGGATGCTATGGGAGAGTAGCCCCAAGGTCCGGAGTAGCCCTTAAATATTTCATCGATGTGGGAGCGGGAGTAATGATCCCGATTACAGGGGCAATCTTAAAGTTCTGTTATTTAATTTTGGACAGAATGATTATCATGTGAAGACAGGAGACAGAATTGCCCAATTGATATGTGAGAGACTGGGTTTTTCCACCTGTGGAGGAGGTCACATCCCTGGAAAATTCTGAGCGTGGAACCACAGCTTTGGTTCTACTGGAGACAAAGGGGTTAAAAGCTTAGCTGCCACCTGTGCCCGAGAAAGGGAGGTGAATGAAGAGGAGGATTTGGGACCCCAGGTATCTGATTGTAAAGAAAAATCAGATCCCCAAATAGGTGAAGACCTGACAGTGGTACAACAGGAAGAAATTAGAAAATTGCTTAAAGAATTCCCAGATGTGTTGACGCCCATACCTGGGGAGACACATTTGGTTGCCCATGATTTAATAACTCCACCGTCTGGGAAAGTAAGAAAGTTGAAAGCACAAAAGCGGCGTGAGAGACTTTGCAGAGCACAGGGTAGGGCTGACATGTTGGCAGGTCAAAGTTTACCCTGGGTACCAGCTGAGTTAGTGGCAAAGTTTCCTAACTTTCCACAAGAACAGCGAGCTGATCAAGCTCTCACCCGAGCTTTTAAGTATGCTCAGGAGGTCAGGGAGGAGTTGCCCAGATTCAGACTAGATAATGAAATATTATATAGAGAGAGTCAGGACCCCAGAAATGGGACCATACGTAAACAATTGGTGGTACCCACAACTTTCAAAGGACTAGTACTTAGATTAGCACCTGATCATCCAGTTGGAGGTCATAAAGGGATGCAAGGAACGCTGGATCAAATACTTATGCGTTTTTACTGGCCAGGTATTTTCAAAGAAACTGCCCAGTTTTGTGCTGCATGTCCAGCGTGTCAGCGAGTTACAGCGGCTCACCCACCGGTGGTGCCTTTGATTCCCATGCCAATTATCACAGACCCAATTGGTCGCATTGCTATGGATATTGTAGGCCCATTAGTCAAAACGCCCCGAGGTTTCCAATACATCCTAGTTATGGTAGATCAGGCAACAAGGTTTCCCTGGGCCATACCATTGAGGAATGTTTCTGCAAAAACAATAGCTTAAGAGCTAGTAAAATTGTTTTGCGAAGTGGGATTCCCAAGAGAGGTGTTGACTGACCGAGGGTCCAATTTTGTATCCAAATATTTGGCCCAGGTCTGGGATGCCTTTGGCATTCATCACGTGAAAACCTCAGCCTACCATCCACAATCAAACGGTTTGGTGGAGAGATTCAACCAAACTCTCAAACAAATGTTGCGAAGGGGGTTAGCAGGAGAGGTAAAAGAATGGGATATGTTATTGCCCTTTGCCTTATATGCCTGCAGGGAAAGAATTCAGGTGTCCGTAGGTGTAACTCCATATGAATTGATGTATGGTAGGGCTCCACGGGGTTTGTTAGATATTTTGAGGGAACAATGGATTGATCCTGAACCAGGAAGTCAGGAGGTGCCACAGTTTCTACGTGACTTGAGAGCACGTTTGAAAACGACCTCGCAGGTTGCTGAGAGGAACCTGCAGGACAGCCAAGTGCGCCAGAAAGGGTGGTATGATAGGAAGGCCAAAAGCCGCCAATTAAGCATTGGTGAAAAGGTTTTGGTTCAAGTAGCAGGTACGGCCCCAAAATTTGAAGTACAGTGGAAAGGGCCATGGAAGGTTGTTAGACAAGTGAGCCCAGTATCTTATATGGTAGAAAATGCAAGAGAGCGTAGACAGACCTACCATATTAATGTACTTAAGTCTTGGAAGGAGAGGCCTGTAAATAATAATGACCCTGAAGCCAGTCAGGAAGTAGGTGAGCTTCACAAAGATAATACTCTCGTAGGTATTACGGACTGTAGGAAAAATGTTTCACCAGTTACACCAGTCTGTAATAACTTAAGCAGGGGGGTATGTGATAAGGAAGCTTATCATAGTTCAGGAAGGAGCTATAATAGAGGTGAAGTGACTCTGAACAAGCAACCTGTCTGTTCTGGTAGAAATAATAAAACAGAATGTTTCCATAAAAGACTACCAGTCCCAGAATGCACCAGGTTTCCAACAGCCATTAGAAGAGCTGAAGTGGGGAAACGTGTGTTCAATCAGGAGGGCTATGAGGTAATCCCCAAGCACTCATCTCCAAGGGAAGGGCTTGATTCAGCACAGCTGCGCTATGCTAGGGTGGAGCATTCATCTAAGCAGGATAAAAGAAAAGCTTATTCTACAGAGAATCATCATCTTGATCAGAAGCATCAGAAGCACCTGGATCATCCTGATCATCAGCAGCAGCAGAAGCCAGAGCTGACGGACAGAGAGAGCAAGAAACACTTTGGAAGAAAGAAGAGAAAAGCATTTGGGAGGTCTAAAGGAGTCCATAGCAGTACGTATACTGGGAGGCATTCCAAAGGCAAGCATACACCACTGGACTTGGGAAAGCCAGAGGAGTGGGCCTGCAGAACCAGGAATCCACGGACGGCACCTGTGAGGGAGATGGCTGCACTTGGAAGGGACCCTAAGACCAGTGCAAGAAGGTATGTGAAGAGAGATCCAGTGTCCAGGGATTTTGATTGGAAGGCTGGACATAAGAACTGGACTACATACTGGCCAGGATATTTAGAGAGGAACTCTAACAGCAATGGAAGCTCAGGTATGAACACTGATCTATGCCCTAGCTCTTCATTGGGAAGACAGCAGGGAAACAAGTATTGTCCTGAGAGTGTTCCATTGGGAAATTCCTCTTTGCCAATCCATGACATTGAACCCATGATAGTTGAAGAAGGGGAAGATGGTATAAATGGGGATTTTGAATACATGGATTGCTCTCTGTCTAAACTTCTGTGGTAATATGCTGTCACAAAATACAACAACCATCACAAAGAAATATAAACTTGTTCTTTAATCTACTCAGAAAAGCTTCTGAGTAGGATTTGAGCCATGTAATAGAAAGTAAACCAGCCAAGAGGGTTTCAGCTGGTAATGGTTAGCAATTGAACCTTGCCTAATTCACTGTGAGCTCTGGAGGGACACTTCTGAGTGTGTGTGAAGATACAGGAAGATATCCCTCAAAAAAAGAACAGGTTTTTTTTCTTACTTTGTGGGTTTTGTTTGTTCTTTGAAGCACTGCTAAGGAGAATTAGCAGGAGCTTACAGAAAAGACCTCTCTGTTCCCATCAAGGTCTTTATGCTTTGATTTGATTGCTTAACAAGTTCAGCTGTTGTTTTTTCCTTATTTGTTTTCTAAGTATAATACTGAAAGCAAGTATTCCTTTTTATGTGCTACCAAGTATATCTGTGTTGGGAGAAATAACCCCATAAATAAAATATCTTCTTTGCTTTACCCTTGAGCAAGCACAACTAATTTATTGTGAACGGCTGAGTCTGGTATGAATGGACTACATTTCCCACAATCCTTTGCAAGTCATATTAATATTTGCCTTTGCCAAGACTGTGGACATTCTCACCCAGCGCCCCCGTTTACATGTTTTACATAGAAACATGACGACAGAAAAAGACCACATGGCCTATCTAGTCTGTCCTTCCATATCAACAACTACAACAGTCCCCTTTTTTCCTTTAGAGATCCTCTGTGTTTGTCCCATGCTTTTTTGAATTCAGTTACTGTCCTCATCTCTACCACCTCCACTGGGAGACTATTCCACAGATCCACCACTCTTTCCGTAAAGAAATATTTCTGCATATCACTCCTGAATCTATCCCCCTTCACCCTCATCCCATGTCCCCTCATAGCAGAAATTGCTTTCAATTGAAAGAGGCTCTCCCCCTGAACATTTATACCATGGAGGTATTAAAACATCTCAATCATATCACCTCTATCCTGCCTTTTCTCTAAGGTGTACATATTAAGATCCTTAGGTCTGTCCTCATATGCTTTATAGTGAAGACCACTAACCATTTTAGTAGCCACCCTCTGCACCGACTCCATTCGGTTCACATCCTTTTGAAGGTGTGGTCTCCAGAATTGCACACTATACTCCAAATGAGGTCGCACCAAAGACTTATACAGAGGCACTATCACCTCCTTTTTTCTGCTAGCCATTCCTCTCCGTATGCACCCAAGTATTCTTCTAGCTTTTGCCGTCGTCTTTTCTACCTGTTTAGCTACTTTAAGATCAGACACAAACATGCCTAGGTCCCGCTCTTCTTTAGTGGACAAAAGTACTTCACCCCCTATACTATATTGCTCCCTTGGATTTAGACCTAGTCCTCAGTGAAACTCAAGATCAAGTGTGTGAGGTAACTATTTTAGGGCTGGCTGCTTTGCAATAACAATCATAACATGATCACATTTGATTTAATAAATGGAGAGGGGACAGCAAGGAAATTGACTGCACTAACATTTAACCTTCAAAAAGGAGACTATGATAAAATGGTTAAGAAAAAAACTAAAAGAAGCAACTGCAAAGTTAAGCGTTTATATCAGGCCTGGGCATTATTAAAAATACTATCTTGGAAGCCCAGACTAGATGTATTCCATGCTTTAAAAAAGGTGGAAGGAAAGCCAAACAGCAGCCAGCATGGCTGTTTTAGCTAAGAGAGAATCATTCAAACTATGGAAAAAAGAGCCAAATGACAAAAGCAGCAAAAAGCCTAAGTACTGGCAAGTTAAATGCAAGGCATTAATAAGGCAGGAAAAGAAGCTTGCCGTGTAAGCAAAAGTGCATAATAAAAACGTTTTCAGGTATATTCCTAGCAAAACAGCTGTGAGGGAGTCAGTTGGACCATTAGATGATGGAGGGGTAAAAGGTGCATTGACAGAGCACAGGACCGTAGTGGAGAGACTGAATGAATGTTTTGCTTCAGTCTTTACTGAAGGAGATGTAGGAAACTTACCCATCAATAACACAATGCAATTATCCAAATTGCACCAAAAAACACTCATACATAAACAAAAAAATTCATATTACAAAAATGATATAATACCAAGTTTAATTATTTCTTAAAGTATTATTTATTACAGTATTTATTAAATAATATATCTTCAATCAACACAAGACACAAAATAACATTCAGTCATATAATAATACATGTATAGCCATAAACTTTAAAACTAAATATACATTGATCAATATGCCCTTATGTTCCAAAACATATGATTCATATAATTTTTACATTCAGTTATGAAATTCAATATTCATTCAATTACATATTATACTATATTGTACTAAGAATATTGCACTTTCCCCCTTTCTTCTCAAAAGGTCTCTTCTCATTGAGCAACCCAATCAGAACATCTACAATATTGCAGCCGTATCCCTATACTAAGGGTATTGCACTATCCCCTCTTTTTTCGCAAAACAGTCTCGTCTCATTGGGAAATCCAAACAAAACATCTACAATGTTGCAGCCATATCCCAAACGATCTCTTCTCATTGAGCGATCCAAACTAAATATCTACACTGTTGCAGCCGACTTCTTCTCATGATGCTTCACAAAAACTCCCTCATAGGAATCAATCATATCTTCCAAACATCTTTATTTCCAAACCGGAAAAACGTCTGAAAAGGACCCCCGTTGTTACTTTGGTAGATCTCAAAGAAAATCACATTCCAAAAATAATTATATACCCAAGTCTTCAATCCAAATGGGAGAGTACACAGCACTCAAGCCTCCACACAACATGCATCATAAGTGAGAGTTTCGCCGTCCAGCGGCTTCATAAGGGCAAGCTCAAGAGCAAAGAACCGATAACCGTCCTGTCCACAAAATGGTTCCCGAAAGAACTTCTGGACTAATGGCATACATCCCAGGTTGCTGAAAAAATTGAAATATGAGATTGTAGAACTACTATAATAATCTGTGATCTATCATTAAATCATCTGTAGTACCCCGCCACATCTAATCTCCCCGCTGGTTGTGCAGGGAAGTTAGACGGGGGCGAGGAAGGGGTGCCTCGGGGGCAGAATCTGGGCAGGCGATGGGCGGTCGCCGGCCCTGGACGTACAGGGCCGGCGACTTGTACAGGGAAGTTATTCCACCTACGAGGTGCAATAACTTCCCCATACATCCAGGACTGGCAGCCCAGGTGCACAGATGGGGCAGGGGGTCCAAAGACATTCCCCGCAGCCTTACCCTGGCCTTAGGAGGCCAGATCGGGGATCGGGCTGCGGGGAATGCAGCGTTGGAGTCTGTCTGCCAGCATCGTGGCTCTTCAATGGCGCCGCAGTGCCATGGCAAAATGATGCCATGGCGCTGCAGCTCCATTGAAGAGCCTTGACTGAGTTAGCTGGAATGGTCCTGTACATGCAGGCTAGGCTGAATCGCAGTCCCGGCCTGCACGTACAGGACTGTTTGTGTTCGAATCACGATCCCCAATGTATGTCCGGCTCAGACCGGATGTACAGAGGGGATCTACATCTGAGATGGAATGAGCCCTATACTGTACTGCTCCCTTGGATTGTTGCAGCCCAAATGCATGACCCTACATTTTTTAGCATTAAATCTCAGCTGCCAAATTCTAGACCATTTTTCAAGCTTAGCTACATCCCTCCTTATGTTATCTATACCTTACTGGGTGTCTACTCTGTTGCGTATTTTGATATCATCCGCAAAGAGGCAAACCTTGCTCGACAGCCCTTCCGCAAAGATGTTAAAAAGAATCGGATCAAGGGCACATCCCTGCAGCATGCCACTGGTAACTTCCTTCTCCTGTTCCCTTTGTCGCCTCCCACTCAACCAATTTCTAACCCAAGCAGTAACTTTGGGGACCATCCCTAGGGTGCTCAGTTTGTTTATATGTTGCCTATACAGAACAGTGTCAAATGTTTTACTGAAATCTAAATACACTACATCTAGACCTTTCCCTCAGTCCAACTCCCTGGACACCCAGTCAAAGAAATCAATCCGATTTGTCTGACAAGACCTGCCCCTAGTGAATCCATGCTGCCTTGGATCCGATAATCTGTTGGACTCCAGAAATCTCACTATTTTCTCTTTCAGCAGCGTTTCCAATAATTTACACACCACTGCGGTTAAACTAACAGGCCTGTAGTTTTCAACCAAATCCTTACTTCCACTTTTGTGTAAAGGGACCACATGTGCCTCTCTCGAGTCCTCTGGTACCACTTCCGATTCCAAAGAGGCATTGAAAATGTTGGTCAGTGGATCTGCTAGAACGTCCCCAAGTTCCCTCAGTATTCTCCTGTGTATCCCATCTGGTCCTATCGCTTTGTCTACTTTAAGTTTAGCTAGTTCCTCATGAACACAGAATTCTGAAACTCGTTCAACATGCCCCTCACTTCTATTTCTGTTTGTGGGTGTTTTCTGAGGTCCTGCTCCAGGTTCTTCATCTGCGAACACAGAATAGAAATATTTGTTAAGCAATTCCGCTTTATCCTCATCAGCTTCTACATATTCCTCCCCTTCACCCTTGAGTCTGACAGTACCTCGTTTGACCTTCCTCCTCTCACTAACATATCTGAAAAATGTCTTGTCCCCCATTTTATTGCATTGGCTTGTTCCTCTTCTTTTTGTTTTTTTGCTTTCTCGAGGAACACGGAGCCCACGCGGAGCAATTTTTACATATAGTGCCACTCCTTTTCCCCTTCTTCCTATCCTATCCTTTCTGAATAACATATAACCTGGTATAGTTTGTGATAAGGAAGCTTATCATAGCTCAGGAAGGAGCTATAGAAAAGGTGAAGTGACTCTGAACAAGCAACCTGTCAGTTCTGGTAGAAATAAGAAAACAGAATTTTCCCATAAAAGACTACCAGTCCCAGAATGCACCAGGTTTCCAACAGCCATTAGAGGAGCTGACGTGGGGAAACGTGTGTTCAATCAGGAGGGCTATGAGGTAATCCCTAAGCACTCATCTCAAAGGGCAGGGCCTGATTCAGCACAGCTGCGCTGTGTTAGGGAGGAGCACTCATCTAAGCAGAATAAAGGTAGAGTTTATTCTACAGAGAATCAGCTTGAGCTTGATCATCTTCATCATCTGAAGGATCATCAGAAGCAGAAGCCAAACCGGACGGACAGAGAGGGAAAGAAACCCTTTGGAAGAAAGAGGAGAAAAGCCTTTGAGAGGTCTAGAAGAGTCCAGAGCAGTACGTATACTGGGAGGCATTCCAAGGGCCAGCATATACCATTGGACTGGGGAAAGACAGAGGAATGGTGCTGCAGAGCTAGGAATCTCCAGACGGTACCTGTGAGGGAGACGGCTGCACGTGGAAGGGACCTTAAGACCAGTGCAAGAAGGTATGTGAAGAGAGATCCAGTGTCCAGGGATCTGGATTTGAAGGCTGGACATAAGAACTGGACTACATACTGGCCAGGCTATATAGAGAGGAACTCTAACAGCAATGAAAGCTCAGGTATGAACACTGATCTATGCCCTAGCTATAACCTTGAAAGACAGCAGGGAAACAAGTATTCTCCTGAAAGTGCTCCATTGGGAGATTCATCTGTGCCAATCCATGATATTGAACCCATGCTTGTTGAAGAAGAGGAGGTGATAGCAGATGAAGAATCTGTTTACATGGACTGCTCTCTGTCTAAACTCCTTTGGTGATTTTCTGTTATAAAGTACAGCAACCATCACAAAGAAATACAAACTTGTTCTTTAATCTACTCAGAAAAGCTCCTGTGTAGGATTTCTAGCCACGCAGTAGAAAGCAAGCCAGCTAAGGGGTTTCAGCTGGATAACTGCTAGCAATTGAGCCTTACCTAATTGCTTGTGGGCTCTGAGAGAATCACTTCTGAATCTATGTGGGAAGATACAAGAAGTTAACCTGAGAAGAACAGTTTTTCCTTTCTTTGTGGCTTTTGTTTGTTGTTTGATATATTGCTAAGAGAATATTAGCTAAAGCCTACAGAAAAGACCAGTTTGTTGCCAACCAGGTCTTATTTCTTTTGCTTTGATTGCCTGACAAGTTCAAATGTTGTTTTCTTGATTTTGTTTTTTCAAGTTTAACACTGAAAGCAAGTAACCTGATTTATGTGCTACCAAGCATATCTGTGTTGGGAGAAATAACCCCATAAATAAATATCTTATTGGCTTTACCCAAAAGCACAACTAATTATTGTGAGCAGCTGTGTCTGGTGTGAATGAACTGCATTGCCCACAATCCCTTGCAAATCATATAGATATATGCACTTGCCAAGACTGTGAAGATTCTCACCCAGGCAGCCGTCTGACAAGTTATAGGCCAGTCATGGTTGTCCCTGAACCATGTCTCTGTAACTTCCACTAAATCCAAATCAGCCTTTCCCATTAAAGCCTCAGCATCTGGGGTCTTATTTCACATACTACAGGCATTTATACACACTGCTTTCCAGATGTTGCCCCTTTTACCTATTTCTATAAAGGTATTTAATGTTTCACTTACCTGTGGGCTTTCTTCACTCATGCCCAACTAATCTCGTTTAAAGCCCTCTTTAGTAGGTTTGCCAGTCTGCTTCTGAAACCCGACTAAAAATCACTCCACTTGCTGGGCAGATTAGATGGACCATGACGGTCTTCATCTGCTGTCATATACTATGTTACTAGTATTCATACCTTCATATGCCAAAGAAAAGAGAAAGAGGGCCTTAGAATCAATGAGGTTTAGAGCATAAATGTAAGACAAACATCCATATTTGCCATAGCTCATCCTCAACATATCATCGGCCCTAAAAAAACCACCTCCTTTATATATTTTTTCTGTCATTTTTCATTTTCCTTCATTTTTCTTATTCTTTTATCTTTAATATATCTTCTTTCCCTCTGCTCTCCTCTAGAGCATGCAAAATTATATATAGAAGACATCCAAAAACAGTTGAACTTTGTTAGAGTTTACCAAACTTTACTTAGCTTAAAGAGAATTATTGATTGACCAATCCCTTTCCTTTAGCTCCATGATGCCATTCACGGTACTGGCTGAGCGTTTCGCTGCTCGCTTCTTCAGTGGGGTATACTCTACACGTTGAATGCTGTAGAGGAGAGCAAAGAATTCACAGCTGTAAAAATGCTTACATGAAATGACCATGGCAGACACTATCATCCTCACTCACAAACATACAAAACCCCGATATCTGGGCTAGTTCACAGAATATATCAAAACTGATGAATAGCACATACCTTCCCAAATCAACCATCCATACTACAGCATGCTCCGGAGTTCAATAGCTACCATTCAAAAAATGTTGCGCATATACATTCTTAAATCTCTTTAAATCATTGACATTCAAAACACCACGCTTACACATACTAAATTCCCCCTTCTAAGAACAGCACATACCTTCTCAGATCAACCATCCAAACAAAGAAAACCCCAGTATCCAGCTAGTCCACAGCAAGAATTAATAAATAGCACATACCTTTCCAAATCAACCATCCATACTACAACATGCTCCGGAGTTCAGTAGCTACCACTCAACAAATGCTGCACATGTGCATTCTTAAATCCCTTTAGATCATTAATATTCAAAATTCTCCAGGACCAAGCAGGAAGTCAGTCCTCACATATGGGTGACGTCGGCGTCGACGGAGCCCCCATGCGGAGCATTTCCCCAGCTTTCAAAGAAAGCCTTTGGGAATGCAGGCACGCATGCGCGGTCCCCTTCCTGCCCAAAGGTGCCATCTTGCTCAGTCTTCTTTTTTCCGCGGAGCCCTATGGACGCCTGTCCTTGTCACCCGTGAAAAAAGTCGATTTTTCTGCGTTGGGTCGAGTTTTTTCTTTGGTTCGACGTCGGTTCCTTTCCCGCCTGGACTCTGTACACCGGTGCCGATCCCGGATCTCTTTTTTCAGTTTTTGTCCTTAGAGACTGCGTTCGTGCCTTTTTTCTTTTCCCTGGCAACCCAATTTTTGTATCTTGCAGGGGCCCTTTTTCCCCCGATGGCTGCCAGTGGCTTTAAGAAGTGTGATCGGTGTAAGAAACTGATGTCTCTCACCGACACACACGACTGTTGTCTCCGGTGCCTGGGGCCAGACCATGATTCTACGGTCTGTAGTCCCTGTGGCAAAATGTCTTCCAAGGCATTACGGAGCCGCCAGCACCAGCGTGAGAGGATCTTCTCCGAATCTGCCTCTGGACGGGTCCGGACTTGGTCAGAGGCCTCGACGTCTCGGGAGTCTGACCCGAGCATCGTCGGGGCTCCTCTGAAAGGGAGTCCCCCTCGAGGGAGCACCAAAGGAAGAAGAAACCTGTGAGGGCGGCATCGGTGGACGCTCTTGGCTCCTCGAGGGCCAGGTCGCATAGCCCGATCGCCGTCCCGGGTCTTCGGAGTCGGAGAGGCCTGCAAAGCATCCTCGTGTAGAGTCGGAGGCCCCGAGTCACGTGAGTACTGTAGTCCTCGTGGACTCTCCTCTGGGGGAGCCGACGTCGGGCCCAATGCGGTCGGGGCCCGAGTCGGAGGCTGCTGGGTCTCCTGAGCTCGGATTCAGGTTGACGGCCTTGGAGAGCAGATTGTCTGCCTTCATGGAGCAGCAGCGGGTGCTGATTGCCGGTCTCACTGGCGCATCTGCCCTGACCACCGGGACATCGACGTCCAAGTCGACCCCGGAGGCCGAGCCGATCCTTGAGACCATGCGAACTCGAGTTGATCCTCGGCCGAGGTCACCCTCGGCCTCCTGTTCGGGACCGAGGTCGTCGACGCCGGTTCCCTCAGCGTCGGGGCGGATGGCGTCGGTGCCCGCCCACTCGGAGCCGCTCGATTTCCTCCTCGGAGGAATCGGCGTGGGAAACGGAGGAGGAGGAGGAGTCGTCCCCTGACACCTTCCGGACTCGGTGCGTCCCTTCGGACTCACCGGGTTCCGAGCCTCGGACAAGGTCCCCTCCGGAGGATAACAGGTTCTCGGATTTCGTAAGGGACATGGCCAAGGCACTGGCATTCCCTGCGGACCCCGAGGAGGAGCTCGAGGCTCTGCAGTATGACTCTCCTCCCAAGGAGGCCTTTACTGTCCCGGTTCCTCCGATGCTGGAGCGGTTGTTCTTCCGCATGTGGGAGGCGCCGGCCTCGATGCCGGTTCTAAGCAAGCGGGTCGATTCCATCTATCGAGTCCGCAAGAGCCCTGGGCTTCAAAAGGCACAGCTACCGCACCAGTCCATGGTTGTGGAATCGGCCATGCATCGCCTGAAGAGTCAGAAGATGCACTCCATGGTGCCTCCCAGCAGGGAAGCCCGGAACCTGGATGCCCTCGGTAGAAAGTGCATCCAGGGCTCTATGCATGCTTGCCGTGTCCAGTCCTACCAGCTGTACATGGGCATGTACCTTCGAGACCTGGCAAAGGAGATTGCCGGGTTCTCTGCTGATCTGTCCGAGGAACCTTTGCAGAGGTTCAAGGCCTTGTCTTCTGGTATTCGTGAGTGCTCGAAGTTTATATCTCAAGCAGCCTACGATGGATTTGAGGCTTCGGCCCGGGTAGCAGGGGCCGGCATCGGTGCACACCGCCAGGCCTGGCTACAATCCTCGGACCTCGAGCCGTGGGTACAGGACAAGTTGGTCGATGTCCCTTGCCGAGGTGAAAAGCTCTTTGGCAAGCCCATGGCCGAAAAGGCTGCAGAACTCGAGACCGAGACTCTTACCCGGACAAGGCTGTCAAGGAAAACCTCTGCCCCTTCTCAGAAGAAGAAGGGCTCAGGGAAAAAGACCTTTTACCCGAGGAAGACCGCTGCCTACAAAACCTACCCTCACTACCAGGCCTCTGCAGCTCCCCAACAGGGCCAGCAGGCCAAGGGGCAGGGTCATGGGCCACATAGGCAGAAGGCTCCCAAGCCTCCTACTCCGGCTCCTGCTCAGCAGGAGGGGGTTTTTGACTATGCCAGCATAGCCTCTCCTCCTCTCCAGGGCACAGGAGGTCGGCTGACCCTGTACGCAGACAGGTGGCCAGCCATCACAGGGGATACTTGGGTGTTAAGCATCATTGAAAGGGGCTATCTGCTCCACTTCACCCAGATACCCCCCTCCTACTTTCCAGGGGAGCCTCCAAGACCCCCTCTGCACAGAAACTTACTCCTTCAGGAGTTGGAAGGTCTACTAAGGGACCAGGCGGTGGAACCGGTGCCTCACCACCTGGAAGGGCAAGGCTTCTACTCGAGGTACTTCCTGGTACCAAAAAGAACAGGAGGCCTCAGACCCATCCTCGACCTGAGAAATCTGAACAAGTTTCTGGAGAGGGAAAAGTTCAAGATGCTTACCCTTGGGATCTTACTGCCCTACCTCCAGCAGTGAGATTGGCTATGCTCCTTAGACCTGAAGGATGCTTATACTCACATCCTCATCCATCCAAGTCACAGACAATTCCTCAGGTTTGTGGTGGGAGAAAAGCACTTCCAGTACAGAGTGCTTCCTTCTGGCCTCACCTCCGCCCCCAGGGTTTTTACAAAGTGCCTGGCAGTGGTTGCGGCCTACCTCAGGAACCAGGGGATCTTTGTGTTTCCTTACCTGGACGACTGGCTAATCAGGGGCCAGTCTCCACAAGAGGCCAGGCAGGCCACCTGCAGAACCATATCCCTGCTTCAGCACCTGGGGTTCGTTATAAACTTCCCAAAGTCCACTTTGGTCCCCTCACAGGATGTGGAATTCATAGGGGCAAGGTTGGATACCATCCATGCAAAGGCCTATTTGCCTGTGGACAGAGCTCACAGGCTGATGAAGTTGGCCGGCCAGTTTCGGGCGAATTCTCTGGTCTCAGCCAGACACTTCCTCCGGCTCTTAGGTCACATGGCTTCCACAGTGCATGTCACCCCACATGCCCGGCTGCACATGAGGCCGGCTCAGTGGCACCTCAGGGCGCAGTGGCTGCAGGCCACAGAGAAATTGTCAGACAGAATAAAGGTGTCCAAACTCTTGGTGAACTCCTTACGCTGGTGGAGACATCTCCCAAATCTGGTCAGGGGTGTTCCTTTTCAGGCCTCCCCACACACTCAGGTACTGACAACCGATGCTTCCCTGCAGGGCTGGGGGGCACACTGCCAGGGAGCCTGCACCCAAGGCCTGTGGTCTCCGTGGGAGGCCGCCCAGCAGATCAACCTGTTGGAATTGAGGGCCATTCGACTAGCCTTACGGACTTTCTCTCAGATTCTGTCTCACCAGTCTGTCCTAGTTCAGACGGACAACCAGGTGGCTATGTTCTACATCAACAAGCAGAGAGGCACAGGATCCAAACTTCTGTGCCTGGAAGCACAAACTCTCTGCTCCTGGGCTGTCACTCAGGGCATGACCCTCAGTGTAGACTACCTCCCAGGCCAGAAAAACTACCTGGCGGACAGGCTAAGCAGACTCCTGCAGCCTCACGAGTGGCAGTTGGATCCTTTGGTGGTTCAACAGATCTTTCTGAAGTGGTGTCTTCCGACCATGGATCTTTTTGCCAGTCCACTGAACATGTAACTACCCAGGTTCTGTTCCAGGCAACCGCATCCCTTGAGAACAGCGCCAGATGCATTCCTGATCCCCTGGTCAGAGAGCCTGCTGTATGCCTTTCCTCCCACACCTCTGGTGGCCCGGATTTTATTCAAGATCCAGCAGGACCAAGCCACGGTGATCCTGATAGCCCCCAGGTGGCCCAGGCAGCCATGGTTCCCTCTTCTTCTGCAGTTGGCAGTGGATACTCCACTTCCTCTGGGGTTGCAACCTGACCTTCTGACTCAGGATCAGGGGTCCCTCCTGCATCCCAACCTCAAATCACTCAATTTGATGGCCTGGCTGCTGAAAGGCTAGTCCTTGCTCCCTTGCTCCTATCAAGGGAGGTTGAAGAGGTGGTGTTGGCCTCCAGAAAGCATTCCACTAGGAAGGCTTATGCTCTGAAGTGGCGTAGGTTCTCTACTTGGTGTTCTCAACAGCAAGAGGACCCCTTCTCCTGCTCTGTCCAGGTGGTGCTACAATACCTGCTCCACCTTTCCAACCTAGGACTTCAGTCCAACTCTGTCCGGTTTCACCTCAATGCCCTCTCATCTCACTACTCGCCGGTGGATGGACAATCTCTCTCAGGCCACCCTCTGGTGTCTCGCTTTCTCAGAGGTCTGCTTCTGCTTAAGCCTCCTATTCGTCCACCGGCCACTGAGTGGGATCTCAATGTGGTCTTGTAGCAACTGACTCGCCCACCTTTTGAACCGATGGCAACCTGCCATTTATGCTTCCTCTCCTGGAAGGTGTTATTCCTTGTAGCACTCACCTCGGCTAGGCGGGTGAGTGAGCTTCAGGTCCTGGTCTCGGACAGGCCGTATACCAGGTTCTATAGGAACAGGGTAGTCTTGCGGACTCATCCTAAGTTCCTTCCAAAGGTAGTGTCCTCCTTCCACCGTTCTTTCCCAGGCCAAACGCCAGTAGGGCCGAAACTGTCTTGCATACCCTAGATTGTAGAAGGGCGCTGTCCTTTTACCTAGAACGTACGCAGGGTCATAGAAAGGATTCTCAGCTCTTCATTTCCTTTGACCCTAATAAATTGGGGTTGCCTGTCACTAAGCGTACGTTGTCCATTTGGGTGGCAGACTGTATCGCCTGGGCGTACAGGGCAGCCGGCCTCTCCCTGGAGGGTTGAGTCACGGCCCACCGGGTCAGGGCAAAGGCTGCATCAGTAGCTCACTTCTGTTCTGTTCCGTTGGCAGACATCTGCCGGGCTGCTACTTGGTCTTCAAGCCAGACTTTTGCGGACCACTACTGCCTCGAGAGGGAGTCCCGTAGGGACAGTGCTTTCGGGCAAGCGGTACTCCGTAATCTCTTTGAAGTTTAGACAACTTCTACCCTCCGGTCCTGGTGTTGGGCTACCGTTCAGGTGTGGTCTCGGAGAAGATTCTCTCACTGTTGCTGAGGCTCTAGAGGGAGCTCTATTTTTCAGCCTGGGTTCCTGGTAGCCCAGAGCTAGGGAGTCACCCATATGTGAGGACTGACTTCCTGCTTGGTCCTGGAGAAAGAGTAGTTACTCACCTGTAACAGGTGTTCTCCAGGAGCAGCAGGAATCAGTCCTCACGACCCTCCCTCCTCCCCTTGGAGTTGCAGTTGTATATAGTTCATTTTCTTTTTGTGCTGTCTTTTAGCTATGTCATTAGACTGAGCAAGATGGCACCTTTGGGCGGGAAGGGGACCGCGCATGCATGCCTGCATTCCCAAAGGCTTTCTTTGAAAGCTGGGGAAATGCTCCACATGGGGGCTCTGTCGACGCCGACATCACCCATATGTGAGGACTGATTCCTGCTGCTCCTGGAGAACACCTGTTACAGGTGAGTAACTACTCTTACTGCGCATAGGCACACTGAATCCCCCTTCACAAGAACATCACGTACCTTCTTAAATCAACCATCCATACTACAGCGTGCTCTGGGGTACAATACCCACCGTTCAAAAAACGTAGCTCATGTGCATTCTTTGTTTATTTGTATCGTTTCTTGATATACTGCCGGGGCTGGAGCATGAGGTGGTTTACAATTAAAAGAAAACAGCTGCAAAGAGAGAAAAGAAAAGGAATGCCATTAAAATAATGAAAAGAGGACTTCTGGTGACGTCACGGAGCTAATGGCAGCCTAAAAGCCTAGCTCTGTCCGATTCCCGAGAGTGGTGATATTGTGGTGTGTCCCCCAGTGCCAAAGTGGAAGGCAAGCGAGCAGTCAGCAGTCGGATGGCCGCGAAGAAGAAATTGGAGGGTTTCCAGTCCCCTTATGTGCGTTGGGAGCTGATGGCGGTGGTGGTGGCGGATTCGTCCTGTTCCGATGCGGGAGCGAATGGCGACAGCTCCTGGGAGGAGGGTGGCACAGATACGGAGGAGTTGGAGGAGGTGCCCCTTCGTAAATGGTTACAGGACTTTAAAATTGAGATGAGGACCGAGATTAAAGCGATGCGGAAGGAGGTAAAAGAAACCCTGCAGGCTATTCAGCAGGAGATGAGCAGTCTGGGCGGCCGCGTGGAGGACTTGGAGAGCGACGTGGAGGCGTATGAGCGCGAGATGCGAGGGATGGCGGCCCTGCAAGAAAATCTCCAGGCCCAGCAAGATGAGCTGCAGGAGAAAATTGAGGAGATTGAGGATCGAGCTCGGAGAAACAACTTACGTTTTCGGGTTGTGCCCGAGGACGCAGCTGCTAAAGTCTGTGTGGCAGTGGTCCAGAAGCTCTGTGGCCATATCCTGCAACGTGGGGAAGTGGCTGGCATGAGTGCTGAGCAAATCGGCGTGGAGAGAGCGCATAAAATCATAGAAATCATATGAAAAAATCATAGAAAAAGCTGCTCAACAACAACTCCAGCACCATATTGACACTGAAGCTCCACTGGACCCGTCACAACACGGCTTCAGGGAAGCGCATGGCGTCGACACAGTCCTCACAACCCTATTCAACGAATTGGTCACTGGAATGGACAGCATCCAACAAGGATTTGTCCTCATCTTCCTGGACATCTCCGCCGCCTTTGACTCTGTGAATCATGACATACTTCTACAACGCCTGAAGGAAAAGGGGATTCAAGACACAGCATTTGAATGGTGTAAATCCTACCTATCCAACAGGTGGCAACAAGTAAAAACAGGTCATACATCCTCGGAACCATTCCTGCAGTCTCAGGGGGTACCTCAAGGATCGTCCTTATCGGCATTAATGTTCAATATATATATGCAGCCGATATGTGATTTGATCCGATCTTTCAACGTACGATGCCTGGCTTACGCAGACGACATCCTCCTCTACATGCCGTTCAAAATTGACCAACCGATGTTCTCCCCAATAATCAATTGTTTCGGAGCGGTAGCTGATTGGCTGCTGACACAAAACCTTCGGATCAATCATAGTAAAACTGATGTCCTTTTTGTTACGAAGAACCGTAAATTCACACCCCCCCCCCCATCGCTACTTGTCAACAATGTAGAATTGAAGTCCAAACCTACAATCAGATATCTTGGCATCACATTGGACCAGCACCTAGATATGACCACACATGTGAAGAACGTTACAAAGTCTATATATCACAAGATCAAAACGTTATGTCACCTCCGCCCCCTACTGGAATCCAATGACTACCGGACAACCTTTCAGGCATTAGTCCTCCCACACCTGGACTTTGCGAACATCATCCTGCACGGCCTGCCTCAATCAACTTTAAATCCGCTCCGCCTGGCTATGAATGCCGCCGCAAGAGTTCTCTCTGGATCATCAAGAACTGACCACATAACACCAATCATGAAAAATCTGCATTGGCTGCCGTTACACGCCAGACTCCAATATAAGTCACTAGTCCTTACTTTCAAAGCCCTGAATAACTACCCACCTACACCGATTAGCAAACTAATCCACAGCACCCTGGAAAACAGAGACAGGAGATCCACTTCAATGAACACCTTAATAGTCCCCAAGATGATGACGTCCTGTACTAAGACCACTTCCAACAGGGCTTTCTCTATATTCGCTCCCCTAAATTGGAATGCCCTTCCACATGAAATCCGTGGCATCAAAAGCTTAATCCTATTCCGTAAAGCTCTGAAACACCACCTATTCACAATATACTACCCTGACACCAACCCTGACACCCACACATCGGGTAAACTTCCCTCATGTCTCAGCTACCATAGCACCTTATTACAACCAGAAAATGGTTAGACTATACTACTGCCCACCCACCACTTTTACGCCTGTCCCTCCCACACAAAATGAAGATGATACCAAATTGGCTTAGAGTATTGGTGACAATACTAATTTAACCTGTAAATAGTTACCCTGTAAATAGTTACCCCGGTTATCCTATGTTTTTTTTTCCCTGTTCTATGTAAAACTCAATGTTGCTTGTATGCATTGTAGTATGTTTTGTTCGATGTACACCGCGCTGATTGTAATAGCGCGGTATAGAAAAAATGTTAAATAAATAAATAAAATAAATAGAAGCTTAGGCCCCCAGCGGGAAAAGCAAGCAAGGGACATTATAGCCTGTATGAGCAGCTTCCCACAGAAAGAACAAATTTTGAGTGTGGCCCGGAAGTTTGGGCGCATTGCATGGGAAGGCCATGAAACTGAAGTCTTTAATGATCTGTCTAAAGGCACGCTGGACAGACGGAGGGCGATGAGAGAAGTCACTGCGTATTTGAGGGGACAGAACCTTCGATATCGCTGGATGTTCCCATTTGGGGTCTTGTTGTCGGTGAATGGTGTGAATCGGAAAGTGAAATCCGTGGAGGAGGCGTGGGCCACCCTGCGAGAATTGGGCTGCGAGGGGTTGCCTAAAGTGGGGGACACAGAGCGGCAGCGGAAGGCCCCTGCGGAGACGAGCAAACAGCAACGTACACCCAGTGCACAATGGCAATGAGTTGGTGAGCATGGGAAGCGTCTGAAGCGGATGTCTATGGATCGGCGGAGGGCTGCTTCGGAGACAGCTACATGAGACGGGAGCCAGGACCGGCTGCTTCCGGCTGCGAGTATTGCTCCTGAGGAGGGGTGTTAGAGCCCCTGTTTCTGGGATCGGACACTGGACTCATAGGGCTAACGGGGAGAGGGGAGGGAGGGGAAAGAGGGGTGTGGGGTTGTATGTGGAAGGGACTATTGGTTAAATGGGGTGATTTGATGTATGATAAGAGAGAGGAGGAGGAGGGGGGGGGGTATGGTGGGACAGGATAGGATAGGACGTCCGGGAGGGGAAGCAGATGAGGCTGGGGGGGGTGGGGAGGGGGGAATAGGGGAGAGAGGGGGGAATAGGGGAGAGAGGGGGGAATAGGGGAGAGAGGGGGGATCAGAACACAAGGGGGGTGGTGGATGGGGGGGGTATAATTTCCATTGATGGTGCGTATTGGAACTATTAATGTGAAGGGGTTGAATTCTCCTACTAAGAGAGGGTTGCTCTTTCGGGAGGTGGTGAGAGATCAGTGGGATGTGGTCTTGATTCAGGAAACCCACTTGCGAGCCGGTGAGGTGGGGTGGTTGCGACATCGGCAGTACCCTCATCAATATTTTTCCTGCAATAAGGAGGGTGGTAGAAAGGGGGGAGTGGCTATTTTGATACGGGCAGGGTGTGGGATTCGGGTGGAAGGGTCCTTTAAGGATATGGAAGGAAGGGTGGTAGGGGTTAAAGGGAAATTGGAGGGGGAGGATATTGTGGTGGTGGTGGTGGTGTATGGTCCTAATGGGCAGCAAAAAGGGTTCTGGCACAAAGTAGGGCACCTTATTGAAGGGGCAGGTGCTGGGAAGGTTTTGGTGGGTGGGGATTTTAATTTAGTACTGGACCCGAGGGTTGATCGTAAGCCGAGGGGGGGGAGAAAGAATAGGCTGGAATTACATAAGGTGATGGGGCAATATAATTTGGTAGACATGTGGAGGGCCCTAAACCTGGGGGGAGAGGAGTACACCTTTCACTCTGCTCCACATGATAGTTGGAGCCGGATAGATATGTTGCTGCTGGATAAGTCTTGGATGAAAGAGGTGTTGGTTGGGGGCATCCAGCCGGTGGGCTGGTCTGACCACAGGGCAGTGGTGGTGACTATTAAACGCCCGGGGAAGGGTGGAGGGGTGTTTTGGAAGCTGAATGATAGCCTACTCAGGGATGGGGCGGTGGTGGAAGATGTTCGGGCGGCTATAAAGGAATATTTGTGTTTTAATGATACGGGGGAGGTGAAGGAGGTAGTTGTCTGGGAGGGGTTGAAGGCGGTGGTGCGGGGGAGGTTTATTATGTGGGGGGCGAGGAAGAAGAGGGAGAGGGAGAGACATGAGGATGCACTGCGGAAGGAGTTAATGGTGGCGGAGGAGAGGTACCGGAGGTCAGGGGCACGGAAGGATAGGGGGGAGATGGAGAGAGTGAGAGTAGAATTGCGGGCGTTACAAACTGATAAAGTGGATTTTCTTTTACAACAGGCACGGCAGACGCAGTACGAGTTTGGGGATAAGGCTAGTCGTTTGTTGGCACGGAGATTACGGCAGCAAAAAGGGATAGCGACAATTTATCAGATAGAGGGGCAGGGGGGGACGATGTGTAGGGGAGATGAAGCTATTCAAGAGCGGTTTAAGGAATATTATCAGGAGCTTTACCGAGAGATGGATGGGGTGAGGGAGGGGGGATAGCGGAGTATTTAGAGGGGTTATCCTTACCTGAATTAACTGAGGGGGCCAGTGGGGAGCTAGAGGATGAGATCACGAGGGACGAATTGGAGAGGGCGGTGAAGGGGTTGGTTGGGGGAAATCGCCAGGTTTAGATGGGTTAACTGGGTCCTTTTATAAAGTATTTCGGAGGGAGGTAGGGGGTCTTTTATTGAGGGTATTCAACGGGGTCCTAGCAGAAGGGGGGGGATTGTCAGCCGAAATGCTCACGGCGGGGATTACGGTGTTGTTGAAACCAGGGAAAGATCCGGTGAGGTGTAGCTCGTATAGACCCATCTCTTTGTTGAATGTTGACGTTAAATTGTTAGCGAAAATTCTGGCGGGAAGGTTGGCGGAGTGGATGCCCGGGATCATTCAGGTGGATCAAGCTGGCTTTATATCTGGGCGGCAGGCAGCGGATAATATCAAGCGGGCCATTGGAGTGATTTGGGAGGCACGGCAGGAACAGGAGGATTTCCTTTTGATGTCCATAGACGCTGAAAAGGCCTTCGATAAAGTTCACTGGGGGGTTTTAATGCAGGTATTGAAGAAGGTAGGGTGTGGGCCGAATTTTTTAGCATGGGTGGGGGCTTTATTTAACGGTCCACGGGCTCGGGTAAAGGTTAACGGGAGGTATTCCCGTGACTTCGCATTGGGCCATGGGACTCACCAGGGGTGTCCGCTCTCGCCTCTGCTTTTTGCAATGGTGGTGGAGCCGTTGGCGGAATGTATACGGGTGAATGATCGGATTCGTGGATTACGTCGAGGGGAGGGTGAGCATAAGATTTCCTTGTATGCTGATGACATTTTGTTATACATGGGCAATCCGCTGGTTTCGATGCCTGAGGTGCTGAGGGAGGTAGAAAGGTATGGGGCTGTCTCTGGTTTCAAAATGAATGTGGATAAAACCGAGGTGCTGAAAGTCCAGTTGGATATGGGGGTGGAAGGGAGGTTGAAGAGTATGTTTCAGCTGCGTTGGGTGCAGGGGTCTCTGTGTTACTTGGGGGTTTAGATCACTGATCGGTATGAGACCTTATTTTCAGCTAACTACCCCAGGCTTATTCGCAGTATTTCCAATGATCTGCTAGGTTGGATGAGGATGGAGACCTCCTGGCTGGGGAGAATTGCGGCTATCAAAATGAATATTCTGCCCTGATTGCTTTATTTATTCTATGCCTTACCGGTGGAGATACCGGAGGGGGTGCTGCGGGCCCTCCAGCGGAAGGTGTTTAGTTACATCTGGAAGAGGAAGCCACCGAGAGTTGCGCGGGCGGTGATGTACACGCCTAAGGAAGAGGGGGGTTTGGGGGTACCCAATTTGAAAGCTTACTATTGGGCGGCACAGCTTGCTCATGTACTGGGTTGGAGGGAGGGGGGGAGGTGCGACCCTGGGTGAGTCTGGAGAAAGGGAAGGTTAGTGGGGGTCGCTTAACTGCTTGGCTCTGGGCACCACGGGTGGGGAGGGGGGAACTGGGGCAGGGGTCACCGGGGATGCGTCAGGTCGTACGGATCTGGGATAAAGTTTGGGGTCCGGATATTGCGCGGAGGTGGACGGAGTTCTCGGTGATGACTCCCTGGAGGGGGTGTAGAGCTTTTAAACCGGGTTGGGAGGGTGGTCGGTTTGATCTTTGGACAAAGAAGGGCTTGGTAGTTTTCAGCTGCTGGAGGAAGGAGAGCTGCGGAGTTTTGCGGAGGTGCAGGAGGAATTTAAGCTGGAAGCTGGGGATAGGTATGCCTATGTGCAAATTAGGTCATTTTTAAGGAGGGTGGTGGGGTTGGATAGGTTGGGAGAGGAGGTCTCGGGGTTGGAGGTAATGTGGTTTGGGAAGCGAGGCTCCAGGGGCATGGTGTCTGGGTTATACAAGGTGGTTTTGGGGGGTGGCGGTGGGAAGCATAGGTATATGGAGCAGTGGGAGCGGGACTTTGGTAGAACCTTATCGATGGTAGAGTGGAAAAAGGTATGGGATCAGATTAAGAGGGGTCTCAGTTCTAGTAGGGCCAGAGAGAATAGTTACAAAGTGCTAATGCAGTGGTATTATACCCCTCATCGCTTGCATAAAATATATAAGGAGGTGTCTCCTCTTTGCTGGAGGGGGTGTGGGGAGATAGGGACGTTTTGGCATGTGTGGTGGAGCTGTGCGAAAGTCCAAAGCTACTGGAAGTGGCTAACGGGGTGGCTCAAGGAGAAATTGGGGATAGAGGTGGCGGTGGAGCCCACTATCCTGTTGTTGGCTTTGTGGGGGGAAGGGGGGAGTGGGCAGGGGGGTAAGATGGTGCTGGCCTGTTTGAGTGCGGCGCGGTGTGAGATTGCAGCAGCGTGGAAACAAAGGGAGATGCCCTCAGTGGAGCAGTTTGAAAGGCGTCTTAGGTTTATAGTTCTTATGGAGAAGTTAACAGCAGCTCGGCGGCAGAGATTGGGGGGGTTTGAAGAACGGTGGGGTGAATTGGGACGTGTTCTGGGGGTGGGGGGGTGGGGTAGGGGAGGGAGGAGGACTAGGGGGGGTTGGGGTGAATAGGAGGGGTTGGTGGGGGGGAAGAGAGAGGGAGGGCTGTAGGGGATGGGTGGGCTGGGGGGGTGGGGTTGGAGGGAGGAGAGGGGGGTAGGCCTTAGATTTGGGTGGGTAGGGGGTGAGAGGGATGATTGGGGAGGCCCATGGGTTCCCAGTTGGAAGGGTACAGATTGTTACTATAAATATAGAGAATTCCGATGGTGGGTGGGGCAATGCGGGTGAGATTGCAACGGTATCTACTTGGCATCTTGGGGATCTGGTGTCAAGGGTTGTTACTTTGCTCTGGGATGGAGGATTATATTGTGTTGTTCTTGACTACCCTTTTGTTGGATGCATCTGTGGGGTGGCTTTTGTGGTTGTTAGTTACCATATGTCTAGAAGTGTTTCGCTCTGATACTTGTGTTTGGTTGTATACTGGAATTGTTGACAATAAAAAGTTAAAAAAAGAAAGAAAGAAAGAAAGAAAAGAGATAGCAAAGGACAGAGGAAAAAAAGAAAAGCGCAGAGAAAAAAAAACAAACAACAATTAAAGATGGACACCACTAGCAAGCAAACAAATCAGGGACCCAAGCTTGGGTGACATGGGGGTTGGGGTGCCTGAGGTGGAATATCGAAAGCCAACTGGTAAAAGTGAGTTTTAAGAGCTGCTTTGAATCAGGGAAAGGAGGGTTCTGAGCATAGTAAAAGGGGAAGAAAATTCCACAGAGCAGTGGCCAGGAAAAAGAAGGCAGCATGATGAGTTTGCTGCAAATGGGCTTGTGAGACGGAGGGAAGGGCCAAGCCGTGAGTGTGAATGGAACGCAGAAGCTGGGGGGGGGGGGGGGTTTGGAAGTGAATAGGGTCAGCCAGATAACGAGGAGTGGAGGTATGAATTACTTTATGAGTCATAATAAGAACCTTATCCTGAATGCGATAGTTTATAGGGAGCCAATGTAAACATGCCAGGATGGGGAAGACATGGTCAAAGTGGGATGAGTGCGTAAGAACATTTTATTTATTTATTTATTTAGTATACATTTGAATACCGCTACTTCCAGCGATCAGAAGCGGTTTGATTACAGATTGTAGTTTGTCAAATCATGACAGCAATTTTGGGGTATAAACACATTGATTTGAAGGGAAAAACACAGCACACAGGAAAAAGGTTTTGTAATAACTGTAATTTGTGAAGTTGGAACTGAGGAGGATCTGCCAGAACAGGGACTAGCGAGGGGGAGGGGGAACCAAAAGTAATCTAGGTAGCTGATGAATTTGCAAGATTGAGATGGAGGAGTAGCCTAATGGTTAGAGCACTGGCTTGGGAACCCAGAGACTAAGGGTTCGAGTACCACTAGCACTACTTGTGGCCTTGGGCAAGTCACTTAACCCTCCATTGCCTCAGAAAAGAAAATCCAAGTTATCAATATCCTTGTTTAATGTACATTACCAAGTTTGAGTTTCAATGTAAACCGCTTGATTGAAATGATAAAGCAGTACATAAAACCTGTTAAATAAATAAATACATAAAATAAAGGCTGACCAAGAATGTATAGGCAAGGGAGGGAAGGGGGGGGGGGAGGGGAAGAGGAAACAGAGGTAGGGAGAGGAGAGAGAGGCTCAGGGCAGGAGGGGAGGGAGGACCGAAGAGTTTGGATTTTATCTGAGAAAACGTTTGCTAACACAGTAGAATCTGGAACGGCTGGTGACAGAAGGGAAGAAAGAGTCCTGAAAACTGTGTAGAGGCGACGAGTGGATTGTGAGGCGGAGGAGAAAAGATGAGAAAAAAGTCACGTTTTAGCCTGATTGACACACGGTATTCGTGATGATGTTGTTGAAAAACAGCCTGCGTAATAGGGGATGGCTGGGAGCGCAAAGGATGTTCAGCACGACGCAGGTGGGAGCGCAACATCCGAAACCCAGGATGATACCACAGGTACTGGCAGGAAGAGGGGACAGCGGGGATAGGGAGAGGGGGAACCAAGAAATCCAGTGCGGCGGAGAGGGCATCGTTCCAAGTGGAGACCTGAGAGCTCGGTGACAGAAGAGAGAAATCTGAGGGAAGAAGGTGATCTGCAGCTGGAAAGAATTGCAATGTCAAAGAGTGGAATACGGCGCCGCCATTGCTGAGCAGGGAGGGAAGAGAGAGAGGATTTGGGATGAAAGGAGGGCTTCAGGGAAAAGAGGATACAGGTATGATCGGTCCAAGATAAAGGAAGGGCTGATAGCGTCAGCAACGGAAATGGAGAGGCAGATGGGGAAATGAGAAGATCCAGAGTATGACCCGCTTTATGAGTTGGGAAATTAATTTGTTGCTCAAGGGAGATCCTCAAGGAGAGAGAAAAATGACCTATCCCGGGGGCATGACGGGGAATCAAAATGGACATTAAAGTCACTCAAAACCAAAACCAAAATGTTGGGAAACAGAGAAGAGACTTCAGAGACAGTTAAAAGCAGGCTGTCCCAGGCCTGAGGCGAAACCAAAGGCGGGCTACAGAGGAGAAGAAAATTTAAAAGAGGTGAGGGGTCCAGCCTGAGGAAAAGGGTTTCCTTATAATGAATAACCGTAGAAACAACCTCACGGAGGGGGAGAGCAGAGTGGTAAAGAACCGCCAGACCTCCACCCAACCTGCCCTGCCCTGGGACCGACAGGGCAGAAAATCCAGGGAGCAAGCAGCGGGTGAAGAGACCCTCTTCTCCGTCGCATATCCAGGTCTCTGAAGCAAAGAGGATGTCCACTGACTGGTCCATGGTCAAGTCATGGAGAGCGGCAGTTAACAAGCGCGGGGGTAAGGAGAAGATGAGATGAGACAGAGACACAGTCCGGTGGTACAGTGCAGCATGGTAACAGATTAGTCATCAAACGAGATAGCAAAGGGGAGACTGCATGGGGAAAGGAGGGGGGACCTGGGCGCCAACCCCAGTGAATGGGAATGGCAGTCATATTTGTGGAAGGGCTTAGAAGTAAGAGGCATCAGGACAAAAAAATCCAGATACTGAAGGGAGGAAGCTTTACAGGATATGGGAATGGGATCCGGGGTAGGTCTCATAGACGAAAACAACAATGACGGAAAGTAATCAGACTGACCTTTGGTCGCTGTGGAGTCGCCCCAAGGAGCATATCCTGTTCATTAGCCGCGCTTCAGCACGAAACGCCACAGCTATGATGTTTAACATATGCATATGTGCGGTCATTAACAAACACCGCACATATGCATACTAAACTCCCCTTTCTAAAACATTTCAATCCACCCTGGAGTCCAAAACCAGCCATTTCCAAACACTACATAAACGCTCCGTAGATGCTCAACTAACTCCCTTTCTCATCCATATTCTTAAAACCATGCATCTACCCTAAGCCTATCTCTAACACAACCATTACATCACTTCGAAACTCTCCATCATCACCAAAAACATCCACTATCTCTTCTATTTTTTAAGTCCTTATTCCACCTCCATTCAGCTAAATAAGTATGGCAAAGCCATCATGCCTTATCCATCTTAATAGTCTGGAAGTGACACTTATCAGTGTTAGTCTGCTACTGAAGACATGTCGACCCTGCTTGGACAGATGGACGCCATCTCTGCTCTGCAGCCCTTGGAACATTATCCCATGGTCCAGCAAACCAAAACACTCTCGATGATACCATCCACGCAACCATGCATTTATCTCCAGAATGCAAGCTTCTCTGCCTTAACCTTTAGAAGAGAACATCACCTGCACCCTATCTGCTTCACCTTCTGTCTCTGAGCCATGAAGTCACTCTTGATACACTCAGAGGGATACCTGGCAGTATCATTTGTGCCGAAATGGTTGCGCAAAATCAGGTAATAGTCAGTGGACTTGATGAGTCTCAGCAAACTCTCCATAACATCTTGGATTTTGGCACATGGCAGACAGCATACCTCTCTAGATATCAAGTCTGGTTGGCAGACGGAAGCCTCAGTACCCTTCAGAAGAGAGTCACTAACCACCACTACCATTTGCTTCCTAGTGATCACTGATTCTGCAACTTTGGGGTGTTCATGCTGTGCTTCTTCCCTTTCCTGGGATGCCTCCACCTCCTTCACTTCTAGGGCTGCATAATAGTTCTTCAATTCATGGGCTTGAGGAGTTAGATTGATGATTCTGCAGGCCCTGGTGACTCGTGTCCAACCTTTGTCCTTCTGTAGGCTCCCATCTTCACCTCTGGATGTTTCAAGAAGCTTCTCATCAATGTACTTCTCACTGATTTGAATGCTCCTCAGTCTTGCCACCTCTTTTCTGAGCTCCTCCACCTGTTTCCTGAGAGCTTCAGCATGTAGGCATCCTGGGTGGGAACCAGGGTGGGTAGGGAGGGAACTAATACCTGATGAGGTGTCAATGGCTTCAGAGAGTTGAGAAAGAAATTAACAGCAGAGTTTTAAACCTATACCACTAAAACTCCCAAATATTTCTCCTTTTGAATTAAAGCACCAAAAAAGACTAACTCTTTCTAAAAATGTATACCTTTTAAGAGCTCTCAGGCAGAAAGCTAGTAATTAAAATCCATACACTCTTACCTTGCTTTGAAATGGAGAGACTCTGTTAGGAATGCCTTGGAAGGTTCTGAAGACTTTTATGCAGTCCTCGGTTCTTTCACAGGTTAATCAGGCCCATTGATTCCTGATGAGGTGTCAGTGGCTTCAAAGAGCTGAGAAAGAGAAACTAATAGCAGAGTTTTAAGTCTACACCACTAAAAACCTCAAATATTTCCCCTTTTGAAATAAAGCACCAAAAAAAGACTAACTCTTTCTAAAAATGTATATCAAAACCCTTTTAAGAGATCTTGGGCAAAGAGCTAGTAATTAAAAAACCCTACCTACGACGCCCTATCTAAATGCATGGTGGAGACCACCTCCTGGATGGAATCTAAATACCTTAGCATCAACCTCAAAAAAACTGAAGCGATGTTCGTAACAAGATCACCCGTGACCGAGGACACCTATCCAACATCAATCTCAATCATAAATACAACTATACCCGTCAAAAAAGAGGTAAAATACCTAGGGGTAATAATAGACCATACACTCACCATGCTACCACATATAAAACAGACAGTAAAAACCATATTCTACAAACTCAAAACCATACAACACCTAAGGCCCCTTCTTGACACCCATGACTTTAGATCAGTTGTTAACACACTCATCACTCCACACTTTGACTATTGTAATAGTCTCTTAATTGGCCTACCACAAAAAAGTACATACCTGCTTCAAAGAGCCCAGAACATCTGTGCCAAAGTAGTCACTAAAGCCCACCTAGTAGACCATGTAACCCCAATAATGCTGGAACTGCATTGGCTCCCTATAAACAGCAGAATCAGATATAAAATCCTCCTAACCACATTCAAGCTCCTGAACAACATCGCCCCCTCATATCTATCCACACTATTACATGCCCCTTCTGAATCAAGAATTCGCAGACTAAACGCAACACACTCACTTGAAATACCAAATTCATTCAAAAAAACTAAAAAATCCACCAGCACCAGAGCCTTCTCATTCACTGCCCCCATGCTCTGGAATAATCTCCCAATAAACCTTCGGATCATAAAAGACCTCACCCAATTTAGAAAGGAACTCAAGACATACCTTTTCTCCGAACACTTTGAAATCCCTTACCCCCAAGTCCAACCACACACCATCCCCAGACACTCAAACACAAAGCACTAAAATCACACTCAACTACCCACACACATACACTCACCACATACACCACACATACACTCACCACATACACCCACCACAGACACCCCAAAACACTCTCAAGAGAAAAAAAAGGAAATAAATTCCTCCACACACATATGAAAGGTAGAAAACTCTGACTACCTGTAAAAAGGTAGAAAATTCTGATCAACACTACGATACAGAAACTTATTAATGTATATAATGTAAATAGTTCCGACAATTAATGCACAGTTATCTGTATAAAGTTATAAATCTCTGTTCCGTGTAATATAATAATTATTATCTGTATAAAGTTAAAAATCTCTGTTCCATGTAATGTATACATTAGTATACAAATTTGTTTACTTGTTCCATGTAAACCGCCCCTGATCTCTGGAAGGGGCGGTATAGAAGAAATAGATAAATAAATAAAATAAATAAATAATTAAAAGCCATACACTCTTACCTTGCTTTGAAATGGAGAGGCTCTGTTTGAGATCTATAAAATAATGATTGAAATAGAATGGGTAAATGTAGATTGGTTGTTTACTCCTTCAAAAAGTAGACAGACTAGTGAACATTCAATGAAGCTACAATCTAACACATTCAAGACTAACATAAGAACTTAAGAAATGCCATACTGGGTCAGATGAAGCCCATCATGCCCAGTATACTGTTTCCAACAGTGGCCAGTCAAGGTCACAAGTACCTGGAAGGTTCCCAAAAAGGCACACAGATTCCACAGTGCTTGTCCTGGGGTAAGCAGTGGGTTTCCTGGGTCCTCTTTAATAATGGTTTATGGACCTTTCCTCCAGGAACTTGTCCAAACCTTTTTTAAGCCCAGCTACATTAACAGATTTTACTACATCTTCCGGTAATGCATTCCAGAGTTTGATTGTACGCATTGCATAAAAAAATATTTTCTCTCATTAGTCTTAAATGAGTTACATTGTAGCTTCAGTGTGTATCCTCTAGTCTTTCTACTTTTTGATGGCATAAACAACCTATCTATGTTAACCTATTCCACTCCATTCATTAATTTATAGACTTCTATCATATTCCCTCTCAGCCGTCTCTTTTCCAAGTTGAAGGAAATATTTTTTCACTCAATGCGTAATTGAACTCTGGAATTTGTTACCAGATGACGCAGTAAAAGCTGTTAGTGTAGCTAGATTTAAAAGGTTTGGGTGAGTTCCTGGAGCAAAAGTCCATAAAGCACTATTAAAGAGGATTGGAGAAATCCATGGGCAAGCAGCATGGAATCTGTCTTTCTTTTGGGAACTTGAGGTGCTTGTGACCTGGATTGTCCACTATTGGAAACAGGATACTGGGCTTGATGGACCCTTGGTCTGACCCAGTATGGCAGATCTTATGTTATAGTGGCTGAAAATTTATTTATTTTGATAGTTTTGTATACCACCTTATCCTTCAATCAAAGTGGTCACAACACAATTGGGGGATACATTTAACATGAGGTGATATGAGAGACATACACTAATACATGCAGGGAACATGGGCAATGGAGGGTTAAATGGCTTGCCCAAGACCACAAGGAGCACCTGTGGGACTAGAAACCCCAGTCCTTCTGGCCCAAGGTTGCTGTCTTCTAGTGGGATTTGAGCCACTGACCTTCCCGCCTGTGGTACCTTGCCCCAACCACTAGGCCACTCCTCCACTCCACTATCTGGATAGTCAAGCCAATATCTAGAAATTGCCACTGAATATCCGAAGGCCACTGTTGGAAACAGGATACTGGACTTGATGGACCTTGGTCTGACTCAGTATGGCATATCTTATGTTCTTATGCGAAGAGAGAGATCATTAGAGAAAGACATTATGCTTGGCAAGATAGAAGGTCAACGCAAAAGAGGAAGGCCAGCAATGAGATGGAGTGATACAATAACAGCAGCTACGGGTACCAGTCTGTCAACAATGAGCCGCCTGACTGAAGACCGAACACAATTTAGGATACCTATCCAGAGGGTCGCCATGAGTTGACTCCGACTTGACAGCACTTAACAACAATATGTTCTTATGGATATTTAAATGTCATGGCTGACTGCTGTGGAATTTAAATATCAGGAACTGTAAATATTGCCCCAGTGGTTTTATTCCCCTTGACTCATCTGCACGTGCACTGGGTGTGATACTGTAGAAGCTGGAGCTCTGCTGTCCATCTTCCCTTCAAATGCAGGACTCCAGAATTATTCTGCAGCCGTACACAGGCCTCTCAGGTGTCCCGTAGCTGTAGTGTGGTAGGCTATAGCCTGTGAACTAGGCCTAGACCCCAACCCCCACCTGAGACTAGTGTTGAAGAGAACCAGAGTTTGAGAAACTGCTTTTGAAAAGTTTGTATAATTCCTCTTTGCTGATGAATAGACATGTTCTTGCATTCTCTGAGCTAGAAATGGCCTTGAAGTAGAAATGTATCAATGTCTAAGACTATGCCTTTGTTAGAATAGCCTGAGAAGGGAGAACAGGGAGCTAGGCCCAGAGAGGGTCCCCGATTGGACAGGTGCAAGGGGCGTTGGGACCAATAGAAAGTTTGCCCGTATCAAACTGTAAAAATTGTATATAAGGAATTTGCTCCTGTACTTCATTGCTCAGTCACTTTTGGACACGCTCCTGTCTGAGCCTGTGCGCAATAAATTGGCTTGGAACCTGCAATTGACTCCTGGTTTTATTCATTGCGTGCACTTCGCTGCTACAGTAGGAACTCCTGCATAGCAGTACAGCAGCTGTGTGCATCTGTCCCTCTGCTGCATCTCTTCGCCCCCTATTAAAGCAAGTTGAAGTTTGAGTGGAACTCTGCAGGAACAGCACTATGTAGGTGTTCTGGCTTCCTGCCTGTAAACTCTGATATCCCCCCACCCCTTTCTTCCTTTTTCTATCATGTCTTATTTCTGGATATTAATTCCCCAGTCCGTAAATCTCTGCATTTTCATTCAGAAAACAAAATATCTTAGAAATATATTTTTGTTGGTTTCTTATTTTCCCATGTTTGGCTTTTGCTCTCTTTACTTTTAACTGAGACTCCATGCCCTCAAGGAGTTCACAATCATAGTATGTAGAGAATAGAACTGAGGTGCTGAGGTCTCGTCAGAGTTCCTGCACGGCACAGATCAGAGGTGGTAACTCCAGGCCTCTGAGGCCTCTGTAGAGTCTGTTGTTAGAATACCTGCACTGTGAGGAACTGAGGTGCTGATTCCAGACCTTTGAAGCCTCTGTACTGTTGTCTGAGTACCTGCATTGCACAGTTTTGAGGTACTGACTTCAGGCCTTTGGAGGCCTCCGTAGAGTCTGCTATCAGATTACCTGGATCTCACAGTGCTAGGTGATGATTTCAGGCCTTAGAGGCCTCCGCAGAGTTGGTTGTCAGAGTGCTCACACTAAACACGTGAGGTAAGCCTCTGTTTATCTCTGGGCATAAGTAGTATGGAATCTAGTTACTCTTTGGAGTGACTGGATTGGCCACTGCTGGAAACAGGGATACTAGACTTGTTGGACCTTTGGTCTGATCCATTATGACAGCTCTTAGGTTGTTATGAGAAGATCAGTGTCCAGTTTTTTCTGCCTCACCCCTCACCTCTTTGCTTCTTTGGTTTTGTTTCTTGTCTGTAGGTGACTTGTGCTCTCCATGAGATTTTCTCTGTGCCGGAATCTGGGCCAGCGGTGCTCAATGTGTATCCGAAGCTCTTTGTGAGCCTCCTGCTACGCATCAGTTGTATGATGGGGGTCCAACTCCCCAAGAACTTGGATGGCACTAAGGAAAAGAGGACTTCCAGCCTCATCCCTGTGCCACAGAGCATGGACCCCTGCAGGTAAGGAGGCTAAATCCTTTCGAAGGTCTTATTGTTTTAAATAGAGACAATTTGCCATCTGGAATGAGGGCAAGGCCCTAGATCGCTTTTTTTTTCATAGAAAATGTCATTGAATAATCATGTTGAATATTTTGTTTTATCTTCAGAGTCTGTGCTGTAGCCCCAACCTGCTAAAGTTTCAGTACAATTGACACTTATCTCTGTACAGACTTTAGTTCATTTAAGTGAAACCTGCCATCAGGTCTCTTTTAGTGTCATGGGAGCTTGATGCTTTGCTCACTCAGCTGATGAAAACCGCTTTCGAGTATTTAGTCTCATGTGAGCTCAAGGGTGTGACATAAAACAACACAATTTTGTTGGTGGTCACATCATCTCCTGGCCCTTGTGGCTTTATCCACCTTATAACAGAATTCCTCATAGTCATACATCCTAGGCTCCCATAGGTAGTTTTGGATTTTCTTCTTAATAAGTCCATTATGCTTTTCGGTATTTTTCTTGGGGCCATTTGTCCTTAAAGGTGACTGTTAGCAAGTCTCTTCACTTTGTCATACCCCCGCCCTCTGCCTTAGGCTTGGAGGGCTGGGGTTGCCATTATTTATCTCTATTGAAGGTTAAATTAACTAACATTCCTCCCGTGATGCATGCTGGGAAAAGTAGTCTTCCTTCTGATAGAAAATAGTCATGAAGCCAGGGTTATAGGCAAAACTATAACAAAGTTTTATTTCTCCCAAAAGCAAAGGTTCAAAGTAAGTTGCATCAGGATATTTTTCCAGTATTTGTTCAAAAAGGTTCTTTATACAAGTGTGCTGGCTGAGTTTTTACATTCATTCAATCCAAATGCTGCTGCTTCTCACGTACACAGCAAAAGAACAAAAATTGGCAGCTTCCTTTACCAAAGAAAATATCTTATTTTCTTTAGGTTACACTCAGCTTATACTATTCAGTTTAGCAAAGGCTTTCAATACTGTCTGCAAAGCATAAAGTACAAGCCATAGGTTGTTCTGACTGTAAGGAATCACTCTCCTTAGAGTCCACCTGCATTGCTTCAGGTTCTTGCGCTGCACTGCCTTGCTTTAAACTACTGGTAAATGTCTCAGGGTGTTTTCTCCCTAGTGAATAGGGATAAGCAGTACCTGAGCCTGAGGAAACTCCTCTCTGCAGCTGTGCAGCTATCTCCTGCCAGCTCTGGGGAAACAGTCCCTTGTCTCTTAGCTTAGGTTCCTTCCTGGAGCTCTGCCACTGTTCTCCGTTCCAGGCTGGGCTCTGCAGACTTCTGCCCTGAGTCTTAGGCACCCACCTCTGAACTCTCTGAACCTTTTCTTTCAGTGCTGGGGTTTGAAGGTTTTCCTGCTCTTTCTCTCTGAGTACTCCAGACCACCTTCCTGTCCTCTCCCTTTCTGCACTGCTTGCTTCAGTTTCTTTCCTCCACGTGGCTTCCTTCCTCCAGCTACTGTGTTTCCTCCAGCTGTGCTCCCGTCTAGGCTGCTCTCTGTGCTGCTCCCCGTGTTGCTCTCCTTGCTGCTCCCCGTGTTGCTCTCCTTGCTGCTCTCCGTGTTGCTCTCTTTGCTCACTCTCTAGCCTTGGTTTATATTCCTGTTCTCTGATCAGCCTCCCTGACTCTCTAGACAGGTGTTTGTAATCAGTTTCCAAGCCTGTTGCTACGTCATCAGGGCTTGGGTGTGTCAGCTTAGCTTTTGAATCCCTGTGTTTGTTTTCTCCAGAGAAATGCTGGAACTTGTGATTTGCAGGGCTGTGACCTTTCCTAAAGGTAGAATCATTCTTTTCTTCTACTTCCATGGGCTCACTAGAGTCTTCCTTATCACAACTTGCATTACCTTAGGTACAAACTCAGGGGCCTGTTTGCTAAGCTGCTGTAAGAGTGTGTGTGTGTGCTATATTGCCACAGGAATCACTGCCACCTAGTGTCCCCCTATCCTCTACCATGGAGGATTTGTATTTACATCGCTGAAACTGGGAATATTGTGCAACAACTCAAAGATATTAGATCCCTTAAAGCTGGGTATGAACTTGACCAGGACGAAGTATTTAAATGTTCAATGGTAAAGGAAGGAAAAACAATCCAGTATAAATTAGTGAGAAAAAAACCATCAGAACAGAATATAGCAGGAGACTCGAATGCATATGGCAAAGTGCTTTAACAGCATGGAATAAAATATAAAGTATCAATCAGCTTGTTTTGGTGTTATACACTGGCCTCATAAAGATCTTGAAACTAGAAAACTCCTCCATGCCCATGGGGTAATTTTATAGGAATCAGAATATGCTGAGACTGTTCATTCCTGCAGCCAGGAAAGAAATGGGTCTTTTTATAGAATTTATTTTTTTTTATGGTATTTGATATACCACCCTTAGAGCATTTGTGGTTTACAGTTCAACATTTAAAAAAGATTACAATATAAAAGAACGAAAAGATAGAAAACAGAATCAAACCAGAAGAGTAGAAGAGACTGAGGTGTTCCTCAGGACCAGTAGAAATGAATTATATATATAGGGAATAAATTTATAAGGGGGCGCATACTCTAGGCAGTAAAGTATGCATCTATTTTGGGGATATTTTGGTCATTAATGCTTGTATATGGCCACATACGTCCTACTACTACTAATCATTTGTATAGCGCTACAAGGCATATGCAGTGCTATAACGAGACATGTAGGAGATGATCCCTGCTCATCAGAACTTACATTCTAGTCAAGACAAACATAGCAGCTGGGGATCAGGATATGTCTAGGGGAATAGTAAAGAAACACAGAGGAGGTGAACAGATGCATGTATTAATGACTTCTTATAAAAACCAACCAGCCTAAAAGTATGTGTGTTAACTGTTGGTGTGTACTTTGACACTGGGTGTGCACACAGGTGGAGTGTGAACAAAGTGCACAAGTACATGGGTAGATTATAAAATACTGAGGAGGAAGTGACGTCATTGTTGAGAGTGGCTGCCTAAGTACTGAGCTTCAAGATAAGGCTGAGCATTCACCCACTAAAAGTGGTGGACTTTGCTTGAGAACAGTGGATTTGGTGTGAGCTCACTCCTGTTTGATAGAGCATGGCTCTCAAAAAGAAAAGTGATGGTGTGAAAGCGGTGAGCCAGATCGCAGTGAAGAATGCTGGCTGATTCTTACGTGGTAGGACCTTTGAGGCGTTGGCTGCGCAGTTGGGTATGGAGTACAATAATGAGCATCAGGTAGAGCATGGGAGTGAGAATAAGAACCTTGCTATGTCCAGGAACAAGCCAGGAATGTAGTCTTCACATATAGGTGATGTTGGTACCGACGGAGCCTGTGCAGGAACACTCCCCAGCATCCAATTGGAAAGCTTTTGGGAGCACTCCACTGCACCTGTGCGACTGCCTTCCCAACTCCCTCTCTTCAGTTCTTCATTTTCCACGGAGCCAGCAGGAACCAAATCCTGTCACTGCAGAAAAACTTTCTTTTTGCGATAGCGCCTCTGTCTTCCGTCGACACCGGCATCGTCGAAGATGTTGCTGATTCCCTTATTCTTTTCTTTTAATTCTTTCTTTATCTTTCTTTTCAAAAAAAACAAAACAAAACTTGGGCGTTGGCACACTTTTTAGGCCATAACCCTACCACAGCCTTCACGTCCTCAAAGGCATGGAGAAACAGTGGTTTCAAGAAATGTTTTAATTGTGCCAGCACCATCTCAGCGACTGACACACATGACTGGTGTATAAAATGCCTCGGCCCAGACCACCAGCCAAAAGACTGTCCCCTCTGTCAGAAAATGACACAGAGAGGCCTACAAAACCAGACTTCTAAATTTGGGGCACTCTTCGCCTCGGACGTGGTATCGATGGCGTCCACTTTGTCAAGAACCTCATCCTTCTCCCATGGATCTCAGGTATCTTCGAAGTCCAAGCATAAGGCCGCATCGAAGTCTGACAAAACCTCCAGGGTAAGATCTTGCTCAAAGCTTCGAGACACCTCAGGTTTTGCCTCAGAGGTGGATTGGCCTGCCAAACAGCCCCGGCGGGAGGCCCTATCCTCCAAAGCCATCGAAGGGCCTCAGGATGCTCCTGAGGCTTCGACCTCCGGAGAGTTACTGGTGCCATGCTCTGGGACGATAGCGCAAACATCCATCACTGACACCCAAATGGTGACAACTTCAATAGACCAGCGCATACTGGCCATCGAGCAGAGCTTCACAGTTCTCCTTGCAGCCTCGGTACCTATAAAACCAGTTGCTACAAGCACCGCCCTGCCGATACTGGTTACGGTGCCAACATCGACACCGGTTGCGGGCAAGACATCAGGGCTGCTGTAGATGACATCGACATCGTTCCCACCCATGCCCTCCCTTGAAACTATCACCTATACCGGTACCAAACCCAAGCAGCTCACTGAGGCCGATATCGCGGAGCATCAGTACCAGCATTTAGCTTCAGGCGAACACCATGCCCATCGATACTTTGAGTCCTCCGATTCTGATTTCTCCATTTGGGATGTGGAGTCACTCGATTCTCGGGGGTCCTGAGACTTTCCTTTGGACCCTTCCCTGCCTCAACAGAGGCGCATGTTGTCCCCGGAAGACATGTCCTTCCAGGAATTTATTTGAGACCTGACCAAGGGTTTTTCTATCACGGTAACATCAGAGAAGGAGCCAAGGGCAGAGGAATTAGAGATCCTCCAATACCCAACAGCACCCAAAGAGGCAGCCACTCTATTGGTGCACTGCATCTTTCATGACTTTATGCTCCTTATGTAGGAGACGCCTCACGGTCTCACCTCAAAGTTGACATCTCGATACTATGTATCTGATACCGGAGTGCCCCAGCTTCCAAAAACCACAGTTTCCCCACCACTTCATGGTGGTTGACTTTGCAGTGCGCTGAATCAAAAGCTTGAAGACTCACTCCTCTAATCCTCCAGGTAGAGAATTGAGAACGCTCGACACTTTTTGGCGTTGATGCTTCCAGGCATCCATGCTCTCGGTTAGGATAAACGCCTATATCCTCTACATAGCAATGTTCCTCAAAGAGGTCTGCAGGGATCTCGAGGCCTTTGTCCCTCTCCTCCCAGATTACAGGAGGGCAGATTATCTTGCCGTAGACAAGCATAGCCAAAATGTTTCAAAGTTTGTCAATAGAGCTACCTTTGATGCCTTTGAATGCACAAGCAGGGCCTCAGCAATATGCATTGGTGCACGTAGAATTGCATGGCTTCAAGCCTTAGATCTTGAACAGTGGGTTCAAGATAAGCTGGTCAACATACCTTGCACAGGGGAAAACGTCTTTGGCAAAGACTGGCAAGATAAGGCCTCTCAATTAGAGTCAGAAAATACTACTCTAAAGTAATTTTTCAGAGCAACAGCTGATCCTGCTAGGAAAAAGACACCTGCAAAGAAGTCTTTCTATAGTAAGAAGAAGAGATTCTTCTCTTCTTAGCCTCCTGCTTCTCAGTACGAGGGTCAGGCCCCCACAAAAGAGGCAGCAGCCTCCTAAGCAACAAAGGAAGCCACAGGTGACTAATCTCCCAGCTTCGTAGCCACAGTCTGTGCCTGGTTTTTGACTCTTTTCTGGAGAACATTGCCATCCTGCCTCTGGAAGACTCCCACTCCCTCCACATAGCAGGCAGACTGTGTTACTATGCCCACAGATGGCACCTCATCACCTCAGAGCAGTGGACACTCGCCATAGTCCAGGAAGGATACAGACGTCATCTGCAAACTCGTCCCCCTTCCACTTTCACGGGGGAATATCAAACACAACCCCCACTCACTGCTCTTCTACAGGATGTGGTGTCCTCTCTTCTGTCTCAGGGTACCATAGAAGATGTCCCTATATCCCAACAGAGAATGGGCTTCTAGTCTCCGTACTTTTTCATTCCAAAGAAAACCGCAGGATACAGGCCCATTCTGGACCCTGGAAAACTCAACAAGTTTCTAGTCCACGAAAAGTTCAAGATGATCTCTCTTGGGACTCTTCTTCCCTACCTCCAGAGTTAGGACTGGCTCTGTTCTCCAGGAACAAGCAGGAAGTCAGTCCTCACATATGGGGCGACGTCGGCACCGATGGAGCCCGCGGAGAGCATTTCCCCAGCTTTCAAAGAAAGCCTTTGGGAATGCTACCACGCATGCATAATCCCCTTCCCGCCCAAGGGTGCCATCTTATTCAGTCTCCCTTTTTCCGTGGAGCCCTTCGGAAGTACGTCTCATCCCCGGAAAATGTTTTTTCTGTTTCCAACCAGTTTTTGTTTACCGGCATTTGCCAGTCCTCTTCCCACCTCCCGAGCACCTCTTTGGCCCTGGTCTCAGGGTTTTTCTTTTTTGCCTTCTTTTTTTTTTACCGCGCTTCACACCCTTTTTAACCATTGGCTGTGTTAAGGGTCTTCAACCTCGCGGGGGTCCTTTTTGCCCCAATGACCTCCGGTTTTAAGAAATGTGATAGATGCTCCAAAAACATGTCACTCATGGACACCCATGACTGTTGTCTCAGGTGTCTAGGAGCGGACCATGACCCGGAGCTATGCTCTCTCTGTAAGAAGATGTCCTCAAAAGCCATCCAGAGTCATAAGCAGAAGCTGGATGATCTCTTCCCTAAGGCAGTCCCGGTATCCCTGGAAGCCTCCTGCTCTTCGGCCCCGCAACCTCTGGAGTCTCCCAAGGCTCCTCCCAGTGCCTGGCGGCACTCTGACCAGACGTCGCCTGAATGCGAGCGGAAGAAGAAGCAGGCCTCGAGGACTCTGTTGGGGGTGCCAGACAAGCGTGAGAGGTCACACGCCCAGTCTCTCAGCAGTCTCTGGAGTTGGAGAGGGAGCAGCCCAGTAAAATACCTCGAACCGATACGGAGGCTTCCAGCTTCCAGAGAACAATTAATCCGTACCAGCACCTCGACATCCCCCCCATTCCAGCAACACCAAGGAGTGCCCCAGGGAGCCACACTGTCAGCCATGCTCTTCAACATTTACCTTCAACCACTCTGCTCAGTCATACGCACTCACAACATCAGCTTCCACATATTTATTTATTTATTTACAGTTCTTATATACCGCACTCTTTGGTATCAGCGCGGTTTACAGATAACAAATTTTCGCATTGGAACAATCCTTTGCTTACATTATAACAGGGTCAGAACTTGGAAATAACAGGGGAAACTATATACATACTATATACAAACAGATATTTCACCTGTGGATAATTTACAGTTCAGGTTACATATTGGGATCTTGACTTTGGGTGTGCAGAGAGTCTGGTTCGTGTGTTGTAAGGACTATGTTGTTGGAGTGTCAGAGGCTGTGTGAGTGATTTGAGAGATGGGGGGAGGAGGCGTAGGGTTAAGGCCTAAAAGGTGAAGACAGAATAGGTAATGTTTAAGGACCTTTCTAAATTGAGAGAGGTCTTTTATTGATCGGATATGTGTATATATATGCACATGTATATATATGTACATATATGCTGACGATATCATGCTCTACGCCCCCATTGCAACCACGAACCCAACAAACACCCATCTATCAGCATGCTTCTCCGAGGTGTCCGACTGGTTACAAGCAAACAACCTATCCATAAACATAAAGAAAACTGAAGCCCTCATAGTGACAAAGGACCCAGACTTCACACCACCTACACACCTCAACATAGGAACCACAAGCATTCAAATACAACCACAAATAGGATACCTGGGCATTATTATTGACCAAGCCCTCACCTTAAAGCAGCAAATCACCAAAACCTCCGGAACTATATTCCACAAGGCAAGAACAGTGCAACGTCTCAGACCCCTTCTTGAACATCAAGACTTCCGAACTGTAATGCAAGCCATGACGCTTCCGCATCTGGACTACTGCAACATAATCTACCATGGCCTTCCAGCCACTCAAACCAACTCCCTCCGAACAGCATTGAACACCACAGCAAGAATCATTCAGAGAGCAAAGAAAACCGACCACATCACCCCAATTCTGAAAGACCTACACATACTTCCCTTCAAAGCAAGGACTAAATACAAAGCCATCCTACTCACCCACAAAGCCATCCATCAAACCCAGAACACCCAACTTCACACCCTACTGTCTCGTCCAGCCCACGGCAGAACTACCAGACAAGCCTCCAGCAATTCCCTCACCATCCCTCACAAAAGAACCAAATGCTCGCAACGGACATGCAATCGAGCCTTTGAACTTTACGCTCCATCCTTATGGAACTCCCTACCGAGTTGTCTCAGGAACAATGCCGATCTACTATCTTTCAGAAAGCAGCTAAAAATCATCCTTTTCCAAGAATACCTCAACACGACCCCCACCAAAAAAGCGCACTAACCCCTGATCTCGCCCGCCATGGACCTCTGACTCAAAGCCATATTAACCTGTCCATGTCCAATGTCTGTCCCATGTCCAAAGTCTATCCTATGTCAAAATCATCAATGTTGCCTCCCCGGTGATGGCCCCCCCCTTATACTTAATTTCCCCTCCCCTTTATGTAACGCCGCTTTGACCCGGTGAAAAGCAGGATATAAATACAGCTAAATAAATAAAGGTGCTCGGTCTCCCAAGGGTCATCCTGGTGAGGACCCCCTCTCCTCCTCTATGCCCGACCCAGTGACCCTGGCGTCAATGTCGCAGGGCCCCACTCCCGAGGGGTGAATGCTGGCCTTGGAACGCAGTGTTTCTGCATTCCTCGCTGCCCAGAAGGTGCTGATGCCTGGCCCCGCTGGCACGTGCTTCAAGACCTCAGGGGCCTCGATCTCAAGGACTCCCCGGGCTGCCGTAGTGACCCCTGAGAGTCAGAAGCCTTGTGAGGATCCTTGGCACTTGTCTTGATCTCCATCCTGTTCCTTGGGCACGAGATCTTCGTGTGTGAGCACCTCCGTCTCCAGGCAAGTTTTGGCCTCGGAGATCCGGCGTGGGTCACCAACCAGTCTAGAGCTGCCCGACCTTGAGTTCTCCACAGACTACTCGGACTGGGAGTCCGACAGAGAGACCTCCCCAGAGGCTCGGTCCCACTGAGACCTCCCCTCCAACCCCTCCCTGCCAACCCAGAGGCGGCAGTCCCCTCTCGAGGACATCTCCTTCCTGGAGTTCATCCGGGACATGGCACGGGCCCTGGCGCTCGCCACTGAGTTGGAGGAGGAGCCCCGCACTGAGGAGCTTGATATTCTGCAATATGAAGCTCTTCTGAGAGAGACTCTCTCGGTGCCGGTTCCTCCCATTCTGAACTGACTCCTGCTTCACATGTGGGAGACCCCGGTCTCTGTCCCGATTGTGAGTAAGCGTCCAGCGAAGTCCGGGGTTTTGGAAAGCCCAGTTTCCCCACACCTTGATGGTGGTTGAATCGGCCATGCGGAAGTGAAAGAGCCCAAAGACTCATTTGTCTCCCTGGGCAAAGAGTCCCGTACACTTGAAGCCCTTGGGCGCAAGGCTTGTCAGGCTCCATGTTGTCATGCCGCATCTAAGTTTACCAATTATACATTGGAATGTTTCTCCATGATCTCGCTAGGGAGCTCAGAGGCTTCACGGTGGGCCTTGACAGAGACCATCTCTGGCATTTTCAGGCCCTCTCAAAGTCCGTCGGGGAATGCTCGAAGTACCTCTCGCGAACAGCGTACGATGGCTTTGAATCCTCCACCTGAGTGGCGGCAGCTGGCATCGGAGCCAGCCGGCAGGCTTGGCTTCAGTCCTCGGACCTGGAACAGTGGATCCAGGAAAAGCTGCTGGACGTCCCTGAGACGGAGTATGTGACTCGTACTCGCCTCTCCCGGAAAACGTTGTCCCTCTCCAGGAAGAAGCAGCAGAGCAAGAAGCCTTTCTTTCATCGGAAGGGGTTTCTGTACAGGGGCTACCTGGCCTATCCGCCGGCGTCAACCCCCATTCAGGGCAACCAGGGCAAGTCCACAGTCCATGGCCCTCATAAGCCGAAGGGTCCCAAGACCCAATCCCTGGTGCCGGCTCAACCAGCCTTGGTGTTTTGATGCCATTGGCATAGCCTCTCCCCCTCTGGCAGGGCTGGTGTCCGTCAGAAGGGCACCTGGTCCATTTCTCCCACAGGTGGGAGTCCACCTTCATTGATGCCTGGATACTCCAGGTCATTCTGGAGGGCTATTGTCTCTATCTGGACCAGGTCCCTCCTCTGTACTTTCCCGGGAAGCCACGTTTGCTTCCCCTGCACCAGGCCTTCCTGCGTTAGGAGTTCACAGGCCACCTCAAGGATGGTGCAGTAGAACCAGTCCCACCGTGCTTCTGTGGACGGGGGTTTTACTCCTGATACTTTCTTGTCCCAAAGCGGACAGGGGGCCTTCGGCCCGTCCTTGACTTGCGGAACCTCAACAGGTTCATGGTGCGGGAGAAGTTCAAGATGCTCTCCCTTGGATCATAACTGCCCTACCTCCGGCAGGGCGATTGGCTATGCTTCTTGGACTTAAAGGATGCTTATGCTCACATTCTCGTCCACCCCAAACACAGAAAGTACCTCTGCTTCATGGTTCAGGGAAACCATTACTAGTACAGGGTACTTCTCTTCGGCTTCGCGTCCGCCCCTCAGGTCTTCATAAAGTGTCCAGCCGTGGCTGCAGCCCATCTGCAACAGCAGGGCACCTTTGTCTATCCATATCTAGATGACTGACTCATAATAGGGGGCACAGCCTCCGAAGCCAGGCAGGCCATGGACCACACCATTTGCCTCCTGGAGCATCTAGGCTTTGTGATATAATTACCCAAAGTCCCACCTCACTCCTGTTTAGTCCCTGGAGATCATTGGGGCTTGCTTGGAAACCCTTTGGGCCATGGTCTTTCTTCCTCATGACAGGGCAGACTGCCTCGTGTTCCTAGCGTCCGAGGTGCGGTGCTGCTGCGCCGTCCTGGCCCGGACAATACCACTTTCTCAGTCACATGGCCTCCACGGTCCATGTTGTGCCCAAAGCCCGTCTCAACATGTGGGTGATGCAGTGGTGTCTCTGAGCGCAATGGGTGCAGTCGACCGGCCGCCTCCGAGACCTCATCTCTGTCTCTCCCAGTGCGGCGGAGTTTCTGGCTTGGTGGCAGAGGTTTTGGAACCTGCTTCTGGGCATGCCCTTCCAAGTCCCAGCGCATCAGATGGTCTTGACCACGGATGCCTCCCTGGCGGGCCGGGGAGTCCACTGCGAGGGATGGCGCACTCAAGGGACCTGGTCCCGTGAGGAATCCTGGCAGCAGATCAACTTGCTGGAGCTCTGGGCCATTTGCTTCGCTCTCAGGGTTTTCAGGGACTGCTTGCAGCACCAAGTGGTCATGATGTTCTATGTGAACAAACGGGGGTACTGGCTCCTACAGCCTCTGTTCGGAGGCAACAGCCCTGTGCTCCTTTGCCGTGAGCCAGGGCATGACTGTGGGCCACTTACCTCACAGGTCAGGACAATGCATTGACAGACTGGCTCAGCAGAGTCCTCTTGCTGCACGAGTGGCGCCTGTGATCCCGGACGGCATAGTGGCTCTTCTAGCATTGGGGGACTCCAGACATGGACCTCTTCGCCAGTCCTGTGAATTCGCAATTCCCCCAGTTCTGCAGTCCTCTCCCGCACCTGGGCAGGGTGGTCCCGGATTCCTTCCTCATCTTGTGGGAAACGGGCCTGCTGTATTCCTTTCCCCCCACACCCCTCATTGCCTGGATCCTTCTCAAGGTCCAGCGGGACAGGGCCTCAATGATTCTCATAGCCCCGAGGTGGCCCAGGCAGCCTTGGTTTCCCCTGCTGCTCTGTCTCTCAACGGAGCCCCCAGTCCCTCTCGTGTTTTCACTGGAGCTGCTGATGCAGGAGGAGGGTCTGCTACTTCGCCCCAATTTGAGGTCCCTATCCCTCACAGCTTGGCGGCTGAGCGGGTCGCTCTAGCCTCCTACTATCTTCCCGTGGAGATCAAGGACATTCTTTTGGCCTCACGAAAGGACTCGACCAGATGGGCTTACACCTTCACGTGGCGTCAGTTCTTGGTGTGGTGCTTGGAACTCTGAGTGAACCCATTTTCATGCCCTATCAGCTTGGTCTGACAGTTCCTGCTTCACCTCTCACAGTCTGGGCTGAAGTCTAACTCGGTCAGGGTTCACCTGAATGCAATCTCAGCGAACCACCACCCCATTGAGGGCAAACCTCTCTCGGGCAACAGCTTGTCTGTTCTTTCATGTGAGGCTTGCTTCTTTCCAAGCCCCCCACCCGCTCTCTTCTGGCAGAATGGGACCTCAATGTGGTCCTCATGCAGCTGACCAAGCCACCCTTTGAGCCCATGGCTACCTGACGCTGCAGCACCTGTCGTGGAAGGTGACCTTCCTGATAGCTCTCACCTCCGCCCGGAGAGTCAGTGAACTCCAGAACCAGGTGGTCCTGTGGACTCACCCCAAGTTCCTTCCGAAGGTTGTCTCAGATTTTCATCTCAATCAGGAGATAGTGCTACCCACCTTCTTCCCGAAGCCCAACACCGACCGAGCGTCAGCAATTCTCCACACCCTGGATTGTAAAAGTGCCCTCTCTTTCTACCTGCAGTGGACTCGGGACCACTGCAGATCCAGGCAGCTCTTTGTTTTCTTTGATCCCAGCCCTCTGGGGCTGGCGGTCACCAAGCGCACCTTGTCCATCTGGGTGGCGGACTGCATTGCCTTTGCCCAGGCCCAGACCAGGTTTCCCTTGGAATGCTGAGTCACGGCTCACAATGTCCGAGTGATGGCAATGTCTGTTGCTAGTCTGCACTCGGTGCCACTGGCAAACATCTACCGGGTCGCCACCTGGTTCTCCACTCAAACCTTCATGGTGCATTACTGCCTGTAGAGGGAGTCTTGTCGGGACTCCACCTTCGGCCAGGCTGTATTCTGTAATCTGTTTGGGGTTTAAGCAACTCCTGCCCTCTGACCCTTCTTTTTCTGACTACTGGGAGCGTGGCCGTCCATGGATCCTGAGTCCTGGGGCTGCCTTTGGCTTTCACTGGCAACTGCTTATGGCGATGCCGTGCTTTTTCCTACAGGTTCTCGGCAGCCTTTAGCTTGGGAGTCCCATATATGAGGACTGACTTCCTGCTTGTTTCTGGAGAAAGCGTAGTTACCAGGGACAGCAGGAATCAGTCCTCACAACCCTCTTGTCTCCCCTTGGAGTTGCTGTATATTTTTGCCATTTTCTTGAAGGGACTGTAGCTATGGCACCTGACTGAGTAAGATGGCACCCTTGGGCAGGAAGGGGACCACGCATGCCTGGTGGCATTCCCAAAGGCTTTCTTTGAAAGCTGGGGAAATGCTCCGTGCGGGTTCCATCGGTGCCGACATCACCCATATGCGAGGACTGATTCCTGCTGTCCCTGGAGAACATCTGTTACAGGTGAGTAACTACGCTTTCTCTAGATCTAAAAGAAGCGTACACACATATCCTCATCCATCCAGGACACAGGAAATATCTACACGTCACTTTTCAAGGAAAGCATTATCAATACAGAGTCCTTCCCTTCGGACTTGCCTCTGCCCCAAAAGTCTTCACAAAGTGCATGGCGGTCATAGCCGCATATCTAAGGTCTCTGGGGATATTTGTCTTCCCTTATTTAGACGACTGGCTAATAAAAGCAGAACCACCTTAAAGGTACTGCTTTCCTTGCATCATACCATCACAGTACTATATTTCATTCATTCTCTTATATACCGCGCTATTCTGCATCAGTGCGGTTTACATTGAACAAACTGAAATTACATTGAACAGGGCATTATAACTTGGAGATAACTATTTTATAGGGAACATGGGCTATGGAGGGTTAAGTGGCTTGCCCAAGACCACAAGGAGCACCTGTGGGACTAGAAACCCCAGTCCTTCCGGCCCAAGGTTGCTGTCCTCTAGTGGGATTTGAACCCCTGACCTTCCGGCCTGAAGTACCTTGCCCCAACCACTAGGCCACTCCTCCACTCCCTATAACACTTGGGATTTGTGATAAACTTACCAAAATCCCAGCTCACTCCAACTCAAAAGCTAGAGTTCATCGGAGCCCTTCAAGATGCCTGACAGTCCAGGGTGTTTCTGCCCCAGCTCTTTTGTGCCCGTCTAGTTGAACTAACGTTCCAGACACTCCTACGAGACATCTGACCACCCGAGAGATGCTTCAGCTCCTTGGGCACATGGCCTCTATAATACATGTCCTTCCATATGTCTGACTACATATGCGGACAGCCCAGTGGACTTGTCTTCTAGTGGAAGCAGGCCACGAGTCATCTCCTGGACAGGATCCAAGTCACTGCCTCTCTAACCACATCCCTTCAGTGGTGGTGTTCTCCATAAAATCTGCTTGTAGGGTCACCTTTTCAGATGCCTCCACTTCAATGCTCCCTGATGACAGATGCCGCCAAACTGGGTTGGGGAGCCCATCTGTGCAACCTGACTACACAGGGGCGCTGGACAACACAAGAGTCACAACTCCAGATCAATCTCCTGGAACTTCGTGCTATCTTGAATGCCCTCTGTGTGTTTCAACACCACCTCAGAGTGTAACAAATCCTAGTCAGGATGGACAATCAGGTTGCCATGTTCTATGTGAACATGCAGGGAGGAACAGGCTCCTGGGCCCTCTGCGAAGAGACTCTTCACCTGTGGTCCTTTGCCATTTCTCATCAAATACACTTCCAAGTGGTGTACCTCCCGGGGGAGTTCAATGTCTTGGCAGACAGACTGAGTCACATCCTTCTTCTCCACGAATGGTGTCTCTATCCAGACACAATGTCCTACATCTTCCAGACTTGGGGAACTTCTGCACAAGAACTCAGACATCCACCAAACCAACAGCTGGATGCTTTCCATCTACACTCTGGGATCAGGGTCTGCTTTTTGCTTTCCCTCCTATACCCCTCATTCCCAAGATGCTTTTCAAGCTTCAGTCCAACAAGGACTCCATGATTCTCATAGCCCCTCACTGGCCACAGCAACTGTGGTTTCCATTGCTACTGCATCTGACTCTGACTCATCCTCTGTGATTGGGATGTGCTCCCGATCTCCTCTCCCAGGACAATTTTATTTATTTATTTAAAGTCTCTTTTATACCGCGCTATTCAGCATCAGCGCGGTTTACAATAAACAATGAACATACACATTTCCAATAGTACTTTGTGTTTACATATGAACAGGATATTCAACTTGGCTAACAGGGTAACTATGTAACAATGGCTTACTACTCCATCCCAATCCACAGTCTCTCAACCTCACAGCTTGGCTGCTGAGAGCATAGCATTACAAGGCTTTGACCTTACTCAAGAGGTTAAGGAGATCCTTTTTATTTCTAGAAAGCCCTACACCAGATGTTCATATGCTTTTAAGTGGCATAGATTCTCTGTCTGGTATCCCAGAAAGATTTCAATCCCTTTTCTGCTCCAGTGGAGTCACTCCTCCGGTATCTCTTCAACCTGTCCTCGACAGGTTTAAAGACCAACTTTGTGAGAGTCCACCTCAGTGCCATTGTGGCCTCTCACTGCCTACTGGCTGGTGTCACCACCAGGTGGGCAGACTGCCTCCTGGCTAGCAGGTCTGCGTCTGATGGCAATGAAGTAGTTGCGCGACACGAGTGGTTGAAGGCAAAAGGATTTATTTCCCCTCCCGGGGTCGGATTATTCACATAACACAACACAATATTCAAAATAAATAAGCCATGCTTTCTGACAAAACATAAAGGAACGTAGAACAATTTCTTCTTGCTTCAAAGTAAATGGTCAAAGTTAAACATTTAAACTCAGCACATAGTTTCACTATGTGCAACCCAGCAATCTTCCGTTATAGTGTTTTCCTTAGGCACTAAGCACAGCCTTGACTAACACAGAGACGTTACTTTATCTGATAAAATCAATGTGCAGTCCATTGGGTCACCATTAAATGAACACTCACTGAGTGTGTCAATGATCATAGGCTCTTGTATGCATTCAGAATTCTCTTTATCAAAATGCCTTTGCAAGTTCCCCTGTAACGTGCCGTTACAGTGTCTCTCTGCAGCACTCCCTCTATGGCTGGAATAACAGCTACCATATTCTCTTGTGTCTGGGAGAGAGGGAAGCCACCATTCAGGGTTCTTATAATCCCACTTCTTGTAGGAGGTTCTACCCCTGGAGAGCTTACTAGTTCTATCTTCAGACTTAGACAGATAAGATTCTTCTCCCCTCCTAACACCAGGTTTCAACCTGCGGGGTTTTCTTTGAGGCTTAGGAACTTCTAGGATATCATCCTCAGACATGCACTCATCTTCGGGGAAATACCTTTCTCTCTCTGGAGGTGTTAAATGCTCCCTGTTCAGCTCTGTGCTTAAATCCCTCGGCTGGGTGTTAAAGCCCTGCCCCCACCTAGGATTTCCTACATGAGGCTTCTCAGCATTAACCCTGTAGGTATTTCTATTATCCACAAACTTTAGCTTCCCACCAGAATCATTCTTCAGGCTACAGCTTTCTGATACATACAGTTTGTCTTTAGGCTTCCAATCACTCCGGTTGGAATGTTGCCTCTGAGCTCCAAAGGGTTTGCAATCATCAGAACATTCACACCTGTTCTCTGCCCTCACTAACTGTTTTCTCCTGTAGGACTCTGGGTAGTTTCTGCAGTGAACTCTTCCTGGTTCTGCCTCTGACTCACGTCCTGGGTCAGAGTCTGAAACTCCTCCTTCCTCCTCTAGGTCAGCTGGTTCAGGTAAGACAGCCTGTTCTCCGTGCTCCGTCAGTTCAGCCAGTTCTGCTAGTTCTAACTCTGTATTTCCTGCACAGCTCTTATAATGGCTGTAAGCTCTTCCCCTTTCCAGGTGCAAGCTATTAGGAACTGGGGAATGTTTCTCAGCTGAGCGTGTTTTCAAACCTCGTGGCTGAGTTTGTTTTTGTTGTCCCTGACAACAGCTGCTCACATGGCCTGCCTGCCTGTCAGCTTCAGGACTAGAATGCAGTGAATCCTGTGTTTTTAAGGTAGAGAATGGAGCTTCCTCATCACACTGGACAGCCTGTCTCCACACAATTGTTAATAGCGCAATTCATGAGAAGTCTCCTGCTGTCCAAACTTCCCATTAAGCCATCTCCGGTAGCTTGGGACCTCAATGTCATTCTAGCGCAGCTTATCAAGACGCCCTTTGAACCATTAGCCACAACCTCACTTAAGTTCCTTTTTTGGAAGGTAATCTTCCTAATTGCCCTCACTCCAGCTAGACGCATTAGTGAGTTCAGGCTTCGGTGGCGGATCCACCCTGTATCTGCTTCCACCATGACAAAGTCATATTTTTATTTATTTTTATTTATTTATTACAGTTTCTTATATACCGCACTATTCGATATCAGCGCGGTTTACATTATAACAAAAAGACCATAACAAGCTGTTTGGTTTTACATAGAACAGGAGTACAAACTTGGATAACAGGGGTGAACTATGTACATGAAATAATTACAAAGAGCAAGATTAAGCAACAATAACATAAGGAAAATATGTGCATAAATTGCAGACGGGGTGCTGGCACTGTCTCAGAACTAACAATGGCGACTTTCTTAGGTGTGGTTACCTAAATTTCGTTGCTGACTGGGTAGTATTGGAGGAAAAGGTGATATTTGAGTGCCTTAAAATATTTTGGACTCACTCACACTTTATGCCTAAGGTGGTGTCTCCTTTCCATTTAAACCAGTCAAGTTACCTTCCAGTATTCTTTCCAAAACCACATGCGTCTCAAGCAGAAGCAACTCTGCACACTCTTGACTGGAAACATGCATTGGCTTGCTATCTCCAAAGGTTTCAAGATCATTGTAAAGCCTCGCAGTTGTTTATCTCATTTAGCCCTCGTCACCTGGGGTTACCTATTTCTAACCGTATGTTCTCCAGATGGATAGCATACTGCATTTCATTTGCCTATGACAAAGCAGGACTCTCTCTGGAAGAGCATGTCACTGTTCACAACGTTCGTGCCATGGGAATCTCAATGGCAAACCTACGCTCAGTAGCCATTGATGAAATTTGCAAGGCAGCAACTTGGTCTTACACCCATACCTTCACTGCCCATTATTGTTTGGACAAGACTCCCGTCAGGATGCCAAGTTTGGTCAGGCTGTACTCCAGCACCTCTTTGACTTAGATGCAACTCCTACCCTCCATCCTGGACTTTGACAATACCAGAAATCCACGAGGGATCCATGATCTTTTCAAGCCTACTCTGAGGTGAACCTCCACTGATTCTGGGGTCCCGTCATCTGGCATCTGGGAGTTAGGAAGTCCCATATGTGAAGACTACATTCCTGCTTGTTCCTGGAGATGGCGTAGTTACTCACCTGTAATCGATAATCTCCGGAAACAGCAAAAATTTAATCTTCACAACCTGCCCTCCTCCCCTAGGTGTTATAGTGTTTCATTTACTTTCTTTTTTCAGCTACAAACTAAACTGAAGAGAGGGAGTTGGGAAGATAGTTGCACAGACGCAGTGGAGTGCTCCCAAAAGCTCTCCAATTGGACGCTGGGAAGCATTCCCACATGGGTTCCAGCGGTACCGACATCACTCTGTCACGCCCATAGCCCCTTACATGTGTATGGAGGGGCGTGCTTGTTAGATAGAGTTCCCCAATTAAGCAATGTTCCAGACTGGCTATCTTGCAAAGGATTATGGTACTGGTAGTCCAGTCATGTGGTGCTTACCTTTGAGGTAAATGAAGACAATGTAGTTGGCTCAAGTGTAAGGCAGTGACAGAATATTTATGAGGTAAATCCAGATGCACACAGATTCACTTGGTAACACCTTAGGATGTATTCTCCAGGGTTTTATATTCAAAATAACAATACAACTGAAAGGTAAAGCAAGTAGCTTGTAAAGTCCATTAACAACAGAAAGTCTTTCTCAGTCACTGCTGACAAACCTGCTCAGCAGGGCTGGAGTAAAGGAAACCAAAAAAAGTAAAAGCTTCTTCCCAAAAACAGCTTTCCTTTTCTCATTCAAAGCACTTTTGTATCCAACGTGTGCATAGCCTGAGCTGTGTGCTGCTCTGATACCAGCTGACTAACAAGCTCCAATCAACAGCTCTTTTCCTTCTCTGCACAAGTATTTATACAAACTTCTAGTGCCAGTAACTAGAACGTTTCCCTTTTGATGTTTGATCCCACTTTCAGGATTTCTCTGTGCTAGCAACCTTGCATAAAGAACAGTCCATGAGATTATCGTCCTCCTCTGTAATTATAGTCTGTTCTTCTATTTGCATTGGTTCTATATCAGGAGCTGGATCAGATGGCTTTATTAACTGACCTTCATTAGGACAGGAACTGTGTCTAAACACTTTGCCTTGCTTTAGGTTAGACAGACGTTCATAGTTCATACCTGGGTTAAAGCTGGTATTAAGCTGTCCTCTCAAATATTCTGGCCAGTATGCACTGGAGCTTTTATAACCTGTCCTCCAGTCTATATTCCTGGACCTCAGGGCATCTGCTCCATACCTCTTCTTAGGGTTCCCAGCTGAAGTTCTCCAAGCCTTTGGATGTCCCCAATCCCTTGAAGCTGGCTTCTCCCAGGAATCTCTCCAAGAACATGAATCTCTCAGAGCTCCTCTCTCCTTGCTCTCACGCTTGCCTTCAAGCCTCCTCTAAGGATTGCTTCCTCGCTCTCCTCGTCTCCCAGGCTTAAGCTTTGCATATTCTGTTCTAGTTTTAAAGTTCCCAGTTTCCAACCCCTCCCTTGCAGTCCTCAGTTGTTGGTGGTCAAAGTCTCTCCTGGCAGCTGAGTAATTAGGAGTGACGTAAGGGTTTCTCAATCTGGGCTTATACTCCTGCACCTCATCTCCACTAGAGGCTCTCTGCAGGCCACTGCAGCCTGGAATAACCTGTCTTTTAGGTAAATATGCAGTTTTATTCCTGTGACCTGCCAAAACAGGTCCCTTGATTAGGGTAAATTCCCTTCCTTTATCACTATTCTCTGGGCTCTGGGCAGCTTCCTCATCACAACCCATATGTAAAGGCTAAATTCCTGCTGTTCCTGGAGATCACCTGTTACAGGTGAGTAACTTTGCTAAATCAGACATGCTAAAATGGATCAAAAGGATGGTGAAAGAGATAAGAGAGGACCTAGCAGAACTGGGATTAGAGACAGTGGAGCAGAGGATGGATGACCACAATGCCACACTGGTAGAGGTTAAAAAGATAAACCTTTTTGAATATTGGGCCCTGTGTTTCTATGGCTTAACTTGTAGCTTAAAGACAGACCTGAACCTTAGAGATTCCTAAGGATTGTCACCCACCAGAGAGCTACAGCTATTTTTAATTTATTGATGCTTATAGGTATTTTTTTATATTTGCATTCAGAGGGTAATTTTATAACCAGTCACCTAGGTGAGGAGGCCAAGTTGGTGCTTGTGTGATTTGATTTATTTAGTTGATCTATCACTAGTAGTCCAGTGAACATCAAGTGGTTTACAATAAAATACAGAACACAACATAAGCCCCCAACCTTTCCCATCCACACTCTCTCGGAATGATTCCAGTAATCTGATCTCACCGTTCAGCCCTTCTGCCTATACTATCTTCCTTCCCCAAACACATTGAGCATTTTATGAAAACATGGTAAAGAAGCCTTCCCCTAAGTTCCACAGCAGAGCATTCCACAATCTGGGCTTTGTCTAGTGGAAGACAGGCACATCTTGCCCAAAGATGGGCACTCCAAAAGACTTTTCTGTGAGAAGCAAAGGGGCCTTGATGCTGAGCAGCACTGTACCAAGCTAGAAATGCACCCTGTCTAACTTATGAACCTGGTGCCTCCACCCCCACCCAGCCCGCAAGTACGAACTCACTCTTGTTAGGCTTGCTGGAAGCCCTTATGCCTGTAACAAACTACCTGAGTTAGTATGTCAGGCTTCGTCTCTGGCTGTATTCAAATCCATTCTAAACATTCACCTCTTGAAGGCTGCTTTTGGATCCTGATCCTCTTAGTCTTCTGTTCACCTCCTATGTGTTTCTTTACCATTCCCCTTGACATATCCTAGTCCCACAGTTGTTGTGTTGTCTGTCTTGCTTAGACTGTAAGCCCTGATGAGCAAAGACTGTCTCTTACATGTTTGTACAGCGCTATACTAATGATAAGCAGTAATAGTAGTAGACATCGGTGCCACTTCCATGCTTAACGCCCTGTGTGGCCACACCATTTACACAGCCCTGGTACAGCTCTGATGGTGGGTATAATAAGTCTAATCACTCTCGTATGCATGCTGGTCCCTGAACAAAGCACAGTACACTAAGCACATTATTTTAAACTGCAAGCAGAAAAGTATTGGCAGCTAATGTAAATGCAACAGAAGCAGAGTAATGAACACTCAACCCCATTATACCAAACTCTTATAGACCAACTGCCAGTCTTCCCTTCCTAGCCAAAATAATTGAGAAGGCAGTACAACTTCAGCTGCAGGACCAACTGAAGTTGTTGTGGAGGAGTAGCCTAATGGTTAGAGCATTGACTTGGGAAACCAAGAGACCAGGGTTCAAGTTCCACTAGTGCTCTTTGTTGCCTTGGGCAAGTCACTTAACCCTCCATTGCCTCAGAAGAATCCAAGTTATCAATGTCCCTATTTAATGTACATTACTAAGTTTAAGTTACAGTGTAAACTGCTTTGACTGAAATGATAAAGCGGTATAAAAAAAGCCTGTCAAATACATACAAATAAAATAAATAAATATCAACACATTTGCCCTCTCGACCACCAGCAACATGGCTTCTGACCCAACCACAGGGTGGAAACCCTACTCACCTTGTTAACAAACACAATAATAAAAAGTTTGGAAAGACCAGGACAAGGCTACATCCTTATATTCCTTGACATCTCAGCAGCCTTTGATTCCATAAACCACCCCAAACTCATAGAACAAGTACAAGGAATAGGAATAGCCAATACCACACTTGCATTATTCCGATTATACCTTACGGATTACATGCAGCAAGTTAAAATGGGTGAACATACATCCACCCCATTCAAACAACACCAAGGAGTACCCCAAGGATCCTCATTATCCTTGCTGCTATTCAACATATATCTACAATCAATTTGCAACGTCATCCGAAGACAGGTCCTCCACATAACTAAAGATCCTTCTTTCACCCCCCCCCCATCAACACTAAGGATTGCGGACATCAACCTCGAGGTCAAACCAGAAGTCTAATACCTTAGAATCATCCTAGACTAAAGATTAAGCCTTACAAGCGCATATTAAGAAAACCACAAGAACAGCATACTGCAAAATGAAAATTCTGCAGAACTTATATCCCCTACTGAGCCCCAACCACTGTCGCACAGTCTGCCAGGCGATAATAACCTCTCACCTAGACTACTGCAACTCAATCTTCCAAAGACTCCCAAAAAAAACACATTACATCCATTCCAACAGGCTCAGAACACAGCAGTACGCATTATATCAGGCACATCAAGGCACAATCACATCTCATCAATTCTCAAGCGATTACCCTGGCTCCCAATAATGGCACACATCAAATACAAAACTACGATTAACATATTCAAAACCCTCCACAACCAATCAGCTGATCACTTACCCACCCTTGTCCAGGAAGTCCCCAACAGCTGATTAAGGAGGCAACCCAATCAACACCTACTCACCAAACCAGTACATAAAGCAAAAAACACGCAAGCCACATCAACAGAACATTCCCCTTATGGGGTAAAGGGGAGATGCTGGGCACCTATGAGGAGTAGGGAGGGGAAGGGGAGATGGTGGCTGCATTGGGAGGGGGTAGGGAGGGAAAGGGAAGATGCTGGCCACCTTGGGGGAGGTGGAGGGAGGGGAAAGAAAGATGTTTGGTTACCTTGGGTGGGGGAAGTAGAGAAGGGAAGATGCTGGAATGGGGTGGGGGTGCATTTGAGAAGCAAAGGGGGACACCTTTAATCAGCCTTTACACAAATCATCTCTTATCAGTCAACCACTTCTCAAAGTGTTTCCATATTTCTAAGATTTGGTCCATCCTGTCTTGAAGGGAAGCAGTTAGGAGTAGCACTGAGTAAACAAATCCTAACTTAGTAAAAAATAAATCAATAGCAGGCCTCTCTTTTTTCCAGAATTTATTCATAGCCAAGAATGCCACAATACTGGCACATTTTACAAATTTAGCCCCCTTGGTTGCTACCCCAGGAACCGTCTAATTCAGTAACATTACTCCCGTCTGTTCACTCATTATAGTACCCAAGACCTCCACTGGAAATTTGATAATTCTATCCCAGAATAAAATTATTTTAGGATATGTCCACCAAATATGTTCAAAAGTACCCTTTTAACCACAATTATGGCAACACAATATATAACCCTTACCAAAAATCCTTTTCAATTTGACAGCTGTATAATGTCAACAATAATGCATCTTGTAGCTATTTTCCAAAATGTTGGCGCCATACAATCTTGCAAAATGCAATGTGTGCCTTCATGTCAGTGCTGACTCCTGGCGACCTTGCAACTCCTGGGTTTTCTTGGCAATATGACCGGAAGTAGATTGCCATGCTTTTCTTCTGAGGCATTGGCGGGTTAAGTGACTTGCCCAAGATCACAAGGAGTAACAGTAGGAATTGAGTTCTAGTCTCTTGGTTATTTATTTATTTATTTACAGTTCTTATATACCGCGCTTTTTAGTATCAGTGCGGTTTACAAATAAAAATGTGCATCGGAACAAACGGTCTTTTGCTTACATTGTAACAGGAATTGTAACTTGGGACTGTAACAAGGGTAACTATATACAAATCAACAACAGTGGTTGTTGTAAAACTATTTACATTTTATATCGCACGTTGGAATCATAATGAAAGAGGCTTGTAATCTATGCTCGTTGTGAGTGTGTCTGAGGGCAGGTCTGTTTTGTAAATAGTCCAGAGTTATGTTGTTGGTATGTCAGAGGCTGAGTGGGTGAGTTGAGGTGTCTGTAGTGATTGTGTTAGGTTATGGTGGAAGAAGTGAAGGCAGAATAAGTGGTGCTTAAGGGCTTTTCTAAACTGTGAAAGGCCACCAATTGATCGGATATGAGGTGGGAGATTGTTCCAGCACCTAGGAGCATAGAGTGTAAAGGTTCTATTTCTAGTTGTTTGAGTACATTTAGTAAACTCAGGTGGTATAGTCAGCGTGTTGGCAGCTATTGACCTCCTTAGCCTGTTTGTAGGGGTAATGGTCAGGAGTGCAGAGAGGGATGAGGGAGATAGCTGGTCGATTGCTTTAAATGATAGGAGTAGGACTTTGTAGGTGATCCTACATTGTAACGGTAGCCAGTGTAGTTCCATAAGTATGGGCGTGATATGCTCTTTTCTGGAGATGCCGCAGAGAATGCGGGCTGCTGCATTCATCGCCATCTGCAGTGGATTGAGGGTGCTCTTAGGGAGGCCGTGTAGGATGATGTTGGCATAATCAAAATGTGGCGATACAAGTGTCTGGAATATTGTCAGTTACTAAGTCAGTGCTCTAACCACTAGGCTACTCCTCCACTCATACAACCCTTATAGAGCCTTTTAGTAGCCTATTTCAAAAGACTACCATCTAGTTCGACTTGCAAGTCATTCTCCAATTAGGATAAATTTTAGATGGGAAATTATAATTATAATTATCAGTGGGAAAAAGGATCTTATAGATGTATGCTATGTCCCCTAATCATAGCACCATCCAAGTGTGTGCCTTCTATAGGAGAGGCTTTCTATCCAATTTCCTAGAGGCCATTAGATTTTAAAAAGTATTTGACTTGTAGATATTGAAATTTGTCATTAGGATTTAAATCAAATTTTTTTCAGTTAAGTCCTTAAGACTCACTATGTTACCTTCATCAACAAATTGACCAAAAAATTTCAAGCCTAATTGGTCCCACCTACAGTATGTGTGATCGAGATAGGATATAGGGAATTCCACTGTATATCTAATTGGTGTCCTTTCAAAAGATTTTTATTACCCAGCAGCTTATCTTTAACTGCCATCCATATCTGAATATTAAGGCGTATGAAGGGATTAACTATACTTAATCCCCTTAGAGGACTTTGAAGACAACCAGGGTAAGAAGCACAAGGGTATTTGGTCCAGTGATTCTTGTTCCAGCACAGTCCATTGTGTAGGCTGGAACCTCATACAACTGAGCAAGCTGATAGTATTTCCTAAAATTGGGTGCTCACATTTCTCCTCTGAATGTAGCTTAAAAAATTTCCATTCCACCCGTGGAAGTTTCTTATGCCAAATAAAAGAAAATACTTTCCTGTGAATTACTCTAAAAGTCTCCACCAGATTTGCCAACAGCAAAGCTGAGAAAAGGTAAAAAATAGCATGGGAGCCTCATTGTTTTGACTGAATTAACACTTCCTATCAGGAGCAGGTTATCAGATATGCCCTGGTGGATCAAGTGGTGCTGGAAGTTGGGATATGCTAGCTGCTGAAAGGAATGAAAAAGCAAACGCATAACCTCTGTGCCGAAGGAGAAGGTGTTTGCCACAGGGCAGGTTCTGTTTTCTTTCTTTATTTGCTGCTGGTCAGGCTGCAGGGCTGGTGTCTGTGAGATAAGGAGAATGAGGTGGGGCAGCAAGAAAAATATTCTCCAGGCTGCGCAAGAAATGTTCAGTCCCTATCACCTATCAAGCTCTTTAAAAGACTCTTTAAGCAAGTCTATAGTTCAGTTCATATAGCTGGTCCTGTTCTTCCAATAGATTGACATCTAGATCCCAATATGGGATGTTGCCCATTTAAAGAGGTTATTTTCTCCATTCCAGGCTCTGCTAATGAGAGATTTAAAATTTCTGATTTGGGAAAATTGATTTTAAATCCTAAGACCCTCCCAAACTGTTCCAGTTCTCTTGGTAAAATTGTCACTCACCTTGACTGGCTGCAGACAAAGATCTTACAGGCTCATCCCCCTAATTGTAGTGCCCCCCTCCTCCCTGGTTTGATTGTACAGCCTCATCTTCTTGGCTAAGGGCTCCATCAGCAGGGCAAACAGTAAGGGAAATAATAGGCATCTCTGCTGGGTGCCACATTTTAAGCAGAAGGCCTCTGCATACCTCCCATTAATCTTTAAATGCACCACTGACCTTCGATAAACAGCTTGAATCCATTGTAAATCCTGACCATCCAGTCCCACCTTTTTAGAATGCTAAACAGAAAAGGCCAAAGGCCTTGTTTGTGTCAATTGCCATTCCTATGAGGGCCTGTTTAACACCCCAAATCAAATTGACTACCCTTTTGATATTATCGGCTATTAATCATCCTGGGATAGACCCTGCTTCAGTCTTTGCACTCTAGCAGTTAGAATCTTAACAAAAATCTTATTATCTATGTCTAGGAGAGATGTAGACTATAAGAGCCACAATCAGATGGTCCTTTCCCTCTCTATGAATGAAGATGATGCTGGCCACTCGCAACAAGGCAGTCCTTCCTCTTCTCCTGTCTTATTAAATAATTTCATTAGTGGCCTATCCAGTTGATATGCAAACAATTTATGGAATCCAGGTGTGAATCCTTCTCCACTCTGGGTGTTACTGAGTTTAGAACATAACATAAGATATGTCATACTGGGTCAGACCCAGTATCCTGTTTCCAACAGAAGTCAATCCAGGTCACAAGTACCTGTCAGGTTTCCAAAAAGGTACATAGATTCCATGCTGCTTATCCTAGGAGTAAACAATGGATTTACATAGTCCTCTTTAATAATGGTTTGTGGACTTTTCCTCCAGGAACTTGTCCAAACCTTTTTTAAACCCATATACACTAACAATTTTTATTACATCCTCCGGTACCGAATTCCAAAGTTTGATTACACGTTGAATGAAAAAATATTTTATCAATGAACAAAGCAGGAAGTCATTCCTCGCATATGGGTGACGTCGGCGCTGATGGAGCCCTCGTGGAAACATCTCCCTAGCTTTCAAAGAAAGCCTTTGGGAGATGCTACCATGCATGCATGGTCCCCTTCCCACCCAAGGGTGCCATATTACTCAGTCTCCTTTTTTCCATGGAGTCCAACAAACATCTGCCTTTTTTCCCAGGAAGAAGTTGATTAAATTGTGTAAAAAAACTTTTTTTCTCTATCCAGTTGTGACTGGTCTCTTTCTCGAGGACTCCCTCTCCTCACTGACACCGGAACCGGTGACACCGGTGTCCGTGACAAAGGCTGTACCCCCTGAGTAGGAAACCAGGATGATGGCACTGGAGGGTAGTCTCACTGCCTTCCTCACCATGCAGTAGGTGCTGATGCCCAGCACCACTGATGAGTCTGCCTAGACCACGGGGACCTCATCACCGAGGACTCCCCAGATCGCCGAGCCGATCCTCGTGATCCTGAAGCCTCGAATCGATCCTCAGCGAGGGTCTCGATCTCGATCCCGCTCCCGCTCCTTGGGAGCGAGATCCTCCCCAGCAAGCACTCATGGCTCCAGCCATGTAGCCACTATGGGCCACTGGGGCCCCTGACCCATGTCCTGCACCACAGTTCTGGTCGGCCGCCAAGTCCTCCATTGACTACTCCAACTGGGAGTCCGAGGACGAGGCATCCCCTTGAGGATGCGGAAGCACCGCAACCTCCTATCGAACCTATCTCCCCTGATGTTGCGATGTCAGTCCCCATCCGAGGACACATTGTTCCTCGAGTTTGTCTGGTATATGTTGAAGGCTTTATCTTTCAACATCGAGTCGGACAAAGACCCTTGTATGGAGGAACTCAAAAATCCTCAAATACGATGCCCCACCCAAGGAAACCCTGATGGTTCCTGTTACCGCCATCCTTGGGCAGCTCCTCCTTTGCATGTGGGAGACACCGGCATCGATACTTATAGTTAGCCAATGCCTGGACACCATGTATCAAGTTCAGCAGGGTCCCGGCTTCTGTAAGTCGCAACTGCCACACACCTCCATGGTGGTGGAGTCTACTATGTGCCAGCAGAAGAGCCAGAAGATACACTCCTCTGTGCCCCGGGTAGGGAGTCCCACTCCTTCGGCTGCAAGAAATGTTACCCCCTTTTAAATCCTGAAAACATGGACAACATTGTAAATAAACTGTAGAAATGTTACCCCCTTTTTTAATCCCTGTTCAATGTAAACACTATGTGGCTCGTCTGCACAGTATATTGTTTCTGTTCAATGTACACCGCACTGATAAGAAATAGCGCAGTATATAAAAGAAGTTAAATAAATAAATAAGTGCTACCAGGGCTCGATGCTGGCCTGCCGAATACAGGCCTACCAGCTGTATATCGGCATGTGTCTTCAGGACCTGACAAAGGAACTCGCAGGTTTCTCAGTGGGCCTCGGAGGGGATCACCTCGAGTGGTTCCAAACCCTTATGAAGTGTGTTGGGGAGGGCTCGAAGTATATGTCTTGAGCTGCCTATGATGGCTTAGAGTCAAATGTGAGGGTAGCTGCCACGGGTATCGGTGCTTGATGCCAGGCCTGGCTCCAGGTGTCGGACTTCGAGCATTGGTATCAAGAGAAGCTCCTTGACATCCCCTGCCTCAGTGAAAACCTCTTTGGCAAGCCGATGGAGGAGAAGATGGCAGAGATCGAGACAGAGTACCTCACAAAGGCTCAGCTCTCCAGGAAGATCTCCACCCTCCCTAAGAAGAAACCACTGGGGAAGAGGCCCCCATTCCAGAGGAAGGGCCAACCTTACTGAGACTACCCCCACTATCAGGCTCCCCAGACCCCACAGCAGGGTCACCAGAGCAAGGGAGTGGGCCAGGGCTCTCGCAAGCCTAAGGCTCCAAGCCCCAGACCTCGGCTTCTGCCCAGCCAGGGATGGGCTTTTGACTTCCTAAGGATAGCCTCTCCATCTTCATGGAGCAGCTACCAACAAGGGGGCATCTGGTACACTTTGTCCATCGGTGGCCTGCTATCACAACTGATGCTTGGGCACTCCAAGTAGTCACAGAAGACTGTCTTCTTCACCTGGACCAGACACCTCCTCCTTTCTTTCCAGGAGAGCCCTCGCGGATTCCCCTGTACCAGGCCCTGCTAGTACAGGAACTCACAGGCCTCCTCATAAACAGAGCTGTGAAACTAGTCCCCATCACTTCAAGGGCAAGGGGTTCTACTCCCGGTACATTCTGATCCCAAAAAGAACAGGGGGCCTAAGGCCTATCCTAGACTTGTGAAACCTGAACAAGTTCCTGGTGCGAGAGAAGTTCAAGATGCTCTCCCTTGGAACATTGCTGCCATACCTCCAGCGGGGAGATTGGCTATGCTCCTTAGACCTAAAGAATGATTATACACACATCCTCATTCATCCCAGCCACAGGCAGTACCTAAGATTCATGGTTGGGGGCAACCACTACCAGTACAGAGTACTATCCTTCGGACTAGCCTCCGCATCAAGAGTCTTTGCCAAATGCATGGCAGTGGTGGCCACTTACCTCTGTCTCCAAGGGGCTTTCGTCTTCCCATATTTGGACGACTGGCTCGTAAAGGGAGACACGGCTACTGAGGTACAAAAGGCCACGGCCCGCACCATCAGTGTCCAACGGTATCTGGGGTTCATGATAAACCACCTCAAGTCCTACCTCGCTCTGACACAGGGCTTGGAGTTCATAGGGGCTCAACTGGACAGTCTTCAGGCCAAGGCCTTTCTCCTCTTGGACTGGCAGTGGCCTTGTGGCTCTAGCTACCGAGGTGCAACACCGCCACACAGTGTCTGCATGGTCCATGCGGTTCCCAACGCCTTCCTTCACATGCAGGCGACCCAGTGGTGCTCTGCTCACAGTGGATACAAGCCACAGGCAGGCTCCAGGACAAAGTTTTAGTGTTCCACAAGCTAGCAGAGTCACTCAACTGGTGGCAGGCCACACAGCATCTGCAGGAGGGCATGCCCTTCCAGTCCCTAAATCCCCAGAGGGTCCTTACTACAGACGCCTCCTTACTGGGCTGGGGTGCCCATTGCAAGGAACTCGGCACACAGAGCAACATCCCTAGCCAGCAGCTGATCAACCTGCTGGAGCTCAGAGCCATTTTTCTGGTGATCAGGGCTTTTCACTATCACCTGCAGCCCCAGTTGGTGCTGGTTCAAACGGACAACCAGGTTACGATGTTCTACCTGAACAAGCAAGGGAGCACAGGGTCCTTACCACCTGTGCCAGGAGGCAATAGCCCTCTGCTCATATACGATCAGTCAAGAAATTCTCCTCAGGGCTCGGTGTACCTTCCGAACCAGCACAATGTCCTAGCGGAGAGACTGAGCAGGATCCTCCAGCCGTACGAATGATGACTAGAGCCCAGGGTGACACAGCGGCTCTTCCAAATCTGGGGCACCCTATGTCTGGACCTCTTTGCCAGCACGACCAATGCTCAGCTGCCCTGCTTCTGCTGTCATCAGCTGCACACATCCCAGGTAGCGGCGGATGCCTTCCTCATCTCGTGGTCGGAGGGCCTCCTGTATGCCTTCCCTCCCACACTACTAATTGCCTGGATCTTCTTCAAGGTCCTGCAGGACAAGGCTTTCATGATCCTGGTGGACCCGCGATGGCCCAGGCAGCCTTGGTTCCCATTGTTGCTCTGCCTCTCGACGGAGCTCCTGGTCCATCTGGGGAACGCCCCGGGGCTACTTACTCAGGAAGAGGGCTCCCTTCTCCACCCCAACCTGGGGTCCTTGACATTTCCCTGACTCCTCTCCTCCCTCTGCAGCTCCTGCCCAATCGGGGCAGTGGGAGCCCGCCGACCCCAACACCCGGCAGCAGATAAAGCGGCGTCCCTGCGTTCAGAGACGCCGCTTTCCTGGACTCCTCTCCTCCCTCTGCAGCTCCTGCCCAATCGGGGCAGTGGCAGCCCGCCGACCCCAACACCCGGCAGCAGATAAAGCGGCGTCCCTGCAGGGCGCGCCCGTGCCTGAGGGCCTCACCAGAGGGCCCTTTGGCATGGCCCTTAGGCGAGGCACGAAGGCGAACAGCAGGAAACAACCAAGGGAAACAGCGGCACCGGCATCTGCACAGCAGAACTCAACAAGGAGCAGACAGAGGCGAAGGACATCAAAACCGCAAGTAGACCCTTCACAGAACACCACAACAAACCAACATGATCACAACATTGTTTCTACCAATTAGCCTACTCCTCACGCATTTCCTCCCACCAAACTCTCACTTCCACTACACACACCCCAACTCAACATGGCACCCACCAACCACCTGGTCATACATGGAACCTCAGTGCACTCATTCTACCACACACCGCATATCTATGACAAAACGAAAAAATACACTCAAACCACACTCCCACACACCACAATCAAAGGAAACACACGAAACAACAAAGCCCACAAGGCACACGACCATAGAGCTCATAAACGCAAGATCAATATGCAACAAGATACACACAATAGCAGACCACATAGAAGACCACCAGCCAGACATACTTTGCATAACAGAGACTTGGCTTAATCCCACCGACAATGTTCTGCTCAATCAATTGGTACCAGACTCATTCACTGCATTCAACTGTACACGCACCCACAAACGTGGAGGAGGAGTCTTAATAATTGCAAAGAAGGACCTGAAGTTCACAACCCAGAGCTCCATCGACACACCTCAAGGAAACACACTCAGCATCATGAACAAACACATGGCACTCTGTCTAACCTACAGAGCACCCAGGGCCTCACCCGACGAACTAGCCTCCACGCTGGAAGCAGTATGCGCCATCACCGCAACTAACAAGCACACGCTACTGCTAGGAGATTTCAACCTCAAGTCCACCAACAACAAAGATGCAGAAGCTTTCCTCCAAGCAATGACCTCACTTCAATTCACCCAAATCATCGACTCCCCAACACACAGACACGGCTCTACCCCAGACCTCATCTTCGCAACCAGCTACCTAACATCAAGAGGTCTAATATCAACACCTACCATCACCCCAGTTCCATGGTCAGACCACTACATAATCAAGATAAAGCTGCAACTACAAAAGGACAATCTCAACGAACAAACGGACAATACACCCACACAAAGGCGATTCAAGAACTTTGACAGGGACGCATTCCTACAGGACACGATACAACAACTGACCACAGAAACAGAAGACCTAGAGACGCAAATCACCAACTGGAACAACACACTATCCAACGCCGCCACAGCAACAGTTGCCAGAACAAAGAAATGCCGTCAGAACAAGCGACAACACAAACCTTGGTATTCCACAACCATAAAACAAGAAAAAAGAGAACTCAGAAAGATTGAAAGGAGATGGAGAAAAAACAAAGCTGCTGAAACCCAGCAGATATACCTAACAAAGCAAAAACAATACATTGAACACATCAACCAATCAAAGAGAGAATACCATACAAACATGATAAACACATCCCTAAACAAACCCAGAGAGCTATTCGAAATAGTGAAAATCCTCACAAAAGAACAAAGGACAGAAGAGGAAGTACAAATAGACCCACAAAAATTTGCTGATCATATCAAGGAAAAATTTCACTCTGCAGAACCAACAACGTCGAACACATCAACTCAGCCCAACTCTCACCCGAAGACCTGGAACACATTCTGCTCACCCTCAACAGAACAGCTCTCCCACATCATCTCAGCAATCAAAATAACTACCGCTCCTACAGACCCTTGCCCAGTGTCATGGATCAAAGCCACCAAATCAAGCTTCATCCACTTCATACACAACATGGTGAACATCTCCCTCAAACAAGGACTCATGCCAGATCAACTAAAACGAGCTACAGTAGACCAATACCAAAGAAAACAACCCTCGATAAAAGCAACCCAGCAGCATACCGACCAATATCCAGCATACCCTTTCTGGCAAAAATCATCGAAAAAACAGTTCAACAACAGCTACAGGAACACATCGACAACCATGCTCCTCTAGATGACAACCAACACGGCTTTCGCCCCAACCATGGCGTCGAAACTCTACTGATCTACCTCTTCGACAACATCCTCCAAACCATAGACAACACCAAAAAAGGTATCCTAATGATCTTCATTGACATCTCTTCAGTATTCGACACAGTAGACCACCAAACACTCCTGGAAAGACTAAAGAAAATTGGACTTCATGGTACCACGCTAAAATGGTTCCATTCATACCTAACCGGCAGGCAGATACAGGTAAAAGTAGGACACAACATCTCTCAACCCATAAATGTCCTCCAAGGAGTGCCGCAAGGGTCCGCCCTCTCGGCGCTTCTGTTCAACATATACATCCAGCCAATATGCGACATCCTGAAAGCGAACAGCATCCAATACACAATCTATGCAGACGACATTATGATATACATGCCTGTCTCAATTGACAACCCAGACTACTCTAAAATAACAGACTGCCTAATACAAATGACAAGATGGTGTAAAGACAACAACCTCGCTATCAACTACAGCAAGACGGAGGCACTAATAATCACTCGCAATACAGACTTCATCCACCCACCGGACATCAGAATACAAAACACAACCATACCAATGAAATCTGAAGTAAAATACCTTGGAGTGACCCTGGACAACGAACTGAATCTCAAGACACACGTAAGCAAAACAATCACGAACGCATACCACAGGATGAGGATCATCAGAAGACTCAAACCCCTCCTCACCACTGAACACTTCCGGACCGTATGTCAAGCTCTAATTACTCCCCTCCTGGACTTCTGCAACCCCATTTACCTTGGACTATGTCAGACGGGTGCCTGGGTGAGAATGTTCACAGTCTTGGCAAAGGCATATATTAATATGATTTGCAAGGGATTGTGGGAAATGTAGTCCATTCACACCAGACACAGCCGTTCACAATAATTAGTTGTGCTTGAGTGTAAAGCCAATAAGATATTTATTTATGGGGTTATTTCTCCCAACACAGATATGCTTGGTAGCACATAAAACAGGATACTTGCTTTCAGTGTTAAACTTAGAAAAACAAAATCAGGAAAACAACAGCTGAACTTGTCAGGCAATCAAAGCAAATGAATAAAGACCTGGTTGGTAACAAACTGGTCTTTCCTGTAGGCTCTAATATTTTCTTAGCAGTGCTTTAATCAACAAACAAAACCCACAAAGTAGGGAAAAACTGTTCTTTTCAGGTTAACTTCTTATATCTTCACACATAGACTCAGAAGTGATTTCCTCAGAGCTCACAAGCAATTAGGTAAGGCTCAATTGCTAGCAGTTACCCAGCTGAAACCCCTTAGCTGGCTTGCTTTCTACTGCGTGGCTCAAATCCTACTCAGGAGCTTTTCTGAGTAGATTAAAGAACAAGTTTGTATTTCTTTGTGATGGTTGTTGTACTTTGTAACAGTAAATTACCAAAGGAGTTTAGACAGAGAGCAATCCATGTATTCACAGCCTGGATCTATAACCTCTCCCCCTTCTTCAACAATCATGGGTTCAATATCATGGATGGGCACAGAGGAATTTCTCAATGGAGCACTCTCAGGAGAATACTTGTTTCCCTGCTGTCTTTCAAGGGTATAGCTAGGGCATAGATCAGTGTTCATACCTGAGCTTCCATTGCTGTTAGAGTTCCTCTCTAAATAGCCTGGCCAGTATGTAGTCCAGTTCTTATGTCCAGCCTTCCAATCCAGATCCCTGGACACTGGGTCTCTCTTCACATACCTTCTGGCACGGGTCTTAGGGTCCCTTCCAAGTGCAGCCGTCTCCCTCACAGGTACCGTCTGGAGATTCCTAGCTCTGCAGCACCACTCCTCTGGTTTTCCCCAGTCCAATGGTGTATGCTGCCCTTTTGAATGTCTCCCAGTATACGTACTGCTCTGGACTCCTTTAGACCTCCCAAATGCTTTTCTCTTCTTTCTTCCAAAGGGTTTCTTGCCCTCTCTGTCCGTCCGCTCTGGCTTCTGCTTCTGATGATCCTCCAGATGATGAAGCTGTCCAAGATCATGAAGATGTCCAAGCTGAGGATGATTCTGAGGATGATTCTCTGTAGAATAAACTCTACCTTTATTCTGCTTAGATGAGTGCTCCACCCTAGCACAGCGCAGCTGTGCTGAATCAGGCCCTGCCCTTTGAGATGAGTGCTTGGGGATTACCTCATAGCCCTCCTGATTGAACACACGTTTCCCCACTTCAGCTCCTCTAATGGCTGTTGGAAACCTGGTGCATTCTGGGACTGGTATTCTTTTATGGAAAAATTCTGTTTTCTTATTTCTACCAGAACTGACAGGTTGCTTGTTCAGAGTCACTTCACCTTTTCTATAGCTCCTTCTTGAGCTATGATAAGCTTCCTTATCACAACTAGCAAAACAAACACTCAGGCCACTACAACTAGCACAAAACACTGCAGCCCGCATAATATCTGGCTCAACAAGACATGATCACATGGAAATTCCAAATGCCCTCAAGTATGGAGCAGACAGAGCTTAAAGATCCCAATTTACCCATGTCTAACAATAGCCAAATTAACATGAATAAAATACATTCTCTAAAATGCTTGTATGCAAATGCTAGAAGTCTAAAGAATAAGATGGGAGAGTTAGAATATATAGCACTAAATGAAAGGTTAGATATGATTGGAATATCAGAGACATGGTGGAAGGAGGACAACCAGTGGGACACTGTGATACCTGGGTACAAACTATATCGTAATGATAGAGCTGATCAAATTGGTGGAGGGGTTGCGCTCTATGTTAGAGAGGGCATTGACTCAGAAAGGATTAAAGTTTTGCAGGAAACAAAATCTGCTGTAGAATCTATATGGATTGAAATTCCATATAAAAGGGGGAAGGCAATGGCAGTGGGGGTGTACTATCGAGCACCTGGCCAGAATGACCAAATGGATGATGAAATGCTCAAAGAAATCAAGGAAGCTAACAAAAGTTACAGCGCAGTAATAATAATGGGTGATTTCAATTACCCCGGTATCGACTGGGTCAGTGTCACGTCAGGACATGCTAGGGAGATAAAGTTCCTAGATAAAATAAATGACTGTTTCTTGGAGCTGCTGGTTCATGAACCGACCAGAGGGGAAGACATATTAGACCTAGTCCTTAGTGGAACACCAGATCTAGTGCAAGAGATAAGGGTGTTGGGGCCGCTTGGCAATAGTGATCATAGCATGATCGCCTTTGATTTAATTAGTGGAGGAGGGATAGTAAGGAAATCCACAGTACTACCTTTTAACTTTCGAAAGGGAGACTATGATAAAATGAGGAAAACAGTTAAGAAAAAACTAAAAGGAGCAGTTGTGAAGGTTAAAGACGTACATCAAGCTTGGGTGTTGTTGAAAAATACTATCTTGGAAGCCCAGACCAGCTGTATTCCACGCTTTAAGAAAAGTGGAAGGAAGTCCAAAAAAACTGCCAGCATGGTTTAAAGGTGAGGTCAGAGAGGCTGTTGTTGCCAAAAAAGCATCTTTCAGGAAATGGAAAAAAGAGCCAAACGACGAAACCTGGAAACAGCACAAGCACTGGCAAGTCAAATGCAAGGCATTGATAAGGCAGGCAAAGAGAGAATTTGAGAAGAAGCTTGCTGCGGAAGCAAAAACACGAAATAAAGACCTTTTCAAGTACATTCGTAGCAAAAAACCTGTGAGAGAGTCAGTTGGTCCATTAGATGATAAAGGGGTTAAAGGAGCACTAAGAGGCGACAAGGCGATAGCGGAGAGACTGAATGAATTCTTTGCTTCGGTCTTTACTGAGGAAGATGTAGGGATGTTACCCATTTCTGAAGTGGTATTTAAAGGTGCGGAAGAATTGAAGGAAATAGCGATACATCGGGAAGATGTCTTACAACTATTAGATAAACTGAAGAGTAGCAAATCACCTGGGCCGGATGGTATACATCCAAGGGTGTTGAAAGAACTGAAATATGAGATTGCAGACCTGCTATCGGTAATCTGTGAACTATCATTAAAATCATCTCTAATACCTGAAGATTGGAGGATCGCCAATGTAACACCAATTTTTAAAAAGGGTTCCAGGGGTGATCCGGGAAACTACAGACCGGTGAGCCTGACGTCAGTACCGGGAAAAATGGTAGAAACCATCATAAAGAATAAAATTACTCAGCATGTAGATAGTCACAACCTAATGGGAGACAGCCAACATGGCTTTAGACAAGGAAGATCTTGTCTTACTAATCTGTTATGTTTTTTTGAAGGAGTGAATAAACAGGTGGACAAAGGTGAGTCGGTTGATATTGTGTATCTGGACTTTCAGAAAGCCTTTGACAAGGTCCCTCATGAGAGACTTTTGGCAAAACTAAAGAGTCATGGGATAGGAGGCAGTGTACTATTGTGGATCAGGAACTGGTTAAAAGATAGAAAGCAGAGGGTAGGGCTAAATGGCCAATTTTCCCAATGGAGAAAGGTGAATAGTGGTGTACCCCAGGGATCTGTGCTGGGTCCGCTGCTTTTTGACATATTCATAAATGACTTGGAAAGTGGAATAACGAGTGAGGTTATCAAATTTGCAGATGACACAAAACTATTTGAAGTTGTTAGAACCCAAGAGGATTGTGAAAAATTGCAAGAGGATCTTGATAAATTGGAAGACTGGGCATCAAAATGGCAGATGAAATTTAATGTGGACAAGTGCAAGGTTATGCACCTAGGGAAGAACAACCCAAACTATGGTTACGCGATGCAAGGTTCCACATTAGGAACCACCACCCAGGAAAAAGATTTAGGCGTCATTGTGGATACCATGTTAAAACCCTCGGCCCAGTGTGCAGCGGCGGCCAAGAGAGCAAATAGAATGCTAGGTATGATAAGGAAAGGAATGGAAAATAAAACAAAAGATATTATAATGCCTCTATATCGTTCCATGGTGAGACCGCACCTTGAATATTGTGTGCAATTCTCGTCGCCGTATCTTAAAAAGGATATAGCGATTTTAGAAAAGGTTCAGAGAAGAGCCACCAAAATGGTAAAGGGGATGGAAGGATACTCCTATGAAGAAAGGCTAAAAAGGTTAGGGCTCTTTAACCTGGAAAAGAGACGGCTGAGGGGAGATATGATAGAAGTCTATAAATTAATGAACGGAGTGGAACGGGTAAACGTAGATCGATTGTTTACCTTATCAGAATATAGAAAGACTAGGGGACATGCAATGAAGCTACAGGGTGAACTATTTAAGACTAATAAAAGAAAATATTTTTTCACTCAACGTGTAATCAAACTCTGGAATTTGTTACCGGAGGATGTAGTAAAGGCTGTTAGTGTAGCTGGGTTTAAAAAAGGTTTGGACAAGTTCCTGGAGGAAAGGTCCATAAACCATTATTAAGAAGTGACCGAAGATATCATTGCTTGACCCAGTACAAGCATTGTGGAACTTGTGTCTCTTGGGGAAACTGCTAGGTACATATGACCTAGATTGGCCACTGTTGGAAACAGAATACTGGGCTTGATGGACCTTGGTCTGACCCAGTATGGCATATCTTATGTTCTGATGTTACTCCAGTATTGAAAGACCTCCACTGGCTCCCATTCAGCTCACGCATCAAATACAAAACAATCATATGCATTTTCAAGATGAAACACCACACTTCAGCCAACAGCCTGCACACCCTCATACAACCAGACACCAGCACTCGCCCAAGAAGAAAAGGAACCTCCAACAGAGTCAACACCCCGAAAGACTTCAGAAAAACACGCAAGGACACCACAGAGAGAGCGATCTCCCTGGCTGCTCCAACAATTTGGAACTCCCTCCCGGACGAACTGCGATCGACAACCAACCTCAAAGACTTTCGCAAACTGCTGAAGACAACGCTGTTCATCGAACACTACGGTCATATCACGTAACCGTACCAATGGGAACCACCAACTTACCTCTACATACCCTGATAAGAAACTGAACAACGGCACATGATGTATCTTAATTGTATAGAACAATGTACTATAGCTCACACTGTACCATAGCTCACAATGTACATAGCTCAACCTAATCTAATACACTAACCCCTTACACGCAACGCATGACACTTTTTCACTGCATGAGATACCCTCCCACTTTTTCACTGCATGAGATACCCTCCCACACCTTTTGATTGTTTTGCTGTGACACCGCCTTGATTGTAGGATAAGGCGGTATAGAAATACTGTTAAATAAATAAATAAATTAACAGCATGTCTGCTGAATGGGTAGTCTTATCCCCTTTCAACCTCCCAATGGAGGTGGAGGAAGTCCTCCTGACCTCTCCTAAGACCTCCATGAGTCGGTCCTATGCCTTCAAGTGGCACAGATTCTCAGTATGGTGCACAAAGCAGTGGATTGACCCATTCTCTTGCCATGTGCACATGGTGCGGCAGTACTTGCTTCACCCTTTGCAAGCTGGACTCAAATCCAACTGCGTCAGGGTGCACCTGAGTGCGCTCTCAGCACATCATCATTCTATGGAGGGTAAACCCTTCTCTGCTCAGCCACTGATTACCCGGTTCATGCGGGGCCGCCTTCTCTCTAAGCCTCTCATCTGCCTGCCTCTGGCAGAATGGGACCTCAACGTGGTCTTGGTGCAGCTCACCAAGCCGCCTTTTGAGCCTCTAGCTACCTGCCATATGCGTTACCTCTCATGGATGGTCATCTTCCTGGTGGTGCTCACCTTTGCCCGCAGCATCAGTGAGCTTCAGGCCTTTGTGGCCAAGCCACTCTTCACCAAATTCTACAAGAACATGGTTGTGCTTTGCACCCACCATAAATTTCTTCCGAAGGTGGTATCCACTTTCCACCTCAATCAGGAGGTGATGCTCCCCACCTTCTTCCCACGGCCCCACGCTGACAAGGCTGCAACTGTTCTCCACACTCTGGATTGTAAAAGGGCCCTTCTACCTGCAACATACCCAGTGCCACCGCAAAGCCTCACAACATTTCATTTCATATGACCCCAGTTGCCTGGGGGAGGCTGTTATCAAGCGGACCCTGTCCATCTGAGTGGCAGACTGCATCACCTTCACCCATGATTAGACTGGGCTATTGTTGGAGCGCTGGGTCACAACACACAACATTAGGGCTATGGGAATCTCGATTGAAAGTTTGCGCTCTGTCCCTATGGCAGACATCTGCCGGGCCACCACCTGTTCCTCATTCCACACCTTTTCAGCTCACTACTGCCTGGAGAAGGAGTCCTGTCGGGACAGTACCTTCGGCCAGGCCATACTCTGTAATCTCTATGGGGTCTAGGCAACTCCTACCATCTAACCCTTCTGTGTTCAGGCTACCGGAGTGACGTTTCCCCCTGGACTCTGGGGTCCTTAGAGTCTCTCCTCAAACTTGCTTGTGGCTGCTCACGGCTTGGCCGTGCTTTTTCTACAGGTTCCTGGTAGTCTGTAGCTGGGAAGTCCCATATGTTTGAACTGACTTCCTGCTTGTTCCTGGAGAAAGTGTAGTTACCTGTAACAGCTGTTCCCTAGGGACAGCCAGAATCAGTCCTCACAACCCTCCCTCCTCCCCATGGAGTTGCTGTATTTTGCCATCTTCTTTTGTCGGATTTAGCTATATCATCTGACTGAGTAAGATGGGAAGGGGACCATGCATGTGTGGTGGCATCTCCCAAAGGCTTTCGTTGAAAGCTGGGGAGATGCTTCCTCAAGGGCTCTGTCAGCGCCAACATCACCCATATGTAAGGACTGATTCTTGCTGTCCCTGGAGAACATCTGTTACAGGTGAGTAACTATGCATTCTCTTATTAATCTTAAATAGGCTATACTGTATCTTCATTGCATGTCCCCTGGTCTTTCTACTTATTGAAGCAGTAAACAACCGATCTACGTTGACCCGTTCCACTCCTTTCATTATTTTATAGACCTCTATCATATCTCCCCTCAGCCATCTTTTTTCCAAGTTGAAAAGCCCTAACGTTTTAAGCCTTTCCTCATAGAAGTATCCTTCCATCCCCTTTATCATTTTGGTGGCTCTTCTCTGTACCTTTTCTAGTTTTGCTATATCCTTTTTAAGATATGACAACCAGAATTGCACACAATATGATACAGAGGCATTACAGTATCCTTTGTTGTATTCTCCATTTCTTTCGTTATGATTCCTAACATTCTATTTGCTTTCTTGGCCATTGCTGTAGATTGGGCAGAACATTTCAACGTATTATCCATGATGTCACCTAAAACTTTTTCCTGGGTGGTGATTCCTCATGTGGAACCTTGCATTGAGTAACTATATTTCTCTGGGAACAAGCAGGAAGTCAGTCCTCACATTTGGGTGACGTCAGCACCGATGGAGCCCACATGGAAGCATCTCCCCAGCTTTCAAAGAATGCATTCATGGTCCACTTCCTGCCTAAGAGTGCCATCTTGCCATAGTCTCCTTTTTTTCCATGGAGCCCATCGGACATTCTCCAGTTTTTCCTGGAAAAAGTCTGATTTTTATTGTTAAGTTTTGTCCGCTTTGCATACCAGTTTCTTCCTGCCCCCGAGCTAGCTTGTCTCAGTGTCGCTCCTTGGGTTCGTCCATTCATTTTCTCATTTTTCATCAAGGTGTTCCTCAACCGATGTTCATGCCCTTTTTCAGCCGAAGGCCTCAGATCCTTGCTGGAAGGCAGGAACCCCCTTATTCCAATGGCCTCCAGTGGCTTCAAAAAATGTGACCGGTGTGGAAAAATGATGTCACTCACCAACCCACATGACTGCTGCCTCCGCTGCCTCGGCCAGCAGCACAATGAGCTTTGCAGAACCATGACCTCAAAGGTCTTAAAGAGCTGCCATCAGCAGCAGGAAAAGATTTTTCATAGTAACATAGTATATTACGGCAGATAAAGACCAATATGATCCATCTAGTCTGCCCAGCAAGGAAGCAAGAGCAGGTGCACCTGCCACTCCATGCAGGTTACCCCTCCTAATGCATTTGTTTAGGGGTGTAACAACCGCTCCATGTAGGTCACCCTATTTGTTGAAATAGTTAGTTATGTTTGTTTTGATTTTATCCTGTTGCTTTAAAGGGATCCACAGTGTCTGTCCCATGCCATTTTGAATTCTGTCATTGTCTTTGCCCCCACTACTTCCATCGGAAGGGCATTCCAAGCATCCACCACACTTTCAGTGAAAAAAGTATTTCCTGACATTGCCTCTCAGTTTACCCCCTTGCAGCTTCATGTTATGCCCTCTAGTTTTACAGCTTCCCCGTCTTTGGAAGAGGTTTGTTTGTCCATTAATACTCTAAGTCAGTGTTTCCCAACCCAGTCCTCGGGGAACGCCAGGCCAGTCAGGTTTTCAGGATATCCCTAATGAATTTGCATGAGATATATATGCATTAGAGATAGCCTGCCAACCTGACTGGTTTGTGGCCCTCCAGGGCTGGATTTAGAGACCCCTGCCTTACACCTCTGTCATTTAAGATTGTGAGTGGCCAAGGTACAGATGTCCTAGACATCGAAAGGGTAGATAGAACGTGTCCTATTCCTCCTGACTTCTCACCACCACCAAAATATTGTCTATTAGACAACTCTTTGGTGGTGGTGAGAATCGAGGAGGAATGTGACACGTTCTATCTACCCTTTCGATGTCTAGGACATCTGTACCTTGCCCACTCACAATCTTAAATGACAGAGGTGTACGGCAGGGGTCTCCAAATCCAGCCCTGGAGGGCCACAAACCAGTCAGGTTGGCAAGCTATCTCTAATGCATATATATCTCATGCAAATTCATTAGGGATATCCTGAAAACCTGACTGGCCTGGCGTTCCCCGAGGACTGGGTTGGGAAACACTGCTCTAAGTATTTAAAGGTCTGAATCATATCTCCCCTGTCCCTCCTCTCCTCCAGAGTGTACATATTTAGGTCTTCAAGTCTATTCTCATACGTCTCTTGATGCAGGCTCCAAATCATTTTTGGTCACCATCCTTTGAATCCTTTCCAGTCTTTTTATATCCTTTGCGATACGGTCTCCACAACTGAACACAATATTCCAAGTAAGGCCTCACCAGCAACTTGTACAGTGGCATTAGTACCTCTTCCTTTCTGCTGGTAATTCCTCTTTGTATGCAACCCAGCATCCTTCTAGCTTTTGCTACCACCTTGTCACACTGTTTTGCCACCTTGAGATCCTCAGAAACAATCACTCCAAGGTCCTCCTCCAGGTCCTTGCACACCATCCTCTCACCCCCTATCGCATACAATTCCCTTCCAAGTGCATGACACTGCACTTCTTCACATTAAATCTTAACTGCCAAGCATTAGACTATTTTTCCAGCTTTTGTAGATCTTTCCTCATGTTCTCCACTCCTTCAGGGGAGTCCACTCTGTTGCAAATTTTTGTGTCATCTGCAAAAAGACAGACTTTTCCATTCAGTCCTTCCGCAATATCACTCAAACATACATTGAACAGTACCGGCTAATCACGTTTATTTCATCCAAGTGAGTTCCGTTTACCATCACTTTCTGTCGTCTGTCAGTCAACCAATTTCTGATCCAGTTCACCACCTTGGGACCCATCCTCAAGCTATTGAGTTTATTGATAAGCCTCCTATGAGGAACAGTATCAAAGGCTTTGCTGAAATGTAGGTAGATCACATCCATTGCATGCCCTTGATCTAGTTCTCTGGTCACCCAGTCAAAGAACTCAATGAGATTTGTTTGGCAAGATCATCCTTTGGTAAAACCATGTTGTTTTGAGTCATGCAATCTATTGGTTTCGAGAAAGTCCATTATTCACTATTTCAGGAGCGCCTCCATTACTTTTCCTGCCACCGAGGTAAGGCTTACTGACCTGTAGTTTTTCACCTTTTCCCTATTACCACTTTTCTGAAGAGGTACCAGATCAGCCCTTCTCCAGTTCTTTGGAACTTCTCCCGTCTCCAAGGATCTATTAAAAACATCCTTTAATGGCTCTGCAAGAACTTTCTGAGCTCTTTCAGTATCCTGGGATGTATCCCGTCCAGTCCCATGGCCTTCTCCACTTTCAGTTTTGCAAGCTGTTCTAAAACAACATCTTCTATGAATGGTGTGGTATCTACTCCATTCCCATTTGTATATTTGTCAATCACAAGTGGTCCTTCTCCAGGATTTTCCTTTGTAAAAACAGAGCAGAAGTATTTCTTTAGCATGTTCGCTTTTTGAATATCACTTTACACAAATCCGTTCTCATCACTTTTGAGTCCTGCAATTCCACCTCTGATTTTCCTCCTCTCCCGAATATACCTGAAAAAGGTTTTGTCGCCAAACTTCACATCTTTTGCCATCTTTTCTTCTGCCTTTGATTTTGCTATCCTTATTTCTCTTTTTGTCTCTTTTAGTTTTATCCTGTATTCTTTTCTGTGTTCCTCTGTTTGCGAACTTCTGAATTTTGTGAAAGCTCTGTTTTTTGCCTTTATTTGTGCAGCCACTTCTTTGGAGAACCAAATAGGATTCCTTTTCCTCTTGTTTTTATTTACTTTCCTTACATATGTATCTATTGCCCCTTTTATTGCCTCCTTTAGTTTAGCACATTGCAATTCCACTTCCCTTATCATCTCCCGGAGTGGAGGAGTAGCCTAGTGGTTAGAACACTGGCTTGGTAATGAAGCAACCAGGGTTCAATTCCCACTAGCACTCCTTGTGGCCTTGGGCAAGTCACTTAACCCTCCATTGCCTTGGAAGAAAGGCCTGGCAATCTACTTCTGGTGACACTGCCAAGAAAACCCAGGAGCTTCTGGGTCGCTAGGAGTCAGGACTGACTCGAAGGCACACATTGCATTATCGTCTCCCATCCTGCCAACTCCTCCTTCAGGTACTTAGCCATTTTACTGAAGTCAGTGTTTCTGAAGTCTAGGACTTTGAGCTTGCTGTGATTGGACTCCGCCTTGGCTTTAATCTGAAACCACACCGTGTGATGGTCGCTGCTGTTCACATGGGCACCCACCCGGATATTCGACACGCTATCTCCGTTAGGGAGTACTAAATCCAACATCGAGCCTTCCATGGTCAGTTCCATCACCATTTGTCTAAGTAATGCATCTTGGTAGGCATCCACAATTTTTTTACTTCTTTCCAGATTTGCAGAAGGAATCCTCCAGTCCACATCAGGTAAATTAAAGTCACCCAATATAATCTCTTCCCCCTTCATATCTTTGTAATTTCAATAATCAATTCTCTATCTATTTCTTCGGTTTGAGTTGGAGGCCTGTAGACTACACTAATATGGATGACTGTGCCATCTCCTCTTTCCAGCACAATCCAGAGCGCTGCTTCTTTTCCCCACGTCCCCTGCATTTTAGCAGCTTTAATATTGCTTTTGACATATAGGGCTGCTACTCCTCCTTTTCTACCCTCTCTATCTCTTCTAAATAGTATATAACCTGCTATGGCTATATTCCATGTATGCGACTCATTAAACTATGTTTCTGTAATGGCCACAATGTCCAAGTCCATTTCCACTATTAAGGTTTCCAGGTCAGGAACTTTGTTGGCTAGGCTTCTAGCATTTGTGCTTATTGCTTTCCAGCATTTGTTGACTTGCTTGCCTGTATTTTGCATGGATTTCATTCTACATGCCTCTTGCCACTGATGTGTGGTTTAAAAGTTTGGCTGTTTCCAATGTTATTTTGTTTTAGCTGGGAGTGACATCCTGAACTTATTGTTCTCCATTCGTCACCCCCTTTCCCCTAGTTTAAATGCCTTTCCACATATTGACTGAATTTTTCACTTAGGATCCTTTTCCCTGGGACTGAGAGATGTAGTCCATTAGCATAGTATAGTTTCTCGTTGGTCCATCTGTTTCCCCAGTCGCCTATATATTTATTTATTTTATTTATTTACAAATCCTCCTTGTTTGCACCAGGTTTGTAGCCATGTATTAAAGTTGTTCATGCGATGCAGCCTTTCTGTCCCCTTACCAAGAACAGGCAGAACTTCTGAGAATGCTACAGTGTTAACAATGGGCTTGAGTTTTTCTCCCAGAGTTTGGAAGTCCCTTTGAACTGCAGAGGCACTGTTTCTAGTCAGGTCATTTGTATCCAAGTGGATGACAATGTCAACTTTGGAGTGCTCACTTTCTGTACTAACTATTAACTCTATGTAAATACTTGTATATACCATGTGAATAGTTTTCCTTGTTATCCCAGTTTGATTATGCCATTGTTCTATGTAAGCACATGTTCCATGTAAGCCATGTTCTATGTAAGCACATTGTGATATTTATGCATTGTTGCTTGTTCAGTTTTAATGTAAACCGAGCTGATTTCAATAGCGCGGTATATAAAAAATAAAAATAAAATAAAATAAAATAAATATACCAAAAATTTGGTTCGTATTCCTGCTGGCTGAAGAGCCTGGGAGGCATCTGACCATCTTCTCTCCTTTGAACTGTGTTCTCAAGTTGGTACCTCTGATGATGGAATCTCCAATTAGTAGTAGTTTCCTGTTTTGTGATTTTTTCTTCATATTTGCTGCATTATCAGTAGGTTGGGCATTGTCTCTCTCATGTAAGGGCACTGCAGTTACCAGGGACTGGGCACCATAATTTTCCAAGGAAGAGAAGGCATTATGCAAGGATATCTCTTGATGTAGACAGAGGGTGTCTCCATTTACAGGTCACAACCTACCAGAGCCCACTGTAATCCATTTGTTCTTGGGCTATTTGATTCTTTGTGGACGCAGAGGTGGATTTTGTACAGTTTGTACCCTTGAGAAGGTGTGTTTATTTGCAGCTAATTCTTCCCTTAGCTTCCCTTAGAGTCAGTTCTTTATGCATAGCAGCTAGCTTGGTATATAGGACAAGCTCTTAGGTTCCAAATGATTCTTCTGAGAATGAGAGCACCACATTTATTGCACTGAATACACGACATGCTGAATAAGACTATTAAAAAGTGGTCTTCTATGAATCCACCCCAGTATGCAAAGGCCCCTGTAACCTTACAATGTATAACCTTGCTACAAAATCAAGCAGGAGACTAAGTAAAAGACTAGGTCTCTGCAAATCTAAATCAAAAGTCCAACTCCGTGCCAGAGTCTCCGGTGACACCATGCCCCAAGGTCCCCTCCGATACCTCAGTGCCCTGCAAAGCCAGAACCTCTTCGGCCGTGGTTCCTCCGAGCAGAAATCCCTGGAGGTGGAGCACAAAAAGAAGAAACATTTGAAGACCGCCTCAGAGGACGAATCCGGGAAGAAGGGGAAATCCCACCATAGATCCCATAGTCCCAGGCATGAATCAGAGAAGTTGGGGCAGAAGCGACCTTCTAAGCTGCCCCGTAAGGAGTCATCGGCACCCACCAACCGGCCTTGAACCTCTAAGGCCATCCTCATCAAGGACTCCCCCTCGACAGTACTGACGTCAGGCCTGAAATCCCCGGTGCCTGCTTCGAAGGCTGGGGAGCCAACTGGTATGGAGACCAGAATGGCAGCCCTAAAGAGCAGTATATCTCCCCTAGTGGCTATTCAGCAGGTGTACATGTCCAACCCGTCCGGTTCATCCACCTCAATGACGGGACGCTCAACATCGAGGGCTTCACCAAATGTCGAGCTGGTTCTCGAGTGCCACCGGCCTCGAGAGAGCCTCTGGCCCCGGACGAGGTCTCAGTCCTGCTCTTCGGGATACCAGTCCTCTCCAGCCCAGACCAATGATCCTCTGGAGGTCACAGACCACAGAGAGCAGTCCTTGATCAAGTAATTGTGTCTTGTTGGACTCGTACTCGAACTTCGTATCCGAATGGGAGACCAAAGATAAAGAGTCCCTCGACCCATCTCCCCCAATGACCTGGCACTGTTCCCCGTCCAAGGACGTTGCATTCTTCGATTTTGTGTGGGACATGGCCAAGGCTCTCACTATAGAGAGTGAGGCCAAGGAGGACTCCTGCACTGAGGAATTGGAGATACTCCAATATGAGGCACCCCTGAAGGAAACCCTTACGGTCCTGGTGCCTCTGATCCTCGACCGCCTCTGGATGTGGAGAACACCGGCGTCGGTACCAATTGTTAGTAGGCACCTTGAAGCCATGTACCTGATACACTGAAGCCCTAGGTTTCAAAAGACCCAGCTTCCCCACAACTCGATGGTCGTGGAGTCGGCCATGCGCTGGCTTAAAAGCAAAAAAAAAATCATTCATCGGTGCCATCTAGCAGGGAGGCCCGAACCCTTGATGCCCTCGGCCTGAAGGCCTTTCGAGTCTCAATGCTAATGTATTGGAACCAGTCCTACCAGCTCTGCATCGGAATGTACCTGAAGGAACTGTCAAAGGAGCTTGGATTCTCGGTAGGCCTCGATGGGGAGTTCCTAAAGAGGTTCAAGACCCTAACCTCAGTGGTAAAAGAATGCTGAAAGTTTTTGTCCTGGGCAGCCTACGATGGCTTTGAGTCATCGGCCAGGGTGGCCACTGCAGGCATCGGGGCACAATGCCAGCCATGGTTGTAGTCATCCGACCTGGAACAGTGGGTGCAGGACAAACTGATTGATGTCCCTTGCATAGGAGAAGACCTATTTGAGAAGCCCATGGTGGACAAGACAGTGGAGATAGAGAACATGACAAGAACCAGGCTCTCAAAGAAGACCTCTGTGCAACCCTGGAAGAAAGCCCCAGGGACAAAGCCCTTCTTCCTGAGGATGAAAGGGGGCTTTAGCAGTACACTGCACTTCCAGGCCTTCTCGGCCCCTCAACAAGGCCAGCAAAAAAAAAGGCCAAGGACATGGTCCCAGAAAACAAAACATCCCGAAGTCCCAGGCGCTGGCTGCGGCCCAGCCTGGGGGGTGCTTTTAATTGCCTGTGCACAACCTCCCTACCCCCAGGGAGTTGTCTGCTGCCCACAGGGGGACGCCTGGAGCTCTTTTCCCACAGTTGGACAGTCATCACCATTGATACCTGGATGCTATAAGTGGTCAAGGAGGGCTACCTCCTCCACCTACAAGGGATGCCTCCCTTGTGCTTCCCAAGAGAATCCAACAGGCCTGTCCTTCACCAGACCCTGCTCCTCACCGAATTAGCAGGCCTAATCAGCAACATAGCAGTGGAGCCAGTGCCAAAACATCTCTGGGGCACAGGCTTCTACTCCAGGTATTTCCTCATCCCCAAGAGGACAGGGGGCTTCAGGCCTATCTTGGACCTGCAAGAGCTCAACAGGTTTCTGGCCAGGGAGAGGCTCAAGATGCTCTCCCTTGGGACACTACTGCCATTCCTCCAACAGGAAGACTGGCTATGCTCCTTAGACCTAACGGAGGCCTACACCCACATCCTAGTTCATCCCAGCCACAGAAAATACCTCTGATTCATGTTGGGGAGACAGCACTACCAATACAGGGTGCTGCTCTTCAGTCTGGCCTCATCACCAAGGGTCTTCACAAAGTGCCTTGTGGTGGTCGCAGCCCTCCTCTGACTCCAAAGGACCACCTTCTTCCCTTATCTGGATGACTGGCTCATAAAGGGGACACAGCTACAGAGGCACAGTGAGCTACTGGGGCACCATCAACATCCTGCAGCACCTGGGGTTCATCATAAACTACCCCAAGTCCCACCTCACTCTGGCCCAGTGCCTAGAGTTCATAGGGGCGCAACTAGATACCCTCCAGGCAAAATCCTTCCTCCCTCAGCAGAGGTCAGAATGCCTCAGGGAGTTAGCTTCAGAGATACACTGACTCCAGACACTACCTGCCTGACTCCTACTCTGCCTATTGGGACACATGGCCTCCATGGTTCACATGACCCCATGTGCCCAACTGCACATTAGAGCAGCCCAGTGGACACAAGCCACAGGCAGGCTCAGGGACCGAGTGAAGGTGACCCGTGTGATGTAGAGACCCCTACGGAGCCCATGGAAATAGAGAGAAAGGAAGATTCCACCTTTACAACTGACAGGCAGCTAGAACACATGGCTCACTGTTTACAAAGAAAAGGTAAACAGAGAAAGACAGGAGCTGAGCGGACACGCCCAAGCTCTGACGTAGCAGCAAGCCTGGAGCTTGATCATTCACACCTGTTCAGGTTGAGAGCAGAGCCAAGCCCAGGGGAACAGAATTATAAAACCTCATCATTAGCTCCCAGAAGAGGGGGAGGAGAAGCAGGAGAGAAAGGAAGCTGGAGAGGAGGCTGGAGTGCAGGCTGGAGTGGTAATTGCAGTTCAGACGGCAGTTGGAGCCGTGGCAGTAGAGAAAGTTGGAGTTGTGGTAGAGAAGGAAAAGAAGCCGCACAAGGAAGGAAAGGAGGAGAAAGAGGAGTCCTGGACAGCAAAGACAGGAGAGAGGAGAGACCTCCAGTAAGACGGGCTTGGAGAGGCTCAGAAACTCCTGAGAGTTGGATACTGGGTAAAGAAGCTACCTACAGGTCTGGGAGAAAAGCCAGCAGGCTAGGAGGAGGGAAGGCACGCCCTGTGACCAGGAATTGGCTAGAACGGAGAGAGCAGGGAGCCCTTCAGTCAGAAGGAAACCTTCAGAGTTTGCCCAGGTGGGAGCCCAGCACAAAAGTATTTCCTCATAGCTGCCAAGAATTAGAGAAGAGCCAAAGAAGAAACTCCAGAGCAACAGATATTTTAAACCCTTGCTGTTTTGAGTTGTGGAAGGGGCAAACACCTGAGTTTACAGAGAGAAGTTATCTTAAATCCCATAGTAACGGTTTGCAGACAAAAGCTGTTAGTCCTGAGACAGAAGATATGCAAATAGACTCTAATGTTGATGAAGTAGCAGATATGCAAATGGATTGCACGCTTTGTTTGGCTGACAACATTGAGTCACTGTGTTAAACCTTGAAGTAAAAGTGCTGAGAAACAGCAAAGAAATAGGAACTATTTTTCTTTGCTGTGAGAAGCTGTTTTGTTTTCCATTTTGTACTTGCAATGAGCACTGCATGTTGTGGAACCAGAGAGTGAATAAGCAGTTACCTTAGTTATTGTATATAAGCCTCATGCTAAACTCCTGGAGACTGTCCTATTTTTGTTCTGCACCAAAGTTTTATTTGTGAGGGGAATAAATCCTTGTCATTTTTGCCTTAAACACTCGGACTAGAATTGCTTCTTTAACGGAGAGCTAAAAAAGGGACTACAGCACCCAAGAGGCCTTGCAAGAGCCACAGCTGTAGTCTCACTTTCTGAATAGAGGATTATCATGGCAGACCAACCCTCTGCGCCCTAGGCGGAGGGCTGGCCACGTGATGACACCCGTCAGTTGGCATACTCCCTCGGATGGTGGCAGATTCCACATCACCTTCAGGCCAGGATGCTCTTCCAAGCACCCAACCCCGAGAAGATTCTCACCCTGGATGCCTCTCTAATGGACTGGGGAATACATTGTGTGTGCCTCCAGATGCAAGGTTGCTGGCTCCAGAAGGAATCCCAGATGCAAATCAACCTGCTAGCACTCCGAGCAATATACCTAGCCCTCCAAGCCTTCTGCCACCAGCTCCAACACTACTTGGTGCTGATCCAGACCGACAATCAGGTCACAGTGTTCTACGTGAACAAACAGGGGGGAACAGGGTCACACCCCCTCTGCCAGGAGGCAGTAGCCCCTTGCTCCTATGCTGTACATAGAGGGATGCTCCTAAGGACGGTGTACCTCCCGGGCCAGGACAATGCCCTGGTGTACAAACTGAGCAGGGTCCTCCAGACGCATGAGTGGCATCTGGATCCAGTGGTAGCATCATGGCTGTTTTCTCTCCGGGGCATATCCTCAATGGACCTGTTCACTAGCCTGGACAATACGCAGTTGCCCCAATTCTACTCTTCCCAGTTGCGCCCATCCCGAGTGGCAGCGGATGCGTTCCTCATCCCGTGGACGGAAGGCCTCATGTACGCCTTCCCACCTATACCTCTGGTAGTCAAGACGCTATTCAAGGACAGCGCAACAGAGCATCACTAATGCTGATGACCCCTTAGTGGCCCTGGCAGCCCAGGTTCCCACTGCTACTCTCCCTATTGGCAGCATCGCCGATTTCCCTGGGCCAAGCTCCAGAGCTACTCTCACAGGAGCAAGGCTGTCTCCTACACCCCAATCTGGGGTCCCTCTCACTCATGGCTTGGCTGCTGAAAGGGTAGCGCTAGCGCCCTGCAACCTTCGACAGGATGTGGAAGAGATTCTTCTGGCCTCTTGTAAGGCCTCCACAAGAAAGGCATATGCCTTTAAGTGGCACCGATTCTCGGTGTGGTGTGCTGAAAGATGGGGGAACTAGTTTTCCTGCCCAGTACAAGTGGTACTCTAATGCCTGCTTCGCCTATCACAGGTGGGACTGAAGTCCAATTCGGTCAGAGCACACCTGAGCACCATCGCAGCGCATCACCATTCCATTGAGGAAAAGCCCCTCTCGGCTCAGTCCCTTGTGTCCCGAATCCTGCGGGGCCTCATGTTATCCAAACCCCCCGTCCGCCCTCCAGCAGCGGAGTGGGATCTCACTGTGGTACTCTTGCAGCTCACTAAGCCTCCGTTTGAGCCTCTGGCTAACTGCCTGTGCTGGAAGGTTGTCTTCCTGTTAGCACTCACTTCAGCATGCAGAGTCAGCAACCTCTGATGGCGGAACCACCCTACACGAGATTCTACAAGAACAGGGTCTGCACACACCCCAAGTTTCTGCTGAAGGTGGTGTCCCCATTCCACCTCAACCAGGAGGTGGTACTCCCCACATTCTTTCTGAGGCCTCACGTTGGTAGGGCAGAGACCGTTCTCCACAATCTGGACTGTAAGAGAGCCCTATCCTTTTACCTGCAAAGGGTTCAGGGCCACTGCAAAGCACCGCAACATTTCATATCCTATGACCCCATCCGTCAGTATCATTCTTATGCTGATGACGCTCAGATCTATCTATCTACTCCTGACATTTCTCTTACACTCCAAGCCCATATCTCTGCCTGCTTATCTGACATTGCTGCCTAGATGTCTCTCCGCCATCTGAAATTGAACATGGCCAAGACTGAACAACTTATTTTTCCTCCGAAACCCTCCTCCCTTCTTCCCTCTTTCTCTATCTCTGTTGATAACACTCTTCTACTTTCTGTTTCCTCAGCCCACAACCTTGGGGTCATCTTTGACTCCTCCCTCTCTTCCTCCTCACATATCCAGCAAGCTAAAACCTGTTTCTTTCTCTATAACTTTAACAAAAAATTGCCCCTTCCTCTCTGAACATGCTACTAAAATTACTCTTATCTACTCTTTGGTCACCTCCCATCTCTTCTTCTACAACCTCCTCCTTGCTGGTCTCCCTCAGAGTCATCTCTCTCCTCTTCAATCTGTTCCGAAATCTGCTGTGCAGCTAATCTTCTGCCAGCCCTTATATAACCCCTCTTCTCATGTCACTTCATTAGCTCCCCTTCTGTTTCCATATCCAATTCAAACATTTCTTTTTAACCTATAAATAGAGTGGAGTGGAGTAACCTAATGGTTAGAGCACTGGCTTGGGAACCAGGAGACCAGGGTTCAATTCCCACTAGCACTCTCTGTGGCCTTGAGCAAGTCACTTAACCCTCCATCACCTCTGAAAATCCAAGTTATCAATGTCCCTGTTTAATGTACATTACCAAATTTGATACAATGTAAACTGCTTTGATTGAAATGATAAAACAGTGTAAAAAAACTGTTAAATAAATGCATTCACTCTACTGCCTCTCACTACCTCTCCTCTCTCCCTACAGTCCCCCTTGTGAACTCTGCTCTTCCTCTGGCTTTCTTCTCTCTATGACCTTTTCTTCTACTGCCAACTCCAGACTTTTATCTTTTCACCTTGTTGCTCCTTATGCATGAAACAAACTAGTGGTTACAGCAACTGCCTAGTACTTAGAAGATCAAGGATTCGATTCCCACTGGAACTCCTTGTGACCTTGGGCAAGTCACTTTACCATCCATTGTCTTGGAAGAAAAGGCCTGGCAAGCTGGTGAATTGAAAGGCAATGTCAGGAAATACTTTTTTACTGAAAGGGTGGTGGATGCTTGGAATGCCCTCCTGATGGAGGTGGTGGGGACAAACACAGTGACAGAATTCAAAGTGGCCTGGGACAGACACAGTGGATCCCTTTACAGCAACAAGACTAAATCAAAATAAACTGAACCATCAAATTTCTCAACAAATAGGGGTGTCCAACATGGAGCGATGGGGGGAGGAGCGGTGTGTTCACCCCTAAACAAACAAAGAAGCAAAGATATGGGGAGTGGTGCACCTGCTCCTGGTGGGTGCCCCACTAAGCAAAGACATGGGTAGGGTGCACCTACTCCCTAAAAGACGTGGGAAGGGGTGCACCTACTGCTGTCATATTGCTGGGCAGACTAGATGGACCATACTGGTCTTTATCTGCCATCATTTACTATGTTACTTCCAGTGATACATTGCCAAGAAAACCCAGAGGAAGCTGGGTCGCTAGGCGTCAACATTGACTTGATGGCACTAAAAACAAGAATACGTCAGGTCTCATCTCTCGCCCTTTTCAAATCCATGCTAAAAGCTCACCTCTTAGATCCTAAACCCTTGTTCTGCTTGTGTCTCCTTTCCCTATTTAAACCCCTTGTTTGTCTGCAGGGACCATCTTCTATATATACTTGTACAGTGCTGCATACTGTCAGACGGCTGCCTGGGTGAGAATCTTCACAGTCTTGGCAAGTGCATATATCTATATGATTTGCAAGGGATTGTGGGCAATGTAGTTCATTCACACCAGACACAGCTGCTGACAATAATTTAGTTGTGCTCAAGTGTTAAAGCCAATAAGATATTTATTTATGGGGTTATTTCTCCCAACACAGATATGCTTGGTAGCACATAAATCAGGTTACTTGCTTCCAGTGTTTAACTTGGAAAAACAAAGTCAAAATCAGGAAAACAACATTCAAACTTGTCAGGCATTAGCTAATGTTTTCTTAGCATATATCAAACAACAAATGAAAAGCCACAAAGAAAGAAAAAAACTGTTCTTTTCAGGTTAACCTCTGATAACTTCCCACATAGATTCAGAAGTGATTCTCTCCTAGTTCACAAGCAATTAGGTAAGGCTCAATTGCTAGTAGTTATCCAGCTGAAACCCCTTAGCTGCTTGCTTCCTACTGCGTGGGTCAAATCCTGCTTCAGGAGCTTTTCTGAGTAGATTAAAGAACAAGTTTGTATTTCTTTGTGATGGTTGCTGTACTTTATAACAGAAAATCACCAAAGGAGTTTGGACAGAGAGCAGTCCATATAAACACATTCTTCATCTGCAATCATTCCCCCTTCTTCAACAAGCATGGGTTCAATATCATGGATTGGCACAGATGAATCTCTCAATGGAGCAGTTTCAGGAGCATACTTGTTTCCCTGCTGTCTTTCAAGGTTATAGCTAGGGCATAGATCAGTGTTCATACCTGAGCTTCCATTGCTGTTAGAGTTCCTCTCTATATAGCCTGGCCAGTATGTAGTCCAGTTCTTATGTCCAGCCTTCCAATCCAGATCCCTGGACACTGGATCTCTCTTCACATACCTTCTGGCACAGGTCTTAGGGTCCCTTCCACGTGCAGCCGTCTCCCTCACAGGTAGCCTCTGGAGATTCCTAGCTCTGCAGCACCATTCCTCTGGCTTTCCCCAGTCCAATGGTGTATGCTGGCCCTTGGAATGCCTCCCAGTATACGTACTGCTTTGGACTCTTCTAGACCTCTCAAAGGCTTTTCTCCTCTTGCTTCCAGAGGGTTTCTTTCCCTCTCTGTCCGTCCGGTTTGGCTTCTGCTTCTGCTGATCCTTCAGATGAAACTGATGATCAAGCTCAAGCTGATTCTCAGGATAATGAGGATGATTCTCTGTAGAATAAACTCTACCTTTATTCTGCTTAGATGAGTGCTCCTCCCTAACACAGCGCAGCTGTGCTGAATCAGGCCCTGCCCTTTGAAATGAGTGCTTAGGGATTACCTCATAGCCCTCCTGATTGAACACACGCTTCCCCACTTCAGCTCCTCTAATGGCTGTTGGAAACCTGGTGCATTCTGGGACTGGTAGTCTTTTATGGGAAAATTCTGTTTTCTTATTTCTACCAGAACTGACAGGTTGCTTGTTCAGAGTCACTTCACCTTTCCTATAGCTCCTTCCTGAGCTATGATAAGCTTCCTTATCACAATACACCTTGTAGCACTATATAAATGCTTAATAGTAGTAGTAGGCATAGTGGTGAGTGATACTGAAGCTGTGAGGTTTACAAGTTACGCTTTCTCCTCTTCCACCTTCAGGGCTGCACAGTGGCTCTTCAGCGGGAGTGAAGATGAAGCTAGCGTGTTGTTTTATTGGCTTTCGTAAGCTGCATCCAGCTGCCATCTCACATTCCCATTTCATCGTCCCCTTTGCTGGAGTTCAGTGATATAATATTCATTCTTACAAATGCTTCTCAGCTTCAGCACTTCCTCTCTGAGCTGCTAGCCGTCTCTTGAAAGACTTGACCTGTAGGCATCTTTCACACTGAACCCTCTGTTTGTCTTTACCACTGTGCTTTGCCTGTCTCAGGCATATTTAAATCCTACCACTTCAGCCGGTAGCTGTTCCAGGCATTTACCCTGCTCCCACTAGAGAAGCATGTTCTCATGTTTCCTCTCAACCATCCTCCCTGCTACTTTCTTCTAATGACCTCTTGTTCTTGGATTTCTTTTTTTCTGTGGAAATTTTCCGTTTCCTGTACATTATTTGAACGTTTTTATCATATTCTTCCCCTTTCCTTTTTTTCTTCAGCTATGTACATTATGAATGTCGTAACCTTTCTTTGTGTGCCTCGCTTTGTCTTACCGCTTGATCTTTGCAGTCTTCCAAAACTGTTAATCAGTGAAACTGTTGCCCTAGGGGGCTAACTTACTACTGCTACTATTACTATTACTGATCATTTGTATAGCACTACAAGGCACACACAGCGCTGTACATATAGATGTATGACAATCCTTGCTCATCAGAGCTTATAATGTAATTAAGATGAAAAACATAGCAAAACTGGGGATTAGAGTATGGTAAAATGCACATAGGTGGTGAACAAGAGAGTAAGGGGCATCTGGATCTAAAAGCAGCCTCAAAGAGGTGAGTTTTTAGCCTGGATTTGAATAGGGCTAGAGAAGGATCCCAACGTACTGACAGGTAGTTTGTTCCAGGCATATATCTTATTGTATTTAGATCACCTGTACATAGATCTCATTGTATATAGCTTACCCGTAATCATCTTTTGCACTGTCAATTCTAACTGCATGTCCACACCCACACACATTTTGATTTGTTTGATGTGTAAACCGCTTTGATTTCAGGATAAAGCGGTATATAAATCCTTTTAAATAAATAAATAAAAGAAGATAGAATGAACAAAGTCTGGAGTTGGCAGTGGCAGAGAAGGGCACAGATAAAAGGGATCTGCTAAAATAGCTTAGTTCCCAAGGTGGGGGGTATAGGGTGAAATAAGAGAGGAAAGGTAATGAAGAGCTGCAGAATGAATGCACTTTTGTAGGTCAGTAGGACAAGCTTGAACTGGATGTAGAAATGAATGGAGAGCCAGTGATGTGACTTGAGAAGAGGGGGGTTACATGAGCATAGTGACAGTGGTAGAAGATAAGCCGTGCAGCTGAGTTTTGAATAGATTGAAGGGCAGAGAGATGATTCAGAAGGAGATCAGCAAGGAGCAGGCTACAATAGACAGGAGGTGACTAGAGAGTGGATAAGGGCCTTAGTAGAGTGTTCAGAAAGGAAGGCACAAATTTATAGAGAAAGAAGCGATGGGTTTTAGCTATCTGTTGGATATGTGCAGAGAAAGAAAGAGTAAATTCAAAGATGACCCCACGGTTGCGAGCTGAGCGGAGTAGGGCGAAGGAGTAGAGTTTTATCCACAGAAACAGAGAAGGGAGGAAGGGGGAGGTGAGTTTAGGGGGAAAGATAAGGAGCTCAGTTTTGGCCATGTTCAATTTCAGATGGCAGTGAGACATCCAGGCAGCAATGTCAAATAAAGTGGCAGAGATCTGGGCTTGGATTCCTGGAGAGATTTCAGGTGCAGAGAGAAGACCTGAGAGACATTGTAAAGATGGTATTGAAAGCCATGGGAGAAGATAAGTGCACCAAGGTACTGAGTATAGAGAGAGGAAAAGAGAGGTTACAAGACAGAGCCATGAGATACACCAACTAAAAGCGAGATGGTAGTAGAGGAGGATCCATTGGAACATATGCTAAAAGTAAAGAGAGAAGAAAACCAGGACAGAAGAGAGCCCCTAAATTCAAGCGAGGACAGGGTATTGATGAGAAGGTAGTGATCAAGAGTGTCAAAAGCAGCAGAAAGATCAAGAATGAGGCTCGAGTAAAAGCCCTTGGATTTAGCGAGGAACAAGCTGTGGGAGACTTTGGCAAGAGCCATTTCTGTAGAATGTGGAGGGCGAAAGCCAGATTATAGTGGATGTAGAAGGGCTTGAGAGGAAAGAAAGTCAAGACAGCATCAGTGAACCATTAGTTCAAGTAGCTTTGAAGTAAAGGGGAGGAGGGAAATAAGCCAAAAACTTGAAGGACAGGTAGAGTCTAGTGAAGGTTTTTGAGAAGAGGTGCAAGCAGAGCACGTTTGAAGGCCGCAGGAACAGTTGCACTGGAAAGCAATAGGTTAAGGATTTGACAGATAGAAGGGATGACAGCAGAAGAGATAGAGCTTAATACAGTAGATGGGTGGGGTGGGATTAGAGGAGTTATAATATAATTAAGGTAGTGGGGTAGTGAGTTTGGTGGAGGAAAAATTTGCAATTTCCTCCTCAGTGATTTTAGAAAAGGAAGAAAGGGTAACAAGTTGAGGGAAGGATTTGAGATTGAAGCAGGGGAAGGTGAGGTGTGGAGGTGGACCCTGGAGAATTCAATACTAATCTTGTGGAGTTTGTCATGGAAATAGTCAACCAAGGTCTGGGCAGAAAGCAGAGGAGGGATTTGGGGAGGGGCACCTTGAGGAGAGAGTTGAGCATAGCGAAGAGATAACAAGGGTCAGAGGCAAGAGAGTTAGTCAGATGGACATATTATTCTTGCTTAGCAAGTGCTTTGGCTGACTAGAAAGAGGTTAGCATGAATCCGAAATGTAGGAAGTCAGCAAGGGAAGACAGAATTTCTGGTTATATCTTCCCAAGTGGCTTCTGTCTTTGACTTGGTGTTTGATTTGGGGTTGGCAACTGCCAGGTTGATCTAGTCCTGGCTTTACTCGAGTCCATGCAGAAGCTTGCAGTTCTGGTTTGCCTCTTGCATTCCCTAAGTATATGCATGTAGTAGGGTAAACACACAACTGCATGAACCTGTTCGGTACATCTGAAGGCAGTAGGCAACCCTGGTTTTGGCTATTTATGAGCCAATATTTAAAGAGTGACGAGAGGTCTGCTTAGAAGGGTCTTTTTATATTTTATTTATTTTATTTATTTATTAAAATTTCTTATATACCGCACTATTCGGTATCAGCGCGGTTTACATTATAACATAATGACCATAACAACAAGCTGTTTGCCAGAAGTCTTTAGGTTGACGCAGACTGACAGGGTACTGAGAAGAGCTTCCAATGCCAGTAAAGGGTCATCCTTGGCTCTTCGCCTTTTTCTAACTATTGGCAGAGTCTCAGTCATGGGACCACATTTCTTTGACAGTTTTTGACATTTTCTATTTTGGGTTGCTTGTCTAAAAGCGAGTGAGTTGTAGGAGATTCGCTGTCTCTGGTGTGTAGTATTCTCACTTGTACTATATGAGCTGTCTCACATTCTGTCTATAACAGACTCTTTGAGGTTAGGTCAGTTTAAAAACGTACCTGAGGCCACTCTTGGAGCTAAAACTCACTGAGAGCCGAACCTTTGATAGTCATCTCAATCTGAAGCTGAGGTTCCCTTCTTTGCAATTTTCATGTGCACTCATGGAAGCTTTTCTCCTGTGCTCTGAGGAAGAAGCTTGATCAGTAGCTGGGTTACTTGTCTTTCTGTTTCTTTCCTGCCTTGAAACAGCAGAGGAATGCCTGGGTGTATCGTGGGAGTTACTGGCCCAGCAGTTAGTGATGGTGTATTTGTATGGAAATGGTGGGGGCGAGAGGTTGTCTGATGTTGGTGTCAGACTATAACGGAAAAGGCCACATCTGGAGCTGCTCATGGATCGGTTTCAGCAAAGTTGAGCCCTGACTTACTCTGTGTCAGACAAAATCCTCTTGAGCCCACCCTCATGGGACTAGGCAGCGGGGGAGGAGGGCAGTGGTATGCATTTCAGTATGGCTGGAGGAAAAATCTCTTTCTATAGTCAGAGACAGGCATGCTTTCCCTTGTCATCATGTGAGGACCTGTGCACACTCGAATCTGATGGGTCGTTTCTGGCTTGGATGGGCTCCATTAATTGAAACCTAATGGAAAAGATGTTATAAATGGAAGCAGGTTACTGTTCCGGAAGACAAGAGTTGTTTTATTCAGACCACATGTTAAAATGGAAAAGGGAAAATATTAAATAGAAGCCATGCTATTATAGAGTGAGCAGAATTAGTATACTTTCTCCGGGGCCAAGCAGGAAGTCAGCCCTCAATATGGGTGATGTCACTGACAGAGCAGCTTCGATAAGTAGGATTTGGAAGGTGCTCCATGCATGCGTGCCAGTCTGCCCACCCGAAAGAGCTATTTTTGCCTCAGTCTTCTTTTTTTTCGCAGAGCCCTCCAGACATTGTCTGTGTCCTGGAATTTAGTTGACCTTTTTTTCGCTAGTTTTATGCTAATTTTTTGGAATTGCATGCTGGACAGCATCCTCCTCGTGTCTCCACGAACTTTGGTGCCTCGGTGCCACATTTTTATCTGGATTTTTTGCCTTTTTTCCTATTCAGCGTGCGGGATTTTCTTCACACCCCCGTGGTTGGTGAGGACGTTGGAGTCCTTTGACTTGGCGGAAGCCGTCTTCCCTACCATGTCAAAACTGCCCAATGGCCTCAAGAAGTGTACCCAGTGTGGCTGGACCATTTCCATCATGAACTGCCACAGCTGGTGCCTTCAATGTCTCGAGCCTGACCATGAGCCCTTGGACGGCACTTTCTACTTGCAGATATGCACAAGGGGCTTAAGAACTGGGTATCGCTGTTCTGTTCTGAGGCGTCAACATCGGGCCCAGCATTGACCTCAGCATTGATGCCCTCGAAGGTTCCCATCGAGGCTTCAGCTTCACATGGAGGCCAGGACCATTCGGAGCTGAGGGGTCCTGGGGTACTGGAACGATGGCACTCCTTTGATAAGGAGCACCCCCAGAAGGACTGGATTTCAACCTTGTCGGTGTCGAAGGGCAATGCTGAGCCCAGGGTGAAGGCCCATGGGCATCAGCATCAGAGCCCTCAGCACAACTCTAAGGGCAAGAGCCGGGAGCAGCCCTCCAAGCTGCTCCGGTGGAGGAGTTGCCTTTTGAGGTCTCGGAGGGCCAACATGGGACTCTTGAGGCCATGACCATAGAGGAGTCCCCACTGAGGGAGCCGGCATTGGGACCGAAGGTTGTGGTGCTGACTGGCAGCATCTGGCAGCAGCGGAGACCTCTATCCTTGCAGAGAGGATGCAGGCCCTTGAGTATAGCCTCGCTAAGTTCATGGCCCAGCAAGCTGCCAGGAACCTGGTGACCTCAGGTTCTTTAGCACCGGTGATGGCCTCATCCACAGTGGGTGCCTCACCTGCAGTGATGCAGCCCATCCTAGAGGTCCATGCTCTCTCGGGCAGCTCCTGTGAGCACACGAGGTCCTCCCCAGTGCAGCGGGTGTCCCACGCAAATGCATCGAGTTCGGACAGACAGGAGCCAAAGCCTCCTTTGACTCCGCCCCAGCACCACCAGCATGGTTATAATTTGCGGCGGTACTTTGAGTTCCTCAGACTCTGATTATAAGACTGAAGAGGACTCTCCAGAGACCACCCATCACCACGATGTCCCCTCCGATCACCTGGTCAGCCTACGATGGATTCGATCTGTAGCCAGGGTGGCTGTGGTGGGCATCTTTGCCCCCGCCTGACATGGCTACCATCCTCAGACTTAGAACAATGGTTTAAGGACAAGTTGGCCAATGTCCCATGCCGGGGGGAGAACCTCTTCAGCAAACCCATGACGGAAAAGGCTGCAGAATTAGAAATGGAGCAACTCACTATGAACAGGCTCTCAAGAAAGATTGCTGACCCTTCCAGGAGGAAGGCTTCAGGGAAGAAGTCCTTTTACCCTAAAAAGAAAAAAGTCTATGTCACTTACACTCTGTATTATTCCTACCAGCCACTCCAACAGGGGCAACTGGCTGAGGGTGAAAACCAGAGGGCGCAGTGCAAGCTGAAAGCCCCAAAGCTTCAACCAATGCCATAACCCAAGCCAGGCAGGGGTTTTTGGCTCCTGGCTTCGGACCATGACCCGTCTTCCCCTTCCAGCCTCCATTCTACCACAGATGGGGGGACAGATGATTCACTTTGCCCATAGTGGTCGAGTCATCACTGACACCGAGGCGCTGCAGGTGGTCCTCGAGGGCTACCTGCTGCGCTTTGATCAAATTCCCCCCATCTTCTTTCCAGGAGAGTACCCTCTCGAGCATCACCATTGTGAACTTCTCCAACTAGAGGTCCAGGCCCTCCTGGCAGAATAGGCAGTGGAACTTGTTCCACCATCCTAGACAGGACAGGGTTTCTACTCCCGCTGTTTCCTGGTCCCCAAGAAAACAGGCAAGTTCCGACCCATCCTGGATCTCCGCAATCTCAATTACTTCCTAGTGAAGGAAAAGTTCAAGATGGTATCCCTTGGAATGTTTGTTTATTTATTTAGCAGCTTTTTTATACCGCTGTATCTACCAGTCACAGCGGTTTACATGAAATAATAAAACAAGGCTGAACATAGGAAACAATAGATAACTCAACTGGGTACAAAATAACTATTTACATGAATAACTATTTGCATGAGGCTGAGCTGGTGCTATGATAGATCTATTAGAATAAGTGCTGGGAGGGTTGCTAAAGGTCTGTGCCAAAGTGTTCCAAAAAGAGGGAGGTTTTTAGCTTACGCCGGAAATCGTCTAGGTCTGTGAGGGCACAGATTTTTGGGGTGAGGGAGTTCCAAATGAATGCTGCATAATAGGAGAAGGCTCTTTTGGTAGTGGTATTGTTGGAGTGGGTGAAAGAAGCTGGAATCGAGAGAAGGTTGTGACTGGTGGACTGTGTTGATCTTTTGTTGAGTGGTTGTTGAAGAAGGGGAGAAAGGATGTCTGCGAAGAGATGGTGGATGGTCTTGAAAATGGTTAGTGAGACTTTATATTTAATCTTCATGTGGATGGGCAGCCTGTGCAGTTGTTTCAAGGTGGAGGTGATGTGCTCTCGTGGGCCCATGCTTTAATTATTCTGGTTGCAGGGTTTTGGGCAAGCTGTAAGGGAAGTAAGCTAGCTTTGGGGAGTCCCTGGTACATTATGTTTGCATAGTCTAGGATGGAGGTGATAAGTGCTTGGCAGATGTTTCTGAAGTCATTAGGTTCCAACAGTGGACGCAGGTGTTGGAGTGTTTTCATCTTGAAGTAGGTGGCTTTGGTAACCTGTTTAATGTGGTAGTGGAAGTTCAGGTGTCAATCCATGGTGATGATCAAATATGCCCTACCTTCAACGTAAAGATTGGCTGTGCTCCTTGGATCTGAAAGACGCCTACATGCACATCCTTATCCACCCCCTGCACCATCAGTACAGGGTTCTACCCTTTGGCCTTGCCTCCGCCCCAAGGGTTTTCACCAGATGTCTGGCGGTCATTGCCGCCTTCCTCCGGGTTCTCAGAATCTTTGTCTTCTTCAACCTGGACAACTGGTTGATCAGGGGTGGGACGCTGGATAAGGTACTAGAACAGTTTGGCTTTGTCATCAACTACCTAAAGACCCACCTGCAACCCTCTTAACACCTCGAGTTCATTGGGGCTCTCCTCAACACCACACTGGCTTGAGCTTTGCGTCTGGCGGACAGGGCCCAACGCTTAGTCATCTTGTTGAGGGATGTCAAGCATTGCCCGGTTGTCACAGCTCGGTAGATGCTGTACCTCCTGGGCCACATGGCCTCTACAGTCCATGTTATCCCCTTAGTCCACCATCAAATGCAGTGGACTCTCTGCACACAGTGGTGTCAGGCGACAGGATGTCTTTCAGACAGGGTCACAGTGACTTTGCCTCTAGGAGTCCCTGTCCTGATGGCAGCACCCTGCTCACCTGCTTGCAGTGGCTTCCCTTCCAGGCCCCGCTATGCCAGCAAGACCTAACCACTGATGCCTCCAAACCTGGCCAGGGGGGCACATCTAAATGGCCTGTACACACAGGGCCTCTGGACTGTGGGGGAGAGCCACTATCAGATCAACTTCCTGGAGCTGTGGGCCACTGCCAATGCTCTCTGTGTGTTTCAGCAGCAGCTCTCCAACCAGGTCATCCTCATACAAATGGACAACCAGGTGGCCATGTTCTACCTCAACAAGCAGGGTGGCATGTGTTCATACCTCCTCTGCTGGGAGGCAGGTCCACCTCTTGAAGTTTGCAATCTTGCATGGCATGCTCCTCAGAGTGGTATACCTGCCAAGGGAGCTCAACATCCTGGAAGATTGCTTCAGCAGGGTCCTTCAGCCGCATGAGTGGACTCTGAACTGGCAGGTTGCCAACCCAGGTGTGCGGTACGCTGTCCGTAGACCTCTTTGCCACTCCCTGCAACATTCAACTCCCACTGTTTTGTTCCAGAGTACCATGCAAGAATTGCTTGGCTCTCGATGCTTTTCTCCTGGACTGGGGTGAGGGTCTTCTCTTTTTCTATCCACCGACTGCTCTGGTGGCGAAGACCCTTTTCAGATTGCAGGCGGATGGTGCTACCATGATCCTCATTGTGCTGAACTAGCCCAGACAACCCTGGTTTCCACTCCTGCTGTGATTGTCTCAATAGTGACCGCTCAGAATGGGCTGTGCCCTGGACCTGATCTCGCTGGACGACGGGACTGCTTCATCCTAACCTATCATCCCTAGTGCTAATGGCTTGGATGCTGAGCGAGTAGTACTTGCAGAGCTCCGCTTACCGCAGGTTGTGGAGAACATCCTCCTCACCTTGCGTAAGGACTCTATGAGACATGCTTACCCCTTCAAGTGGTTCAGGATCTCCATATGGTGTAACAACCACCATTATTGATTTGTATATAGTTACCCTTGTTTCAGTCCCAAGTTGCAATCCCTGTTTCAATGTAAGCAAAAGATCCTCTGTTCTGATGCAAAATCTTGATACCAAATAGCGCGGTATATAAGAACTGTAAATAAATAAATAAAATAAAATAAAACAAGTCTCTGGACCCCTTCTCCTGCTCTGTGGAGTCTGTTTTGTCTTATCTTCTGCACCTGTCAGACTCTGGTCTAAAGTCCAACTCTTTCAGAATGCATCTCAGTGCTGTGGCCACTTATCATTGGCCCATAGCTAATCAATCTGATCTCTGTTCACGCCTACTATCTCGCCCCCCCCTCCCCCATTAAACCACCTCCGGTGGCATAGGACCTTAATGTGGTGCTCGGACAGCTCCTCACATCCCCCTTTGAGCCGTTTAGCTCCTGCCTGCTCAAATTCCTTACCTGAAAGATCATTTCTCCAGGAACAAGCAGGAAGTCAGTCCTCACATATGGGTGATGTTAGCACTGACAGAGCCGTGCGGAGCATTTCCTCAGCTTTCAAAGAAAATCTTTTGGAATGCCACCACGCATGTGTGGTCCCTTTCCCGCTCAAGGGTGCCATCTTGATCAGTCTCCCTTTTTCCGCGGAGCCCTTCAGATGCACGTCCCTGTACCTCTGAAAAAGATTCATAATTGTCTTTTTAATTCTGGATTCCCGATCCTCTTCCCGCAACCCCCAGTGCCCCTGCCTCAGCAGCAGGCCCCAGGATTTTGCTGTTTTTCATTTTTTTCCTTTTTTCTTCATAAGTTTGTCTCTAGCACGTTTCGCACCCTTTTCAACCGCTGACTGAGCCGAAGGTCTTCGACCTTGTGGGGATTGTTTTTGCCCCCATGGCCTTCGGTTTCAAAAAGTGTGACAGATGCTCCAAAAACATATCGCTCACGGACATCCATGACTGTTGTCTTAGGTGTCTAGGAGCAGACCATAATCCGGAGCTCTGCTCCTTTTGTAAAAAGATGTCCTCCAAGGCCATCGAGAGCCGTAAGCAGAAACTGGATGATATTTTCCCCAAGACAGCCCGAGTGTCCTCAGTAGCTTCCCGCTCCACCGACCTTCAGCCTCCGGGGTCTCCCACGGCCACTCCGCAGCCCCAGCATCACTCTGAGCAAGGGTCAACTGAAAGGGAGTGGAAGAAGAAGAAGAAGGGCTCGAGGATCCTGTCGGGGGCTCCGGACAAGCATGAGCGTTCTCGCGCTCGGTCCCTCAGCCCCCCTCGGCAGTTTCAAGAGTCTGAGAAAGAGCGACCGCGAATGGTACCTCGTAGAGACACGGAGGCCTCCGGTGATGGCACCCAATCTCCCAAGGGTCGTCCAGGCGAGGACCCCCTCTTCTCCTCAATTCCCGACCCGGTCACCTCTGCATCGCAAGGCCCCACTCCCAAGTGGGAGGCCAAAAATGCTGGCACTGGAGCGCAGCGTTTCTGCCTTCCTTGCTGCCCAACAGACGCTGGTGCCAGACCCTGCTAGCATGCGCCCTGAGACCTCGAAGGCAATGCCTGTAATGGCTCCCCAGACCGCCGTGACAACCTCCAGGAGCCAGGGGCCTCATGAAGGATCCCGGCAGAGGTCCCACTCTCCATCCCAGTCTTCGAGTGCGAGATCTTCCCAAGCCAGCGCCTCCGGCTCCTGGCGGGCTTCGGCCTCAAGAGTCCAGCATACAGCACAAACTCTGCTCGAGCAACCTAGCTCCGAGCCTTCCTCGGAAATTTACATAAGAACATAAGATATGCCATACTGAGTCAGATCAAGGTCCATCAAGCCCAGTATTCTGTTTCCAACAGTGGCCAATCTAGGTCATGTGTACCTAGCAGTTTCCCCAAGAGACACAAGTTCCACAATGCTTGTACTGGGTCAAGCATTGATATCTTCGGTCACTTCTTAATAATGGTTTATGGACCTTTCCTCCAGGAACTTGTCCAAACCTTTTTTAAACCCAGCTACACTAACAGCCTTTACTACATCCTCCGGTAACAAATTCCAGAGTTTGATTACACGTTGAGTGAAAAAATATTTTCTTTTATTAGTCTTAAATAGTTTACCCTGTAGCTTCATTGCATGTCCCCTAGTCTTTCTATATTCTGATAACGTAAACAATCGATCTACGTTTACCCGTTCCACTCCGTTCATTAATTTATAGACTTCTATCATATCTCCCCTCAGCCGTCTCTTTTCCAGGTTAAAGAGCCCTAACCTTTCTAGCCTTTCTTCATAGGAGTATCCTTCCATCCCCTTTACTATTTTGGTGGCTCTTCTCTGAACCTTTTCTAAAATCGCTATATCCTTTTTAAGATACGGCGACGAGAATTGCACACAATATTCAAGGTGCGGTCTCACCATGGAACGATATAGAGGCATTATAATATCTTTTGTTTTATTTACCATTCCTTTCCTTATCATACCTAGCATTCTATTTGCTCTCTTGGCCGCCGCTGCACACTGGGCCGAGGGTTTTAACATGGTATCGACAATGACGCCTAAATCTTTTTCCTGGGTGGTGGTTCCTAATGTGGAACCTTGCATCGTGTAACCATAGTTTGGGTTGTTCTTCCCTAGGTGCATAACCTTGCACTTGTCCACATTAAATTTCATCTGCCATTTTAATGCCCAGTCTTCCAATTTATCAAGATCCTCTTGCAATTTTTCACAATCCTCTTGGGTTTTAACAACTTTAAATAGTTTTGTGTCATCTGCAAATTTGATAACCTCACTCGTTATTCCACTTTCCAGGTTATTTATGAATATGTCAAAAAGCAGCGGATCCAGCACAGATCCCTGGGGTACACCACTATTCACCTTTCTCCATTGGGAAAATTGGCCATTTAGCCCTACACTCTGCTTTCTATCTTTTAACCAGTTCCTGATCCACAATAGTACACTGCCTCCTATCCCATGACTCTTTAGTTTTGCCAAAAGTCTCTGATGAGGGACCTTGTCAAAGGCTTTCTGAAAGTCCAGATACACAATATCAACCGACTCACCTTTGTCCACCTGTTTATTCACTCCTTCAAAAAAACATAACAGATTAGTAAGACAAGATCTTCCTTGTCTAAAGCCATGTTGGCTGTCTCCCATTAGGTTATGACTATCTACATGCTGAGTAATTTTATTCTTTATGATGGTTTCTACCATTTTTCCCCGGTACTGACGTCAGGCTCACCGGTCTGTAGTTTCCCGGATCACCCCTGGAACCCTTTTTAAAAATTGGTGTTACATTGGCGATCCTCCAATCTTCAGGTATTAGAGATGATTTTAATGATAGTTCACAGATTACTGATAGCAGTTCTGCAATCTCATATTTCAGTTCTTTCAACACCCTTGGATGTATACCATCCGGCCCAGGTGATTTGCTACTCTTCAGTTTATCTAATAGTTGTAAGACATCTACCCGATGTATCGATATTTCTTTCAATTTTTCCGCACCTTTAAATACCACTTCAGTCATGGGTAACATCCCTACATCTTCCTCAGTAAAGACCGAAGCAAAGAATTCATTCAGTCTCTCCGCTATCGCCTTGTCGCCTCTTAGTGCTCCTTTAACCCCTTTATCATCTAATGGACCAACTGACTCTCTCACAGGTTTTTTGCCATGAATGTACTTGAAAAGGTCTTTATTTTGCGTTTTTGCTTCCGCAGCAAGCTTCTTCTCAAATTCTCTCTTTGCCTGCCTTATCAATGCCTTGCATTTGACTTGCCAGTGCTTGTGCTGTTTCCAGGTTTCGTCGTTTGGCTCTTTTTTCCATTTCCTGAAAGATGCTTTTTTGGCAACAACAGCCCCCTTTTATCTCGATGCCCTCGGGTGTAAGGCCTACCAAGGCTCCATGCTGGCATGCCACATCCAGGCTTCCAGCTATATATAGGCATGTTCCTTCGTGACCTCATGAAGGAGCTTGGAGGTTTCCAGGTGGGTCTAGATGGAGATTACCTCCGCTGTTTCCAATCTCTCCTGAAATCAGTGGGGGGCTGTTCGAAGTACCTTTCTCGTTCTGCATATGACAGCTTTGAGTCCTCTGTTCAGGTAGCAGCTGCTGGTATCAGAGGCCAGGCAGCAGGACTGACTCCAGTCCTCAGACCTCGAACAGTGGGTCCAGGAAAAACTGCTCGGTGTACTGTGCCTGGGCGAGCAATTGTTTGGCAAACTGATGGAGAACAAAGCAGCGAAGATTGAGTCTGAGTACATCACTCGCACCCATCTCTCCCCAAAGACTTCCTCTCTCCTGTGGAAGAAACAACAGGGCAAGCAGCCTTTCTTCCAGAGGAACGGTCTTCCCTACCAGGGCTACCCACCTTACCCTCTGGCTCCAACTCCACCACAGGATGGAAAAAACAAGAGCAGCTTCCAGGGCCCACGTAAGCCTAAGGGACCCAAGAGCCAGACCCCGTCTCTGGCCCATTCAGCTCCGGGTTTTTGACACCAGATGCATAGCCGCTCGCCCTCCGCCGACCCAGCTACCGTTGGGAAGGCGCTTGGTCCACTTTTCTCCCCGTTGGGAGTCTGTAACCTCAGACACCTGGTCCTCCAGGTCGTCCAAGAGGGTTACCTCCTTCATCTGGACCGGCTTCCTCCACCCTTCTGCCCCATGAAGCCCCCTTTTATCTCCACACACCACATCTTCTTGGCACAGGAACTTGCCAACCTCCTCGAGGAACGAGCAGTGGAACATAAGATATGCCATACTGGGTCAGACCAAGGTCCATCAAGCCCAGTAACCTGTTTCCAACAGTGGCCAATCTAGGTCATACGTACCTAGCAGTTTCCCCAAAAGACACAGTTTCCACAATGCTTATACTGGGTCAAGCATTGATATCCTGGGTCACTTCTTAATAATGGTTTATGGACCTTTCCTCCAGCAACTTGACCAAAACCTTTTTAAACCCAGCTACACTAACAGCCTTTACTACATCCTCCGGTAACAAATTCCAGAGTTTGATTACATGTTGATTGAAAAAATATTTTCTTTTATTAGTCTTAAATAGTTTACCCTGTAGCTTCATTGCATGTCCCCTAGTCTTTCTATATTCTGATAACGTAAACAATCGATCTACATTTACCTTATCTCCAGGAACAAGCAGGAATGAGTCTTCACATATGGATATCATCGGTACCGACGGAGCCTGCGCGGGAACGCTCCCCAGCGTCCAGAAAAAAAGCTTTTGGGAGCATCCCACAGTGCCTGCGCGCTGCCTTCCCGCCTTTCCTAACCGCCTCTCTCCAGTTCTTCTTTTCCGCGGAGCCAGCAGGTCGTGTTCCTGTCACCACTGAAGAAGTTCTTTATTTTTCTTTATTTCTTTGGTCGCGCGTCTGCCTTCTTCGACGTCGGACCTGTACCGTCGGTCTTTTCTTCTTTATTCTTTAAAAAAAAAAAAAAAAAACCTACCGTTTCCCACTTCTGTGCAAATTTTCCTTTTGGGCTTTAGGCCTAGAAGAATTTTCCTCATGGAAAAGACCGCTTCCAGGTTTAAAAAGTGCTCGAAGTGCAGCGGTACTCTTTCTATCACCGACACCCATGACTGGTGTCTAAGATGTTTGGGTCCTGACCACTCCATCACCGATTGTGAGTCCTGTTCCATGATGTCTAAAAGAGGTCGACAGAATCGAGCGGCAAAGCTCAGTACCCTGTTTCCCTCTGATGCAACTTCGGTGGCATTGACATCTTCCAGGGCTGCTTCTTCTTCCCATGGATCTCAGGTAACCAAACATAAGTCCAGCCGGTCCTCGAAGGGTAGATCTCCCTCTGAGTATCGATCGAGATGCCTTTGGGCTTGCTCTCGAGGATCCTGCACCGGAAAAATTACCCTGGCGGGAAGCTCTGGCTTCCAAAGCTTCATCTATGGGGTCACAGGTTGACATCGATGGCGTGGCCTCGACCGATCACCTGTTGCCATGTTCTGGGGTACCGGTGGTTTCCACTGGTACCGACATTGGTTGCGTCGATGGATCAGAATATTCTGACCATGCAGCGTGCCATCACGGCATTCATACAAGCTGCGACACCTCCGGTACCGCAACAAACTCCGTTGTCGGTACCGGTTCCGGCACCGATATTGGTTCCGGTGCCGGTACCGATTGTATCAACATCGGCTTCGGTGTTGACTGCAGCGGTACCCTGTCCTGTGATGCCCATCGGTACCGAATCGTTACCGATCACTCCCGATGTCAATACCACTCGGTACGCGTATCGGGCTCTGCAAGAGCATCCAGATAGGCGATACTTCAATTCCTCCGAAGACTCTGATGAATCAGAGGCTTCTGTCGAAGCATCAGTACTCCTTCCTCAGGAGCCCTCTTCTCCAAAAAGAAGAATGTCTCCTCCAGAAGACTTGTCTTTTCAAGACTTCATTAGGGAAGTGGCCAGGGGCCTCTCTATCTCAGTGGCCCCTGAACCAGAGCCTAGAGCCAAGAAATTAGATATTTTACAATATCCTGGCTCCTAAAGAGGCAGCTACTTTACCAATTCTGTTTGTTATAATGTAAACCGCTGCTGATCCTTGGAAGCAGCGGTATATAAAAGTTGTCCAAATAAATAAATAAATAAATAAATAAATTCATGAGATCCTTTATGATCACATGTTGGGCATATGGGAAACACCTCTTACTACTTCCCCTCATTCTCGCAGGTTGGACACCATGTACCGTGTTTCTCCTTGTCCTGGCTTTCATAAGAGTCAGCTTCCTCACCACTCTATTGTGGTGGAGTCTGCTATGAAAAAGATAAAGAGTGCAAAAAGACACTCATCTTATCCTCCAGGAAAAGAATGCAGAACCTTGGATGCTTTTGGCAGGAGAATTTTCCAGGCCAATATGCTTACTGCCAGAATCAAATCCTATAGTCTCTATATGGGGATGTTTCTAAAGGAAGTTACAGATCATCTGCTAACTTTATCTCCTTTTATCTCAGAAGATAAAAGGGAGGAGTTTCTCACCTGGCTTAAACATGCCCAGGATGTTTCCAAATTTTCCAACCGTGCAGCCTTTGACTCTTTTGAGTGTGCCAGCAGAGCCTCGGCTATTGCCATAGGTGCACGCAGACTTGCTTGGTTACAAACTTCTGATTTGGAACCCTGGGTCCAGGATGGATTAGGAAATCTTCCTTGTACAGGTGAAAACCTTTTTGGCAAGGATTGGCAAGCAAAGGCCACTCAGATGGATGCTGAAAATTCTGCCTTAGATAGACTTTCAAAGTCTACTTCTGCTCCTGCTAGGAAAAGGTTATTCAAAAAGGCTTTCTTTCCCAAAAAGGGAAATATTATCCTGGTTATGGTCACCAGGCATCTTCTGCAGGTCGTTTTGCTGCAAAGCGTCAGCAACAACCTAAACAAGCCAAGCCTAAGGCTGCAAGGACTGCTACGGCCCAGCAGCCTCAGCCTCCTCAGGGCCTTTGACATACAACTAGAGAACTTAGCCTTTCTGGCTCTAGAAGAACCAGAGCCTCTCACCATTCCAGGAAGGTTAGCTTACTTTGCTCTCAGATGGGAACAAATCATAGCAGAGCAATGGACCCTCTCCATCAAAAGGGAGGGGTACAAGCTTCATTTCTTAAACCTTCCTCCTCACACCATGGTGAGACAGTTCAATTCTCCAACTTCTCTCCTCGACCTTCTGGGTCAGGAGATTGCTACCCTTCTGGCCCAAAGGGCAATAGAAGAAGTACCCCTTCTTCAACGGTTCAGGGTTCTACTCCCCCTATTTTCTTATCCCAAAGAAAACAGGGGGCTACAGACCCATATTAGATCTCAGAGAATTGAACAAGTTTCTATGCAAGGAGAGATTCAAGATGATTTCTCTCGGTGCTCTCCTTCCATACCTTCAGAGTCAGGATTGGCTTTGTTCTCTAGATCTCAAGGATGCGTACACCCATGTCCTCATCCATCCAACACACAGAAGGTTCCTTCGGTTCCTTTATCAGGGAAAGCACTACCAATACAGAGTGCTTCCTTTCGGTCTGGCCTCTGCTCCAAGAGTGTTCACAAAATGCATGGCAGTAGTAGCTGCATTTCTACGCACTCTAGGAATATTTGTATTCCCATATCTGGACGACTGGCTCATCCGAGCTCCATCCCAGTAAGAGGACCAGACTTCCCTAGCCTGCTCAAGGCGTGTTCTTCAGTATCTGGGACTTGTAATAAACATCCCAAAATCACAACTCACCCCTACTCAGTCATTGGAGTTCATAGGGGCCTTGCTGAATACCACAACTGCAAGGGCCTATCTTCCCCAGGCCCGTTGCCTACGCTTGGTGCAGTTAGCCTCTCAAATTCAGTTAAAGTCCCATTTAACTGCTCGAGAGATGTTACAACTGTTAGGCCACATGGCATCCACCGTGCATGCGGTTCCTTATGCTCGCCTTCACATGAGGGCAGCTCAGTGGACTCTATCCACCCAATGGACCCAGGCATCAGGTTGCCTGTCAGACAAAATAGCAACCTCCAGTCGCCTCTTTTGGTCTCTCCAGTGGTGGAAGTCCACTCAAAATCTGTTGCTGGGGTCCCCCTTTCAACAGTTGCTACCCCAAGCAACCCTTACAACAGATGCCTCCCCAAGGGGTTGGGGAGCTCATCTACAAGATCTCTCCACCCAAGGCATCTGGTCTCCACAGGAGACATCTCTACATATCAACCTCTTAGAGCTCAGAGCAATTCTTCTAGCTCTTAGAGTCTTCCACACCCTGCTCAGCTACAAGACAGTCCTCATCCATATGGACAACCAAGTAGCCATGTTCTACGTGAACAAGCAGGGCGGGACTGGCTCTCTGTCACTTTGCAACGAAGCTTTGAGATTGTGGGCCTTCGCCAGAGAGCATCAAATTCATCTCATGGCAGTGTATCTTCCAGGGGTTCAAAACTCTTGGGCAGACAGACTCAGTCGAGTTCTGCTTCCACACGAATGGTCCCTCCATGGGGACCAGATAGCCAGGATCTTTCAAATTTGGGGAACCCTGGACATAGACCTATTTGCAAGTCCGTGGAATGCCAAAATTCCCCGGTTCTGTTCCAGGATTCCGTGTCAGGGAGTTCAGGCCAGAGATGCCTTCCTCCTCCACTGGGGGCAAGACTTCCTCTATGCCTTTCCACCCATTCCCCTAATTTCCAAGACACTGTTCAAGCTTCAGAGAGACAAGGGGTCTATGATCCTCATAGCTCCACGTTGCCCACGCCAAGTGTGGTACCCTCTACTTCTTCATCTCTCTCAAGCTCCCTCCCTGGACTTGGGATCTGCTCCAGACCTCCTGTCCCAGGAGGAGGGAACGTTGTGGCACCCAAATCCCCAGTCTCTTCATCTCAGAGCCTGGTTGCTGAAGGCCTAGACCTTCAAGATTTGCATCTTTCTCAGCAGGTGAAGGATATCCTTCATGCTTCTAGAAAGCCTTCCACTAGACGTTCCTATGCTTTTAAATGGAAAAGGTTTACCATTTGGTGTGCAGAGAAGGGTCTTAACCCTCTTGCAATACCTCTGGATTCTTTACTAGAGTATTTGCTGCATTTATCCCATGCAGGCCTTAAAATGAATTCAGTAAGAGTCCATTTGAGTGCTATTGCAGCATCCCTTAAGCCTCTCAATGGACATCCTATTTCCTCTCATCCTCTTATTGCAAGATTCATGAGAGGCCTTCTTTTAACTAAACCTCCCATTAGACCACCTCCAGTGGCATGGGATTTAAATTTGGTTCTTGGCCAGCTTATGAAGCCACCCTTTGAACCCTTAGCCACTACCTCCTTGAAATTCCTTTCCTGGAAAGTTATTTTTCTCATTGCAGTCACCTCAGCTCGCCGTATCAGTGAGCTGCAAGCCTTGGTGGCTAATCCTCCTTATACAAGGTTCCATCATGACAAGGTAGTCCTCAGGACTAATCCACACTTTATGCCTAAAGTGGTCTCACCTTTTCATCTGAACCAGGAGGTATATTTACCTGTCTTTTTTTTCCAGGACCTCACGTATCTAGTGCAGAGAGGAATCTTCCTACCCTGGATTGTAAGAGAACACTTGCTTTTTACTTACAAAGGACACAGCAACATAGGAAGTCCTCTCAACTATTTGTTGCTTTTGATCCCTCTCATTTAGGACTTCCAGTCTCTAAGAGAACTTTGTCCAATTGGATTGCTCAGTGTATTTCCTTCGCCTACCAGAATAAGAACCTTTCTCTGGAGGGCCATGTCACAGCTCACAATGTGAGGGCCATGGCAGCCTCTATGGCTCATCTAAAGTCTGTGTCCATCGACCAAATCTGTCGAGCGGCCACCTGGGCCTCGGTTCATACCTTTACAGCCCATTACTGCTTGGACAACGAATCCCGCCGGGATGCCTTGTTTGGTCAGGCTGTTCTCAAACACCTGTTCCATACCTAATCAACTCCTACCCCCCATCCCTGGTTGGATGCCCGAGATCCATGGGGGGAGGTAGAGCCCTTCTCAGGGACTCACAACCTTGGAGATCTCCCTGGCATCTCTAGCTGGGGAGTCCCCATATGTGAAGACTCATTCCTGCTTGTTCCTGGAGATAGCACAGTTACTTACCTGTAAAAGGTGATCTCAGGGAACAGCAGGAATAAGTCTTCACAACCCACCCACCTCCCCTAGGAGTTGTATCTCTCTTTCTATCTTTCCTTTCCTCTCTCTCTCTCTCTCTTTGTCTCAGCTTAAAACTCGAACTGGAGAGAGGCGGTTAGGAAAGGCGGGAAGGCAGTGCACAGGCGCTGTGGGATGCTCCCAAAAGCTTTCTTTCTGGACGCTGGGGAGCGTTCCCGCGCAGGCTCCGTCGGTACCGACGATACCCATATGTGAAGACTTATTCCTTCTGTTCCCAGAGATCACCTGTTACAGGTAAGTAACTGTGCTTTCCACTCCGTTCATTAATTTATAGACTTCTATCATATCTCCCCTCAGCCCTAACCCTTTTAGCCTTTCTTCATAGGAGTATCCTTCCATCCCCTTTACCGTTTTGGTGGCTCTTCTCTGAACCTTTTCTAAGAACGCTATATCCTTTTTAAGATACGGCGACCAGAGTTGCAGAAAATATTCAAGGTGCAGTCTCACCATGGAACGATATAGAGGCATTATAATATCTTTTGTTTTATTTTCCATTCCTTTCCTTATGATACCTAGCATTCTATTTGCTCTCTTGGCCGCCGCTGCACACTGGGCCGAGAGTTTTAACATGTTATCCACAATGATGCCTAAACATTTTTCATGGGTGGAGGTTCTTAATGTGGAACCTTGCATCGTGTAACCATAGTTTGGGTTATTCTTCCCTAGGTGCATAACTTTGCACTTGTCCACATTAAATTTCATCTGCCATTTGGATGCCCAGTCTTCCAATTTATCAAGATCCTCTTGCAATTTTCCACAATCCTCTTGGGTTTTAACAACTTTAAATAGTTTTGTGTCATCTGCAAATTTGATAACCTCACTCGTTTATTTCCTTTTCCAGGTCATTTATGAATTTGTCAAAAAGCAGCGGACGCAGCACAGATCCCTGGGGTACACCACCATTCACCTTTCTCCATGCTGGCAGTTTTTTGGACTTCCTTCCACTTTTCTTAAAGCGTGGAATACAGCTGGTCTGGGCTTCCAAGATAGTAGTTTTCAACAACACCCAGGCTTGATGTAAGTCTTTAACCTTTGCAACTGCTCCTTTTAGTTTTTTCTTAACTATGTTCCTCATTTTATCATAGTCTCCCTTTCGAAAGTTAAAAGGTAGTAATGTGGATTTCCTTACTATCCCTCCTCCACTAATTAAATCAAACGCGATCATGCTATGATCACTATTGCCAATTGGCCCCAACACCCTTATCTCTTGCACTAGATCTGGTGTTCCACTAAGGACTAGGTCTAATATGGCTTCCCCTCTGGCGGTTCATGAACAAGCTGCTCCAAGAAGCAGTCATTTATTTCATCTAGGAACTTTATCTCCCTAGCACGTCCTACCATGACACTGACCCAGTCGATACCGGGGTAATTGAAATCACCCATTATTATTACTGTGCTGTAACTTTTGTTAGCTTCCTTGATTTATTTGAGCATTTCATCATCCATTTGTTCATTCTGGCCAGGCGGTCGATAGTACACCCCCACTGCCATCGCCTTCCCCTTTTACATGGAATTTCAATCCATAGAGATTCTACAGCAAATTTTATTTCCTGAAAAACTTTAATCCTTTCTGGGAGGGGTGGCCTGCACCTACTCTTGCCATCTTGCTGGGCAGACTAGATGGACCATGCTGGTCTTTATCTGCCGTCATCTACTATGTTACTATGACTCAATGCCCTCTCTAACATAGAGCGCAACCCCTCCACCAATTTGATGAGCTCTATCATTACGATATAGTTTGTACCCAGGTATCACAGTGTCCCACTGGTTGTCCTCCTTCCACCATGTCTCTGATATTCCATTCATATCTAACCTCTCATTTAGTGCTATATATTCTAACTCTCCCATCTTATTTTTTACACTTCTAGCATTTGCATACAAGCATTTTAGAGACTGTATTTTATTCATATTAATCTGGCTATTGGTAGACATGGGTAATTTGGGATCTTTAAGCTGTGTCTGCTCCATACTCGAGGGCATTTGGGCTACTTTACTCTTTTTTGGAACCTCTCTGCTTTTGGTAGTATCTTTCAAGGCTACATTCTTCCGAACCATGTGCTCTTGGGAGACTGTCGGCTTTCCCCTATTATCTAGTTTAAAAGCTGCTCTATCTCCTTTTTAAAGGTTAATACCAGCAGCCTGGTTCCATCCTGCTTAAGGTGAAGCTCATCCCTTCGGAAGAGCCCCTCCTTTCCCCAGAATGTTCCCCAGTTCCTAAAAAATCCAAAACCCTCATCTCTGCACCATTGTCTCATCCACGCATTGAGACTCCAGAGCTCTGCCTGCTTTTTGGGTCCTGCGCGTGGAACGGGAAGCATTTCGGAGAACGCAACCCTGGAAGTTCTAGATTTCAACTTCCTACCTAAAAGCCTAAATTTACCCTCCAGAACCTCCCTACCACTTTTTCCTATGTCATTGGTACCGACATGTACCAAGACAGCAGATTCCTCTCCAGCACTATCTAAGACCTTATCTAGGTGGCGCGTGAGGTCCGCTACCTTTGCACCAGGCAGGCATATTACCAGGCGATCCTCACGTCCATCAGCCACCCAGCTATCTACATGCCTAATGATCGAATCACCAACTATAACGGCTGTCCTAACCCTTCCCTCATGGGCACATGGGCCTGGAGAAACTTCCTCGGTGCGAGAGGGTTTTACATCACCTGGAGGACAGGTCCTAGTTATAGGATCACTTCCTGCCACACCAGGGTGATGCTCTTCTGTCATGTGACCTCTCTCCTCCATGGCAACAGGGATGCTGCCAGACTGGAGGTGGGACTTCAGGACTATATCCCTGTAGGTCTCGTCTATGTACCTCTCTGTCTTTCTTATGTTTTCCAAGTCTGCTACTCTAGCCTCTAGAGAATGGACTCTTTCACTGAGAGCAAAGAGCTCTTTGTACCTAGTGCACACGTAAGACCTCTCACCTACTGGGAGAAAATCATACATGTGACACTCAATGCAAAAGACTGGAAAGCCCCCATCTCGCTGCTGGACTGCTGTCTGCATCTTAGTTTTAAGCTTGTGTTTAGATCTAAGTTCTTTACTTACTAAGGGTTGCTATGGATATGTATACTAATAAAACTGTACCTAATACAGTTAATATACCTTGTTTACCTGAAGCTTAATTAATCTCAGGCCCTTAGTGTATGACTGATTTGGATGATGAGCTTCACCTGAGAGCAGCTCCTTTCCTTTATGATGTGTAAGTACTGTCACCAGCTCTCCTTAGACCCCTGTATGTAAGTGAGTAGAGGTTAAGTGAGTGGGTTTTCCCCACTGAAGCAGCTATTTTACAAATCCTGAAGCTGGGCTTTTTGGGAAATGTAGTCCCTTCACCGAATCATTGAGGAGCAGTTGTGGAAAAGTGGTTTAAGCAACCAAAGGATTTTATTTCCCCTCCCGGGGTGGATTTCACCATGAACAAAGTAACACAAACCAGGTATTTACTGGCATAAGGACAAATCAAAGGTTCTTTAACAGAAAAGGCTTACTTCAGCAATAAACAGGTTGATATCTAGCATTCCAACATAACAATGCTGCTCTCTGCTTCCCAATGCTAGTAGTGCTGTACTTTCTCTTTCAAAACATGCCTTCAGCGTAATGAGATTATTTCATTAGCAAGCGATATCGTACAGTCCATGATATCTTCATCAATATTCACACACTCATGTTCAAAGTCCATTAACTCTTCCTGGCTAGAAATAAATGTTTGTAACGGCAATCCTGGTGCCATGCCCTTTCTAACTGCTTCAGGTTTCACCTGATATTCCTGAGTTAAATACTGGCTTTCACAAACGTTATCAGCACAGGTATTCTCTTCCCAGCTCCAACCCTCTGGGTAAATACAGTCACTGTAACTATTTTTATACCAGCCTTTTGTCTTACCTTTTAGCCTAGCTGGTGGAGGTTTTCTTTGTGGCTTTGGACTGGCTGTAGGTTCCCAACCTAAGCCTTGCACAGAAGATTTCACTTGCCTTCCTGACTTTCTTTCACTTCTGTGTTCCCCTGGATACTGCAGGTAATCCACTCTGCCCTTATTATATGCTTCCCTTGGGGTTTCTTTTCTTTTCCTGAAGAAAGACACTGTCTCACCCTTCCACAGAGACTCTGGCTTGTTCCTGGCACTGCTGTCTTTACCGTAGCTCTCATTAGCTTCCTTATCCAGCACACATGCCTCATCCACTTCTCCTTCTTCTCTTTCCTCCCCTTCTAACTCTATAAGCTCAACTGAACTCTCTTTATCAGGGTGAATTCTAGGGCAGTGCTCAACTCCACCCCCTAGCAGGTGTCCTGCATTAGCTCGTGACCCATTCCCTGAATGGTAGCACGGGCGTTTCTCTTGCCTCTGTGCTTGGTTTCTAAGGTAACCAGGAGCCATGTGCTTTTGTTTACAACTCAGCCCTACTCCTGTTCCTGGCTTTTTAGCCTCATCTAACGGGCTGGAAGGACCCACTATGTCACAGATCCCCCCCCCCTTAAAATATTCCGGGCTGCCGGAGCTTGCGACGGACAGCACGGAATCCGGGAAAGAGCGTCTGCATTACTATGCAATTTTCCTGCTCTGTGCTGGACTATAAAGTCATATGCTTGTAGCGCTAAATGCCACCTGGTGAGCCTGGCATTACTATTCCTCATTTGGTGCAGCCATTTTAATGGCGCATGATCCGTAATTAAGTAAAACCATACGGCCTGTGAGGTAAAATTTCAGTGTCTCCACTGCCCACTTAATCGCGAGACACTCCCTCTCCACCGTGGAGTACTTCTGCTCAGCTTTTGATAGTTTTCTACTAAGGTATGTCACTGGGTGCTCAACCCCTTCGAATACCTGCGACAGTATAGCCCCTAATCCCGTCTTGGATGCATCCGTTTGTACGAGAAACTCTGAGTTAAAGTTGATCCCCCTGAGTACTGGGGCCTTACACAATCTTTTAGTGTCACGAACACCCTCTCAGCCTCTTGTGTCCACTTAATATTGTTAGGAGCGTTTTTCCGCAGCATCTCCGTGAGTGGAGCACTTTCCTCCGCAAATCGTGGGATAAATCTGCGGTAATACCCCACCAAGCCCAGAAATCCTCGCATTTGCCTCTTGTTGATAGGACGCGGAAAGTTCTTTACGCTTTCAATTTTATTAGCTAATGGCTTTACCATCCCTCCTCCCACCATGTGGCCTAAGTACTTGACTTCCCTACCAGCAAAAAGGCATTTGCTGGGATTGATGGTTAGGCCCGCTTTCCTCAAAGCGCACAGGACTGCCTCCACCCTGGGTAAGTGCTGGGCCCATGTAGTACTGTGAATGATAATGTCATCCATATAAGCCCATGCATATTCATGGTGTGGCCGCAACACTTGGTCTACCAATCTTTGGCATGTGGCCGCAGCCCCATGGAGTCCAAATGGCATTCGCCTGAATTGGAACAAACCTATTGGTGTCGTGAAAGCTGTCTTTGGTTTGGATGCCTTGGTTAATGGTATCTGCCAGTAACCCTTGGTTAGGTCCAATGTAGTCAAATATTTAGCCTGGCCTAACTTATCCAACAAATCCTCAATCCGAGGCATGGGATACGCGTCAAATTCTGAAATATTGTTTATCTGCCGGAAGTCTATGCAGAACCGGAGGCTCCCATCCGGTTTAGGCACCAATACTATAGGGCTTGACCAGGGGCTTTTGGACTCTTCTATCACGCCCATTTTAAGCATGTCTCGTACCTGTTCTACCACCTCTGTTTTCTTTGCCTCCGGCAACCTGTAGGGTCGTTGCCTAATTATTTTTCCAGGGACAGTAATAATTTCATGTGCAACGATGTTAGTCTCCCCAGGAAGCGTCGTCAAGACATCAGAGAATTTATGCAAAACTTTATTTAGTTCCTGCCGCTGTTGCCCTGACAGCTCTGCCCCTACGCGTGGTTCTGGAGTTTCCCTCCAATCAGTGGGCTGTGGACCGAAATCGTCCTCTGTTTGCTCTTCAGCAACAGCTGTCAACCCTTTTAATTCTCCCATCCCGGTAGACCCAAATCCTCCTTCCCCCCTCCCTGTGGGGACCAGTGAGGAAACCTCCTCTACCTCGGGGAACCCTACGCGTTCGCATATCAGCTGGGCTATTCTATCGCCAGACTTAATATGGAAGTCCTCCTGACTAAAATTGAACATTAAGACCTTAACCACCCCCCGGTAATCTGGGTCAATGACCCCAGCCCCTATATCAATAAAATTTTTAGCCGCCAAACCTGACCTAGGCGCTATTCTCCCATAACACCCGGGTGGGATCTGCACCCTTATCCCCGTGTCTATCAGGGCTTTCCCTCCGTGGGGTATCGTGCTATTCTCTGCACTAAATAAGTCATAGCCCGCAGCGGCTTCCGAGGCTCGCTGCAGACCCCTGGCCTGGGCTGACACTTTGCAGAATTTGAGCACAAATTTTGGCTTCTCTGTGGTTACCTCCTTTCTTCCTACTATGTGTTGTCGACTCGTCTTCCCAGGTTTCCCTAGCAAAGGGCTTGGGACTTTGGTGGCCATGGCCTCTAACCTTGGTGTATCCGATGACTCTCTTTTTACTTCCAAGGAGCCTGTTTTATCTGGGTGGGGTGCTAAACTTATTTCAGCTGTGAGGCCCTCCTCCAGCCCTTGACTAAAAGGAGGCCAATCCCTTCCCAGGACTACACTTTGCGGAAGGCGGGGTACCACTGCCATTATCATTTTCCTTTCTGTTCCTAAACCCTCTATGCCTATTTCATACAAGGGATACTGATGGGCGGCCCCGTGTATGCATCTTATCTTCACCTGCCCCACTGCTTGACTTGGTGCTGCTTGAGTTTTTATGGCTTCCCAGAGTCGTTGGGACACCATACTGGTCCGCGCCCGAGTCAAGTAGTGCTTGGGCCTTTATGCCCTCCACCTGGACTGGTAGTAAAAAGCCTGCTTTGAGGTTTTCCCCATTACCAGATACTAAGGCAGTGCGTATAATGCAGTCTTTTTGCAAGTGCCCAACATTTCCACCCTTGAAACATTTTCCCTTAGTAAAGGAAAAAACCCTATTTTCACAAGGTGCTTTACATTCAAAATTCTTACTTACTTTATCAGCCTGTGTCATGCCCAGAACGCCGGATTTTGAGGTCCTTGAGAATTCAGCCTCAAAATACCGTTCTGTCATGGCAGCTGCTTCACTTGTTGTCTTACAGTTCTGTAACTTAAGAAACTTTTTAACCTCAGCAGGTACAGCTTCCATGTACTGTTCCAACATTATCTCATCTAACATAGACTCTACATTTTGCTGCTCAGGTTTGAACCATTTACAGGCTAATCCCTTTATTCTAAAATACAGGGCTTTAGGGGTTTCTCCAGGCTTTAACTTTGCCTCCCTAAACCTGCGCCTGTAGAACAGAGGGGTGAGCCCTAACCTGTCTCGTACAGCATTCTTTACTGCGTCATAATTCATTGCTAAGGTAGCTGGCATTGACTTGTATGCCGACAAAGCTTCACCAGATAAAGACATGGCAAATCTTATAGCCCACTGCTCCTTAGGCAGTTTGACGGCTTCTGCAATCCGTTCAAATGCATCCACATAATCATCTAAATTGTTAGTAGGAAATAACTGTCCCAGCAAAAGTGAACCGGTACCATTTAGTCCTACCCCTTGGGTAAATCCTGGAAAGACGTCTGCTGGCTCCTGCTGTTGCTTTGCTAAATGTTCTATGAGAGCATTAACTGGTCTCAGCTGTTCTTGCAAGGCAGTCATCGCTTGGTCATGCACCCTTCGCGACATCTCCAGCTGCTTATCCCATTGCAGGGACATCCACCTTAGTATTTCTTGCGGGTCCATTCTGGATCTCCTGGTATCTGCAACAGAACAACAACAAAAAAAAAACAAGTGTGGCCCAAAAAAAAAGAGAGAGAGAAAAAAAAATTCCCCTTCTTTTTTTTTTTTTTTTCAACGCCGTGCACTATTCCTGTGCACCACCCTTTCTCCTTTGTATCCTCCTCCACCCGTGCCCAGCTACAATTACCTGGCACCAGTGCAGAGTCAGGCACTGAGAAAAGGGAACTCCCCAGTCTGACCGATCGTCAGCCGAGCTCCGGATCTTTTCCTCCTGGCTGTCAGCTCTTGCTGCAGGAACCTCGTCCTTATGGTGTCCTCAAATCCAGGTAAAAATCCAAACTACTACGCCATTTGTCACCAGCTCTCCTTAGACCCCCGTATATAAGTGAGTAGAGGTTAAGTGAGTGGGTTTTCCCCACTGAAGCAGCTACTTTACAAATCCTGAAGCTGGGCTTTTTGGGAAATGTAGTCCCTTCACCGAATCAATGAGGAGCAGTTGTGGAAAAGTGGTTTAAGCAACCAAAGGATTTTATTTCCCCTCCCGAGGTGGATTTCACCATGAACAAAGTAACACAAACCAGGTATTTACTGGCATAAGGACAAATCAAAGGTTCTTTAACAGAAAAGGCTTACTTCAGCAATAAACAGGTTGATATCTAGCATTCCAACATAACAATGCTGTTTCTTCACAGCTCTCTGCTTCCCAATGCTAGTAGTGCTGTACTTTCTCTTTCAAAACATGCCTTCAGGGTAATGAGATTATTTCATTAGCAAGCGATATCGTACAGTCCATGATATCTTCATCAATATTCACACACTCAGGTTCAAAGTCCATTAACTCTTCCTGGCTAGAAAGAAATGTTTGTAACGGCAATCCTGGTGCCACGCCCTTTCTAACTGCTTCAGGTTTCACCTGATATTCCTGAGTTAAATACTGGCTTTCACAAACGTTATCAGCACAGGTATTCTCTTCCCAGCTCCAACCCTCTGGGTAAATACAGTCACTGTAATTATTTTTATACCAGCCTTTTGTCTTACCTTTTAGCCTAGCTGGTGGAGGTTTTCTTTGTGGCTTTGGACTGGCTGTAGGTTCCCAACCTAAGCCTTGCACAGAAGATTTCACTTGCCTTCCTGGCTTTCTTTCACTTCTGTGTTCCCCTGGATATTGCAGGTAATCCACTGTGCCCTTATTATATCCTTCCCTTTGGGTTTCTTTTCTTTTCCTGAAGAAAGACACTGTCTCACCCTTCCACAGAGACTCTGGCTTGTTCCTGGCACTGCTGTCTTTACCGTAGCTCTCATTAGCTTCCTTATCCAGCACACATGCCTCATCCACTTCTCCTTCTTCTCTTTCCTCCCCTTCTAACTCTATAAGCTCAACTGAACTCTCTTTTTTCAGGGTGAATTCTAGGGCAGTGCTCAACTCCACCCCCTAGCAGGTGTCCTGCATTAGCTCGTGACTCATTCCCTGAATGGTAGCATGGGCGTTTCTCTTGCCTCTGTGCTTGGTTTCTAAGGTAACCAGGAGCATGTGCTTTTGTTTACAACTCAGCCCTACTCCTGTTCCTGGCTTTTTAGCCTCATCTAAGGACCCACTATGTCACAGTACCTATAAAGCTACGATTATCCCAGGGGTGGGTGGGTGTTGGGGAGGGAGGGAGGAAGGGAAATAAGACTTATTAAAAAAGGGTTGGGGGGCGGAGCCTGATGTCCAGCGGGATGGTCGCATAACGCTGAGGCTCCCGAGAGGCCTACTCAGAATCCTGAATTAACACCGTACATACTTGGAACTTCTTCTCTGATCTTGCCGGGGCACATTGGTGAGATGGCGGGGACCAAACCCACGCGCCTGGAATTTGGCTCTCCAGCGGCTTCTCACGGCAAACGTTCCAAAACTGAACCTCCGTCCCCGCAGAAGGGGCTGGCCTTGCGCGAGGGCCCCGAAATGCAGCAGGAAATCCTCGCAGAGATTAGAGGGGTCAAAGACCTCGTGCAGTCAAACGGTGAAGCACTCCGAGCGCTGCGGGAAGATTTGGGTGTGCTGCAAAGCAAGCTAGAAGGGCTCTCTTCGCGTCAGGACAAAATGGAGAGCATATTGGACTCCCATGCGGCCCGGTTGTCCAAACTCGACAAAGTTGAACGTCAGGTGCGGGCCTTGCAGAAAGAAGTGGAAGATGGCAATAATAGAGCGCGCCGCAACAATATACGACTCGTGGGCATACCGGAGGGAGCGGAATCGGGAGACATGAAAGAGTTTTTATGCAAAATCCTCCCTTCCCTGCTCCAAATCACCTTTACCAAAGATTTGGAGATCGATCGCGCTCATCGTGTACCCACAAGCATAACACTCAACAGGAAGACCCCGCGGCCTATCATTTTTCGACTTTTGAGATATCAACACGTTGAGCAAATTCTAAATGCCTCTCGGGCAAGGGGCCATATGGAGTTTGAGAGCCACAAGATCTCCTTCTATCCCGACTTGGCCAAACCCACGGTCGACCGCCGAAAGCGCTTTCTGGAATTCCGGCCGCGGCTTCAACAACTACAAGCACGCTATGGCCTAATGTACCCGGCCAAGCTCCGAGTCACGCTTCACAATCAGACAAGAACATTTGAGGACCCTGATCTACTAGCGGAGTTTCTGGATTCCAAAGAAGCCGACTTGATGCGCTGACTTCCTGAATATTCCTGCAAGTATTCTCATATCCGCTGTACCTGCCATATTGGATCTGCCGCAGCCCAGCAAAGAGTCTGGCGAGGGCAGTTTGTTGCCTTACTTTTGATGATATCTGTGACCCGACTCCATCTACCCACAGTAGCCTCGATGAATATCAGAGACAGTGTTAATTATGGACTCTGGTGTTTCTTTTCCTTTTTTCATGTCTTTCTATTTCCTCTCTAGGGCCTCCTCCCGCAGACATATGGTCGCCATATTCTTTGGGGGTTTTGCTTCTTCTCTAAGATACTTTGGTACATACTTTTCAATATGGGGTGTATTAGTCAGATTACTTGGTGATTATGTCATTGTTGCACAGATTCTGATTATGTTGTATGTTTTCAAGCGCCCTTACCTAAAATGTCTATTACTGATTGATGGCACCATGTAAGATTTTCTCATTGAACGTAAAAGGAATCAATAATCCGATCAAACGGAAGAAAATCCTAAGCTACCTAAGTCAGGAAGCTGCGGATCTGATCTTTCTCCAAGAAACGCATTTAAATTCGAAGGAAACTCTTAAACTCAATATTAAACCTTACATGGTGGCCGCCTATTCCCCAGCCGTTTCTAAGAAATGTGGGGTTGCCATACTGGTTAGGAAATCTTTGCATGCTACTATTATTGCGACTAGCTCAGATACAGAAGGTAGATGGTCCAGAGTTCATCTCAAGATAGGTAGCCTTGAAGTTACATGTATATGCCTTTACGCTCCTAATGTGGATGACCCTGCCTTTTTTGCTACCATTGCTCAGGTTGCGCAGGCCTCTGCTAATACCTCATTGATAATTGGGGGGGATTATGCTTACTCCCGCTACATACTTATAAAGATATTGAGGGCCTTCTCGTCCGTTATCTCTGGCAGGGCAAGCCACCAAGGATAGCTAAACAAAAACTACAGTCTGCAAAGGAAAGAGGGGGTACCAGATTTCCTGATTTTCTTAGATATCATCAAGCCTTCCTACTTAAGCGAGGTGCCCGATGGCTAGATGCCTCAACAGACAGCAGACCAGTTTGGCTTGACATAGAAGAAGAGCTTAGTAGCCCAATTCCGTTGACCCATCTCCCTGGTATGTCCTATCAAGTAGACACCCGCCATCCACCAATGATTGTCGATACTCTTGCAGCCTTTAACACACTCATTCTATCACTAGGCCCGAACGTATGTCCTCAGGACGGACTCCCGCTATGGAATAACCCCAGAATTCAAGTCCTAAATAGAACGATAGCATGGAAACCCTGGTACTCAAGGGGGATCTGGACACCCCAACAGCTTTTCTCTGCAGCTCGTTGGAAAACCTTTTCTGATTTACAAAAGGAATTTGCGTTACCAGCGAAACACTACTTTCAATTGATGCAGCTTCAACACTGCCTCAAAAGTGCTCGAATCATGCCGCCCTCTGCCCCTACTGAGGACGGGCTATTAGAGATAGTTCACTCTATTGGTAGTACACATGGGGTAGCCTCTAACTTTTATAAATATTATGTCAGGGTACAGACACGGCCACTTTTAGAGCCCAACAAGCCTGGGAGCGCGAACTGCAAACTACTTTAACCCCTGTGCAATGGAGCGTTTTCTGGAGCAAAGTAGTGCGGGTTTCCCGGTCTGCCTCTGTTACCCAAACTCTCTTCTTTTTTGCACACAGATGCTTTTATACCCCAGAAAACATAGCCAAATGGAACACAAATGCTAGGGACCAGTGTTGGTCTTGCCATACTGCTGTGGGAACCTTCGCTCATGTTATTTATGAATGTCCTCAATTACAGGTTTATTGGGGGCGGGTCTGGGGTTGTATTCAATTTATCTTACACCTTCACGAACCTCTCTCTTGGAAGATCGTGGGACTCCGCTCTGTGGCGGAGGTCCCCTCTCTTCCTAAGAAGGGTCGCTTTCTCCTTGATTTCATGTTGGGTATAGCCATATGCTTAATCACGAGGAATTGGAAGGATAGCTCTCGACTTACTGTCAATGAATGGTGGAACCTCGTCTGCTTATATAGTAAATATGAGCAGATACCTCGGAGAGCTATTCCCCATGCCCAACCCCACTCTCGCTTGTCTAAATGGCAGATGCTTAATGATTATGTACAATCTGCTCATTGCTCCAACATGCCTGTATAATGTGCACTCATCATGTTTCAGATCACCGTTAGGTTTTGTAACACAATAATGTAAGTACACGCCCGCTTCGGGAATGATTAGTTTTCTAGAGAAGAAGCAGGGGGGAGGGGGGTGGTAGGGGTTTACTTTGGTGTATGTATTACACTTTATGTATTTGTCTTTTAGCTGTATGTCTTCCTTTTCCTTTGTTGTTATAAAATGAAAATAAAGAATTTAAAATAAAATAAAAAAAAGGGTTGCTACACAGTACCCTGTCCTCTGCTTTTGAGGTAAGCTGTGACCAACTTCCTGGGTAATCAACAGTCCTTGCTTGGATAGGAGTCTTTAAAAATGGCCTTTTGACCTGCCACCTGGTGTTAACATCTATTGAAAAAGTTTCACAGGTCTCTTGCCCTATAGGTAGAAGGCCTCTTTGTAAAGGTCTCTAGAAGACTTTATTTGTTGCTCAAAGAGTACTGACCCTGTTTTGCCTTTTATGCTAAGTTATATTCTGATTTGATTTAAATTACAGCTCTTTGCTGCTGTTAGGCTCTGACTTATTATGAAATTTAAACTACAAGCTCTCTGCTGGGTTCTAAATTTAACCAGAAAGCTCTCTTCTGTGTTTTAAATTTAAACTAAAAGTACAGTCAAACCTCGGTTTTCATGATTGATCCGTTCTAAGAAGTCTGACTAAAACCGAAACGTACGAAAACCGAAGCAATATTTCCCATAGGAAATAATGTAAATTCAATTAATCCGTTCCAGACACCCAGCTCCTGTCACTTCTCTCACCTGCCCGATCGTCCACAGGACAGCAAACACACAGATACTGTACGACGCTAATCTGATCGCTGACTCCCTCTCAACAGCAATTTGCAAGCGTACCCTGCAAGAGAAAGAACTGCCTCCCACATTCATTCAACATCTCCTGCTACCCTGCTACCTCCGAGCCTGAGGGGGCGCTCCAGAGAACAGGCAGGCGGTGGAGAGATCGGGGCCTTCCTCTTTGTGCAATCCTTGGCTTGACTCTGACTCTGGCTCGAGGATGTTGCTCAGCTTCTCAACACGCGATCGGTGAGTCCGGGGGGTAGTGCTGCCGGGACTGGGCGGGCAGTGTAAACAGACCAGCGCGAGGTTGACACTTCTTCAGGAGTTGTACAGTGTATATAGTTTTCAGATCTGGCAGCACGAAAACCGAGGCGATATCCGATAACCGAGACAACATCTCAGTCAGAAAAGACGTCGAAAACCGAAACGCACGAAAACCGGGGCAAACGAAAACCGAGGTATGACTGTACTTTGCTGATACTAGGCCCTGAGTGACTATTAAATTTAAACTACAACTCTCTGTTGGGTTCCAAATTTAACCAGAAAGCTCTCTTCTGTGGTAGAACCTGGGACATAAGAACATAAGATATGCCATACTGGGTCAGACCAAGGTCCATCAAGCCCAGTATTCTGTTTCCAACAGTGGCCAATCTAGGTCATATGTACCTAGCAGTTTCCCCAAGGGACGCAGGTTCCACAATGCTTGTATTGGTTCAAGCATTGATATCCTGGGTCCCTTCTTAATAATGGTTTATGGACCTTTCCTCCAGGAACTTGTCCAAACCTTTTTTAAACCCAGCTACACTAACAGTCTTTACTACACCGCACCTCAGAGGTCGCAGGTTCTACTTCCGCTACTTCCTTGTGCCAAAGCGGACGGGCGGTTTCCGACCCATCCTCGATTTAAGAAATCTCAAGAAATATCTGGTGCGGGAGAAATTCAAAATGCTCTCCCTTGGCTCCTTGCTGCCCTTTCTCCAGCAGGGCATCTGGCTATGCTCCTTTTACCTTCAGGATGCGTACGCTCATATCATTGTCTACCTGAAACACAGGAAATACTTGTGCTTCATGTTACAAGGGAACCACTACCAGTGCAGGGTGCTTCCCTTCGGCCTCGCGTCTGCTCTGCAAGTGTTCACCAAGTGCCTGGTGGTGGCCGCAGCCCAGCTTTGATTGCGGGGCACCTTTGTCTACCCTTATTTAAATGACTGGCTCGTTACAGGAGAGACAGCTGACAAGGCGCATCGGGCCATGGCCCGCACCGTCCACCTCCTCAAGCACCTCGGCTTCGTGGCCAATTACCTGAAGTCTCATCTCACTCCACTCCAATCCTTGGAGTTCATCAGCGCGTGCTCGATATTCAGTGGGGAACAGCCTTCCTTCCCCAGGACAGGGCAGACCGACTCATCGCTTTGGCCTCCGCGGTTCAGCACTGCAGCACAAAATTGGCCCGAGCGATGCTCCGTCTTCTCGGCTATATGGCCTCCACAGTCCATGTCATCCCCGATGTCCGACTGCACATGTGAGCAGTGCAGTGGTGCCTTTGAACTCAGTGGGCTCAGGTGACGGGCTGTCTTTGGGATGCCATCTCGGTCACACCCCAACTGTCCGAGTCCCTCGACTGGTGGCGGGATGCCCGGAATCTGCTTCGAGGCATGTGGTTCCAGGCCCCACAGCACGACATGGTTTTGACCACGGACGCCTTCCTCACGGCTGGGGAGCATACTGCGTCAAGCTCTGCATGCAGAGTATTTGGTCCCTAGAGGAGTCCTGACAGCTGATCAACCTCCTCGACTTCTGGGCGGTCCTCCTCGCCCTCTGGGCGTTCAGGCACCGTGTTCACTATCGGGCGGTGCTTGTCCAGATGGACAACCAGGTGGCAATGTTCTGTATGAACAAGCAGGGGGGCACCGGCTCTTACAGCCTCTGCCTGGAATCAGTAGCCCTGTGGTCTTTTATGATTCGCCAGGGCATAGCCCTACAGGCCACCTATCTCCCAGGTCAGGACAACGTTCTGGCTGACAGGCTGAGGCGGATCCTCCAGCCACACGAGTGGTGCCTCTGTCCGAAGACGACACAGTGGCTGTTCTGGTGTTGAGGGACTCCAGTCCTGGACCTCTTCACCAGCGCAACAAATTCACAGCTCCCGCAGTTTTGCGGTCCAGTTCCCCACTTGAGCAGGGATACCCCCAATGTCTTCCTGCTGTCATGGATGCACGGCCTTCTGTATGCATTTCCCCAAATTCCGCTCAAAGCATGTGCTCTCTTCAAGATTCAGCGGGACGGGGCCCCAGTGATCTTCGTGGCCCCATGGTGGCTTCAGCAGTCTTGGTTCCCACTGCTGCTCCGCCTCTCATTGGAGACTCCGGTTCCCCTTGGCAGCACGCTGAACTTTTTGACACAGGAGGAGGTTCTCTTACTTCACCCAAACCTGAGGTCCTTATCCCTCACAGCTTGGTGGCCGAGCTGGTCGCTCTAGCCCCTCTTCATCTCCCATGGGAGATTGAGGACATATTGCTGGCCTCACACAAGGACTCGACTAGGAGGGCTTATGCCTTTAAATGGCATCGATTCTTGGTGTGGTGCTTGGGGATACGGGCTGACCCATTCTCTTGCCTCACCCACTTGGTCCTGCAGTCCTTGCTCCATCTCTCAGAGGCGGGCCTGAAGTCCAACTCAGTCAGGGTCCACCTGAGCGCGATCTCAGCCAACCACCACCCAGTCGGCGACAGACCCCTCTTGGGCCAGCCGCTGGTTTCCTGCTTCATGCGCGGGCTGCTTCTTTCCAAGCCCCCCATCTGGACACTTCCGGCATTTTGGGATCTCAGTGTCATCCTCACATGGCTAACCCAGCCGCCCTTCAAGCCGATGGAGTCCTGCTCATTTCAGCACCTTTTCTGGAAGGTGGTTTTTCTGGTGACCCTCACTTCGGCCCAGAGGGTCAGTGAGCTTCAGGCCCTGATGGCCAACACATCCTACACAAGATTCTACGGGAACTGGGTGGCTCTCCGAATGCACCCTAAGTTTCTCCCGAAGGTTGTCTTAGATTTTCCACCTCAACCAGGATATAGTGCTGCCAACCTTTTTTCCGAAGCCCCACACTGACCGGGCATCGGCGATCCTCCATAGCCTTGACTGTAGGAGGGCTCTCTCCTTCTACCTGCAGTATATGCAGGCTCACCGGAGGACCAAGTGGCTCTTCATCAACTACAAGCCTGCCCGTTTGGGGCTCGCGGTCACCAAGTGAACCCTTTCCATCTGGGTGGCAGACTGCATCGTCTTTGCCCAGGCTCAGGCTGGACTACTGCTGGACTGCCAAGTCACTGCGCATGGTGTTCGTGCAAGGGCATTGTCGGTGGCACACCTGCGCTCCGTGCCTCTGATGGACATCTGCCGAGCCGCAACCTGGTCCTCGGCTAACACCTTCGTTACGCATTACTGCCTGGAGTGGGAGTCCAGTCAGGACAGTGCCTTCGGCAAGGCCATACTCCGTAATCTGTTCGGGGTTTAGGCAGCTCCGGCCCTCCGATCCTTCTTGTGCGGTTACTGGGAGTGTGGTCTTCTGGGGACCCGGGGTCCTCAGGCTGTTTTCGGTTACCAGTGTCTGCTCACGGCTCATGGCACTTTTCTACAGGTCCTCGGTAACCTGTAGCTGGGGATTCCCATATGTGAGGACTGACTTCCTGCTTGTTCCTGGAGAAAGTGTAGTTACTCATCTGTAACAGGTGTTCTCCAGGGACAGCAGGAATCAGTCCTCACAACCCACCCACCTCCCTTAGGAGTTGCCCGCTCTTTTTTTGGATTTTTGTCCTTTGCCTGAGCTATGTCATATGACTGATCAAGATGGCACCCTTGGGCAGGAAGGGGACCACGCATGTGTAGTGGCATTCCCAAAAGCTTTCTTTGAAAGCTGGGGAAATGCTCCCCGCGGGCTCTGTCTGTGCCAATGTCACCCATATGTGCGGACTGATTCCTGCTGTTCCTGGAGAACACCTGTTACAGGTGAGTAACTAGGCTTTTTCTAGAGGTGTTTACTTAAGCACGCAGAGTCAGCGAATTGCAAGCACTGGTGGCACAGCCACTGTACAGCAAGTTTCATAAGAATAGAGTAGTTCTCCAAACTCACCCGAAGGGGCTATATTGGACTTGGTGCTTACCAGTGGTGAAAGTGTTTCTGATGTTATAGTGGGAGGTTATTTTGCATCCAGTGATCACCAGATGGCGTGGTTCCGTATTAGGGACTAGAGCTGTTAAAATTCATTCAAAAGCGAGGGTCTTAGACTTTAGGAAGACAAACTTTGCCAAGATGGGCCAATACCTCAGGGAGTCGTTAGCAGGATGGGAACAGCTGGAGGATGTAGAAAAACAGTGGGAAAAACTGAAAGGGGATATTTTAAGGGCAACCAACCTTTTTGTTAAAATGTTAAAAAAAGGAAAAGGAGACCACTATGGTTTTCGAAAGAAGTAGCTGAAAAAGTCAAGAAACAGAGGGAGGCCTTCATGCTTGTCCTCTGTGCTTCAGGTCATCTGCCATGCATAAAGAACTGACTCTACTATGGGAAGACCTAGCTGCCAAGCATAAAGAAGTGACCCTACTGAGGGAGGAACTGGCTGCGATGAAGCGCACCTCTTCTAGGATACAAACTGAACAACGTCCACCATCGCTCCCACAAAGAATCAAACACCCCAGGAATAAATGGATCACAGTCGGTTCTGGTAGATTGCGACCTGTGACACAAAGACATCCTATGCATCAGGAAACATCCCTGCACAATGTCTTCTCTGCCTTGGCTAATGAGGATGCCCAATTCAAAGAAACTGAAGGGTCCTTAAATGAGACAGACAATGCCCAATCTCCTGCTAGAGGACCAAATATGAAGAAAACCTCACCAAACAGCAAACTACTAATACTTGGGGATTCCATCATCAGAGGCACCAACTTGGGAACACAGTTCAGTGGAGAGAAGATAGTCAACTGCCTCCCAGACTCTTCAGCCAGCAGGTGTGGTGTATTTAGATTTCCGTAAAGCCTTTGACACTGTTCCTCACAGGCGACTTATAAACAAACTGAGCACCCTAGGGATGGACCCTAAAGTTACTGCTTGGGTTAGAAGTTGGTTGGGTGGGAGGCGACAAAGAGTACAGGTAAATGGAGCTCACTCTGAGGAGAAGGATGTTGCCAGTGGTGTGCCCCAGGGATCTGTCCTTGGTCCGATTCTTTTTAACATCTTTGTTAGTGATATAGCGGAAGGGCTGTCGGGTAAGGTTTGCCTCTTTGCGGATGATACCAAAATCTGCAATAGAGTAGACACCCAGGAAGGGGTAGATAACATGAGGAGGGATCTAGCTAAGCTTGAAGAATGGTCTAGAATTTGGCAGCTGGGATTTAATGTTAAAAAATGTAAGGTCATGCATTTGGGCTGCAGCAATCCAAGGGAGCAATACAGTATAGGAGGTGAAGTACTTTTGTCCACTAAAGAAGAGCGGGACCTAGGCGTGGTTGTGTCTGATGATCTTAAAGTAGCTAAACAGGTGGAAAAGGCGACAGCAAAAGCTAGAAGGATGCTTGGGTGCATACGGAGAGGAATGGCTAGCAGAAAAAAGGAGGTGATAATGCCTCTGTATAAGTCTTTGGTGCGACCTCATTTGGAGTATGGTGTGCAATTCTGGAGACCGCACCTTCAAAAGGATGTGAACAGGATGGAGTCGGTGCAGAGGGTTGCTACCAAAATGATTAATGGGCTTCATTATAAAGCATATGAGGACAGACTTAAGGATCTTAATATGTACACCTTAGAGGAAAGGCGGGATAGAGGTGATATGATTGAGATGTTTAAATACCTCCGTGGCATAAATGTTCAGGGAGAGAGCCTCTTTCAATTGAAAGCAAGTTCTGCTACGAGGGGACATGGGATGAGGGTGAAGGGAGATAGATTCAGGAGTGATATGCGGAAATATTTCTTTACGGAAAGAGTAGTGGATCCGTGGAATAGTCTCCCAGTGGAGGTGGTAGAGATGAGGACAGTAACTGAATTCAAGAAAGCATGGGACCAACACAGAGGATCTCTAAAGGCAAAAAGTGGACTGTTGTAGTTGTTATGGAAGGACAGACTAGATAGGCCATGTGGTCTTTTTCTGTCATCATATTTCTATGTTTCTATGTTTCTATGAATACAAACCAAGTTGTTGAAGTACTTAGAGCAGAAAGTGAACACAGATGTGGAAGATCAAGCTCTGGACGTCACCCCCTGCAAAAGAAGAATAATATCAGAAACAGCCACACTTTTAAACCACACATCAAAAAACAAAGCGGGAAGATGTGGGCAGGACAAAAGCAATGCAAAATACACACAAGCCAGTTAAATGCTGGAAAGCAATGAGCACTAATGCTCAAAGCTTAGCCAACAAAGTTCCGGACCTGGAAGCCCTAATGGTGGAAATGGATTTGAACATTCTGGCCATTCCAGAAACCTGGCTAAATGAATCGCATGATTGGGATATAGCCATAGCTGGCTATAATCTATTCAGAAGAGACAGAGAAAACGGAAGAGGAGGACAATATTAAAGCTACTGAAATGCAAGGGGCATGGGGAAAAGAAGAAGCACTCCGGATTGTGTTGGAAAGAGGAGATGGCACTGTCATCCATACTGCTGTAGTATACAGACCTCCGACACAAACTGAAGAGATAGATAATGAATTGATTATAGATATTGCCAAGCTAGCCACAAAGGGAGAAGTGATTATATTGGGTGACTTTAATCTACCTGATGTAGATTGGTTTATTCCTTCTGGAAATCTGGAAAGAAGCAAAAAAATTGTGGATGTTCTCCAAGACGCATTACTTAGACAAGTGGTGATGGAACCAACTAGGGAAAGCTCAATGCTGGATTTAGTGCTCACCAACGGTGATGGCGTGTCGAATGTCTGCGTGGATGCCCCTGTGAACAGCAGCGATCATCACACGGTGTGCTTTGAGATAAAAGCCATGGTACAGGCCAATCATAGCAAGCTCAAGGTCCTAAACTTAAAAAACACAGACTTCAATAAAATGGCCGAGTACCTAAAGGAGGAGCTGACAGGGTGGAAGGAGATAAGGGAACTGGAATTGCAATGGGCTAAACTAAAGGTGGCAATAAAAGGGGCAACAGATAAATATGTAAGAAAAGTAAACAAAAGCGAGGATTAGAAAACCTATTTGGTTTTCCAAAGAAGTGGCTGCTCAAATAAAGGCAAAAAACACAGCTTTCGCAAAATTCAAAAGCTTGCAAACAGAGGAACACAGAAATGAATACAGGATCAAACTCAAAGAGACAAAGAGAGAAATAAGGATAGCAAAATCAAAGGCAGAGGAAAAGATGGCTACAGATGTGAAGTGTGGCGACAAAACTTTCTTCAGGTATATTCGGGAAAGGAAGAAGATCAGAGGTGGAATTGCAGGACTCAGAAGTGCTGGGAACGGACTCTTGGAAAGTGACATTGAAAAAGCGAAATTGCTAAACGAATACTTCTGTTCTGTTTTTACTAAGGAAAGTCCTGGAGAAGGACCACCTGTGACTCCCAAATATAAAACTGGGAATGAAGTAGATACCACACCATTCACAGAAGATGATGTGTTAGAACAACTTGCAAAACTGAAAGTGGACAAGGCCATGGGACTGGATGAGATACATCTCAGGATACTAAAAGCGCTCAGAGAAGTTCTTGCAGGGCTGTTAAAGGATGTTTTCAACAGATCCTTGGAAACAGGAGAGATTCCTCAGGACTGGAGAATGGATGATGTCGTACCTCTACGCAAAAGTGGTGACAGGGAAGAAGTGTCATACTACAGGCCTGTGAGCCTTACCTCAGTGGCGGGAAAAGTAATGGAGGCGCTCCTGAAAGAGTGAATTGTGAACTTTCTCAAAGCCAACAGGTTGCCAGATCCGAGGCAACATGGTTTTACCGAAGGACGATCTTGCCAAACAAATCTGATTGAGTTCTTTGACTGGGTGACCAGGGAACTAGATCAGGGGCATGCGATGGATGCCATCTACGTGGATTTCAGCAAAGCCTTTGATACTGTTCCTCATAGGAGGCTTATCAATAAACTCAGTAGCTTGGGGTTAGCTCTCAATATGGTAAATTGGATCAGAAATTGGTTGACTGACAGATGATAGAAGGTGATGGTACAAGGAGCTCACTTGGATGAAAGGAAGGTGATTAGCGGGGTGCTCCAGGGGTCGGTCCTGGGCGCGGCACTGTTCAATGTATTTGTGAGTGATATTGCTGAAGGACTGCATGTAAAAGTCTGTCTTTTTGCAGATGACATGAAAATTTGCAACTGAGTGGACTCCCCCGAGGGAGTGGTTAACATGAGGAATGATCTACAAAAGCTGGAAGAATCGTCTAATGCTTGGCAATTAAGATTTAATGCGAAGAAGTGCAGAGTCATGCACTTGGGAAGCAGAAATCCAAGGGAAATGTACGCAATAGGGGGCGAGAGATTGGTGTGTACGGATCCGGAGAAAGACCTTGGAGTGATTATTTCTGAAGATCTCAAGGTGACAAAACAGTGCGACAAGGCGGTGGCAAAAGCCAGGAGGATGTTGGGCTGCATACGAAGAGGAATTACCAGCAGAAAGGAAGAGGTACTTGTGCCACTGTACAAGTCGCTGGTGAGGCCTCACGTAGAATACTGTGTTCAGTTTTGGAGACCATATCTTGCAAAGGATGTAAAAAGATTGGAAACTGTTCAGAGGAAGGCGACCAAAATGATTTGGAGCCTGCGTCAGAAGCCTTATGAGAAGAGACTTGAAGACCTAAACATGTACACTTTGGAGGAGAGGAGGGACAGGGGAGATATGATTCAGACCTTTAAATACTTAAAGAGAAATAATGAACAAACAAACCTCTTCCAAAGACGGAGAAGCTGCAAAATTAGAGGGCATAACATGAAGCTACAAGGTGGTAAATTGAAAGGCAATATCAGGAAATATTTTTTCACTGAAAGGGTGGTGGATGCTTGGAATGCGCTCCCGATGGAAACCGTGGGGGCAAATATGGTGACGGAGTTCAAAAGGGCATGGGACAGACACAGTGGATCCCTTTACAGCAACAAGAAAATATCAAAATAATCGGAACCATCTAATTCCTTAACTAATAGGGGTATCCTAAATGGAGTGGCAGGATCACCCTTGGACAAAGACATGGGGAGGGGGTGCCTGCACGGAGCAGCAAGTGTACCTACTCTTGGAATCGTACTGGGCAGACTAGATGGACCATACTGGTATTTATCTGCCGTCATTTACTATGTTACTATGAAATAACGAGATCACAGAGAGAGGAAGACAGGCATCTATATTTGGAAAAACTTAAAGAAGTTAGCAAAGTAGTCAGGAAAGCAAAGATTCAAAAAGTGGAAGAAATAGCCAATTAAGTAAATTGGGGGGGATAAGACATTTTTCAGATATGTTAGTGAGAGGAGGAAGGGCAAAAGTGGTATTGTCTGACTCAAGGATGAAGGGGAGGCATATGTAGAAGCTGATGAGGATAAAGCGGAATTACTTAACAAATATTTCTGTTCTGTGTTCACAGATGAAGAACTAGGAGCAGGACCTCAGAAAACACCAATAAACAGGAACAGAAGCGAGGGGCATATTGAACAATTTTCAGAAGACTGTGTTTGTGAGAAACTAGCCAAACTTAAAGTAGACAAAGCGATGGGACCCGATGGGATACACCCTAAAATACTGAGGGTGACACTCTAGCAGCTCCACTGACTGACCTTTTCAATGCCTCATTGGAGTTGGGAGTGGTGCCAAAGGACTGGAGCACGTGTAGTCCCTTTACACAAATGCGGAAGTTAGGATGTGGTTGAAAAGTACAGGCCGGTTAGTTTAACTTCGGTGGTGAGTAAATTATTGGAAGCGCTGCTGAAAGAGAAAATAATGAGGTTTCTGGAGTCCAGCAGATTACAGGATCCGAGGCAGCATGGATTAACCAGAGGCAGGTCTTGTCAGACAAACCTGATTGATTTCTTTGACTGGGTGACTAGGGAGTTAGACCGAGGGAGAGCCCTAGATGTGGTGTATTTAGATTTCAGTAAAGCCTTTGGCACCATTCATCAAAGGCGACTTATAAACAAACTGAGCACTCTACGGATGGACTCTAAAGTTACTACTTGGGTTAGAAATTGGTTGAGTGGGAGGCGACAAAGGCTACAGGTAAATGGAGCTCACTCTGAGGAGAAGGAGGTTACCAGTGGTGTGTCCCAGGGATCTGTCCTTGGTCCGATTCTTTTTAACATCTTTGTTAGTGATATAGCGAAAGGGCTGCCGGGTAAGTTTTGCCTTTTTGCGGATGATACCAAAATCTGCGATAGAGTAGACACCCAGAAAGGTGTAGGTAACATGAGGGAGGGATCTAGCTAAGCTTGAAGGATGGTCTAGAATTTGGCAGCTGGGATTTAATATTAAACAATCCAAGGTCAGTGCATTTGGGCTGCAGTAATCCAAGGGAGCAATATAGTATAGGGGGTGAAGTACTTTTGTCCACTAAAGAAGAGCGGAACCTGGGCATGATAGTATCTGATGATCTTAAAGTAGCTAAATAGGTAGAAAAGGCGACGGCAAAAGCTAGAAGGATGCTTGGGTGCATAGGGAGAGGAATGGCCAGCAGAAGAAAGGAGATGATAGTGCCTCTGTATAAGTCTTTGGTGCAACCACATTTGGAGTATTGTGTGCAGTTCTGGAGACTGCACCTTCAAAAGGATATAAACAGGCTGGAGTCGGTACAGAGGGTAGCTACTAAAATGGTTAGTGGTCTTCATTATAAAGCATATGATGACAGACTTAAGGATCATAATATGTACACCTTAGAGGAAAGGGGGTAGAGATGATATGATTGGGACATTTAAATACCTCTGTGGCATAAATGCATAGGAAGAGAACCTCTTTCGATTGAAAGCAAGATCTACTACGAGGTGACATGGGATGAGGGTGAAAGGAAATAGATTCAGGAGTGATATGCGGAAATATTTCTTTACGGTAAGAGTGGTAGATTCGTGAAATAGTCTCCCAGTGGAGGTGGTAGGGATGAGGACAGTATATGAATTCAAAGAAGCATGGGACAAACACAGAGGATCTCTAAAGGAAAAGAGGGGAATGCTGTAGTGGTTGATATAGGAGGACAGACTAGAAAGGCCTTGTGGTCTTTTTCTGTCATCATGTTTCTTTGTTTCTGTGTTTCTATGAAATTCCTACCTAAGATAATTTCTGCTTTTCATCTCAATCAATTGGTGGTGTTACCCATCTTCTTCCCAAGACCTCATGCCAACAGATCTGAGACCTCATTGCGCACCTTAGACTGTAAAAGAGCACTGATTTTCTACCTGGAGAGGACAAAAGCCCATCGCCACTCCTTCCAGCTCTTTGTCTCTTTTGACTCCAATAAGCAGGGGATGGCAATGTCGAAACACACCCTGTCCATTTGGGAGGAGGACTGCATCTCCTTCACTTACACTCAGACTGGGTGACATTGGAATGTCATATCACAGTTCACAGTATCTGAGCTATGGTTGCTTCAGTAGCCAACTTGCTCTCAGTCTCCACATTGAAGAACTGTAGGGCTGCTACGTGGTCTCCAGTCCATACCTTCACAGCCCATTACTGTGTGGATGGAGATTCCCAGCAACTTCGGCAACTTGGCCAAGCCGTACTCTGGCATCTCTTTGGGAATTGAAGCAACTCTTTCCCCATCGGCCCTTCTGTCCATCCAGGCTACCGTAAAGTTGATCTGATGTTGATGTCCCTGCTGGACGCTGACTTTCAGGACCCTTCAGCGATTGCTCATGCTGTTTGTTCTCTGTTTGCTTTTCCTGGTTGCCTTCTTGGGCCTTTTACAGTTTTTTTTTCAGTAGCTTGTAGCTAGGGAGTCTCATATGGACCTGGACCGGATGGTATACATCCAAGGGTGTTGAAAGAACTGAAATATGAGATTGCAGACCTGCTATTAGTAATCTGTGAACTGTCATTAAAGTCATCTGTAATACCTGAAGATTGGAGGATGGCCAACGTAACGCCAAGTTTTAAAAAGAGTTCCAGGGGTGATCTGGGAAACTACAGACCGGTGAGCCTGATGTCAGTACCGGGAAAAATGGTAGAAACCATCATAAAGAACAAAATTGCTGAGTATTTAGATAGTCATGGCTTAATGGAAGACAGCCAACATGGCTTAGGCAAGGAAGATCTTGTCTTACTAATCTGTTATGTTTTTTTGAAAGTGTGAATAAACAGGTAGACAAAGGTGAGTCAGTTGATATAGTGTATTTGGACTTTCAGAAAGCCTTTGACAAGGTCCCTCATCAGAGACACTTGGCAAAACTAAAGAGTCATGGGATAGGAGGCAGTGTACTATCATGTTTCAGAACTGGTTAAAAGATAGAAAGCAAAGGGTAGGGCTAAATGGCCAATTTTCCCAATGGAGAAAGGTGAATAGTGGTGTACTCCAGGGATCTGTGCTGGGTCCGCTGCTTTTTGACATATTCATAAATGACCTGGAAAAGGGAATAACGAGTAAGGTTATCAAATTTGCAGATGACACAAAACGATTTAAAGTTGTTAAAACCCATGAGGATTGTGGAAAATTGCAAGATGATCTTGATAAATTGGAAGACTGGGCATCAAAATGGCAGATGAAATTTAATGTGGACAAGCGCAAAGTTATGCACCTAGGGAAGGACAACCCAAACTATGATTACACGATGCAAAGTTCCACATTAGGAACCACCACCAAGGAAAAAGATTTAGGCGTCATTGTGTATAAGATGTTAAAACCTTCCACCCAGTGTGCAGCGGCGGCCAAGAGAGCAAATAGAATGCTAGGTATCATAAGGAAAGGAATGGAAAATAAAACAAAGGATTTTATAATGCCTCTGTATCGTTCCATGGTGCGACCACACCTTGAATATTGTGTGCAATTCTGGTCGCCGTATCTTAAAAAGGATATAGCGTTATTAGAAAAGGTTTAGGGAAGAGCCACCAAAATGGTAAAGGGGATGGAAGGATATCCCTATGAAGAAAGGCTAAAAAGGTTAGGGCTCTTTAACCTGGAAAAGAGATGCCTGAGGGGAGATATGATAGAAGTCTATAAATTAATGAACGGAGTGGAACGGGTAAACGTAGATCGATTGTTTACGTCATCAGAATATTGAAAGACTAGGGGACATGCAATGAAGCTACAGGGTAAACTATTTAAGACAAATAAGAGAAAATATTTTTTCACTTAGCGTGTAATCAAACTCTGGAATTTGCTACCAGAGGATGTAGTAAAAGCTATTAGTGTAGCCGGGTTTAAAAAAGGTTTGGACAAATTCCTGGAGGAAATGTCCATAAACCATTATTAAAGTGGACCCAGAGGGACTGGGATTTCTAGTCCTATAGGCACTCCTTGTGGTCTTGGGCAAGCCACTTAACCCTCCATTGCCCATGTTCCCTGTAAGTATTAGCCTATGTGTGTCATATCCCCTCGTGTTAAATGTATCTCCCAATTGACCGCTTTGACCCGGTGAAAAGCGGGATATAAATACAGCTAAATAAATAAATAAAAAAATAAATATCCACTGCGTGCCCCAATACAAGCATTGTGGAACCTGTGTCTTTTGGGGAAATTACTATGTATTTGTGACCTAGATTGGCCACTGTTGGAAACAGGATACTGGGCTTGATGGATCTTGGTCTGACCCAGTATGGCATATCTTATGTTCTTACTGTATGACATGCTGAGATAGCACTCTCACTATGACCAAAAAGTGACCATGATACGGCTGTGTATCTACATAGAGCTATTATGATGTCTGGCTCCAGTGATGTGGATGACAATCATTGAGCAAATGGCTGGGTATCAATGCTGTGTATCCCAAGGCAGGGTGCTTGTGGTTGCACTACATACATGATGTGCATGCTGACCAACTGCAGCTGGTTTGTGCTTGGCTAACACAGCCCAGTGAAGGGCAGCAGGGGCAGTCTTACTGCCCATGCTGTAGTCAATTGCTAGTCCTCAGTGGTTGGGGCAGCAGTGGTTCATGGCCTACTCAATGGGGTCCTGGCAGGACAGTAGCAGTAGCCCCACGTCGGCCTATACACCCCCACTGCAGTGGCTGTCCATGGCAGCAGCAGCAGCATATTGACACTAGCCACTAACCTGCAATGTTATCTGAGGGTTAGTGTCCAACATGGGCAGGGCCGAGCTGATGCTGTCACTATTGCCTAAAGCATGCAGGAAACAAAGAGAAAAACATAACACACTGCAGACAATACCTGCCACACACTAGCAGTGATGTGGACTTGCAGCACGCCCAGTGGAGACCATCTCTAACAGTGCAGGTTCAATGGACCAGGTGCTGGGCACCCCTCCTCACCCTGAGGGTGACAGCTGAAACTGCTCAGAATCACAGCTTGCTGTTATGTGTATGCACGGTTCTGCCACTGTAGCGAGAGAGTTCACCTAAGTGGAGGATTCGGGTAGTTATTTATTTATTTAATTTATTTAACAATTCTTTTATACCGCGCTATTACAATCAGTGCGGTGTACATTTAACAAGAACATACTACAATGCATACAAGTAACATTGAGTTTTTACATTGAACAGGGAATTTCAACAATTTCAACAATAGGACACCTAGTTGCCTGATTCCTAGTTGTTATTATTATTATTATTAAACACTAAACAGAACATACGAAGCGCTGTACAAACATACAAGAGAGATAGTCCCTGCTCACAATCTAATAAGACAGAAAACAAAATAAGTTACATAGTACAAATAACAAAATTTACAGGACAAAGTAAGCAAATGTTGATAGATCAAGATAGGGCAAAACAGGAACGAAAAGCAATAGTGAAGAGGTGAGATTTTAGTCTGGACTTGAAAATGGCCAGGGAGGACGCCTGGCACGCAGAGATAGGAAGACTATTCCAAGCAAAGGGTGCTGCCAGTTGGAAGGAGCGAAGTCTGGAATTGGCAGTACGAGTAAAGGGCACAGATAATCGAAGACTATTAGAAGAGCGAAGTAACTGAGAGGGGGTGTAAGAAGAGACAAGAGACGAAAGGTACCGGGGGTCAGAAGAGTGAATACATTTATAGGTCAGGAGGAGAAGTTTAAATTGGATACGGAGATGGATGGGAAGCCAATGAAGCGACATGAGGAGAGGAGTGATGTGGGTAAAGCAAGACTGGCAGAAAATGAGTCGAGCAGCAGAGTGTTGAATTGACTGAAGAGGAAAGAGGTGGCTTGCAGGGAAGCCGGCAAGGGGAAGGTTACAGTAATCAAGACGGGAGGTCATTAAGGAGTGGACAATCAATTTAGTGGTGTCAACAGAGAAGAAAGGGTGAATTTTGCAGATATTGTATAGAAAGAAATGGCATGTTTTAGCAATGAGCTGGATATGTGGAGAGAAAGAGAGAGAGGAATAAAAAATAACATCAAGGTTACATGCTGAAGAGACAGGGAGGATTACAGAGTTATCCACAGAGAGAGAGAAAGGGGAAAGAGGAGGGGAGGCATTCGGGGGAAAGATAAGGAGTTCAGTTTTGGCCATGTTCAGTTTTAAGCGGTGGTGGGACATCCAGGTAGCAATGTCAGAGAGGCAGAGTGAGATCTTAGACTGGATTTCAGGAGAGATAACAGATGCAGAAAGATAGATTTGAGAGTCGTCGGCATAGAGATGATAGTGAAAGCCATGGGAAGAGATAAGGGTGCCAAGGGATTGGGTATAGAGAGAGAAGAGAAGTGGCCCTAAGACAGAACCCTGAGGAACACCTACAGGTAGTGGGGTTGAAGAGGAGGAGGAGCCACCGAAGCACACACTGAAAGAGCGATGGAAGAGATAGGAGAACCAAGATAGTACAGAGACTTTGAATCCAAGTGAGGACAGGGTGATAAGAAGAAGGTTATGGTCAACAGTGTCGAAGGCAGCAGAAAGATCGAGAAGAATGAGGACAGAGTAAAAGCCTTTGGACTTTGCCAAGAACAAATCATTAGAGACCTTAGTAAGAGCTGTTTCAGTGGAGTGTAGGGGATGGAAGCCAGATTGTAAAGGATCCAAGAGGGCATGAGAGAAGAGGAAATCAAGACAACGGTGGTAGACTGCATGCTCAAGTAGTTTAGAGATGAAAGGAAGGAGAGAGATGGGTCGATAGTTAGAAGGACAGGTGGGATCAAGTGAGGGTTTTTTGAGGAGGGGTGTAACCACAGCGTGTTTGAAGTCAGAAGGGAAGGTTGCAGTGGAGAGAGAGAGGTTAAGAAGTGAGAAATAGAAGGGGTGATAGTTGAAAAGAAGGAGCTAAGGAGGTGGGTGGGGAAGGGGTCAGATGAGCAGGTTCTAGGTTTGGAGGAAGAGAGGAGTGACGTTTCCTCATCAGAGACCATAGGGAAGGAAGAAAGGGTAGCAGAAGTTGGGGGGGGGGGGAGAATTGGGAAATGGGGGGGGAAGAGGGGGAGGAGGGGAACTGGAGTGTGATCATGTGGATTTTGTCATGGAAGTAGTCAGCCAAGGTTTAGGCAGAAAGGGAGGGAGGAATCAGGGGTGGAGGCACACTGAGGAGAGAATTGAGTGTGCTAAAGAGACGACGAGGATTAGAGGAAAGAGAGTTAGTCAGATGGATGAAGTAGATTTGTTTGAAAAGCGCAATGGCTGATTGGAAGGAGAAGAGCATGAATTTAAGGTGGAGAAAGTCAGGATAAGAGCGGGATTTGAGCCAGGCACGCTCAGCAGAGCGGACACAAGAGCGCAGATAGCGGGCAGTGGGGGAGAGCCAGGGCTGAGGAGAAAAACACCTAACAGGACGTGGGATGAGGGGGGCAAGAGTATCAAGGGTAGAGGAGAGTGCAGTGTTATAAGAGGTCACAGCCTCATCAATAGATTTGGAAAGCAGAGCGGATGAAAGTGATGAGGAAATAGTGGAGGAGAGAGCTAAAGGATCAATAGCAAGAAGGTTTCTAAATAGGTTAGTGCAGACAGGACGAGGTTGTGGCGGGGGATGATGAATAAGTAAGGCTTAAAAGGTGGTGGTCAGACAAGGGAAGGACAGAGTTACAGAAATTGGAGGGTGAGCAGTAAGAGAAGAAAATTAAGTCAAAGCAGTGACCATGTTGGTGAGTGGGGGCAGTGGAACAGAGTTGAAGATTATGTGAGGAGGTAAGGGAGAGAAGCTTTAAAGCAGGGGGATCAGAAGGGCTGTCAACATGAATGTTGAAGTCACCAAGAATAAGGATGGTGAAGGAAGGTAGAAAGCCAAGAATCAAAATCAGAAAGAAAAGTAGAGACAGAAATGTCAGGAGGACGATAAATAACAGCGACGAGGAGTGAAGAGGCGGATAGAGTGGAATTCAAAGGAGAGAGGAGAATGAGAGTGAGGTGGCATGTAACTCCTCTTAATCTGACTTTGGCCAAGGCAATCATCTCCATTATTGGTTCCTTGTGGACTCTCAGGCCTGCTTGCCTCCAGTTTGTTCGTTAGCTCTGCCTTCAGGGCTTTAGCCTTTCATTGCTATGCTGGTTCAAACCTTGCCAGTGCCTTCCCTCACAGCTGTGTTGTGTTGAAAAGGAATGACAAAGAAGGTCTGACTGAATAGAGGGGACTCCAGATGACCATGCAATGTGATCATAGGGAACTCCAGGCAAGTTTTGCGTCTGGGAAGAACACTGGATGGGGTACAGCTGTGATCTCAGAGGGCCTTCTCTGCTTTAGGTCTGAAGGCTGCTGGTGTATTCAGACACATGTAATGAAAACCTTCTGACTAAATTGTTCAAGGGGATGTTGAGAGCCGGAGGCAGGTTATCCAGCTGTAGTGACTGAAGAATTGAAGCTGCTGGAGAAAGCTGCAGGTTTGATAGTACTGGACTTTGAAACCTGAATTTGTTTTTGAAGTCTTAATTGAATCTTCACTAGCAAGATTTGAATGGCTCAGTGAGAAAGACACATCTAGGACTGATGGTTCCTGTTGTACATAGGGTTGCCAACTTTTTCACCGAGAAAAACCCGACACCTGTGGCTCGCCATGCTCCACCCATTCTCTGCCCCTAGTCCCACCCCTGCCCCGCCCCCAGCCCCACCCACAAAAATTACCGAGGATACGTGTAGGCTAACTTCCTTGGTCAGATAATAATTAAACTGGGAACCCCAAAATCCAAACATGAAATGTACAACACTGGAGAAATAAAACTTTAAGTAATTTCCTCTTGCACTAAACAAAAACGCAAAGATGTTAGGAATACACACTTCCCAGACCAGACATATTCCAGTTAATAAATTCAAAATAAAAAGTATTTTTCTACCTTCTGTTTGGGCGTTTTATTTTTCAGTTGCAATTGCTCCAGTCACTTTCTTCTGGTTTCTCTTCGTGTCTTCTGCGAGCTATCCATTTGTCCTTTCTTCTCTTTTAGATGTTTTCCATTCTCTCTCTATTTCTGCTTTAAACATACTGATTGTTTCCCTTTTGCTCTTTCCCCCAATTCTTTCCTTATTCCTTTATCGTCCATTTAAATTTCACCCTTCCATTCTCAAGCCCCTCTTACTCTCCCAATACCCAGCCCATCATAGACTTTTCTTCCACACAAAATATTTTTCCCCTCTCCATTCTCATTCCCCATCCATGCTAGTCCTCCCCCAAAATCAGTTCCCTTATAGTTCTAGACCCACCCAGCATCCGCTTCCTTCTAGTCCCATTCTCCCATGCCCCACATCAGCCCATTTCCAGTCCTATTCCAGCTCTTCATCAGCCCATTTCCAGTGCTAGCCCTCACATCACAGGCCATTTCCAGTCCTAGCCCCCCCCCAATCACAGCCTATTTCCAGTCCTAGCCCCCACCATCACATCCCATTTGCAGTCCGAGTCCCCCTGCACCATCACAGCCCATTTGCAGTCCTAGTTTCCACCCCCCCCCCACCATCACAGCCCATTTTCAGTCCTAGCCCCCCTAATCACAGCCTATTTCCAGTCCAAGTTACCCCCCCCCCCATAGCCCTTTTCCAGTCCAGGTCCCCCTCCCCATCACAACCCATTTCCAGTCCCTGTCCCTCCCCCCCATCACAGCCCATTTCTTTCCAGTCCAAGTCCCCCTCCCATAGCCCTTTTCCGGTCCAGGTCCCCCCCCCCCCCATCACAACCCATTTCCAGTCCAAGTCCCCTCCCCCATAGCCCTTTTCCAGTCCAGGTCCCCCTCCCCATCACAACCCATTTCCAGTCCATGTCCCCCCCCATAACCTTTTACAGTCCAGGTCCGCCCCCCCATCACAGCCCATTTATTTACATTCCATGTCCCCCCCCCCCCCCATAGCCCTTTTCCGGTCCAGGTCCCCCCCCATCACAACCCATTTCCAGTCCAAGTCCCCCCCATAGCCCTTTTCCAGTCCAGGTCCCCCCCCCATCACAGCCCATTTGTAGTCCTTGGCCCTCCCCCCGACCAGCACCGCAGCTGTCTGAGGGGCTTCAGAGGTAGTTGGGTAAGCTCGCGCGAGGCCCCAGCTCCCTCTGTACAGCCACCAGCGTGAAGAGCCTTTTCCTTCACGCTGGCGGCTGTATCTGTGAAGCCGCGAATGCTGGGAAAGGTTAAAGGGTAATTGCCTTTAACCTTTCCCAGCAATCGCAGCTTTACAGAAACAGCCGCCAGCGTGAAGGAAAAGGCTCTTCATGCTGGCGGCTGTACAGAGGGAGCCGGGGCCTTGCGCGAGCTTACCCGGCTCCCTCTGAAGCCCTCCGGTGTGTGGGCCGGTCCTGGGTAGTTTTTTTTTTGGACTTCGGGTTGGAAGAAAAGCCGGTTTTTTGCTCTGGCCTCAAGATCGGGAGTGGCCAGAGCAAAAAACCAGCTTTTCAAGGGCCGGTTTTACATCTGCGCCGGCAGCCAGCCTGGCCATGGAAAAACCGGCCAGGCCGGCTGAAAACCGGCCAGTTGGCAACCCTAGTTGTACAGGGTAGTTTGTGGGCTCCGTGTGATGACGATTTTAGTGTGCAGGCAACTGCTCAGAGAGGAACAATGAATTCACAAGAGACTCGTTATCTTAAAGTGAAAGGCGCCAGTTGAGACTACTAGAAACACAGACCAGCCATTTCCTTTTAGGAGGCAGGTGAGCTTACAGTCTAGTCAAGACAGACAACACAACAGCTGGGGGACTAGGCTATGTCTAGGGGAATGGTAAGGAAACACATAGGAGGTGAGCAGCAGACTACAGGCTTTCATCATATTTCAAAGAAGTGAGTTTTTAACCTGGATTTGAACAGTCACAGATGGAGCTTGACATACCGACTAAGGTAGTTTGTTGCAGGCATAAGGAGAGCAGCAAGGTAGAAAGATCGAAGTCTGGAGTTGACAGTGGAAGAGAAGGGCACAGATAGACAGGATCTGCAGGAAGTGCGGAGTTCCTGAGGAGGGAGATAAGAGAGGAAAGGCAGTGAGGAGCAGCTGAAGGAAGGCACTTACAGGTCAGGAGTAGAAGTTTGAACTGGATATGGAAACACTTGGGAGCCAATGAAGTGACTTGGGAAGAAAGGTGACATGAGCATAGTGACACTGATGGAAGATTATCCGTGTAGCTGAGCTTTGAACAGATTAGAGAGGGATGATTCACAGGAAGACCAGCAAAGAGAAAGTTGCAATAGTCTAGATAGGAGGTGACTAGAGAATGGATAAGGGCCTTAGTAATGTGTTCAGAAAGGAAGGGACAAATTTTGCCAGTGCTATAGAGAAAGAAATGACAAGTTTTTGCTATATGTTGAATGCGTGTGGAGAAGGAGAGTGAAGAGTCAAAGATGACCCCAAGGTTACGAGCCGAGGAAACAGGAAGGAATAGACTGATAGCCATAGAAATGGGCTTAGGACGGAAGATAAGCAGCTAAGTTTTGGCCATGTTCAATTTCAGATGGTGGTGAGACATCCAGGCACTATTGATAGAAAAGCAGGCACAGATCTGGAGAGATTTCAGGTGCAGAGAGATAGATCTGAGAGTCATCAGCAAAGAGATGGTACTGAAAACCATAGGAAGAGATGAGTGTACCAAGGGACTGGGTGTACAGAGAGAAAAGGAGAGGACCCAGGACAAAGCCCTGAGGTACACTGACTGAAAGCGGGATAGCAGTAGAGGAGGATCCGCCAGAACATGCACTAAGGGGTATGTTTACTAAATGGCGGTAAGGGAGCAGTCTTTTCTGTGTATTAACGGCAGCGGTAAGTGTGCTGGGCATGTTAGAGGTGGTCCAGTTTTAAGGGGTGGTAGTGGACACTTTCCGTGCAGTAATGGGACATGCTGCAGGAAGATATCGTGCATGCACCTTAACGCAGGAAAGCCACTGAAACGCTGAAAGGAGAGCAGGGAAGCAACTGGAGAAGGTATGGATGCAAGCACAATTAGTAGCTGATGGAGTTGACTCACCTGATGCCTGGCAATGTGGCAGTATGTGTGATGAGCATGTTTGACCATACAGCAGGTCTATGCTGTTGACTAGGAGAGATAGGCAGCTGCCTAGTGATGATGATTAGTGTGGGTATTGGCTATGTCATGGGTGGGTGGTGGTGGCAGCGGCAGCGGAGTCAGCGGAGGGGATGCAGCAATGGGAGGCGCTGTGACAGGTGTGCAGTCCTAGATCCTCCTGAAAGCATACACCAAAGCTGTAAGCTACATTATAGTGTCTGTGAGGTGTGGACATGTATCCAGATGTACTGTCAGTGTGTGGCATGCCATAGGCCAGGACAGTGTCTGAGTGGAGGTGGCATGTTCCTGATGTGGGCAGCAAAGGGAGGATTTTCCATGAGTGCGCAGGTGGAGCACTCACAAGAGAGGTGTGCATGATATGGCTAACTGCTGCAAATGATTCCTGATGGCCATGGTGGGGCAGCTTACTGGCAGTAAGCTGCCCCTCCATGAATCTCCCTGACGGTCAAATGGTGGGTACAGGGCTGTGCCATGGATTTTCCAAGCAGAGAGTTTGCAATGTGTGTGGTGGGTGGATGTATGGGATCATACAGGCTAAAAGCATTTGGTGTGTGTGAACCAAAAATAGCAGTGCCATGGGGTACATGAAACGCCATTTGTGTGTGTGGGACTGGTGCCTCAGCCTGTGCAACTGCAAGACAGTATACCCGACAGTGGCATGATAGAAAAGGATAAGTTGAACCCATTTGCCCCATGTGGGGCAAGTAATGATGGCAGAGCAATGCAGGGGATGGCTACTCAACGATTGTTAGGTGCCTGAATGTATGAGATATATCCTCTTTACATAAAGCTGGGAGGTCACAATAACAGCAAAACAAAAAACGCATCCATACCAATTGACCCAGACATCTGCTGCATATACATCACTGACCCACTGCAATGCGCCATGGCAGAGCCACTAAAGCCATGCTCACAGATGTCCATGATGGGGAATGCCATGTTGGGCTACCCAACGTGTGGCCATAACGCATAGAAATGTAGAAGAATGATTTTCTGCATGTCACAGCAGAGCCAGAACTGTGCGACGTGGGCAAGCGCACCCAAGCACAAAATGAACAAGTGGGAATTAAATCCTGGACCTTTGACCATGGAGACATTGCACCTACCAGTAGGCTACACCTCCACACAGCTCTACACAGATGTGTAGAGCCTGCAGATCTCTGATCAAACTGTTTATTGTCTGTGATGGTATAGGTTGGGCCCTCTTCTACCCATGAGGCACTGCACATGCAAAACAGCTGTCTGCAGCTGATGAACCAATGGAGAATGCACTGATCCAGCATATCAGCTCAGTAAGACGCACTGGCTGTGTGTGCTACATACACATAACAACAAGCTGTGATTCTGAGCAGTTTCAGCTGTCACCCTCAGGGTGAGGAGGGGTGCCCAGCACCTGGTCCATTGAACCTGCACTGTTAGAGATGGTCTCTACTGGGTGTGCTGCAGGTCCACATCACTGCTAATGTGTGGCAGGTATTGTCTGTAGTGTGTTATGTTTTTCTCTTTGTTTCCTGCATCCTTTAGGCAATAGTGCCAGCATCAGCTCGGCCCTGCCCATGTTGGACACTAACCCTCAGATAACATTGCAGGTTAGTGGCTAGTGTCAATATGCTGCTGCTGCTGCCATGGACAGCCACTGCAGTGGGGGTGTATAGGCCGACGTGGGGCTACTGCTACTGTCCTGCCAGGACCCCATTGAGTAGGCCATGAACCACTGCTGCCCCATCCATTGAGGACTAGCAATTGACTACAGCATGGGCAGTAAGACTGCCCCTGCTGCCCTTCACTGGGCTGTGTTAGCCAAGCACAAACCAGCTGCAGTTGGTCAGCATGCACATCATGCATGTAGTGCAACCACAAGCACCCTGCCTTGGGATACACAGCATTGATACCCAGCCATTTGCTCAATGATTGTCATCCACATCACTGGAGCCAGACATCATAATAGCTCTATGTAGATACACAGCCGTATCATGGTCACTTTTTGGTCATAGTGAGAGTGCTATCTCAGCATGTCATACAGTAAGAACATAAGATATGCCATACTGGGTCAGACCAAGATCCATCAAGCCCAGTATCCTGTTTCCAACAGTGGCCAATCTAGGTCACAAGTACATAGCAATTTCCCCAAAAGACACAGGTTCCACAATGCTTGTATTGGGGCAAGCAGTGGATATTCTGGGTCCACTTTAATAATGGTTTATGGACCTTTCCTCCAGGAATTTGTCCAAACCTTTTTTAAACCCGGCTACACTAATAGCTTTTACTACATCCTCTGGTAGCAAATTCCAGAGTTTGATTACACGTTGAGTGAAAAAATATTTTCTCTTATTAGTCTTAAATAGTTTACCCTGTAGCTTCATTACATGCCCCCTGGTCTTGCTATATTTTGATGACATAAACAATCGATCTACGTTTACCTGTTGCACTCCATTCGTTAATTTATAGACCTCTATCATATCTCCCCTCAGCCGTCTCTTTTCAAGGGTGAAGAGCCCTAACCTTTTTAGCCTCTCTTTATAGGGGTATCCTTCCATCCCTTTTACCATTTTGGTGGCTCTTCTCTACACCTTTTCTAACAATGCTATATCCTTTTTAAGATACGGCGACCAGAATTGCACACAATATTCAAAGTGCGGTCGCACCATGGAACAATACAGAGGCATTATAATATCCTTTGTTTTATTCTCCATTCCTTTCCGTATGATACCTAGCATTCTATTTGCTCTCTTGGCCGCCGCTGCACACTGGTCAGAGGGTTATAACATGTTATTCACAATGACGCCTAAATCTTTTTCCTGGGTGGTGGTTCCTAATGTGGAACCTTGCATCGTGTAACCATAGTTTGGGTTGTTCTTTCCTAGGTGCATAACTTTGCACTTATCCATATTAAATTTCATTTGCCATTAGGATGCCCAGTCTTCCAATTTATCATCCTCTTGCTATTTTTCTCAATCTTCATGGGTTTTAAAAGCTTTGAATAATTTTGTCATCTGCAAATTTCATTACCTCACTCGTTATTCCCATTTCTAGGTCACTTATGAATATGTCAAAAAATAGCGGACCCAGCACAGATCCCTGGGGTACTCCACTATTCATCTTTCTTCATTGGGAAAATTGGCCATTTAGCCCTACCCTCTGCTTTCTATCCATTAACCTGTTCCTGATCCACAATAGTACACTGCCTCCTATCCCATGACTTTTTAATTTCGCCAGAAGTCTCTCATGAAGGACCTTGTCAAAGGCTTTCTGAAAATCCAGATACACTATGTCAACCGACTCACCTTTGTCTACCTGTTTATTCACACCTTCAAAAAAACATAACAGATTAGTAAGACAAGACCTTCCTTGGCTAAAGCCATTTTGGCTGTCTCCCATTAAGCCATGACTATCTACATGTTCAGTAATTTTGTTCTTTATGATGCTTTCCACCATTTTTCCCAGTACTGACGTCAGGCTCACTGGTCTTTAGTTTCCCGGATCATCCCTGGAACCCTTTTTAAAAATTGGCGTTACATTGGCCATCCTCCAATCTTCAGGAATTAGATGATTTTAATGATAGTTCACAGATTACTAATAGTAGGTCTGCAATCTCATATTTCAGTTCTTTCAACACTCTTGGATGTATACCATCCAGTCCAGGTGATTTGCTACTCTTCAGTTTATCAAATAGTTGTAATACATCTCCCCGGTGTATTGATATTTCTTTCAGTTCTTCCACAGTTTCTACTTTAAATACCATTTTAGTCATGGGTATCATTCCTACATCTTCCTCAGTAAAGACCAAAGCAAAGAATTTATTCAGTCTCTCCGCTATGGCCTTGTCCCCTCTTAGTCACCCTTTTACCCCTCTAATGGGCCAACTGACTCTCTGACAGGTTTTTTGCTACGAATGTACTTGAAAAAGTCTTTATTATGCGTTTTTGCTTCCACAGCAAGCTTCTTCTCAAATTCTCTCTTTGCCTGCCTTATCAATGCCTTGCATCTAACTTGCCAGTGCTTGTGTTGTTTCCAGTTTTCGTCATTTAGCTCCTTTTTCCATTTCCTGTAAGATGCTTTTTTGGCAACAACAGCCTCTCTGACCGCACCTTTAAATCATGCTGGCAGTTTTTTGGACTTCCTTCCACTTTTCTTAAAGCGTGGAATACAGATAGTATTTTTAAACAACGCTCAAGCTTGATGTAAATCTTTAACCTTTGCATCTGCTCCTTTAAATTTTTTCCTAACTATTTTCCTCATTTTATCATAGTCTTCCTTTTGAAAGTTAAAAGGTGGTACTGTGAATTTCCTTACCATCCTTCATTCATTTATTAAATCAAACGCGTTCATGCTATGATCACTATTGCCAAGTGGCTTCAACACCTTTATCTCTTGCACCAAATCTTGTGTTCCACTAAGGACTAGGTTCAAAATGGCTTCTCCTCTGGTCTGTTCATGAACCAGCTGCTCCAAGAAGCAGTCATTTATTTCATCTAGAAACTTATCTCCTTAGCATGTTCTGCTGTGACACTGAACCAGTTGATACCGGGGTAATTGAAATCACCCATTATTATTACTGTGTTGTAACTTTTGTTAGCTTCCCTGATTTCTTTGAGCATTTCATCGTCCATTTGTTCATTCTGACCAGGCGATCAATAATACACCCCCACTGCCATCGCCTTTCCCTTCCCCTTCCCCTTTTTACATGGAATTTCAATCCATAGAGATTCTGCAGTGAATTTTGTTTTCTGCAAAACTTTAATCCCTTGTGACTCAATGCCCTATCTAACATAGAGTGCAATCTCTCCACCAATTTGATCTCTATCATTACGATATAGTTTGTACCCAGGTATCGCAGTGTTCCACTGGTTGTCCTCCTTCCACCATGTCTCTGAGTTACCAATCATATATAACCTTTCATTTAGTACTATATATTCTAACTCTCCAATCTTATTTTTTAGACTTCTAGCATTTGCATGCAAGCATTTTAGAGACTGTATTTTATTCATATTAATCTGGCTATTGGTAGGCAGGGGTAATTTGGAATCTTTAAGCTCTGTCTGCTCTGTACTCAGGGGCATTTAGGCTGCTTTTGTCTTTATTGGAACCTCTCTACTGATGTGCCCTAACTTCAGTCATTTGCTAGTATCCTTCAAAGATACATTGCTCTGAACCATGCACTCTTAGGCGACTGTCGGCTTTCCCCTATTATCTAGTTTAAAAGCTGCTCTATCTCCTTTTTAAAGGTTAATGTCAGCAGCCTGGTTCCGTTCTGGTTAAGGTGGAGCCATCCCTTCGCAAGAGCCCCTTCTTTCCCCAGAATGTTCCCCAGTTCCTAACAAATCTAAAATCCAGTGGCCACCCAGGCAGTGCCCATGGCAAATGGGCACAATGGCGTCTCAGACAGTGACCCTACCATTGTGGCAGACACACCCAGGCCAATCTGCGCTGTTTCAGGCAGTACCTGCAAGCCTCTGCCTCGCCTTATTCACATTTTCCAAACAGGCTGAGAAAACCAAGGACAATGTGAGCCAAAGTGCAGTGCAGAAAGCCACAGGACAAAGGAGAGCCATATACACACACACACATACACTCTCATTGGCGCACTAAACAAAAGTGGAGATGGTTGGCATTCCTGCTTGACACTCCGTCTCAATGTTAGCTCAAGGACTGATAACGTGTGCTCTTTTTGCAGGTGCTATTACCGTGCCTTGGCCTCACTATATGTTGTTACTGTGTGCTATTAGCCTCCAACCAGTTGTGAATAGTGGAGCCTGTCAGTGCTGTTGGTGGGTTTTTCCACCCTTGCTGGCCACTTCCTTGGGGGTTGCACATGCTGGAGCTGTACTTACACTGTCAGCTAAACTTTGTCCACAGGAAGATGCAATACAGAAACCCCAGCGAGGACCTGAACCTGTGACCCTCTGCACATATACACACCAACCATGTGTGTTGCACCACAGTCTGCCTTATAACAGCTCCTGTTGCTGACATGCTCCCCTTCAGCTGGCCTTTGGCACATGCTGCAATGCGCATGACTCACGCAACCAGGACAAGGCTTCTCTCTGCTGCAGGCTGGTACCACTTTCCATGTAACCACCAACACCCCACCATGCAGACATGCCCATGCACTGTCAGTGGTGGTGGTTGCTGTCCCAGCATGTTAAACATGTGGGTTTGGCAGGCATCTTTGCTTTTGCCCTTCTGAGCATGGGCCAACTGGCCCTGCCCCCCGGCCCGCCCCTAGCTAGCCAGTTCTTCTGTCTTGCCAGCAAGACGGACCTCTCTACTCTCCAACTGAAATTACACAATTCTGAAGAAAAAGAGAAACTCCTCCTCTTTGCTTAAATTCTTTCTAAACTCTAACACTGTCTCTGATGATTTCTTCTAGGTTGCTACAAAAGAAGAGATCCAGGATGAGCAACGGTACAAGAAATACCTTAAGAAGAAGCTCGGCAGCCCAGGACGTGCCTAATAAGGCCTCCGTCCCCGGCCAGCCTTTCTGTTCAAACTCCTACCTCTTTCTCCAGTGGCAGAAGCAAAGGATTCTGGAGGAATGGCTTTAAAAAGACGATTCCAGTCAGGCAGAAGCCCTCGTGGCAGCCCGGGACGTGCCTAAGAAGGCCTCCGTCCCCGGCCAGCCTTCCTCTGCTCCTCCGTCGATCTGGGAACCTTCCCTACACGTGTGGCCTGTTGAAAGCAGCTCCCAGTAAGGCAGTAGCCTGTGGCAATCCAGGACGTGACTAAGAAGGCCTCCATCCCTGGCCTGCCTCTCCTTCTTCCTCCATCCTTCGGGAAGCATCCTTACACGTGCTGACCATGGGGGCAGCCATCTTGTCAGGGCGTGCTGCCCATTTCCTGCCTGGAGGTGAGGTCAGCAACTCTACTCCTACGACGCCATTGGCGGTTGTCTAACTCTGCCCTGGGACGCCATTGGCCCCCGCTGAAGCCTGCAGTCTCTCTCCATCCTATTAATGGCCTAGGCTCTGCTGCTTCTTCGGCGCCGACAGGGAGCGCCTCCACAATTAAGCCAGTGCAAGGGGCGGGCCAGACATGAAAGAAAGGCCTGGATTCGCTGATCGGTGTGGTACCGCCCTAGACTCCACGTTGTCATGGCGCCATGGGGGAGCCTAGGGGACCGGCGGCGGCACTGAGAAGCTCCTCTTCACTGCGCTGCCAGAATGGATGAGCCGCAGCCTTGGGGTTTCGGTGCCAAGTGGAGCGGAAGAGCTCCGATGCTTGCCTGCATGACCCTGCTCCGGGCGTTTCCCAGCCTCCGGCTATGTTTGCTGAGGCTCGTGCTGAATTGATGATGCTTCTGAGAGGGAGTAGGTCCCTGTCACTTCCGGGGCATGGCGGCATGGTGCACCCCACCTACCCGCGCCATCCGAAGAGGAAACTCCGCGCCGAGCCAGACTGTCCCGATCTTCACTTGGTTAGACGGCATCAAGTTAACTCACTTGCAACTCTGCCGCAATTGGACCCCAGTAACAGTAAGAAAGATCAGGCACTCTTGAAGCATCTGCGCCTGATCCTGCCTCACTGGCTTGCCAGTGTCGGCGCAGAATTCTGTACTGCAAATGCTCCACACTGAGTGGTGGACACATCTAGCAAAACCTGGTTGGCTCAACTGGCTTGAAAAGGAAGCGTCTTGGAGCCAATTGGAGAAGCTGCTGAACGACCTAGGAGGCTTCTAACCACCTGACAGCACAAGGTGCCGGACAGCCAGACCATCTTCAGTGCACTCAGTGCCTACTCAGGGTGCTGCACCAAGGATCAACATATTCGGGGGCATAGAATGGCGCACCCAGCATCCGCTTTTGCATCCTACCGACGGCAGGCAGATATCTTAATATCACTCTTCTGCCTCCTGGGCAGATCCTCCACGCTGTCACACCGCTTGCAGCAAATGAAGCTCAATGGCTGAAAGTTACCCATACATCAGCAGGTATGGAAATGGTGCCGGGGAGTAGATGGAAGTAGGACAGATGAGGATGGGACAAGCAACCATCACTCATCAGTTTAATTCCTAATCTGACGCTCCATGTGTCCTGGAATATCTGTGCCTGGGCAAGCATCTCTTGAAATCGGCAACCGCAAACCTGTCATTCTCCAGGGCGCCTTGCAAGAGGGTGTCCTTGCACACTTAACCCTAGGGCCTATAAAGGACGGCCTGAAATTCAGTTACAATGCAGAACAATCCGAGGATGTGACTTTGACACAGTCTCTTAACCTACTCCACTTACACTGCCGCAAACCCAAGAACAGTGGCAACAGCGTGGTGCAGTACACACAGCAGGGTGTTCAGGGTCTGAAGGTCACAGGTTCAAGCCTCAGCTGTGACTCCTGCAGACTATGTCCCCATTTTTTCCCCAATCACCCAGTCCCACACAGAAATAATGGCGCACTAGAGCTGTAGCCACTGGTTACTTCACTGCCTGTGGAACCAGAGGTCACGGGTTCGCACCCATAGTGGGGTTCTTGAATGGAATGGAAGAGTAGCCTATGGTTAGAACACTGGCTTGGGATCAAGAGACGAGAGTTCAATTCCCTCTAGCACTCATTGTGGCCTCGGGCAACTCACTTACCCTCCATTGCCTCAACCCCATGTCTGACCCCGATCTGATGTATAGATATCATATCATCACACAGTCCGAGCTCCTGGTCACCAGGAGTCAACACAGACCTGAAGCGTGCATTGCTCCCAGTCTCACTATCCTCTGAGGGAATGCACAGGCCACCTGATCTGGAGTGCACAGGCCACTCGGTCTGGACTTGAGTGCCGACCATGTCGTCAGAACAATATTCCAACGACTAAGGACTTTGAGTAAGATGCACCCCTTATGGGCCTCCAATGGACGACATGGATGGGAAGCCCCAAGGGGCGTGACACCCATCAACCGTGGACAGAGCACACACTCCTTCTGTGCCTCCGAAGGAAACCTGCCAATCTCACAACTCTATGCAACAATCCACCAGTTGTGGATGCGACGTTGACAATTCCTCTCCGATTACACAACCCAGAGAATCAGGAGACACGCACAGATGTCAATGAGATGCGCTCCTCTTTACCCCCGAGGAAAGGCTGGGCAATCTCCCTCTGGTTGCGCAGCCAATATTTCAGGAGCCAAGGCTGGGCAATCTCCCTCCGATTACACAGCCAAAGAATCAGGAGCTACCCACGTTGACGGCAGGGTACGACCTGCATCTACGAATATGAAAGAGGATATTCACAGCGCCTCAGGCATGGAGAAAGAACCAACAGCACTTAAGAATGGGAAAGATGGCATTCTCAACTCCTCAGGCACAGAGGAGTTGAGAATGCCTCCTGAGGGGCCCCTGGTCGGTGCATGGGCGTACAGGTGAAGCCCCTCCAAAGCCCCTCATCGCCCACTTGTTTGTGCACACACGGCTCCCGGAACCAGGCATCTGGTTCAGCATCTAGACAGCCCTGGCACCCCTGAGACCCTAGCGGGGCCACCTGTCTCACAGTGCCGCCTACTTGGTCGCAACACTATTTTTCCACTGCATGGTCATGACCCTGCACTCCCCTGCATAGACTAACAAAAAAACCCCCCCAAAAAAACCCTCTTGCACCAGATCTTGTGTTCCACTAAGGACTAGGTTCAAAATGGCTTCTCCTCTGGTCTGTTCATGAACCAGCTGCTCCAAGAAGCAGTCATTTATTTCATCTAGAAACTTATCTCCTTAGCATGTTCTGCTGTGACACTGAACCAGTCAATACCGGGGTAATTGAAATCACCCATTATTATTACTGTGTTGTAACTTTTGTTAGCTTCCCTGATTTCTTTGAGCATTTCATCGTCCATTTGTTCATTCTGACCAGGCGATCAATAATACACCCCCACTGCCATCGCCTTCCCCTTCCCCTTCCCCTTTTTACATGGAATTTCAATCCATAGAGATTCTGCAGTGAATTTTGTTTCCTGCAAAACTTTAATCCCTTGTGACTCATTGCCCTATCTAACATAGAGTGCAATCTCTCCACCAATTTGATCTTCTCTATCATTACGATATAGTTTGTACCCAGGTATCACAGTGTTTTACTGGTTGTCCTCCTTCCACCATGTCTCTGATATTCCAATCATATCTAACCTTTCATTTAGTGCTATATATTCTAACTCTCCCATCTTATTTTTTAGACTTCTAGCATTTGCATACAAGCATTTTAGAGAATGTATTTTATTCATATTAATTTGGCTATTGTTAGACATGGGTAATTTGGGATCTTTAAGCTCTGTCTGCTCCATACTTGAGGGCATTTGGGCTACTTTACTCTTTTGTGGAACCTCTCTGCTTTTGGTAGTATCCTTCAAAGATACATTCTTCCGAACCATCCGCTCTTGGGCGACTGTCGGCTTTCCCCTAATATCTAGTTTAAAAGCTGCTCTATCTCCTTTCTAAAGGTTAATGCCAGCAGCCTGGTTCCATCCCGGTTAAGGTGAAACCCATCCCTTCGGAAGAGCCCCTCCTTTCCCCAGAATGTTTCCCAGTTCCTAACAAATCCAAAACCCTCATCTCTGCACCATTGTCTCATCCACGCATTGAGACTCTGGAGCTCTGCCTGCCTTTTGGGTCCTGCGCGTGGAACAGGAAGTATTTCGGAGAACGCTACCCTGGAAGTTCTGGATTCCAACTTCCTACCTAAAAGCCTAAATTTAGCCTCCAGAACCTCCCTACCACATTTTCCTATGTCATTGGTACCGACATATACCAAGACAGCAGACTCCTCCCCAGCACCATCCAAGACCCTATCCAGGTGGCGCGTGAGGTCCGCTACCTTCGCACCAGGCAGGCATGTCACCAGGCAATCCTCACGTCCACCAGCCACCCAGCTATCTACATGCCTAATGATCGAATCACCAACTATAACAGCTGTCCTAACCCTTCCCTCATGGGCACATGGCCCTGGAGAAACTTCCTCGGTGCGAGAGGGTTTTACATCAACTGGAGGACAGATCCTAGTTACAGGATCACTTCCTGCCACACCAGGGTGATGCTCTCCTGTCACGTGACCTCTCTCCTCCATGGCAACAGGGATGCTGCCAGACTGGAGGTGGGACCTCAGGACTATATCCCTGTAGGTCTCGTCTATGTACCTCTCTGTCTGTCTTATGCTTTCCAAGTCTGCTACTTTAGCCTCTAGAGAACGGACTCGTTCCCTGAGAGCAAAGAGCTCCTTGCACCTAGTGCACACGTAAGACCTCTCGCCAACTGGGAGAAAATCGTACATGTGACACTCAATGCAAAAGACTGGAAAGCCCCCATCCCGCTGCTGGACTGCTGTCTTCATCTTAGTTTTAAGTTTGTGTTTAGATCTAAGTTCTTTACTTACTAAGGATTGCTATGGATATTTATACTAATAAAACTGTACCTAATACGTGTAATATACCTTGTTCAAGCAGACAACCAGGTAGCCATGTTTTATGCGAACAAACAGGGAGGGACTGGGTCCAAGCTCCTTTGTCGGGAGACTCAAGACCTTTGTTCCTTTGCCCTAAAGCACAACATGCTTCTCAAGGCGGTGTACCTTCCAGGCCAGGAGAACTGCCTGGCTGACCGGTTGAGCAGAATTCTGCAGCCCCACGAGTGGCAGCTGCATCCCTTGGTCGTTCAGAAGATCTTCCTGAAGTGGGGTCTCCCTTGGATAGATCTCTTTGCCAGTCCGCTGAACAAGCAACTGCCCAAGTTCTGCTCCAGGCAACCGCATCCTTTGAGGATAGCACCGGATGCTTTTCTGATGTCCTGGTCTCAGGGCCTCCTGTATGCGTTTCCTCCCACGCCCTTGGTGACCCGCACTCTTTTCAAGACTCTTCAGGACAAGGCCTCGGTCCTGCTGGTAGCTCCCAGGTGGCCGAGGCAGCCTTGGTTTTCACTTCTGCTTCAACTGGCAGTGGATTCCCCACTACCTCTGGGGTTGCAGCCCGACTTTCTCTCACAGGAGCAGGGTTCCCTTCTGCACCCCAATCTCAAAGCTCTCAATTTGATGGCCTGGAGACTGCAAGGGTAGTTTTGGCTCCCTGGGGCCTGCCTCAGGAAGTTGAGGAGGTTGTCCTAGCCTCTAGGAAACAGTCCACTAGGAAAACCTATGCCCTCAAATGGAAGAGGTTTTCTGTGTGGTGTCAGCTTCGTACAGAGGATCCTTTCTCCTGTACTGTGCCAGTAGTGATTCAGTACTTACTGCACTTATCAAATCAGGGACTTAAGTCCAATTCTGTTCGGGTCCACCTCTCAGCTCTAGCAGCTCACCACTCACTGGTGGAGGGACATTCTCTGTCAGGTCACTCCTTGGTGTCCCGCTTTCTCAGGGGCTTGCTTTTGCTTAAGCCCCCCATCCGTCCTCCTGCTCCTGAGTGGGAGCTGAATGTGGTCTTACAGCAACTGACTCGCCCACCCTTTGAGCCGATGGCTACTTGCCCTCTACGCTTCCTTTCCTGGAAGACTCTCTTCCTGATAGCCCTCACCTCGGCTAGGCGAGTGAGTGAGCTTCAGGCCCTGGTCTGTGATAGACCTTACACCAGGATTTATAGGAACAGGGTAGTCCTTAGGACTCATCCAAAGTTCCTCCCTAAAGTTGTCTCCTCTTTCCACCTCAACCAGGAGGTGGTTCTTCCAACATTCTTCCCTCGGCCTCATGCTAGCCAGGCTGAAGCAGTCCTACATACCCTGGACTGTAGGAGGGCCTTATCCTTCTACCTTGACCATACGCAGGGACATAGAAGGGCTACTCAGCTCTTCATCTCCTTTGACCCCAATAAGTTGGGGTTGGCTGTGTCCAAGCGTACCTTGTCCATCTGGGTGGCTGACTGTATCACCTGGGCTTACAAGGCGACTGACCTTCCTTTGCAGGGTAGGGTCACGGCCCATCGTGTCAGGGCAATGGCTGCCTCAGTGGCTCATCTCCGCTCTGTGCCCTTGGTAGACATCTGCAGGGCTGCAACTTGGTCTTCAAGCCAGACCTTTGCGGCCCATTACTGTCTGGAGAGGGAGTCCCGTAGGGACAGTGCTTTTGGCCAAGCAGTACTCCGGAATCTCTTTGAGGTTTAGGCAACTCCTGCCCTCCAGCCCTCTGTTGGGCTACCGGTGGAGGTTGTGTCCTTGAAAAGCCTTTCTTTGCAGCTGTGTCTAGAGGGAGTACTCTTGTTCAGCCTGGGTTCCTGGTAGCCCAGAGCTAGGGAGTCACCCATATGTGGGGACTGACTTCCTGCTTGGTCCTGGAGAAAGAGTAGTTACTCACCTGTAACAGGTGTTCTCCAGGAGCAGCAGAAATCAGTCCTCACAACCCTCCCTCCTCCCCTTGGAGTTGCAGTTGTACATAGTTAGTTTTACATTTTTGTGTGCTGTTCTTAGCTATGTCATTTGACTGAGGTAAGATGGCACCTTTAGGCGGGAAGGGAACCGCGCATGCGTGCCAGCATTCCCAAAGGCTTTCATGGAAAGCTGGGGAAATGCTCCGCTGGGGCTTCATCGGCGCCGATGACACCCATATGTGAGGACTGATTCCTGCTGCTCCTGGAGAACACCTGTTACAGGTGAGTAACTACTCTTACACCCCCCTCCCCCATTCTAGAGGTGACAGGCTCTTTATCTCTGTGCCCGTTCCCTGAAACCTCCATTTCTAGAGATGGGAGGCTAAGTGTCCCTTACCCATTGCCTGAGCCATCCATTCCTAAAGCTGATATGTTTTCTATCTCTATGAGAAGTTTCTATGCCAGTTAAAAATGAAAAATTAACTCATCTCTTGGTGGCATCCACTTGCCGCTTAGTAATTTTCTGAAATTTCAGTCATGAAACATGAATGAACAGGCAATGCGGAAAGGGGAAGATGACGTAGAATCTGCAATAAAAGACACCATTAACAACTGGCAGGTGATATCTTACATAGAAACATAGAAATATGATGACAGAAAAAGACCACATGGTCTATCTAGTCTGTCCTGGTCCACCAAAGGAGCACTACACCACATTGCTAGAAGACACCCAGTCCAAATGCGTGGTTTAATAGGAAGGATTACTTTATTAAAATTCTGAAAACTTGACAGCATTAAGCCCAAATAGCCCAACACAGGCCGTGTTTCGATTTCACTTCATTAGGGGTTTCGGGCACGTTAAATTCATAAATACACAAACATAAACGTTATAAAAACCATAAATGGAAAAGAATTATAAAACTCCAAGTTATACAATCATATCAGTTTCGTTTACATATACAGATACTAAATTAATAAAAAAATACAGACAAATGATAAAAATAATAAAAGCATATGAATTATACAAAAAAGCCATTAAAAACATGCACATACCTTAAACATAAAATAAAATGAACAGTCTCAATAAATAAAAGATGAACTGTAAACATATGAAAAGGTGTGTAAACATCACCTCTTCTATATCTATACCTTAGTTGTTAGATAGAGTCAATTTGGTTGGTCTGTACACTAAAAATGAAGAAGAGGAGATTACTACATCATCACACTAGTGATCAATAAACAGGAGCAGGAGTGAGTATCTAAAATGGTCCAGTTGTCTATGAGTGAAACTTAAAACACTTTTAGTACCTTCATCTTAAACTATTAAACCCCTACACTTTCTCATTGTAGGATTAAAAAGCTAAAGTACCTACCTAGCAACTGTTGTTGTTAAGTGCCGTCGAGTCGGAGTCGACTCATGGCGACCCTCTGGATAGCTATCCTAAATTGTGTTCGGTCTTCAGTCAGGCGGCTCATTGACGACAGACTGGTACCCGTAGCTGCTGTTATTGTAGCGATCCATCTCATTGCTGGCCTTCCTCTTTTGCGTTGACCTTCTATCTTGCCAAGCATGATGTCTTTCTCTAATGATCTCTCTCTTCGCATGATGTGTCCGAAGTATGAAAGTCGAAGTCTTGTCATCTGAGCTTCTAAAGAAAGCTTAGGTTTGATCTCCTCTAGTACCGACTTGTTTGTTCTTCGGGCAGTCCATGGTATACACAGTATTCGCCGCCAGCACCATAATTCAAAGGCATCAATTTTCTTCCTGTCTGTCTTTTTCACTGTCCAGCTTTCACATCCATATGATGTTATTGAAAATACCATGGCTTGAACAAGTCGAATCTTTGTATGGAGAGACACATCTCTGCTCTTGAGAATCTTATCTAGGTCTTTCATAGCCATTCTGCCAAGAGCAATGCGTCGTCTGATTTCTTGACTGCTTGTTGCTTCTTTATTGATAGTTGATCCAAGTAGGTTAAAGTTGTTCACAATTTCAATTTCTTCTCCTTCAACGATGAACCTGTTGATTATGCCAGTTGTCATGATCTTTGTCTTCTTTACATTAAGGTGCAGGCCCATTTTGAGACTATGTTCTTTGATTGTGAGAAGCAAATGTTTCAGATCATCTTCGCTTTCAGCCAGTAATGTGGTATCATCAGCATAGCGAAGGTTGTTGATGAGTCTTCCACCAATCTTCACACCTCTGTTGTCTTCATACAGTCCTGCTTCTCTGATGATTTGTTCTGCATATAAATTAAACAGGTAGGGGGAAAGTATGCAGCCTTGTCTTACACCTTTGCTTATTTTAAACCATTCTGTTTCTCCTTGTTCCGTTCGAACTGTTGCTTCTTGATCAATGTACAGATTACGCAAGAGAACGATCAGGTGTTCTGGTATACCCATGCTTCTTAATGTGGCCCAGAGTTTCTCATGGTTTACACAGTCAAAAGCCTTGCTATAGTCGATAAAGCACAAATAGATATCCTTTTGGTATTCTTTAGTCTTTTCAAGGATCCATCTCACATCTGCAATGATGTCTCTCGTTCCTCGCCCTTTCCTGAACCCTGCTTGCACTTCAGGTAGTTCTTGTTCTAGGTATGGCTGTAGTCTCTTTTGAATAATCTTCAGTAGAATCTTGCTGGCATGTGGGATCAGAGCGATTGTGCGATAATTTCCACAGTCAGTTGGATCACCTTTCTTTAGTATTGGTATAAACACAGATCTTTTCCAGTCAGTTGGCCATGATGTTGTCTTCCATATTTCTTGGCAGAGCCTTGTAAGTACGGTAACAGCTGCATCAGATTGCTGCAATACTTCTATGGGAATGCTATCAATGCCTGGTGCTTTGTTCTTTGATAAGGCTTTCAATGCTGCTTCAACTTCTTCTTTCATCACCAATGGTTCCTGATCATAAGGTATAGGTTGAAACGGCTGTTGGTCCACTTGATCTTTATCATATAAAAACTCTGTATATTCCTTCCACCTTTTCTTGATCTTCTCAGCATCATTCAACATAGAACCTTGAGCATCTTGTAACATTCCAATTCGAGGCTGGAACTTTTTCTTTAACTCTCGCAGCTTTAGGAAAGCCGATCTTGTTCTTCCTCTAATAGTTTCTGCTTCTATTTCCTTGCAAGTGTCATTGTAGTACTTTTCCTTGTCCTGTCTTGCTGCACGTTGGAAATCTCTGTTGAGTTCTGCGATTGTCTTTCTTTCTCCTTTGGCTTTAGCTTCTCTGCGTTTCTGGGCAATTTTCAGAGTTTCTTCCGTCATCCATTTTGGCCGTTTTTGCTTTTTCACCTTTTGTAGAGACTTCTCGCTTTCTTCCAGCACAACCTTCTTGATGTCATTCCATAACTCTTCCGGAGCTCTGTCATTTGTATCTAAAGCAGCAAATCGATTTTGCAGGCAGTCTTTAGATTCCAGTGGTATATTCTCAAGGTCATATTTTGGTGCATTCATGAGTGGTTTGCTCTTTTTCAACTTTAGCTTGAGTTTGCATACTAGTAGTTGATGATATGTACCACAGTCAGCTCCAGGTTTTGTCTTTGTTGATGTTACAGAGCTTTTCCATCGTTGACTTCCACATATGTAGTCAATTTGATTTTTATACAATCCATTGGGTGAAGTCCATGTGTACAGTCGTCGCTTGTGTTGCTGGAAGAAGGTGTTTGAGATGAATAGATCATTGGTCTTGCAGAATTCTATCAATCTTTCTCCAGCTTCATTTCTGTTGCCAAGTCCATATTTTCCAACTACTTTGCCTTCTTCTTTGTTGCCAACTTTTGCGTTCCAGTCACCCATGACTATCAGGATATCCTGTTTGCATGTTCTGTCAATTTCAGCTTGTACTTGTTCATAGAACTCTTCAATTTCATTCTCTTCTGCAGCTGTTGCTGGGGCATATAGTTGTGTTGATAGGCAATCCTCGTAGACGAATAGAGATTAAGCGTTCGTTGACTGCATTGTATTTCATTACAGTTCTTGCAAGTTTCTTCTTTATTATAAATGCAACACCATTTCTTCTTTGTCTTTCATTTCCAGCATAGTAGACCATGTGATCATCTGATGCAAAGTGCCCGATGCCAGTCCATTTCAGTTCGCTGACACCCAACAGATCAAGTTGTACACGTTCCATTTCATTCTTGACCACCTCCAACTTCCCTTGGTTCATGCTTCGTACGTTCCATGTTCCAATGTGTAAGACATCTTTACAGCTTCTGACTCTCATTTCATGCGCAGCTACATCAGCAGTCAGACTTCCCGAGGGCTTTGATCCAACCACATCATAAATGCTGGCTTTACTCTGAAAAGTCTTCAGCTCTTCCCCAGTAGCTAGTTGAGTGCCTTCCGACCTGGGAGTCTCATCTTCCAGCACCATAGCACAATTTGTTTTGTTGTAACTATCCATTGGGTTTTCATGGCAAGATACAGAAGTAGATTGCCAGGCCTTCCTTCCGCGCAGTTTAAGTTTGGTGTTGTTGCCGTTGTCACAGAAATGTGATCCTCCGCCGTCAACACTATCCCATTCTGCTGCTGCCCAGATGGGTGGTTTGTCTTCGTCTGGCACCTCAGCTGAGACCTGTCCATCTTGGGAGACCCTGCCAGTAGTTAAACTACCGATAGTATAGCTCTCAGCATCACTGATGCACGCAAGCCCTCACAGCACGACAAGCTGCAAACCAAGTGAGAGACCTAGCAACTAGTGACAGAAATAACTCCATGAACAATGACTGTTTCTACCTAGCAACTACTGACAGAAATTAATCCTGGAATAATGACTGTTTCTACCTAGCAACTCATGACAGAGATGAATCTTTGAACGATGGCTGATTCTACCTAGCAACTAATGATGGAAATAAATCTCTGACGTCACGTTTCCCACGGTTACTTACAGTGCAAGTGCTGGCGTTTTTAACAGGTGAATTTCTACATCATTTCTAGTGTGATGATGTAGTAATCTTCTCTTCTTCCTTTTTTAGTGTACAGACCAACCAAATTGACTCTATCTAACAACTAAGGTATAGATATAGAAGAGGTGATGTTTACACACCTTTTCATATGTTTACAGTTCATCTTTTATTTATTGAGACTGTTCATTTTATTTTATGTTTAAGGTATGTGCATGTTTTTAATGGCTTTTTAGTATAATTCATTTACTTTTATTATTTTTATTATTTTTATCATTTGTATGTATTTTTTTATTATTTTAGTATCTCTATATGTAAACAAAACTAATATGATTGTATAACTTGGAGTTTTATAATTCTTTTCCATTTATGGTTTTTATAACGTTTATGTTTGTGTATTTATGAATTTAGCATGCCCGAAACCCCTGATGAAGTGAAATCGAAACACGGCCTGTGTCGGGCTATTTGGGCTTAATGCTGTCAAGTTTCAGAATTTAATAAAGTAATCTTTCCTGTTAAACCACGCATTTGGACTGGGTGGCTGTCTAGTCTGTCCTTCCATATAAACAACTACAACAGTCCCCTTTTTTCCTTTAGAGATCCCATGTGTTGGTCCCATGCTTTTCTGAATTCAGTTACTGTCCTCATCTCTACCACCTCTACTGGGAGACTATTCCATGGATCCACCACTCTTTCCGTAAAGAAATACTTCTGCATATCACTCCTGAATCTATCCCCCTTCACCCTCATCCCATGTCCTCTCATAGCAGAACTTGCGTTCATTTGAAAGAGGCTCTCTCCCTGAACATTTATGCCACAGAGGTATTTAAACATCTCAATCATATCACCTCTATCCCGTCTTTCCTCTAAGGTGTACATATTAAGATCCTTAAGTCTGTCCTCATATGCTTTATAATGAAGACCACTAAACATTTTAGTAGCCACCCTCTGCACCGACTCCATCCTGTTTATATCCTTTTGAAGGTGCGGTCTCCAGAATTGCGCACTATACTCCAAATGAGGTTACACCAAAGACTTATAGAGAGGCAATATCATCTCCTTTTTCTGCTAGCCATTCCTCTCCGTATGCACCCAAGCATCCTTATAGCTTTTGCCATTGCCTTTTCTACCTGTTTAGCTACTTTAAGATCTTCAGACACAATCATGCCTAGGTCCCGCTCTTCTTTAGTGGACAAAAGTACTTCACCCCCATATTATATTGCTCCCTTGGATTGCTGCAGCCCAAATGCATGACCTTACATTTTTTAACATTAAATCCCAGCTACCAAATTCTAGACCATTCTTCAAGCTTAGCTAGATCCTTCCTCATGTTATCTACACCTTCCTGGGTGTCTACTCTATTGCAGATTTTGGTATCATCCGCAAAGAGGCAAACCTTACCTGACAGCACTTCCGCTATATCACTAACAAAGATGTTAAAAAGAATTGGACCAAAGACAGATCCCTGGGGCACACCACTGGTAACATCCTTCTCCTCAGCGTGAGCTCCATTTACCTGTACCCTCTGTCGCCTCCCACTCAACCAATTTCTAACCCAAGCAATAACTTTAGGGTCCATCCCTAGGGTGCTCAGTTTGTTTATAAGTCGCCTTCTTTATCGGGACTGGCTCTGTTCAACTGAAAGCCAGATCTTTCCAAAGCCTATTGTCAAAAAAGGGCAAAATTACCTGCATTTGAAAATCTGTGAATTATATCTGAAATGAGAAATCGGATATAATTTACAGAAAATTGTTTGGTTCCCTCTCTTGTTTCTTTTACCTTCTACCCCAGTTGCCCTTGGCACTGCTCCCAGTGTCTGTTGCAGAGATGGTTACAGTCTGACCTGCTTTTTGGTCTCCACAGCCTCTGCTTGTAGGTTGTTCTAGGCGTCTGTGAAACCCTCTGTAAAGAAGGATTTCTCAGGTTTCCTTTGAAGCTTCCTCCTGTAACCTCATGTCATGACCGCTTGTCCTTGAACATCCCCCATGTGAAAAATTGCACTTTCCTGTACAATATTAGAAGCCTGTCACATGTTCAAATGTTTCTGTCATAATCCTTGCGTACATTACACTTTGCTTTGCCTCACTGCTTCATTTTTGCAATCTTCCACAGTGGTTAGCTTCTGGCTATCTGTCCCCACATGGCTGCTTTGTATTTGGCTAGAACTGGACCAGTACTGAAAGTTAAGCAGCCGTCATCCTATAACTCATGACAGTATTCAGCGGTGGAGGTTGGCATTTTTCTTACATGTTGGCTACTGCGGTTAAATAAGATCCAGTATTCAGCACTAATGTCTGGATCAGGACTGGCGCTGAATATCCAGATAGTGCAGCAAGAGTAGCGATATCCTGAGAGTCTTAAGACAGCTTTTTCTCCTCTGATGATCTGACTAGTTATTGTTCTAGCGGCGCGGAATATTGCTGGCTCCGTCCATGGGCTGCCCCAGCAATATCTGCACTGTCTGTCGAGTGCCTTGGACTATTTTTTATTTATTTATTTAACATTTCTTATATACCGCCTTTCATGATATCAAGGCGGTTTACATTGAACAAACTGACTATCCTGGTGAGCGGTATTTATGCAGACAGCAGATGGAACTAGCAAAATAAGTACCACCAAATACTGAGCAGACCTGTGTCCATATCATAATTTGCCCCCCCCTCCATAGTATCCCTCTAACTTTAAAAGATAAAATGGCCAGCACCGCCCAAGCCCCTCTGCCCAAACATCCTCCTTGCATTTAAAACAATCCTCCTGTGTCTTGTGTCTTTTCTCCTTCTCCGCAATGCTCAGAGGTCGTCCAGGCTCAGAGCCGCGATGCTCCCTCAGCGTGGGGCGTAGTGGAGATGGAGTGTGGCGCTCAAGGATCATTGGTGGGGTTTAGCAATAAGATGAGTCTGGAGGGGGCTAAGCACCTTTAAAGCGTGGAAGGGGGACGGGGCACCCATCTTCTTGTTTAAAGGTAGGGAGTGCAAAGGAGAGGTTTGTGCTATTTTCACTTAACTGGTTAGTGCTGATTTTCACTATTAACTCTCTAGGTTTGTTCGTTCTGCTAGTCTCACTTGATCCATTAGATTTAGCCCGATTTTTCTCTGAGCACCTGCTGAACAGTTGTTTGCAGATTACTGCGTTCACCTACTGCTTATCTTGAATGCTGAGTGGCTTTTTGGCCCTGTAAGGTATATTTCACTACCCCCATCCCCACCCCTCACATAAAAACACTGATCACCAGACAAAGCTGTTTTCCACTCACAAGCTTGAGGATCTTGTTTATTCTAGCTTTGAGCCTTTTAGGGAAAAGCATGTTATAAGTCTGACAATTAAATAAAGCTTCCCTTGGCATCAGTCCCAGCCCCTGCAGGCCTCTGGAGAGAATGAGCAGATCCGAGGGGAGCACAGTAAATACTCTTGGAGAAACTTTACCTGCTCAAAATGAGCTCAGCGGCTGTGATGTCATTTCATGTGACTGGAAAATAAGTCAGTAGGTACCAGAGACTAAAAGTAGAGAATGATGAAATTCTCAATTGCGCCCTGGGGTTGGTTAGAGTATCTGTCGTTTCCTGTACAAGCTCTACATTCAGTCTTCATGGCTTGAAAATGCTAAATATAAATGAGCAAGCTGAATATGATAGCCTGGCAGGAACACTAGTGGGAAATGTCGGCTTTTGTTAGAAGAGAAGGGAGTCTGTGTTAGGACAGCGACGTGTGCCATGGAGGAATGATTTCAACTGTAGCAGTCTAGAGACGTCCACGAAGCTCATTGGGAGACGGAGGGCTCAAGCCATTATTTAATGTGACTTTGAGAAATGTTTGAAAGGAAGGCAGATACAGACCTGAGGCAGTATCACAGAGATTATTTATTTGTATTTATTTATTTAAGGTTCTTAAGAATCAGCGCGGTTTACATGTAATAATAATGTGCAAAGTAGACACTTGCCCTTTCCCTCCCAGGGTCTCTTTGCTTATCCCCATGAATTGCTCTATTTAGTCTTTTCAGGTTGCCTCCGTTTATTTTGATTTTCTCCTCACTGCTACTTACGTTTTTGACATCCATAGGGAGGCTGTTCCATGCGCCCAGCACCTTTCCTGCTTAGACAGTTCCTAATATTATTCTATCGCTGCCTGTCCTCTCTGTAGCTCTGCTTCGGGCCTCATAACTGTGACCTCTTATTCAGTAGTTTCCTTTGTGTTTATTTTACATAGCTTTGATATTAACTGCATGTTAAAATGGGGTCCCTCTTCTAGAGAATGCATACGACCGTTAATCTTATTTTATAGGGTTATTGTCCAAATTACCCTATCAACAGATAACCAGATTGTTAATATGAACAAAATGCAACCTCTGAAATGCCGTATGCACATACTAGAAGTTTAAAAAATAAGATGGGAGAGTTAGAATATATAGCACTAAATGAGAGGTTAGATATGACTGGAATCTCAGAGAGGACAACTAGTGGAGCACTGTCTCTGGCGTAAATTCTGCCCAAGCAGCTGCCGCAATGCGGAGGGGCCTGGGCAGAAAACAGGCCACACAGTGGTGGCAGAGGCAGCAGCACAACAAATTTACTTTATCATGTTTGCCACGCCGCTCTGCTCTTTCACAGTAAGTCTTGGGGTTGTATATCTGTTCCACGATAACATCCATACCATGAGACTTCGGTCCGGTGGGGAACAGCCACTGGGCCTGCGTTCCCCACAGCAGATTTAGAAGAGCAGAGCAGCGCGGCAAACATGATAAAGTAAGTTTGCTGCCGTGGGGGGGAGGGGGGGCATGCCACCACTACGACAGGGGGGGCCATTCAGCAAAGGTTTGTTTGAGGGTCCCTCATTGTAATTTATGCCACCAGACACTGTGATTTTTTTTAAGTGCTGACTCCTGGCAACCCAGCAGCCCCTGGGTTTTTTTGGCAAAGAATGACTGGAAGTAGATTGCCAGGACTTTTCTTCCGAGGCAAGGGAAGGTAAAGTGACTTGCTCAGGATCAGAAGGAGAGCCATTGGGCATCAAATACCAATTTCCTGGGTGTTAGGCTGTTGCTTTAACCACTATGCTACTCCTCCACTCCACTGGACACTGTGATACCTGGCTACAAACTAGATCACATTGATAGAGTAGATCAAATTGGTTGCGAGGTTGTGCTCTATGTTAGAGAGAACATTGAGTGAAACAGAGTAAATGTTTTGCAGGAAACAAAAGACACTGTTGAGTCTCTGTGGAGAGAAATACCATGTAAAAAGGGGAAAGCAATGGCAGTGGGGGTATACTAAAATCCGCTTGGCCAAAATGAACAGATGGATGCTGAAATGCTAAAAGAAATCAGGGAAACTAACAAAAGTTACAACACAATAATAACGGGTGATTTCAATTACTCTGGTATCGATTGGGTCAGTGACATAGTAGGAGATAAAGTTTCTAGATGAAATAAATGACTGCTTCTTGGAGCAGCTGGTTCATGAATTGACATGAGGGGAAGCTATATTCAGTTAGGAGGCTATGCGTCCCTTCGGCACATAGCCCTCTCCACCGACCTCCAATGCTGGGGTAATATGCGGCCCTGACATTGAATATTCAGGATCACTGCACTGCCTCTCAGCTGCAGTCGATAACCAGGCAGCAGCGATATTGCATGCTCCAATGTTAGCTCCTGCACTTAAAGATAGACAAGCTTTTGCCTTGCAGCATCCAGTATCGCTGCTGCCCGCTTATCGATCGTCGCCACCTCCGCTCATCCCTGGAAAGCCCACAACATGTCCCGATGCTAAACGGTTAGCACTGGGGCGGCGTGTAAGGGAGAAGAGAGGGGATATTCATCGGCACTAACCCGGATCTCAGCATTTACACGGTTTACAGGGCTGCAAACCGAGTAAATGCCTTTTGAGTTTCGAGCCCCTAGGCCTTAGTAGAACACATGATCCGGTGCAAGAGATAATTATGTTGGGGCCGCTTGGCAATAGTGATCATAACATGATAAAATTTGATTTAATAAATGGAGGGAGGGCAAGGAAATCCAATATGCTAACATTTAACTTTCACAATACATACCATCACAGACCTACCGACATTCAGAAAAGGCCTGAAAACCCATCTGTTCATCGAACATTTTACCCCAAACATTGCATGCACAGTGTGCTGTTGAGCAGGTAGTAGTGAAGATGAGTGTCCACCTGAAGCCACTAAAGGCGGGACTGTACAGATGAGCACGGTGGAAATCACTGAGATGGTCCCAGAATGCGATATATCATGTGATGGTAGTTATCTCCTGACGTTCATATTGATATTTACAATTTGGAACCTCATACAGGTGTGTGCTGGGCCTACGCAGTGCCCCACAGGGCAGGAGGGGGACTGAGACATGGGCAGGCTGCGGCAGCTGCAATAGCACAGTGTTAGGGCGTGGCATCAGCGGGTACAGCATGAGTATCTGTAGGATCGGAAACGTTTAACGTGTGGATGTCCCAGACCATTCCCCGTGTCCAATGGTCGGGGTAGCTGAAGAGCATCTGCACGAGCCTTGCAGAACACATCTCCGTGCACACGCTCACCTGTGGATATGGCGTCAGACGCACATGGTCCCCATTTCCACTATAGATTTCATTTATTTATTTAAGTCACTTATATACCGCACCTTCCAGCTATCAAGTGCGCTTTACAAAGAACGAGTTAAAGAACAGAGCGACAAGTCTGTTTTTACATGGAACATCAGTGAACTATATACATTAGAGAACATTAGAGAACTAACGTAAGGGGATTATATACAGAAGGTATAAGCCTTAACAAACATAACAGGCTTAATTTAGCTTGTATCAGAGACTAAATACTAGATAGCATTGTATGGGTAGCTGGGGCTATTCAAAAGCATAATAATATGATATTATATTTGTGGCTGTTCGTTGTAAATTACATTGGTGGCTCTTAGGGTGGGAGCAATTGGGTGAGTTTAATTGTTCTAATTTGTGTCCTCCTTGGTCTGATATCAATTTTGTCTTGTATCAATCTGGTATTCTGTTATCAATCTAGTCATCTGTTATCCATTTTCTGATTGGGAGAGGGAGTTTGCCATTGGGCCATAGTGTGAGATAAACAGATGGGTTTTTAATTTCTTTTGGAGCTTCTTAATTTCGATTAATGTTCTTATTTCTTCTAGGAGGGAGTTCCAGAGGATAGGGGCTGCGTGTGAAAAAGCTTTTTTGTTGGTTATCTTTTTGGCCTTTGTGAAGTCTCTTGGAATTCTTATTTTATTTGTATAGCCTCTCCTGTGAGGAGTTTTAGTTGATTCTTTAATGATGAGTTTGTTTAGTGTAGGTGGAGCCATGTTATTTAGTGCCTTGAAGGTGGTTATTAGTGTTTTATAGTTTATCCTGCTTTGTATTGGTAGCCAGTGTAGGTTAGCTAGTGTAGGTGTTATGTGCTCAAATGGGTGCACCTTCATAATAGTTCTGGCTGCTGCATTTTGTGCAAGTTGAAGTCTTTTAATGTTTTGTTTTGTTGCGCCTAGCAGGGTTAAATTGGCAAAATCAAAGTGAGGTGTAATGATTGCCTGTATTATACTCATAAAGTCTTGTATGTGCACAAGTGGGCGTAATTGCTTTAGAATTTTAAGCTTAAAATAGATTTTTTTTTTGTTGTGTTTCTGATGTGTGTATTCATGCTGAGATGTGTATCGAGGATCACGCCCAGCTATCTCACTTCGTTTTTTATTTAAATCTCATGGTTTTGAAGTGTGATGTGTGTTGGGGGGATATATGATTGGTTTTTCGTTACGATTAATATGTCTGTTTTTGAATGGTTGATATGGAGATTGTGGTCTTTTAGCCATGTTGTTAATTCATTGAAGCACTCCGTTAATAATTGCAGTTGTAGGGTAGGGATCGTGAATGGAATGTACATCATTATATCGTCTGCATATAGATGATAATGGACCTTGAATTTTTTAAATATGTTGCAGACAGGTTTTATATAAATATTGAAAAGGAGGGCTGATAGGGCAGAACCTTGTGGGAGGCCAAGTTCCTGGTTGTATGTGTTAGATGTTTGATTGCAGATTCTTACTGTGTTCTGTTGCTTAGATATGAAGTGAACCATTTATGAACTGTTGATTTGATGCCTATTTGTCTGAGACTATTAAGCATTATAGTATGGTGTACACTATCGAATGCTGCAGAGATATCAAGGAATAGAAGGATGAACGCTTGTTTAGAATTGTCGATTCCTCTCACAAGGGTGTCGAGTAGTACTGTTAGCAGTGTTTCTACTCCATGACAGGGGCGAAAACCATATTGTTGTTCATCGAGAGGGGCTGAGTTATCCATGTATTCCTGTGTTTGAATTTGGACAACCTTTTCAATTAGTTTAGCCATGAAGGATATACTTGAAATAGGTCTGTAGGAGTTCGGCGATGTTTTGTCTAGGGTGCCATTTTTAAGAATTGGACGAATTTGTGCGTGTTTTAGTGAAGGTGGTAGGTACTGTCAGCAACAATTCCCTGGTGGCCAGTGGACGCCAGGGCAGGTGCGACACAAAAATATAAGGTTAAGATTGGAGAGTCTTCTAAAGGCCCAAATGGCTCTTGGTCCTTGTAGTTGCTTTAGCTCCAATCTTCAATGAAATGATCAAGCTGAGTGGTGGGAATTAATAAGGCTTTTATTTCCCTTTTCACAGTGGTTCAAAATAGTGGGTTACAACTTTAAAGCAAATATCCTTAACTCAGGTAGAAAACAAACTCAGGGTTCAAAGCAAAAACTGTTATACGTCACAGGAATGGAGGTGCTCAAACAAATACAGAATGTTCTGCTGGCAATTCACCCAATCACAAGTCTGGCAGTGACTCTAAACTTTCAGAAATGCAAAGTGTACAGTCCATCTCATGGTCAGATAAATCTCCTAACAACCACAAACCGTCTGAGAGGAATAACTATAATCCAAAACCAAAAACCTACCTCTCAGTAACTCACCTAAATAAAAATCAACTTTCAGTAGATTCTTCCAAATTTACAAAATAATCAACAATATCATTAGGTTACACCCGGACCTCAGGATTTAGACACCCTCCATCTGGCGAATTACATCACCATAGGGAAATGGTGGACACTTGCATCATAGGTCCTTAACCTTAACACCTTTAAAGTACTACATCAACAAGAGTCTTTTCCACATAATAAATTACTAAACTTATCCTACTCCCTAACTACACATAAGGATTCACTAAATCATTCACCATTCATTAATCACAACCACATGACAAAATATACAACCATCCATACAACATAAACACAAACCTCTCAACTATAAAAGTGTCCAATATTATTCTGTATCCACTCCAGAGCAGAAAATCAATAAAAGGCTTCTAATATCTTTGAAAGCACTAGGCTTAATAGTAAAATATCTAATTTCAGTATCCACATGAACGCTGAAAAAGAAAATCAAGCACAGATTTAGGTTGGTAAACGACAAATCTCAATATGCAGAAAGCAATCAATTACTTATCTGCTAAGGAGCAAAACGCAAACGTCTTTTCACGGCACTGAAAATACAGCTGACTGTCCCAAAGGTCACTCGCCGCCACTGCACACTGTTTGTTCGACGAAAGCTTCCGTTTCGCCACAGGCTTCGTCAGGAACCAAAGTTAAACGGAGTTCACCATTAACTAATCTTTCATTTTTAGACACATATAGCGTCTCTGCGAGCTACAGCTCATCGGCGTCTGATGTCAGCAGTCTAAGGGAACACGCGCCAATCAGTCCGCTTATATCTACAAACTCTCAACTTTCAACAACTTTATTAAACAAAAAACATAAACTATCACTGACATAAGTGAATATTGCCAAGGGAAAGGTAGACAGGAGCTGCACCAGTCAAAAAAGGGGAGATTTCACCATTGATCATTTATAAAAGTATCTGTTTCAAAAAATTAAAGCCCACTCGATCTTATCATTTAACCCTTCCGGATCCAATGTATGTAAGGACTCAATTAGCTAAGTTAGCTTTGAAGAAGAATTATTTTGTATACAAGCAGGAATATTTTCTTCAAATCTCTGGCACTGCGATGGGTGCTACATTCGCCCCTTCGCTGGCAAACTTGTACATGCATGCATTTGAACAGCAATGGATTTACCCTTCTAATTTTGCTTCATCTATTTTATGTTGGTATAGATATATCGATGACATCTTTTTATTATGGAGTGGCACACGTGTTGCATTGGAAGAGTTCTTCAGCTATTTGAATCAATGTAATTCATCTATTAAGTTTGAGATTAATATTCAAAGAAATACCATTCAATTTTTGGATGTTGCGGTTACTAGAGGTCCTGAGAAGTTCTTTACTACTGTATATACCAAAGTAACTGATAGAAACACTTTACTGCATTATGCAAATTTTCATCCATCTCATCTTAAAGAAAGTCTTCCTTATTCTCAACTATTACGATGCCGTCGCATCTGTTCTACTCAACAAGAGTTTGAGGTACAGGCTGCCTCCATGCTGACTAAATTTAAAGAGAGAGGCTATCCTCCATCAGTACTGAAAAAGGCTTACAAAAGAGCCAAATTTAATCATCGGGAGTGGCTCTTATGTCCGAACACATCAGGTACCGTCCCTGATGCTGCCTCTACGATATCATCTAGTGCTTCTTCAGCAGCATCATCTATAGTGACTTGTGTTCTTCCTTATTCAGGATTATCAAATTGTATTGTTTCAGCCCTGCATAAGCGTTGGAAATTAATTTTGACTCATCCTATACTAGCTGGAAGTTCACTTAGAGTGGCCTACCAGCGAGGTAAGAATCTGCGAGATCGGCTCTGCTCAGCAGTCCCACGATCTCCTCTTCCAGCACAAGAATTTTCCCATAGGAGTTGTGGTCGGTGTTCCTTTTGTAAATATATGACTTCAGCGGTTCATCTCGCACCTGCCTTGATGTTCCGGCGTCTCTGTCAAGATACCAATTGCAACACTTCATTTGTTATATATGCTTTGTGGTGCCCATGTTTGAAAACCTATGTGGGGAAAACGACTCGCCCTTTACGTACTAGACTGTCTGAACATAAATATTGTTTGACTAAGGCTCATTTAGAGACCCCTTTGGTGCAGCATTGGATTAATGCTTCTCATACTTTTGAAGATGTTCGCTGTACCGTTTTGGAAGTCGTGCCTTTTAACATCCGTCGAGGTGATAGGGGACTTCAACTACTTCAGAAAGAACAGAAGTGGATTTATTCCTTACATACATTGGATCCGGAAGGGTTAAATGATAAGATCGAGTGGGCTTTATTTTTTTGAAACAGATACTTTTAAAATGATCAATGGTGAAATCTCCCCTTTTTTGACTGGTGCAGCTCCTGTCTACCTTTCCCTTGGCAATATTCACTTATGTCAGTGATAGTTTATGTTTTTTGTTTAATAAAGTTGTTGAAAGTTGAGAGTTTGTAGATATAAGCGGACTGATTGGCGCGTGTTCCCTTAGACTGCTGACATCAGACGCCGATGAGCTGTAGCTCGCAGAGACGCTATATGTGTCTAAAAATGAAAGATTAGTTAATGGTGAACTCCGTTTAACTTTGGTTCCTGACGAAGCCTGTGGCGAAACGGAAGCTTTCGTCGAACAAACAGTGTGCAGTGGCGGCGAGTGACCTTTGGGACAGTCAGCTGTATTTTCAGTGCCGTGAAAAGACGTTTGCGTTTTGCTCCTTAGCAGATAAGTAATTGATTGCTTTCTGCATATTGAGATTTGTCGTTTACCAACCTAAATCTGTGCTTGATTTTCTTTTTCAGCGTTCATGTGGATACTGAAATTAGATATTTTACTATTAAGCCTAGTGCTTTCAAAGATATTAGAAGCCTTTTATTGATTTTCTGCTCTGGAGTGGATACAGAATAATATTGGACACTTTTATAGTTGAGAGGTTTGTGTTTATGTTGTATGGATGGTTGTATATTTAGTCATGTGGTTGTGATTAATGAATGGTGAATGATTTAGTGAATCCTTATGTGTAGTTAGGGAGTAGGATAAGTTTAGTAATTTATTATGTGGAAAAGACTCTTGTTGATGTAGTACTTTAAAGGTGTTAAGGTTAAGGACCTATGATGCAAGTGTCCACCATTTCCCTATGGTGATGTAATTCGCCAGATGGAGGGTGTCTAAATCCTGAGGTCCGGGTGTAACCTAATGATATTGTTGATTATTTTGTAAATTTGGAAGAATCTACTGAAAGTTGATTTTTATTTAGGTGAGTTACTGAGAGGTAGGTTTTTGGTTTCAGATAAATCTCCTGCCAGTTCCACTTGCATTGGCTCGTTATCAGAAAGCTCTGATTCTATATCCCTGGTTTCTTGTAAAACACATTCAGGGGTTTTGTATATTTTCTGTAGCAGTTCCCAATGTCCTTGGCCTAGCATAGGGCATCGGCCACGTGCTGTGTGAGGCTTTGAAGTACCCTCTTTCCTTAGAGGCTTTATAGCAGCTTTATCATAGCTTTTACCATTCATAACTTTCTTATTAGGCATACATTTCTCTTACCTTGTATGGCAGCAATCCTCAAGTAACCGGCTTTCTTTCACTGCCTGCCTTTCCCAGGCAGCAGCTTGGTGAAATCCTTTTCTATGCAGGTTAGGCTTACCCTGTAGCCTTTGACTTCCTTCTCCTGGTGAAGGCCTGCCTCTGTACAAGCCCAGCTTCTGGCTTTCTTGGCTCAGTGTGGCTTGGCTTCTCCAGCTGACTCTTGTTTGGCTTAGGGTTGCAAACAGCTCTCGGTTTTGCTTGAGCTGACACCTCCTTAGGTCCTTCCTCAGCTCCTGGGAAATTACCTCTCCCTCCTGGGAATCCTCTAGCACTAGAGTAGTCAGGTTTCCACTTCCACCTCTCTCTCTTGGTGCTGCCAGTGATTCTCCCCTTGCTTCTGCTCGGGCTGCTACTTCTGCTGCTGCTTCGTCTGTTGCCAGTGCTGCCTCTTCTCCTTCCTCTCTTCCAGTCTTCCACACTCCCCTTATGAAGCCCTCCTGCCTTTGAGGATTGGAAGCTGGTTGGCATTTCCTCGTGACCAGCTGGGCGTGGCTCTTCAGTCTCCCTGAAGACACTCTTGCTCCCTCTAGCTGGTTCCTGGGAATATTGCAAGTCTTTTCCTCTGTGCAAACACCTTTTTTTTCTCTCAACTGGGCTCTCATCAGCCCTCGCTGCATGACAGTACCCATGGTGTAAGGAGAGGTTGATTATAGGAAGAATGAAGGGGGATAAAATTGGAAGAGTATTCTTTATCCAGGTTACTGGACAAGGGTCAAGGTAAGAAGTTGTGGTGTTAAGGTTTGAGATAATATTTTTGAGTGTGTCTTTAGTTATAGGGTGGAAGTCGGACCAATCATCTATATAATGATAGTGAGAATTATTGAGAGGATTAGGTGAGAATGCATGATGTTTAGCCTTATTTATATAGTGATTAGCTAAGGTCTGGGCAGAAATATCCATAATGTCATTGCTAGAATTATGTGTGTTATTAGTTAGGTTTTGAACAATGGAAAATAGTTCTCTTGGTCTATTTATTGAATTAGATAGAATGGCTGCATGGTAGTTTTTCTTTGCACTATCTATTGCTTCCTTATACTTTTTAAGGTGGTTATGATAGTTCTCATAGTAAGTAGTAGACTTGGTTCTTCGCCACTTTAGTTCTAATTTCCTTAGCTCTCTTTTCATTAGTTTTAAGGTGTTGTTAAACCAAGGGGCATCACCATTTCTAGGGTGGTTGTTCTTTTTGCTTAATTGTTTATATGTGGCTGCATTATTGATTGTTTTATGCCAGTTTGCCACAGCTTCGTCTAGGTCAGAAGGTGATGGAGAAAGATGAGGGATTGTTAGATCAAGAAAGTCTTCTTCATTGAATCTTTTAAATCTAGAGGTTGGAGCCCTTAGTGAGCTGTTATTTATTATTTATAACCTAACTAAAAACACATACAACTCCAGCCATGAAGCCAACGACATATCTCCCCAAACCTTAGCAAATCACTACATAAACAAATCAAAAATAAATAATAGCCTACCAATCCCACAAGCCATATCGTACCAACCTCTACCAGTCTCTTGGAATAAATTTTATCCCATAACAAAAGAGACCCTTAAGAATATAATGACGAACTTAAATAACACAACTTCTAACCTTGATCCCTGCCCAATAAACTGGATAAAGAACACCCTTCCAACATTATCCCCTTTCATAATACCATTAATCAACCTCTCACTAAATCAAGGCTACCTGCCGCCCATACTAAAGCATGCACAAATTAGACCCATATTAAAAAACAATACTATGGACAAAACCTTACCAACTTCTTATAGACCCATCTCCAGTATACCATTTATGGCTAAACTCATAGAAAAGGTAGTTCAAACACAAACACAAGAACACATTGACACATCAGCTCCCCTTGACGACCAACAATATGGCTTTTGCCCTGGTCATGGAGTAGACACTCTTTTAACGGTCCTCCTAGACACACTAGTAAGAGGAATAGACAGCCCTAAAAACGCATTCCTACTACTTTTTCTAGATATATCCACCGCTTTCAACAGTGTCCACCACACACTAATGCTCAATAGGCTTACTCAAATAGGTGCCAACTCAATAGTTCTTAAATGGTTTACATCGTATCTATCCAACAGATCTCAAACTGTCAGGATCAACACTCAAACCTCTAACACATATAAACATGAAATAGGCCTCCCTCAAGGTTCTGCGCTCTCTGCTCTTCTATTTAACATATATATACAACCAATTTGCAATATCTTTAAAAAATTAAAAATCCATTATCACTTATACGCGGACGACATGATGCTATACATTCCTTTCACAATCCCTACGATTCCACTCCAACTATTAACAAATTGTTTCAATGAATTAGCAACTTGGTTAGAAGACCACAACCTCTTTATTAATCATTCCAAAACCAACATACTGATTGTAACGAAAAACAAATCTTTTACCCCCCCCCACCCACATTACACTTCAGAACCATGACATCCACATAAAAAAGAAATAAAATACCTAGGGGTGATACTAGATACACACCTTAGTATGAACACACACATAAGAAATACAACAAAGAAAATATACTTTAAACTCAAAGTATTAAAACAATTACGCCCTCTAGTCCACCTGCAAGACTTCCTAAGCATCATTCAAGCCATTATCACCCCACATTTTGACTTCGCCAACCTCTCTCTATTAGGCACAACTAACCAAAACATCAAAAGGCTCCAATTGGCTCAAAATGCTGCAGCCAGAACCATAATGAAGGCACACCCTTTTGACCACATATCACCCTATCTAGCCAAACTACACTGGCTCCCCATTCAATGTAGAATAAACTATAAATTAATAATAACCACTTTTAAAGCATTAAATAACACCGCCCCAACTACCCTAAATAAACTAATCACTAAAGACACACCCCAATGTGCATATAGAAGAGGCAATGCCAATAAATAAGGATCCCAAAAGAATTCACAAAGACCAAAAAAACAACAAATAAAAAAGCATTCTCCCATGCAGCCCCTATACCCTGGAACTCTCTACCTGATGAAATCAGAGCCTTAACAGACCTTAAAGACCTACGCAAAAACCTAAAAACTCACCTTTTTATCTCCCACTATGGACCAATGGCAAATTCTCAACCTCAAAACGAAAAAGGATAATCTATTTAACACACGGAGACCAATACCGCAATGCCTCAAGATAACTTGACCTTGACACTGTCTACGATGTTTATACTGTTGAACTCTCTTTTACTAACTGTACATAGTTAATTGTACATAGTTCTACAAAGTTTAATAGTTAAAAGTTCAACTGTTAATGTACATAGTTCATGATATTGTTTAATGTAAAAACAGAAATACACCTCTGTCTCCTTAACTGTTTCATGTAAACCGCACCTGATCATCGGAAGGTTGCGGTATAAAAAAGCTTGTTAAATAAAAATAAATAAAAATAAAATAAATTATTTGTTTCAGTGAAAGTGAGGTTAAATTTAATTAGATTGTGGTCTGACCAGGGGATTGGTGTGCACTCCAGTGATGCTGAGTTAAAACGTTTGTGGAGTACTTCTGGAAGAAAGACAAGGTCAAGTATACCTCCTTTATTGTGGGTTTTTGTATTAATGATTTGGTGGAAGTCCATATCTGAAATTGATTCCAGGAAGAGGGCTGAATGTGAGGAGGGTAGGGATAGAAGGTTAAAGTCACCTAGCATTATTATTGGGTTTTGGTCAGTGGATGAACTGAGGAATTCTATTAGCGCATCTGTTTTCTGATTTTTGGTCAGGGGGTCTATATATTAGGCAAATTCTAAGGTGGTCAATTTTCATGATGAGAGTGTCTATATTGTTGGAGAGGTGACTGTGGTTTTGCTTTTAAAACTTTTTTTGTCATCATGAGTACACCTCCTTTTTTGTGGTTTCTGTGTGTGTGTGAAATATCATAATCGTTGTTATTTAATTGGTTTAGGTAGACAAGGTCAGTGTCTGCTAACCAAGTTTTCGTGACACATAGGATGTCTGGTTTTAGGTCATTTAGCATGTCAGTGAAGATGGGGAGTTTATTTTTCATAGATCTTGCGTTTATTAGGATACATGATAATGAAATTTAGTTTTTTGTAATATGTTGACTATCTGTTTGTGGTAGTGTGGTAGGTTTTTTTATATATTAGTCTGTTGTGGTTTGCTTTTGTATAGTAACCTGTGTTCGTTTGTCCGGAGGGAGGGTTATTTCGGATTATGCTTTGTATTATTGGAATTGGTTTGTAATTTTTGTTGTTTAAGCTGTGAGTCAATGATGTTATTATGATGCAGATGCATAGGGTTCTTAGGCAGGAGGTATTTGTGAGGGACATTTCCAGAGCTATAGGCTTGTAGGGGTAATTTTCTTTGTTTCTTATGATACACACTTGTGCTTTGGGCGAACAGTGATTGTAGTTTGTTTCTGATGTAGTAGGAGTGTGATTTTTGACCCGGCTGAGGTATCTGTTACACGGAGTCTAGACATAGATATGTCCTTGGGCCGGGCTTGCACGTAATGCAACCGTAGCATGATATGTGACCAGGGGAACCATATCCACACCGTGGGCCTGTCCAGGTCCCCCACCTCGGACTGCCACACCCCCTCTCAGGGGAATGTTAATGTGGTATACTGCCTGATAGCAATGTGATGGCAAAGAGGGCATACCCATGTGAATGACAGTCCATACACAGCACTGCTGCTGTTGCGACGTGGGTATACCTCTGAAACAACTTCCCAGACGTATCTGAGAAGATGTGTGCTACCAGGCATACATATAACGTATGTAACAAATAAATGGACAAAGAGGATGCACAGAGATTGAGCCGTGCCCCACAATTGTGAATTGTGCCACCATAATCATGTTAACAAGTATGTTATCCTCTGGGAGTAGGCCTGAAATACGCACACGACAACTGCCAACAGTGGATGGATGCCCATTGTCTAAAATCCTAGCCATGATCTGAGAGAACAATGCATAGCAGAGCTGTGACATGGATATGTGATACAGCTGCAGAGATGTCCAAGGTGTGACTGCAGTGAACCAGATGTAGAGTGGTAATATGTGGCTGCCATATGTGGACACACACAGTAGAGGCTAATAGGAGGGAATCCCACCTATGCGCCATCCACATTGTGTCATGGTGGACTGACAGATTTGCAGGTGTAAGATATAAGAACATAAGATATGCCATATTGGGTCAGACGAAGGTCCATCAAGCCCAGTATCCTATTTCCAACAGTGGCCAATCTAGGTCTTACGTACCTAGCAGTTTCCCCAAAAGACACAGGTTCCACAATGCTTGTATTGGGTCAAGCATTGATATCCTGGGTCCCTTTTTAACAAATAGCACGGTATTTAAAAGATATTAAATAAATAAATAAATAAATAAATAATGGTTTATGGACCTTTCCTCCAGGAACTTGTTCAAACCTTTTTTAAACCAAGCTACACTAACAGCTTTTACTACATCCTCCGGTAACAAATTCCAGAGTTTGATTACACATTGAGTGAAAAAATACTTTCTCTTATTTGTCTTAAATAGTTTACCCTGTAGCTTCATTGCATGTCCCCTAGTCTTTCTATATTCTGATAACATAAACAATCGATCTATGTTTACCCATTCCACTCCATTCATTAATTTATAGCCCTCTAACATATCTCCCCTCAGCTGTCTCTTTTCCAGGTTGAAGAGCCCTAACCTTTTTAGCCTCTCTTCATAGGCGTAGCCTTCCATCCCCTTTACCATTTTGGTGGCTCTTCTCTATACCTTTTCTAATAACGCTATATCCTTTTTAAGATACGGCGACCAGAATTGCACACAATATTGAAGGTGCGGTCTCACCATGGAACGATACAGAGGCATAATAATATCTTTTGTTTTATTTTCCATTCCTTTCCTTATGATACCTAGCATTCTATTTGCTCTCTTGGCCGCCGCTGTTTAGCTACTTTAAGAACATCAGACACAACCATGCCCAGGTCCTGCTCTTCTTTAGTGGACAAAAGTACTTCACCCCCTATGCTATATTGCTCCCTTGGATTACTGCAGCCCAAATGTATGACCTTACATTTTTTAACATTAAATCCCAGCTGCCAGATTCTAGACCATTCTTCAAGCTTAGCTAGATCCCTCCTCATGTTATCTACACCTTCCTGGGTGTCTACTCGATTGCAGATTTTGGTATCATCTGCAAAAAGTCAAACCTTAGCCGACAGCCCTTCCGCTATATCACTAACAAAGATGTTAAAAAGAATCACACCAAGGACAGATCCCTGGGGCACACCACTGGTAACATCCTTCTTCTGAGAGTGAGCCCCATTTACCTGTACTCTTTGTCGCCTCCCACCCCACCAATTTCTAACCCAAGCAGTAACTTTAGGGTCCATCCCTAAGGTGCTCAGTTTGTTTATAAGTCACCTGTGAGGAACAGTGTCAAAGGCTTTACTGAAATCTAAATACACCACATCTAGGGCTCTCCCTCAGTCCAACTCCCTGGTCACCCAGTCAAAGAAATCAATCAGATTTGTCTGACAAGAACTGCCTCTGGTGAATCCATGCTGCCTTGGATCCTGTAATCCGCTGGACTCCAGAAACATCACTATTTTCTCTTTCAGCAGCGTTTCTAATAACACTGGTCAATATTGAAATCGTTACTGACTTTAAAAGGCCCTAATCTGTAGTATCTTGGTGAGCTGAACACGAATATAACATTAAAAAAAATTTATTGGTTCTCGTTTTGAAGATATTGCATGTAGCTCATTTTTGACGTTTCACCGTGTAAATTTATCCAATAGGACATCAACAACATCCCAAATAAGCCTTGAATGATGTAATATTGCATCACATTCCATAATACCAGCATGCACACATAATCCAGAGTTGAGTGCATCATTTTCTGATGCAATGCAATACTACTGCCAGACGGCTGCTGAAGCCATCTGATGTCAGCAGTGTACTATACGCAGTCGGAAAGGTTGAGCATTTAAAATATTTCAGACTGTATGCGAGACAGTTTAAGCTACTGTTACATGTAACTTTTATTAATATTATAATTTTAGCCATTTAGGTACAATACAGAACAGTAATGCCGCGAAAGTGCGTTAATACCGTTGACAATTTCTGCTACATTTGTGGGAAAGTGATATTTGCCAACCAGAAGAAAAGTATCACTTCTGAACTGAAGAAGGCATATCATCTTTACTTCAGATGCAAGATTGGTGACCAAGACATGCCTTGGGCCCCGCATATAGTTGCCTTCCCTGTTCTATGTAAACCCAGGACAGTTTATTTGTCCGAGAGTCATTTTGTTTCATTGTAAACCGCACTGAAAACAAAGAGCGCGGTATAAATGAACTATCAAATAAATAAATAAATAAATATATGCTGCGCCACATGTACAACACAGCTTTCACAGTGGTTGAATTGCAAAAGACCATCAATGCCGTTTGCAGTCCCCATGGTGTGGAGAGAGCCAAGCAACCACATAAATGACTGTTACTTCTGCTTGGTTCCTCCTCTTTCCAGTGGAATAACGAAGCAAAAGAAGTCGAGCATAGTCTACCCAAATATTCCATCTGCATTGAGACCAGTTCCACATGGTGAGGAACTTCCTATTCCTGAACCTCCATCAGAATATTCTTCTCCTGGTCTGTCAGCATGCAGTGACCCAGATTTTCACTGGGATGCATTAACAACTCCACACAGAATAGCACAGGAAGAACTAAATGACCTGGTTCGTGATTTGGACTTATCCAAGAACAAGGCAGAATTGCTAGAATCAAGACTCCAACAATGGAATCTTCTAGAAGAAGATGTCAACATTACTTCATATTGAAAGCGCCACCAGCAGTTGGAGCCTTTCTTCAGAAAGAAAAGTAATCTGGTATTCTGTTCCGATATTGAAAGCCTCATGAATACCTTAAAAATCACTCATGACCCACAAGACTGGAGACTATTTATAGACTCTTCGAAACTGAGTCTGAAGGCTGTGCTTTTGAACAATGGAAACCGTCTTCCATCTATTCCAGTAGCGCATGTCGTCCACATGAAAGAGACATACGATAACTTAAAGCATCTACTGACTTCCGTTAACTATAACAAGTACAGCTGGCACCTCTGTGGTGACTTGAAGGTAGTTGCCCTTTTAATGGCAGCAGGGATATATAAAATACATGTGTTTCTTATGTGAGTGGGATAGCCGAGCAAGGGATTGGCACTACTTGCGGAAGGAATGAAATCGCAGACAAAATGTCACAGTTGGAGAGAAGGATATCACTGGTCAACAAATTTTTACAAAAGTCATGTTACTGAAATAAAAATAGTTATTTCTTATCGATTTTTATATGCTGAACATGAATATGACAGTGAAATTGTAAAGTTGGCTCTAGTTTTTTTTGTAATCTACAAGAATTAATGTTTACATCATGTAATGCATGTCAGTAGTAAATTCTCGTATAATAGGCCTTCGGTTAATACCTGTAAAAAACCCAAGTCATAGACTACTTCTTAGGTTTTTTTCGCCTGTCTCTTGTACAACTGTTCGGGAGCTTCTCTGGGGAGTGTCCAGCAGTAGTCAGCCAGCATTTTAGTGGACCATTTTCCCTGGTATCTTTGCTCCATCGTTGCAAAATCCTGGTGAAAACATTCGCCCTGTTCATCACAAACCATACCACAGTTGTCAGGAAAGAAATCGAGATGGGAATCAAGGAAATGGATCTTTAGAGACTTATTGCAGCCAAGTTTCTGATACTGCATCAGCATGTCTTCTACTAGTTCCTTGTAGTTTTCTGCCCTAACATTCCCAAGAAAGTTTGTTGACACTAGGCGAAAAGCATTCCATGCTTGTTTCGCATCACCCTGCAGCAAGTTGTTGAACCTATCATCTTTGAAGAGCTCTCACATCTGAGGACCCCAAAAACTCCCTCTTTAATCTTTGCTTCGCTGAGTCGAGGGAATTTTTCATGCAGGTATCGGAAAGCTGGCGAAGTGCGGACCATGGCTTTCACGAAGTTTTTCATCAAACCTAGTTTGATGTGAAGGGGTGGTAGCAGGATTTTGTGAGCCTCAACCAGAGCTGAGTGCTGGATAATTTACTCACCACCGAAGTTAAACTAACCGTCCTGTAGTTTTCAACCACATCCTTACTTCCGCTTTTGTGTAAAGGCACCACATGAGCCTCTCTCCAGTCCTTAGGCACCAATCTCGACTCCAACGAGGCATTGAAAAGGTCAGTCAGTGGAGCTGCTAGAACGTCCCCAAGGTCCCTCAGTATTCTAGGGTGTATCCCATCCGGTCCCATCGCTTTGTCTACTTTAAGTTGAGCTAGTTTCTCACAAACACATTCTTCTGAAAATTGTTCAAGATGTCCCTCGCTTCTGTTCCTGTTTGTGGGTGTTTTCTGAGGTCCTGCTCCTGGTTCTTCACCTGTGAACACAGAACAGAAATATTTGTTAAGCAATTCCGCTTTATCCTTATCAGCTTCTACATATTCCTCCCCTTCATCCTTGAGTCTGACAATACCACTTTTTGCAGACCTGCTATTAGTAATCTGTGAACTATCATTAAAATCATCTCTAATACCTGAAGATTGGAGGATCGCCAATGTAACACCAATTTTTAAAAAGGGTTCCAGGGGTGATCCGGGAAACTACAGACCGGTGAGCCTGACATCAGTACCGGGAAAAATGGTAGAAACCATCATAAAGAATAAAATTACTCAGCATGTAGATAGTCATGACCTAATGGGAGACAGCCAAACATGGCTTTAGACAAGGAAGATCGTGTCTTACTAATCTGTTATGTTTTTTTGAAGGAGTGAATAATCAGGTGGACAAAGGTGAGTCGGTTGATATTGTGTATCTGGACTTTCAGAAAGCCTTTGACAAGGTCCCTCAGGAGAGACTTTTGGCAAAGCTAAAGAGTCATGGGATAGGAGGCAGTGTACTATTGTGGATCAGGAACTGGTTAAAAGATAGAAAGCAGAGGGTAGGGCTAAAAGGCCAATTTTCCCAATGGAGAAAGGTGAATAGTGGTGTACCCCAGGGATCTGTGCTGGGTCCGCTGCTTTTGACATATTCATAAATGACCTGGAAAGTGGAATAACAAGTGAGGTTATCAAATTTGCAGATGACACAAAACTATTTAAAGTTGTTAAAAACCAAGAGGATTGTGGAAAATTGCAAGAGGATCTTGATAAATTGGAAGACTGGGCATCAAAATGGCAGATGAAATTTCATGTGGACAAGTACAAGGTTATGCACCTAGGGAAGAACAACCCAAACTATGGTTACACGATGCAAGGTTCCACATTAGGAACCACCACCCAGGAAAAAGATTTAGGCGTCATTGTGGATACCATGTTAAAACCCTCGGCCCAGTGTGCAGCGGCAGCCAAGAGAGCAAATAGAATGCTAGGTATGATAAGGAAAGGAATGGAAAATAAAACAAAAGATATTATAATGCCTCTATATCGTTCCATGGTGAGACCGCACCTTGAATATTGTGTGCAATTCTGGTGCCGTATCTTAAAAAGGATATAGCGATTTTAGAAAAGGTTCAGAGAAGAGCCACCAAAATGGTAAAGGGGGATGGAAGGATACTCCTATGAAGAAAGGCTAAAAAGGTTAGGGCTCTTTAACCTGGAAAAGAGACGGCTGAGGGGAGATATGATAGAAGTCTATAAATTAATGAATGGAGTGGAACGGGTAAACGTAGAGCGATTGTTTACCTTATCAGAATATAGAAAGACTAGGGGACATGCAATGAAGCTACAGGGTAAACTATTTAAGACTAATAAAAAAATATATTTTTTCACTCAACATGTAATCAAACTCTGGAATTTGTTACCGGAGGATGTAGTAAAGGCTGTTAGTGTAGCTGGGTTTAAAAAAGGTTTGGACAAGTTCCTGGAGGAAAGGTCCATAAACCATTATTAAGAAGTGACCGAAGATATCAATGCTTGACCCAGTACAAGCATTGTGGAACTTGTGTCTCTTGGGGAAACTGCTAGGTAGATATGACCTAGATTGGCCACTGTTGGAAACAGAATACTGGGCTTGATGGACCTTGGTCTGACCCAGTATGGCATATCTTATGTTCTTATGTTCTTATGATTTAAAAGTAGAGGTCACATGACGGAATGTGAGCTCCAGTGTTGAAGGACATTTTGGGCACAGCATTTTGAAGAGCCTGTTTTTCCTTTGTTCCTACTTTGGCTAATATATATTCCTTTACGCCTGTTTCATTCCACCACGGAGCGGGAGAAATAAATCCTTATGTAAAAAAATATTCTTTTGCCTGCCTTATCATTCGACCTTCACAACTACAACCTCAACCTCAAGGCCGACCCCTCCTCAAACCCTCAAGGTTAGGGAGCGGGTGGGGGGCAAGTTGAAACACTTTTCATTTCTCTATTCGATAGTCTAATGAGAGGCCTAGAAAACTCCAAACAAGCCTTCGTTTTAAAATTCATAAATATATCTCTGCGTTTGACTCCACTGATCACAACATAATAACTATAAGGCAACAACAGATTAGAATATATGGGACTGCACTGTTATGGTTCAAATCTTACCTAGCAGACCAATCTCAACAAGTAAAAATTGGTCAGTGAACATCAAAACCTTACAGTCAACAAGGATTACCACAAGGCTCTGCCCTATCTGCCCCTTACCCCAAGTACTCCCCTCCTGCTGTGTGCATGTATACTCTTGCACGCAGCTACCACCACTGGATGCCATGGTGTCCCAGTCGTGCTGCCGCTGCACACAGCACCACCCAGCAGGCAGAGTCCAAGCATGAGCTGGAGATGATGCAACAGTCTTTGGTGTTGCAGGAATGGCATATCATAGCCACAGAGCAGCTGACCATAGCTACCAGCACTCTCCAGGCATCAATGGTGGAGATCTTGGAACTGTGGCATGTCTTAATGAAATACAAGAGATCACAGAGAGTGGAAGACAGGCATCTATATTAGGAAAAACTTAGAGAAGCTAGCAAAGTAGTCAGGAAAGCAAAGATTCAAAAAGAGGAGGAACTAGCCAATGCAATAAAATGGGGGATAAGATATTTTTTCAGATATGTTAGTGAGAAGAGGAAGGGCATAAGAACATAAGATATGCCATACTGGGTCAGACCAAGGTCCATCAAGCCCAGTATTCTGTTTCCAACAGTGGCCAATCTAGGTCATATGTACCTAGCAGTTTCCCCAAGAGACACAAGTTCCACAATGCTTGTACTGGGTCAAGCATTGATATCTTCGGTCACTTCTTAATAATGGTTTATGGACCTTTCCTCCAGGAACTTGTCCAAACCTTTTTTAAACCCAGCTACACTAACAGCCTTTACTACATCCTCCGGTAACAAATTCCAGAGTTTGATTACATGTTGAGTGAAAAAATATATTTTTTTATTAGTCTTAAATAGTTTACCCTGTAGCTTCATTGCATGTCCCCCTAGTCTTTCTATATTCTGATAAGGTAAACAATCGCTCTACGTTTACCCGTTCCACTCCTTGAGGGTTTGAGGAGGGGTTGGCCTTGAGGTTGAGGTTGTAGTTGTGAAGGTCGAATGATAAGGCAGGCAAAAGAATATTTTTTTACATAAGGATTTATTTCTCCCGCTCCGTGGTGGAATGAAACAGGCGTAAAGGAATATATATTAGCCAAAGTAGGAACAAAGGAAAAACAGGCTCTTCAAAATGCTGTGCCCAAAATGTCCTTCAACACTGGAGCTCACATTCCGTCATGTGACCTCTACTTTTAAATCATAAGAACATAAGATATGCCATACTGGGTCAGACCAAGGTCCATAAAGCCCAGTATTCTGTTTCCAACAGTGGCCAATCTAGGTCATATGTACCTAGCAGTTTCCCCAAGAGACACAAGTTCCACAATGCTTGTACTGGGGGGAGGAGTGGCCTAGTGATTAGGACAAGGTACTTCAGGCCGGAGGGCCGGGGGTTCAAGTCCCACCTGGGGACAGCAATCTCAGGCCGGAGGGACTGGGATTTCTAGTCCTATAGGCACTCCTTGTGGTCTTGGGCAAGCCACTTAACCCTCCATTGCCCTTGTTCCCTGTACGTATTAGCATATGTGTGTCATATCCTCTCGTGTTAAATGTATCTCCCAATTGACCGCTTTGACCCGGTGAAAAGCGGGATATAAATACAGCTAAATAAATAAATAAATAAATATCTTCGGTCACTTCTTAATAATGGTTTATGGACCTTTCCTCCAGGAACTTGTCCAAACCTTTTTTAAACCCAGCTACACTAACAGCTTTGACTACATCCTCCGGTAACAAATTCCAAAGTTTGATTACACATTGAGTGAAAAAATATTTTCTTTTATTAGTCTTAAATAGTTTACCCTGTAGCTTCATTGCATGTCCCCTAGTCTTTAATTCATCTGAATTAAACACACCATGTACCTTGTATTGAGGATTGTCTGAGAATTCCTTGCCACTCTGCCTTCCTTTCCACGGGTCAGCTTTCCCCTCCAGAAGCCTTGGCTTTATCCCTGGGTCTCTCAGTGCTTCACACCTCTCTTGTTCCCAGAAGGTTCTTTCAGGCACTGAGTATCCCTGGTACCTGCTTCTTGGTTCTGAATCCCTTCTCCTAGGATTACAGCTGGGCAGTGCTTCTCCTAAGTCAAGGGTTTCTGCATCAAAGGCTGCTTCCTGCCTTTCACGTTGCTTCCTTCTTCCTTGCCTTGCTCCGTCTCTCCTCTCTCTCTCTTGTCTCTCTCTGTTTAACAAGCTGCCTCTGCTTTGGGCAGCCCGCCTCCTGCTAGGGCGTGCCCAATCAGTAACTCTGCTTCTCCCTTCGAGGTGAGCTGTGTTAGCTGATTAGCCTTGTGTTTCTTGTTCTGAGCATAGAAAATCCTGCATTTACCTGCAGTACCAAAACCTTCCACCGGGTCACCATTTGTTTCCATGGCTTCTGGGGAAGCTACCACGTCACAAACTCTATGGGTTGGCCTAAAACTGTGTTGGTGTATGTCCAGAGACACTTGCATTTTGATGTGATCTTGAAGTTGGTTTTGTATTATCTTTTCAATTATTTTCGCTACAAATGTAAGGCTTGATATTGGTCTGTAGGAACTGGGGCATGTTATGTCGAGTGATGCATTTTTAAAAATGTGTCATATTGTTGCTTTTTTTAGTGCTTTAGGCATGTAGCCTCGTGACAGAGTTTACAAACAATATGTAAAATGTACAATATGTATATGTTTTAGAGTATCAAGTGAGACACTGATTGTCTACAGACTAGCTTGGGTATGATGTATTATTGTATGTGGTGGTATAGTAATTGTGGAAATGTTCGTATTGAGGTATGTAGACTCGAACGCCGATGGCGCCGATCACGCTCACCGGAAGATCAGACCGCATACCTAACCCACCTTGCAATACATCGAGGAACAATCTCTATCAGAATGAGACAGTATCACACTGACACCCTAAAGAGGTCATTGAATAAACCTTGTGACCTCTTCAATTTGGTCAAATCCCTCTCAAAGGAACCATCACCCGAGCAACACATCAACATACATCCACAAGAATTCGCTGATTATCTGCAATCCAAGATTGTACAAACTAACAAGGTCACAGCAGTCCAATATCAAGAACCGGCGGACCTCTCTCCACTTAACTTTTTTTCCACACCATCCAATAAATGTATTGAGAACACCATAGCATCACTCAACACCTCCACTGCACAGACCGACCCATGTCCAGCTTTTTGGATCAAGGAACTACGTGATGTGCTCAGTCCTGTCATCGCAAATATAATGAAACTCTCCTTTTCAACAGGTTATTTTCCCACTTCACTCAAGCAGACGTCCATTAGACCATTACTGAAAAACCCCAAACTGGACCCCCAAAGGGTAGACTCCTATCGACCAATAGCTAGCATCCCCATCTTAGCCAAAATAATTGAGAAGGAAACACAACGGCAAATTCAAGATCACATAGACTCTGTTGCTCCCTTAGATAACTGCCAACATGGGTTCAGAGAACATCACGGGGTTGAGACACTACTCACTGGTCTAATCAACAATATCATCACAGGAATCGACAACATCCATCAAGGTTTTGTCCTCATTTTCCTAGACATCGCCGCGGCTTTTGACTCCGTGAGTCACGAAATCCTCCTGGGAAGACTAAAAGAAAAGGGTGTCTGCAACAAGGCACTAAAATGGTGCAAGTCTTATCTGGACGATAGATGGCAATATGTGAAGTCTGGATCAGAAGAGTCTAGCCACTTCCATCAAAAACAAGGGGTACCTCAAGGATCCTCATTATCCTCCTTACTCTTCAATATCTACATGCAGCCCATATGCAATATCATAAGATCATTCAACGTAAACTGCATGATATATGCAGATGACATTCTTTTATACATGCCTTTCTCCACAACCCACATGGACCTGACCCCACTCACAGATTGTTTCAATGCAGTTTCAACATGGCTCCAGACACAGAACCTACGTATCCAGCATAAAAAAACAGAGGTCCTTTTCATCTCCAGAGACTCCAACTTTACGCCCCCATCCCACGTCAGTGTCAAGGAAGCTGATTTGCAAACTAAAGATGCAATAAAATATTTGGGAGTTACCCTGGACCAACATCTAGACATGAGACGCCACATAAGCAGCGTAGTCAAAGCCATCTACTTCAAAATCCGTTCCCTCAAACACCTACGCTCCCTGCTGGACCCAGACGATTTCCGTACCATATATCAAGCGCTGATCCTGCCGCATTTTGACTTTGCAAATGCCATCCTACAAGGTCTCCCCCAATCCACACTAACCCCCTTACAGTTGGCCATGAATGCCGCAGCTAGGGTCCTCTACGGTGCATCCAGAAACGACCACGTGACTCCCATTCTCAAACAGCTGCACTGGCTACCAATTCACGGGAGAATCACCTTCAAATCCCTTGTATTAGCATTTAAGACAATCAAAGGCACCTCATCCCTCTCACTCACGAATCTAATCCACATGGTCCCCCCCAATAGAGCAAGAAGAACATCAGCTGTAAACTTGCTAGCAATACCAAAGGCTTCAACAAAGTCCAACACGAACACCACAAACAGGGCATTCAGTTTTTATGTACCAAAATGCTGGAACACCCTACCCCCCGACATTAGAGCCATTACCAATCTATGTCAGTTCAGAAAGGCTCTCAAAACATACCTTTTCTGCCAATATTTCCCAGACAGCAACTGAACCAGATATCCCCTCCAAGAAATGACCCAATCTAGAAATGCCCTCACACTGCAGTGTAGATAGATTATGTATATAGTTAACCCAGTTATCCAAGTTTGTACTCCTGTTCAATGTAAAACCTGACAGTTTGTCGTAATGGTCGTTTTGTTATAATGTAAACCGCGCTGATTCTAAATAGCGCGGTATATAAGAAACTGTAATAAATAAATAAAAAATGTTGTGATTATTTTTGGCAGTTCTTAAGATTATTGATAGCAGTCCAATTGTTTTTGTATTGTCTCCGTAATAGTTTATGAACAGGTGTGTTTTTAGATCTTTACGGAATGCTGATAGGTCTGAGTTGTTCCATAATCTTGTCTGGTAGTACATTCCACAATCCAGAAGCGTATAAGGAGAATTGATTACTCCTTATTCTTAATGATGGGATGGTTAGCATGTTATTTGTCATCTTTCTCTTTTCTCATTTGTTCCCTGGATGTTGAAATAATTGCTCTTGGCAGTTGGCAGATAAATTGTAAGTGATTTTGAATGTTTGAATGCTTTGTATTGAATTCTGCTGTTTATGGTTAGCCAGTGCAGGTGTTTTAATATTGGGCTAAAGTGGTTGGCTCTTGACTTACCAAGTATAATTTGACAGCTGTGTTCTGCGCAATCTGTAGTGCACGTAGCGATTGATTGGGTATTCCATATAGTATAATTTTCCCAAAGTCAGGGTGTGGGAAGATTATTGCCTGGAATACTGATCTAAATTCATAGGGGTCTAGTAACAGGCGGAGATTACTTAGAGATCTAGATTTGTTATAGATTGTTTTGAGTGTTTTATTGATGTGAGAGTTTAGCTTTAGCCTATGATCGAACGTAATACATAAATAGTTTATTTCCTTTTTTATATCTAAGTCAGCATTCTTTACCTTCAGCATGGGAGGAGGTATGAAGGCCTTGTTTCTTGTAATGCAGAGTACGTCAGTCTTTTTCTAATTTAATGAGAAGTGATGTTTTGTTAGCCATTGTGCCACTGTAGTCAAGCAAGTTTTGAGATCTGTGAATTGTGGGTCAAATGTGTCAAACTGAGCATACAGCATAATATGGGCAGCATATATATATTTTACCTTTTAGGACTGTATAAATCAGATAGCTGTGTGTGATACAGGAAGGAAAGAAAAAGTTCAGTGTAACTATTTGGCTTCCATTGTTTGAATTTTCTGCTACAAGCCAGCTCCCAGGGGAAGGGCTAATTAGATCAGCTTACTGGCTGTCATAGTTCCAGTCTGTTCCAGTCTGCACAGTTTCTAAAGCCTGCAAAATGCTAAGTTACAGCTTCTATCTTCTTTTTGTTTGTTGCTAATATAGATTTTAACTGTTATACTTTACTTTGGGAATATTCTGACTGTGTAGCCCTTAAATCAGATAGCTGTGTGTGATACAGGAAGGAAAGAAAAGGTTCAGTGTAACTATTTGGCTTCCATTGTTTGAATTTTCTGGTACAAGCCAGCTTCCAGAGGAAGGGTTAATTAGATCAGCTTACTGGCTGTCATAGTTCCAGTCTGTTCAGTTTCTAAAGCCTGCAAAACCCTAAGTTACAGCTTCTATCTTCTTTTTGCTTGTTGCTAATATAGATTTTAACTGTTATACCTTACTTTGGGAATATTCTGACTGTGTAGCCCTAAAGCCTGCAAAAACGATAATTTTCTTTCTTATCTCTGCTGGTTTCTAGCTTCCAATATAGAGTTTAACTGTCTGTTTTGGGGAAATTGCTAATATAAAGTTTAACTGTGCTTATACATTAAGCTTGGGGATAATCTGACTGACTGACTGCTATTCTGGGTAGCCTTGGAGCAGATATCTGTGGGTTCCCCCAGTTCAGGAACAGCCTTCTGGCCAGAGACACTTAGGGTCCCGCACCCCCTACCCCTCATCCCCCCCCCCAGGTGCTGCATTGCCTATATAGTAAACGCATACGTTGCCATCTATCCTTTTAACTTGTGTTAAAGCCCACATCTTCTTCTTCCTTTCTTCTTCTTCTTCCTCTTCTCCTTCTAAGACTGCTTATTCAGCATGTCGTGTATTCAGTGGAATAACTGCAGTACATTCATTCCAAGACGAATCATTTGGAACCTAAGAGCTTGTCCTCTGTGCCTTAGGTCAGTTGCCATGCATAAAGAACTGACTCTATTAAGGGAAGACCTAGCTGCCATGCATAAAGAGGTGACCCTACTGAGGGAGGAACTGGCTGCAATGAAGCGCACCTCTTCTAGGATACAAATTGAACAATGTCCACCACCACTCCCACAAAGAATCAAACACCCCGGGGACAAGTGGATCACAGTGACTTCTGGTAGATTGCAACCTGTAACACACAGACATCCTATGCATCAAGAGATATACCTGCATAATGCCTTCTCTGCCTTGGCCAATGAGGATGAGGAACTGAGGGAGGAACTGGCTGCAATGAAGCGTATCTCTTCCAGGATACAAACTGAACAAAGTCCACCTCCATCTCCCACAAAAAATCAAACACCCCAGGAACAAATGGATCACAGTGGGTTCTGGTAGATTGCGACCTGTGATACAGAGGCATCATATGCATCAGGCGATATCCCTGCATAATGCCTTCTCTACCTTGGCGAAAGAGGATGCCCAATCCAAAGAAACTGAAAGGCCCTTAAATGAGACAGACAATGCCCAATCTCCTGCTAAAGGACCAAATATGAAGAAAACCTCACCGAACAGCAAACTACTACTACTTGGTGATTCCATCATCACTGGCACCAACTTGGGAACATAGTTCAAAGGAGAGAAGATAGTCAAGTGCCTCCCAGGCTCTTCAGCCAGCAGGAATACAAACTACATTGTTGAAGTACTTAGCGCAGAAAGTGAACACTCCAAATTTAATGTTGTTATCCACTTGGGCACAAATGACCTGGCTAGAAACAGTGCCTCTACAGTCCAAAAGGACTTCCAATCTCTGGGAGAGAAACTCAAGCCCATTGTTAACACTGTTGCATTCTCAGAGGTTCTACCTGTTCTAGGTAAGGCGGCAAAAAGGCTGCATCGCATTAACAACTTTAATACATGGCTCCAGACCTGGTGCAAACAAGAAGGATTCAGATTTATTGGTGACTGGGGTAACAGATGGAACAACAAGAGACTATACTGTGCTAATGGACTACATCTCTCTATCGCAGGGAAAAGAATCCTAAGTGAAAAATTCAAGCAATATGTGGATATGCATTTAAACTAGAAAAAGGGGGTGATGAATGTGGAAGGTCAAGCTCTGGACGTCACCCCCTGCAAAATCAGATTAAAATCAGAAACAGCTACACTTTTAAACCACACATCAAAAACAAGTGGGAAAATGCAGGCAGAACAAAATCAATGCAAAGTACACACAAGCCAGTTAAATGCTGGAAAGCAATGAGCACAAATGCTCGAAGTTTAGCCAACAAAGGCTTATCAGTAAACTCAGTAGCTTGTGGACGGATCCCAAGATGGTAAACTGGATCAGAAATTGGTTGACTGACAGACGACAGAAGGTGATGGTAAATGGAGCTCACTCAGATGAAGGGAAGGTGATTAGCGGGGTGCCCCAGGGGTCGGTCCTGGGCCTGGCACTGTTCAGTGTACAGTATTTCTGAGTGATATTGCTGAAGGACTGAATGGAAAAGTCTGTCTTTTTGCAGATGACACAAAAATTTGCAACAGAGTGGACTCCCCTGAGGGAGTGGTTAACATGAGGTAAGATCTACATAAGCTGGAAGAATGGTCTAATGCTTGGCAATTAAGATTTAATGCAAAGAAGTGCAGAGTCATGCACTTGGGTAGCAGAAATCCAAGGGAAATGTACGCGATAGGGGGCGAGAGGTTGGTGTGCACAGATCAGGAGAAGGACCTTGGTGTGATTATTTCTGAAGATCTCAAGGTGGCAAAACAGTGCGACAAGGTGGTGGCAAAAGCCAGGAGGATGTTGGGCTGCATACAAAGAGGAATGGGCTGCATACAAAGAGGAATTACCAGCAGAAAGGAAGAGGTACTTATGCCACTGTACAAGTCACTGGTGAGGCCTCACTTGGAATACTGTGTTCAGTTTTGGAGACCATATCTTGCAAAGGATGTAAAAAGACTGGAAACTGTTCAGAGGAAGGCAACCAAAATGATTTGGAGCCTGCGTCAGAAGCCTTATGACAAGAGACTTGAAGACCTAAACATGTACACTTTGGAGGAGAAGAGGGACAGGGGAGATGTGATTCAGACCTTTAAATACTTAAAGGGAAATAATGAACAAACAAACTTCTTCCAAAGACGGGGACGCTGTAAAACCGCTTTGATTTTAGGATAAAGCGGGATATAAATCCTTTTAAATAAATAAATAAAACTAGAGGGCATAACAGGAAGCTGCAAGGTGGTAAATTGAAAGGCAATGTCATGAAATACTTTTTCACTGAAAGGGTGGTGGATGCTTGGAACGCCCTCCCGATGGAAGTGGTAGGGGCAAACACGGTGATGGAATTCAAAATGGCATCGGACAGACACAGTGGATCCCTTTACAGCTACAGGATAAAATCAAAATAAACTGAACCAGCTAATTTCTCAACAAATAGGGGTGTCCTACACGGAGCGGTGGGTTCACCCCTAAACAAAGACATGGGGAGGGGTGGCCTGCACAGAGCGGCAGGTGCACCTACACTTGCCATCTTACTGGGCAGACTAGATGGGCCATACTGGTCTTTATCTGCCGTCATTTACTATGTTACTGTGTTACTATGTTTCTATGTATTAGTGTGCATAGTGAACATAAGAACGTAAGAAATGCCATACTGGGTCAGACTGAGGTCCATCAAGACCAATATCCTGTTTCCAACGGTGGCCAATCAAGGTCACAAATACCTGGCAGTTTCCCAAAAAGGCACATAGGTTCCACAGTGCTCGTCCTGGGGTAAGCAGTGGATTTCCCAGTTACTCTTTAATAATGGTTTATGGACCTTTACTCCAGGAATTTGTCCAAACCATTTTTAAACCCAGCTACACTAACAGCTTTGACTACATCCTCTGGTAACAAATTCCAAAGTTTGATTACACATTGAGTGAAAAAAATATTTTCTCTTATTAGTCTTAAATAGGTTACATTGTAGCTTCATTGAATGTCCTCTAGTCTTTCTTCTTTTTGATGATGTAAACAATTGATCTACGTTTACCTGTTCCACTCTATTCATTAATTTATAGACCTCTATCATACCTCCCCTCAGCCATCTCTTTTCCATGATGAAGAGCCCTAACATTTTAAGCCTCTCTTTTTTAGGGGTATCCTTCCATTCCCTTTACCATTTTGGTGGCTCTTCTCTATGTTGTTGTTAAGTTGTTAAGTGCCGTTGAGTCGGAGTCGACTCATGGCGACCCTCTGGATAGCTATTCTAAATTGTGTTCAGTCTTGACAGACTGGTACCCGCAGCTGCTGTTATTGTATCAATACATCTCATTGCTGGCCTTCCTCTTTTGCGTTGACCTTCTATCTTGCCAAGCATGATGTCTTTCTCTAATGATCTCTCTCTTCGCATGATGTGTCCAAAGTATGAAAGTCGAAGTCTTGTCATCTGAGCTTCTAAAGAAAGCTTAGGTTTGATCTCCTCTTGTACCGACTGGTTTGTTCTTCGGGCAGTCCATGGTATACACAGTATTCGCCGCCAGCACCACCATAATTCAAAGACATCAATTTTCTTCCTGTCTATCTTTTTCACTGTCCAGCTTTCACATCCATATGATGTTATTGAAAATACATGGATCCAGGATGGGGTTTTTCACTTGACACAGGGCCTTGATAGGTCCGAAACATGCATGTCGTGCAAGCAGTTTTCCCCTCACGGAGAATCATATCTCGCCGTCATTTGAGATAAGTGATTTTTCACTACCTGTTTGGTTTTTATGACTTTTTTTCAAAAAAAGGGACTTCCCGGAACTGAGAGAAAAGGTTTCCCCCTTCTCTCTCTTGCTGGGGATGCCCGACATAAAACAATATAAATAAGATATACTTTGTTATGTATTTAAAGGATTATAAGAAGTGAATCAACAAATGCTGTGACTTTATGCATAGAACTCAACGTTCTATATTCAATGACTCCTTTGCATCGAAGGTACTTGTTATGGTCATTGATTTTTTGAGGTTTTTATTTGGAACTTCATTGAAAATACCATGGCTTGAACAAGTCGAATCTTTGTATGGAGAGAGACATTTCTGCTCTTGAGAATCTTATCTAGGTCTTTCATAGCCATTTTGCCAAGAGCAATGCGTCATCTGATTTCTTGACTGCTTGTTGCTTCTTTATTGATAGTTGATCCAAGTAGGTTAAAGTTGTTCACGATTTCAATTTCTTCTCCTTCAACGATGAACCTGTTGATTATGCCAGTTGTCATGATCTTTGTCTTCTTTACATTAAGGTGCAGGCCCATTTTGGGACTATGTTCTTTGATTGTGAGTAGCAAATGTTTCAGATCATCTTCACTTTCAGCCAGTAATGTGGTATCATCAGCATAGCGATACCTTTTCTAATAACCGCTATATCCTTTTTAAGATACGGCGACTGGAATTGCACACAATATTCAAGGTGCAGTTGCACCATGGAATGATATAGAGCAGCAGTTCTCAACCTGTGGGTCGTGACCCCCCCCCCCGTGGGGCGCCACAGGATTTAGCGGGGTTCGCCTTACTCCACTGTTAAAAAAGAAAAAAAAGCACACCGGTTGCTTGCGCTGCCGAGTCCACGTCTCAGCAGCTGCAAACTCACAGCTTCTCTTCAAATGCAGCCGCGGCTCCCTGCCTCTTAGGGAACCGCGGCTGAGCCTGTGAAACCATTGCGGAGCCATCCAGTCTCGCCACAGGCTCTGTGCAGCATTGTCCCGCCTCCAAAGGAAGTTGTTTACCATTTCCTTTGGAGGCGGGACAATGCTGTACAGAGCCCGTCGAGAGACAGGAAGGCTCCGCAACTGTTTCACAAGCTCAGCCGTGGTTCCCTAAGAGGCAGGGAGCCACGGCTGCAGAAGAAGAACAGGGCAGTAGCAGGCAGACATGGGGAGGAGGGGGCAGGGAACCTGCAACGGGGCTGACATGGGGGAGGGAGGGGACTGACATGGAGGGATGGATGGAAGGAGGGGGGCTGACATGGAGGGAGGGAGGGTTGACATGGACAGAGGGGGGACCGACATGGAGGGAGGGGAGGGCTGACATGGAGGGAGGAAGGGAGGGCTGACATGCTGGGAGGTAGGGAGGGAGAGAGGAAGGGCTGACATGGAGAGAAGGGGCCTGACATGGGCGGAGGGGGGCTGACATGGAGGAAGGGAGGGGGGCTGACATGGACAGAGGGGGGGCTGACATGGATAGAGGGGAGAGACGGGGACATACTGGACAGACAGGGAATAAATGCTGGACAGAGGGGAGAGACAGTGCAGGTTAGGATTATAATGGGCAGATGGGGGGCTAGGACTGGTAATGGGTTGATTAGGGAAGGCTAGGACTGGGAATGGACTGATCAAGGGGGAGGGGGGTTGGGTCTGGTAATGGGCTGATAGGGGGCTAGCATTGGAAATGAGCTGATCGGGGAGGTTAGCACTGGAAATGGGCTGATTAGAGGAGGCTAGGACTGGTAATGGGATTGAGGAGGGACTAGCACTGGAAATGAGCTGATTAGGGGAGGCTAGGACTGGTAATGAGCTGATGGGGGGGATAGGACTGGTATTGGGCTGATTAGAGGAGGCTACCACTGGTAATGGAGTTGAGGGGGGACTAGCACTGGAAGTGAGCTGATTGGGGGGCTTCGACTGGGAATGGGCTGATTGTGGGGAGGGGAGGATAGAGCTGCTGGCCCTGGAAGAAAACTGGGGGTTAAGGCTACAAATGGGTTGATATGAGGGGATGGGAGAATGGAACTGGAAGGGAGTGGATCTGAGAGGGGCTGCCATGGTATTTGTACTAGAAGAGACAGGTCAGTGGGGAAGGAGGGGGACTGGAAGGGAATGGACACCAGTGGTAGTCATGGGAAAGTAAGTTGACATTGGAAGGTACTGGGAGTGAGGACTGGAAAGTGGCTGATACTGGGGAGGGTTACTGGGACTGGAAATAGGCTGATGGAAAGAAGTGAAGAAAACGAAAGAAGAGATAAGAAATGGCAGATGGGGACCATAGATCACAGAAAGAGAGATAAGAGAAGGCAGGAAAGCAGAAGCCTCAGATCGGGACCAGCATGATCAGAGAACAAATTGGTCAGACAACAAAGGTAGACAAAATAATTTTATTTCTTATTAGTGATTTGACTACAAAATCATAATAATTTTGAAATTAAATATTGTTACTTGTTGTTGGGATTAATTATTGTAGTTTAAATAAGTAAATTTTAAAAATAAAAACATAATACAAAGGCCTATAATATATTAATAATTCAACAAATGATTGCAACGACTATGTGTTAACGGTAAAAGAAGAGAGACACATTTGATTTTATCATTGGGGGTCATCACAAGTTGACCAATGGTAAAAGGGGTCACGGTACAAAAAAGGTTGAGAACCACTGATATAGAGGCATTATAATATCCTTGGTTTTATTTTCCAGTCCTTTCCTTATGATTCCTGGCATTCTATTTGCCTTCTTGGCCGCCGCTGTACACTGGGCGGAGGGTTTCAATGTGTTATCCACGATGATGCCTAAATCTTTTTCCTTGGTGGTTGTTTCTAATGTGGAACCTTATATCATGTAACCATAGTTTGGGTTGTTCATAGGTGCATAACTTTGCACTTGTCCACATTAAATTTCATCTGTCATTTAAACGTCCAGTCTTCCAATTTATTAAGGTCCTCTTGCAATTTTTCACAATCCCCTTGGATTTTAACAACTTTGAATAATTTTGTGTCATCTGCAAATTTGATTACCTCACTCGTTATTCCCATTTCCAGCTCATTTACGAATCTGCTAAAAAGCAGAGCACCCAGCACAGATCCCTGGGGTACTCCACTATTAATCTTTGGAAAACTGGCCATATATTTATTTTTCTACCAGTCAAAGCGGTGTACATTCAGATACTGTATATATATATTTTTCCCCTTGTCCCCAAAGGACTCACAATCTGTTTTTGTACCTGTGGCAAGGGAGGGTTAAGTGGCTTGCCCAAGACCACATAGAGCACCCACTCCATCCACAATAGTACACTGCTTCCTATCCCATTACTTTTTAATTTCGCCAAGAGTTTCTCATGAGGGACCTTGCCAAAGGCTTTCTGAAAATCCAGATACACTATGGGGCTTGTTTACAAAGCCGCGGTAGCGGCTTCCGCTTGGTATCGGAGCCACGGCCCCATTGAATTCAATGGGGCCGTGGCTCCGATATCGGGCGGAAACCGCTACTGCGGCTTTGTAAACAAGCCCCTATATCGACCGGCTCACCTTTGTCTACCTGTTTATTCACAACTTCAAAAAAATATAAAGGATTATTTATTTTTTATTTATTTATTTAAAGTCTTTTCTATACCGCGCTTTTCAAATTCAGCTCGGTTTACAAGAAACATTAACTTTGTCCAGTCGTGGAGGCCCATACTGGACTTACAGAGAACAGGGTTGATAAACTTGGGATGAACTGGGTAAACTATATACAGGTTTTAGGCTAGGTATTTACATTCTAGGTTATTATAAACATTCTTAGATACTATGTACATGGTCCTGATCAGGTTGAGGTAGAGCTAACATGTTGTGCTGGTGTCATGTATGGTGGGTGACGTGGGGTGGCTGTTTAGTTGATTGGAGATGACTGGTCGTTGTGTGGTGCCGTAGTGTTGCATGAAGAGGTGATGTTTCAGGGCCTTTCTGAAGGTGGTGAGGTCTGTAATGGACCGGATGTTAGGTGGGAGAGTATTCCAGCACAAGGGAGCGTAGTACTCAAAAGCTCTCTTTTTTGTGGACTGTGAGCATTTAGTGATCTTGCTGGGGATACTCAGGGTGTTTACTGAGAGTGATCTTCTGGCTCTATTTGTGGGAGTGGGGATGATGGTCTGTGATAGAGGCGGAAGTGATTCTATTGATGGCTTTGAATGTCATCAGCAGGGTCTTGAAGGTGATTCTACATTGAACTGGTAGCCAGTGAAGTTGCTTCAGGATTGGTGTTATGTGGTCCCTTCTGGATGCACCATGTAGAATTCTGGCTGCGGCATTCATGGCTAGTTGTAGTGGGATCAGCGTGTTTTTTGGTAGCCCCTGTAGGATGATATTGGCATAATCGAAATGGGGCATGATTAGTGCCTGGTAGACTGTCCTAAAGTTATCCGGGTCTAGCAGAGGTCGTAGGTGGCGGATTGTGCGAATCTTAAGGTATACTGCCTTGACGGTGTTATTTATATGGGCTTTCATGTTCAGTTGCTGATCGAGTGTTATCCATAGGTAGCGGATGGTTGGCTTGCTTTGAAGTTCGGCGTCTCATACTTTTAGTACCGCTGGTGGTGTGAAGGATTGGTCCCTGGTAATGAATAATGCTTAGTAAGACAAGACCTTCCTTGACGAAAGCCATGTTGGCTTTCTCCCATTAAACCATGACTATCTGCATGTTCAGTAATTTTGTTCTTTATAATGGTTTCTACCATTTTGCCCAGTACTGATGTTAGGCTTACTGGCCTGTAGTTTCCTGGATCACCCCTGGAACCCTTTTTTAAAAATTAGGGTTAAATTTGCCATTCGCCAATCCTCAGGTATTACATATGATTTTAATGATAGTTCACATATTGCTAATATTAGGTCTGCAATCTCATATTTCAGTTCTTTCAACATGCTGGATGTATGCCATCTGGTCCAGATGGTTTGCTACTCTTTAATTTATCTAATAGTTGTAATATATCTTCCCGGTTTATCGATATTTCTTTCAATTCTTCCTTTAAATACCATTTCAGTCATGGGTAACTTCCCTATATCTTCTCCAGTAAAGACCGAAGCAAAGAATTCATTCAGTCTCTCTGCTATGGCCTTGTCTCCTCTTAGTGCCCCTTTTACCCCTCTGTCATTTAATGGTCTATCTAACTCTCTCACAGGTTTTTGTTATGAATGTACTTGAAAAATGTTTTTGTTATGTGTTTTTGCTTCCACAGCAAATTTTTTTTCAAGTTCTCTCTTTGCCTGCCTTGCATCTAACTTGACAGTGCTTATGTTGTTTCCAGTTTTTGTCATTTGGCTTCTTTTTCCATTTCTTGAAAGATGCTTTTTTGACTATAACAGCCTCTCTGACCTCACCTTTAAACCATGCCCACATTTTTTGGACTTCTTGCCACTCTTCTTAATGCATGGAATACAGTTGGTCTGGACTTCCAAGATAGTATTTTTATAGTGCAATCCCTCCACCAATTTGATCTACTCTTGTATCCAGGTATCACAGTGTCCCACTGGTTGTCCACATTCCACCATGTCTCTGAGATGCCAATCATATCTAACCTCTCATTTAGTGCTATATATTCTAACTCTCCCATCTTATTTTTTAGACTTCTAGCTTTTGCATACAAGCATTTTAGAGGTTGTGTTTTATTCATATGAATCTGGTTATTAGGCAGAGGTAATTTGGCATCTTTAAGTTCTGTCTGTTCTGTACTTAAGGGCATTTGGGTTACTTTTGCTCCTTCAAGGATACATCGTTCTGAACCATGCACTTTTGGGTGACTATCGACTTTCTCCTATTATCAAGTTTAAAAGCTGCTCTATCTCTTTTTTAATGGTTAATACTAGTAGCCTGATTCCATCACTGTTAAGGTGGAGCCCATTGCTTTGGAAAAGCCCCTCCTTTCCCCAGAATGTTGCCCAGTTCCTATCAAATCCAAAACCCTCTTCCTTGCACCGTCATCTCATCCACGCATTGAGACTCTGGAGCTCTGCCTGCCTTTTGGGTCCTGCGCGTGGAACAGGAAGCATTTCAGAAATTGTTACTCTGGACATTCTGGATTGCAGCTTCCTACCTAAAAGCCTATATTTCGCCTCCATAACCTCCCTACCACACTTTCCCATGTCATTGGTACCAAAATGTATGTACCAAGACAGCAGACTCCTCCCCAGTGCTATCTAAAACCTTGTCTAAGTGGCGCGTGAGATGTGCTACCTTCACACCGGGCAAACATGTTTCTCTGGGAACAAACAGGAAGTCAGTCCTCACATATGGTTGACGTCGGCACCGACGGAGCCCTCGCAGAAACATCCCCCTAGCTTTCAAAGAAAGTCTTTGGGAGATGCCACTATGCATGTGTTGTCCCATTCCCAACCAAGGATGTCATCTTGCTCAGTCTCCTTTTTTCCATGGAGCCCTTCAGATGCTGTCTGTCTTCCCCGGAAAAAGTTGATTTTTTTTTCATGCCTGAGCTTTCTACTCGACTCCAGTCTTGCACCGGTACTCTTCCTGCCTACCGTCCTTGGTGCCTCGGCATCGAGTTCAATACTTCATTTTCTTTTTATTATGTTTTTTTCTTTATTTTCCGGCATCTTCGCACCTTTTTTCTCCCCACTGGCGGCCCAGAGGTTTTTCGACCTCGCAGGGGTACCTTTTCCCCCCATGGCTACCAGTGGCTTTAAAAAGTGTGATCGGTGCTCTAAATTAATGTCTTTAACTGACACACATGACTGCTGCCTCTGTTGCCTCGGGCCGGACCACGACCCAGCGGCTTGCTGCCTTTGCAAACGGATGTCCATCAAGGCCCTTAAGAGCCGCCAGCAGCAGTATGATAAGTTCTTCCCCGAATCCCCGATGCCTCCGAAGGCCAGGGCCTTGTCTGAGGTCCCGTCATCCCGGGAGGAGCTTTCCGAGCCTGAGCATCGTCTTGGATCCTCGGAGAGGGGGGTCTCCCTTGAGGGGAGCACAGGAAGAAAAAGAAACCGTCAAAGGCGGCATCCTTGGATGGGTCTGACTGGCCAGGAACCTCCCAGGCCCGGTCCCGCCGTCAGAGGCACTCGTCCGAGGCATCGGAGAAGGAGAGACCTGCCAAGGTCCCTCGGAAGGAACCAGCCGTGGACCGGCCTCAGTCCCCAGACACTATCCTCGTCGAGGATTTCCCCTCGGGTCCCCTCGGGGGAGCCGGCGCCGGGCCCGATTCCCTCAGGGCCCGCGCCGAAGGCTGTGAAGCCTTCTGGGTTGGAGTCCAGGCTGGCGGCCTTGGAGTTCAGTTTGTCTGCCTTCATCGGCCAGCAGCAAGCGTTATTGTCTGGCGCGTCCGGTTAATTCACCCCAATCATTGGGCACTCGATGTCTAAGATGTCCCCAGAGACCAGGCCGAGCCGATCCTCAAGGTCTTGTGGCCTCGAGTCTATCCTCGGCCAAGGTCACTCTCGGTCATCCCCAGCCAGTTTGCCGGGTGTCGAAGCCCGTGGAGCAGCCCACCTATGAGTCCTCCTCGGACTATTCCAATTGGGAAACGGAGGATGAGGAGTCCCCCGATACCCATCGCCACCATGACATCCCTTCCAACTCCTCAGTGTCAGAACCTCGGAGACAGTCCCCGCCTGGAGGATATGGGCTTCTTGGACTTTCTTAAGGACATGTCCAAGTCTTTGGCGTTCCTGACCAAGTCGAAGGAGGATCCTCAGGCTGACAAACTGGAGATCCTCCAGTACGAGGCACCTCCTCGGGAAATGTTAATGGTGCCCCTTCCTCCTATCCTGTAATGGCTCATGCTCCACATGTGGGAGACACTGGCATTGGTGCCGATGTATCGGGTCTGCCAGAGCCCCAGTTTCCAGAAGTCACAACTGCTGCACAATTCCATGGTGGTGGAGTCAGCCATGCGTCGGCTAAAAAGCCAGAAGACGTACTTCTCGGTGCCCCTAGGTAGGGAGGTCTGCACTTTGGATGCCTTTTCGGCAGGAAGTGCTACCAGGGCTCAATGCTCATCTGCTGGGTCCAGGCATACCCATCTGTACATGGGCATGTACTTGAGAGATCTGGTGAAGGAATTCGCTGGGTTCTCGGCTGGTCTCTCCAAGGAAGCTTTGCAATGGTTCAAGAGTCTGTCCAAGACCATCCGTGAGTGCTCCAAATTTTTGTCTCGAGCAGTCTGATGGGTTCGAGTCGGCGGCCCGGGTAGCCGTGGCAGGCATCGGTACATGCCACCAGGCTTGGCTACAGTCATCCGATCTCGAGCAGTAGGTTCGGAGAAATTGGTTGACGTCCCATGTCAAGGGGAGAACCTCTTCGGCAAGCCCATGACTGACAAGGCCGCCAAGCTGGAGACCGAGTATATGATGAGGACCAGGCTCTCCAAGAAGACCACTGCCCCTCCCTGACGGAAGGGCTCGGCTAAAAAGGCCTTTTACCCGAGGAAGGGAGCTGCTTACTGAAACTACCCACCTTATCAGGCCTCCCCGGCTCCCCAACAGGGTCCCAGGCCAAGGGACACAGGCATAGCCCGCATAAGCAGAAGGCTCCCAAACCCCAGGCACCTGCTCCAGCTCAGCCAGGGGGGAGCTTTTGACTCCCCGAGCATAGCCTCTCTACCCCACGGAGATCAACAGCCCACAGGAGGACATCTGACACACTGTGCCCAGAGGTTGGTGGTCATCACCACCGACTCCTGGGCACTAAGGGTAGTGGGGGAGGGTTACCTCCTCCACCTGACTCAGACACCTCCCCCTTATTTCCCGGGAGAGCCCCTCAGGTCTCCCTCCACTGGGACCTTTTCCTGAAGGAGTTGGCAGATCTTTTTGAGGACAGAGCGGTGGAACCGGTGCCCCACCACCTCATGGGCAGAGGGTTCTACTCCAGATACTTCCTTGTCCCAAGAGGACAGGGGGCCTAAGGCCCATCCTCGACCTGCGCAACCTCAACAAATTCCTGGTGCGGGAGATGTTCAAGATGCTCTCCCTTGGAACATTGCTGTCATACCTCCAGCAGGGAAACTGGCTATACGCCTTAGATCTCAAGGATGCATATACCCACATCCTTATCCACGCTAACCACAGCAGTACCTATGGTTTGTGATAGGAGGCAAACATTTCCAATACCAGGTGCTGCCCTTCGGCCTAGCCTCTGCCCCAAGAGTTTTCACAAAATGCCTGGCGGTCGTGGCCACCTTCCTCAGGCTCCATGGGGTCTTCGTGTTTCCCTACCTGGACGACTGGCTCATAAGGGGAGGCACAGCCATCGAGGTCCAACCGGCCACATCACATACCATCCAGCTTCTGCAGCACTTGGGCTTTGTCATAAATTATCCTAAGTCCCACCTGCTCCCAGCGCAGTGCCTGGAGTTCATTGGGGCGAAGCTCGACACCCTCCAGGCCAAGGCCTTCTTACCCAAGGTCTGGGCCAACCGTCTCAGGACTAGCTCGAGACATACGGCACCGGCCCTCGGTGCCTGCCCGTCACCTCCTGCGCCTCCTTGTCTACATGGCCTCCACAGTTCACATCACCCCAGATGCTTGCCTCTACATGTGATCTCAGGCCACAGGCCGACTCCGAGACAGGGTTGCAGTGACCTGCCATGTGGTAGATTCCCTGGTCTGGTGGCAGTTGCCCCAACACCTAGAAGCGGGCATGCCCTTCCAAACTCCCAGTTACAATGTACTGAAACTTCGTTCAGAACTGCTCATGAAAAAACGCCACGCGTTGTAACTGCTGGATTAAAGGAGATAAGAGACGTGTGCAGCATCATGTGTTTTCCTGAGTTTGAAGGGCAGTGAATAGAGATCCCCTGAAGAAACAATTAATGTGAAACGCGGCAGAGGCACCTGGGGTGGGATCAGAGAGCGACATGGGAGTGTGATGAAGAAGTCCAAGTACAAGTTGAATACTCGTTGTTAGATGAGTATTGAAGAACAACAGTTGTTAGGATTTTTTAATAAGAACATCAGTTAAGAGAAATGTGATACATCACATGTACCATACGCTTTCATTATTACCCTATAGTTTCGCTGAAGGTCATTGATGCAACTAGGCATTAGCATTGGACACATTACAAGTCTGAAAATAAGTGCCAAAAAAGTCTGAGACCTTTAACGATAGCAAAAATATTTTTGAGTAACCATAAGAGATTATATAATATATGGAAAGAGATTTTGGTTCTAAGTAGATGAGCATCTTTTTATATTATTGATTTATAATCACTCAGAGAGAGACCATAACTAATCGCTTCTGCTCCCGGCAAGCCCATCCCTCCAGGGTGGTAGCAGACACCTTTCTAGTCTCATGGTCGGAGGGCCTGATGTACGCCTTCCCTCCGATGCCGCTGATTGCCAAGATGTTGTTCAGGACCCTCCGCGACAGGGCTTCACTCATCCTGATAGCTCCCAGGTGGCCCAGGCAGCCGTGGTTCCCACTGCTTCTGCAGTTCGCGGCAGAGGCCCCCATCCCCTTGGACAATGCCCTGGGACTCCTATCTCAGGAGGGGGGCTCTCTCCTGTACCCCAACCTGGGCTCCCTCTCACAGACAGCGCGACTGCTGAGAGGGTAACACTCCCCCCCCCCCCTCAACCTTCTGTTTGAGGTTGAGGACATTCTGCTGGCCTCCTGCAAGGCCTGTACTAGGAAAGCATCTGCCCTCAAGTGGTGCAGGTTCTCTGTTTGATGCACCGAACATGGGGTGGATCCCTTCTCCTGCCCGGTAGCATTGGTGTTGCAGTACCTCCTCCACCCCTCCCAAGCCAGACTCAAGTTTAACTCCAACCGAGTGCAGCTTAGTGCCCTGCGGCGCACCACCAACCGGTGGATGATAAGCTCTCTCGGCCCATCCCCTGGTAGACTGCTTCCTTCAAGGCTTGCTCCTGTTGAGACCTACGATTCACCCTCCTGTGCCCGGATGGGACCTCAGCATGGTGCTAGGGCAGCTGACTCGCCCGCCCTTCGAGCCTCTGGCGACCTGCTACCTTCGCTACCTAGAAACATAGAAATATGACGACAGAAAAAGATGACATGGCCTATCTAGTCTGTCCTTCCATATCAACAACTACAACAGTCCCCTTTTTTCCTTTAGAGATCCTCTGTGTTTGTCCCATGCTTTTTTGAATTCAGTTACTGTCCTCATCTCTTCCACCTCCACTGGGAGACTATTCCATGGATCCACTACTCTTTCCGTAAAGAAATATTTCCACATATCCCTCCTGAATCTGTCTCCCTTCACCCTCATCCCATGTCCCCTCGTAGCAGAACTTGCTTTCAATTGAAAGAGGCTCTCTCCCTGAACATGTATACCACGGATGTATTTAAACATCTCAATCATATCACCTCTATCCCGCCTTTCCTCTAAGGTGTACATATTAAGATCCTTAAGTCTGTCCTCATATGCTTTATAATGAAGACCATTAACCATTTTAGTAGCCACTCTCTTCACCGACTCCATCCTGTTCACATTCTTTTGAAGGTGCGGTCTCCAGAATTGCACACTATACTCCAAATGAGGTCGGACCAAAAACTTATACAGAGGCATTATCACCTCCTTTTTTCTGCTAGCCTTTCCTCTCCGTATGCACCCAAGCATCCTTCTAGCTTTTGCCATCGTCTTTTCAGCTACTTTAAGATCATCAGACACAACCACGCCTAGGTCCCACTCTTCTTTAGTGGACAAAAGTACTTCACCCCCTATACTATATTGCTCCCTTAGATTTTTGCAGCCTAAATGCATGGCCTTACATTTTTTAACAATAAATACCAGCTGCCAAATTCTAGACCATTCTTCAAGCTTAGCTAGATCCCTCCTCATGTTATCTACACCTTCCTGGGTGTCTACTCTATTGCAGATTTTGGTATCATCCGCAAAGAGGCAAAACTTACCCGACAGCCCTTCCGCTATATCACTAACAAAGATGTTAAAAAGAATCGGACCAAGGACAGATCCCTGGGGCACACCACTGGTAACATCCTTCTCCTCAGAGAGAGCTCCATTTACCTGTACTCTTTGTCGCCTCCCACCCAACTAATTTCTAACCCAAGCAGTAACTTTAGGGTCCATCCCTAGGGTGCTCAGTTTGTTTAGAACATAAGATATGCCATACTGGGTCAGACTAAGGGCCATCAAGCCCAGTATCCTGTTTCCAACAGTGGCCAATCTAGGTCATACGTACCTAGCAGTTTCCCCAAAAGACAGCCTGGGTCAAGCATTGATATCCTGGGTCCCTTCTTAATAATGGTTTATGGACCTTTCCTCCAGGAAGTTGTCCAAACCTTTTTTAAACCCAGCTACACTAACAGCCTTTACTACATCCTCCAGTAAGAAATTCCAGAGTTTGATTACACGTTGAGTGAAAAAATATTTTCTTTTATTAGTCATAAATAGTTTACCCTGTAGCTTCATTGCATGTCCCCTAGTCTTTCTATATTCTGATAACGTAAACAATCTATCTACGTTTACCCGTTCCACTCCGTTCATTAATTTATAGACTTCTATGATATCTCCCCTCAGCCGTCTCTTTTCCAGGTTAAAGAGCCCTAAACATTTTAGCCTTTCTTCATAGGAGTATCCGTCCATCCCCTTTACCATTTTGATGGCTCTTCTCTGAACCTTTTCTAATAACGCTATATCCTTTTTAAGATACGGCGACCAGAATTGCACACAATATTAAAGGTGCGGTCTCACCATGGAACGATATAGAGGCATTATAATATCTTTTGTTTTATTTTCCATTTCTTTCCTTATGATACCTAGCATTCTGTTTGCTCTCTTGGCCGCCACTGCACACTGGGCCGAGGGTTTTAACATGTTATCCACAATGACGCCTAAATCTTTTTCCTAATGTGGAACCTTGCATCGTGTAACCATAGTTTGGGTTGTTCTTCCCTAGGTGCATAACTTTGCCCTTGTCCACATTATTTATTTATTTAATGGTATTTATATACTGCCTTATCATTCAATCAAAGCGGTTTCCACTGCAAACAATCAAGGGGGCAAATGTTTTCCTGCAGTGTACAGAGTGGTGTGTATGTGTTGGCTGGGATGTGATTAGATTTGGTTTATATACATAGTGCGCTATTACATTAAATTTCATCTGCCATTTGGATGCCCAGTCTTCCAATTTATCAAGATCCTCTTGCAATTTTCCACAATCCTCTTGGGTTTTAACAACTTTAAATAGCTTTGTGTCATCTGCAAATTTGATAACCTCACTCGTTATTCCCTTTTCCAGGTCATTTATGAATATGTCAAAAAGCAGCAGACCCAGCACAGATCCCTGGGGTACACCAATATTCACCTTTCTCCATTTGGAAAATTGGCCATTTAGCCCTACCCTCTGCTTTCTATCTTTTAACCAGTTCTGATCTACGATAGTACACTGCCTCCTATCCCATAACTCTTTAGTTTTACCAAAAGTCTCTGATGAGGGACATTGTCAAAGGCTTTCTGAAAGTCCAGATACACTATATCAACCGACTTACCTTTGTCCACCTGTTTATTCACACTTTCAAAAAAACATAACAGATTAGTGTGATGGTGAAAGCATAGTAGAAAGCATGGATATGGATGAAAATCCTGAAAGCCCCATGGAAGTCAATGACAGTGCACATGTGCAAGGGAATTTCAGCCTACGTGAGAGGAAAGCTCAGCTCCCTGCAAGGGGTGGAACACGCCCTAGCTCAGGGGTGGAGACAAGCCACCCTCCTGATTGGTCAGAGGAGGGCGGAGCACAGGGAAGGCCCAGCAGGAAGCAGTGGTTAAAAACCATGTGTGGAGGACAAGGAAGGAGCCAAGGAAAGAGCCAAGGAAAGAGACAAGCACAGAGACGGAGAGACGAAGGGAGACTCCAGGGAGTGAGAGTCAGCGAGAGACCTGCTGGAGTGAATGCCAGAGGAGAGTGGCTGAAGCCAGACAGAGAGAGAGAAGTCTGGGTGAGAGAAGGAGCCAGAAAGAAGGCTCAAACTCAGGCAGCAGCAGCTCACCGAGAGGCAGTGGCAGTCTCAGGCCAAAGCCCGTCTACTGTTTCAGACCAGGAAGAAAGAGATATTGTGCCAGCATTTAAAAGCAGAAGTACAAGTAACTGGAGGAGAAGTGCACGTCAGGCCAGCAACCGGGACAACGCTGATAGCTGGAGAGGTGGAAAAGGTATCAGTGCTGACATACAGAAACAGCCTCAAGGTAAAGCTGATAATTTCTTTCCTGACAATGTGGCAAGAGGGCTAAGGGCTGGTTTAAAAGGGCAGGAACTGAAACCTTCACCTTCCACCGTTGATCAGTGGATTGAAAGCTTAGCCAGTGTTGGAATCCCCAGTGCAGATAACAGAGAAGCTTTTGAGTCCTCTAAATTAGGGGCTTTGCAAGGGATACACTCTAATGAGAGGAATTCTATCTCCAATGCAAAAATACCTACGAGGGCTGACTTGCTGTGGGACCAGTTTCAGCAGTTTCTAAGAGAGGGGAAACTTAATGAAACTCCACAATATGAGAGAGACTCTGTTGGTACAAATGATTTTGAAGAAATGCAAATAGAGACATGTGTGCCTAATGAAGTCTGTTGCCCAGTTCCTATGGATTGTTCTCTGGCTCAAAGGAAAGTTACAGTTGTGAGATAAGAAAGGAAGAAATGTAAAAACCCTATAGTAAGGGTAGTGCTTACCACGAGAGTTGTAAGAAGCATTCAATGTTTGTTTGTTCACTGACTGAGAGCAACGGAGCTGTGATGGAATGTTGCATTACAAAGTGAGAACAGCTGTGATAGAGTTCTGCTGCAGTTCATTGTGTGACCACACGGAGCAGTGGAGAGTGTAAGGACACAGAGCAGCAGTAAGGCTGAGAAAACAAAAGTTTATTTGATTTGTTTCTCCTGGTTTTCCTGAGTTCATCTTTTCTGTTTGGAGATGTTATCCTTCTGCCTTGGTTGTAATTGAACCCCAGCGTGCTTTTGGAAATCCCCATAAAAGAAAATAAAAATCTTGCAAAGCCTTACCACCGATTCAACTACAAAATTTATTGCCTGAGGAGTAAAAGAACTTTATTCTAAAGGACATCAAGGCCGCCTTCCAGCTGTCCGCCTCTTGGCCCAGCCGGTGGGTGTCGCATTAGTAAGACAAGCTCTTCCTTGTCTAAAGCCATGTTGGCTGTCTCCCATTAGTCCATGACTATCTACATTCTGAGTAATTTTGTTCTTTATGATGGTTTCTACCATTTTTCCCGGTACTGACATCAGGCTCACCGGTCTCTAGTTTCTTGGATCAGCCCTGGAACCCTTTTTAAAAATTGGCATTACATTGGCGATCCTCCAATCTTCAGTATTACAGATGATTTTAATGAAATTTCACAGATTACTAATAGCAGGTCTGCAGTCTCATATTTCAGTTCTTTCAACACCTTCGGATGTATAGCATCCGGCCCAGGTGATTTGCTACTCTTCAGTTTATCTAATAGTTGTAATACATCTTCCCGATGCATCAATATTTCCTTCAATTCTTTCGCAACCTTAAATACCTCTTCAGTCAAGGGTAACATCCCTACATCTTCCTCAGTAAAGAGCGAAGCAAAGAATTCATTCAGTCTCTCCGCTATCGCCTTGTCGCCTCTTAGTGCCCCTTTAACCCCTCTTTCATCTAATGGACCAACTGACTCTCTCACAGGTTTTTTGCTATGATTGTACTTGAAAAAGTCTTTATTTTGCATTTTTGCAGCAAGCTTCTTCTCAAATTCTCCCTTTGCCTGCCTTATCAATGCCTTGCATTTGACTTGCCAGTGCTTGTGCTGTTTATAAGTCATCTGTGAGGAACAGTGTCAGAGGCTTTACTGAAATCTAAATACACCACATCTAGGGCTCTCCCTCGGTCCAACTCCCTGGTCACCCAGCCAAAGAAATCAGTCAGATTTGTCTGACAAGACCTGCCTCTGGTGAATCCATGCTGCCTCGGATCCTGTAATCTGCTGGACTCCAGAAACCTCACTATTTTCTCTTTCAGCAGCGTTTTCAATAATTTACTCACCACCGAAGTTAAACTAACCGGCCTATAGTATTCAACCACATTCTTACTTCCGCTTTTGTGTAAAGGCACCACATGGGCCTCTCTCCAGTCCTTTGGCACTACTCCCGACTCCAACGAGGCATTGAAAAGGTCAGTCAGTGGAGCTGCTAGAACGTCCCAAAGTTCCCTCAGTATTCTAGGGTGTATCCCATCTTGTCCCATCGCTTTGTCTACTTTAAGTTGAGCTAGTTTCTCACGAACACAGTCTTCTGAACATTGTTCAAGATGTCCCTCGCTTCTGTTCCTGTTTGTGGGTGTTTTCTGAGTTCCTGCTCCTGGTTCTTCATCTGTGAACACAGAACAGAAATATTTATTAAGCAATTCCGCTATCTCCAGGAACAAGCAGGAATAAGTCCTCACATATGGGTACGTCAGAACCGACGGAGCCTGCGCGGGAAATCTCCCCAGCTTCCCTGAAAGGAAGCTTTTGGGTCCTCCCACTGCACATGCGCGCTGCCTTTCCGCCTTCCTCACCAGCTCTCCTCAGTTTCTCTTTTTCCGCGGAGCCAGCAGGTCGTGTTCCTGACACCGCTGAAGAAATTATTGTTTTAGTTTGTTTCTTTAGACCACGTACCTGCCTTCCCCATACCGAAACCGGTACCGCCGGTCTCTCTTTTCTTTTCTTTTAAAAAAAAAAAATCAAATCTCTTTTCTGCACAACTTGGTGACTTCGGTTAGGCCTCAGGCCTACACAAATTCTCCTCATGGAGAAACCAGCCCCTGGTTTTAAGAAGTGTACCAAGTGTAGTGCTGTTATTTCAGTCACAGACACCCATGAATGGTGTCTTAAGTGTTTGGGACCTGACCACTCCATTCCGGACTGCCCATCCTGCTCCCAGATGTCTAAACGTGGGTTGCAGAACCGGGCCAACAAATTCCATGTGCTGTTTGCTTCTGATAATCCAGCATCACAGTCATCCAGGTCTTCCTCTCCGGATGGATCTCAGGTAACCAAACCCTCTGTGGGCAGGTCCTCAAAGAGCAAATCTCCTTCAAAGCATCGAGAGGCTCTCTCTTTTGAGTCTGAGGATCCTGCCCCAGCCAAACAACCCCGGTGGGAAGCTCTGGCTTCCAAAGCACCATCTATGGGGTTACAGGTTGACATCGATGGCACGGCCTCGACTGATCACCTGTTGGACTGCTCTGGGGTACCGGCCCATACCGGTACCGACATCCAGGCAGCAGTGGCGTCTATGAGCAATACTGTTCAGACCATGCAGCAGGCCATGCTGGCTTTTATCAATGCTGCGACGCCCTCGGTATCGCATTCAGCGATACCGGGTCCGGTTCCGGTATCGTCTCCCATACCGGAACCGAGACCATCGACTTCCAAACGCAGATCGGTTCCGCATGCCGGATCCGGGTTTTTACCCGATACCGATCCCATACCCGGTACGCCCGATGTCAATACCGATCGGTATGCGTATCGTGCGTTGGAAGCAAATAGAGAATACTCTGATTCCTCAGAGGATTTCAACTCCTCTGAGGATTCTGATGAGCTGTCTCTAGTTCTTCATGAAGACCCCTCTTCCCCAAAGAGGAGAATGTCTCCACCAGAGGATTTGTCCTTTCAAGAATTCATTATTGAATTAGCTAAAGGACTTTCTATTACCACATCCTCAGAAAAAGAACCTAGATCAAAGAAATTGGATATTTTAGGATACCCCAAGGTTCCTAAAGAGGCAGTCACCATGCCTATCCATGAAATCCTTCAAGAACACTTGATGGACTTATGGGAGGCTCCTCTAACGTTGTCTCCTTATTCTCGTAGGTTGGACACCATGTACCGGGTCCCTCCTTCTCCTGGTTTTCAAAAGACTCAGTTGCCTCACCATTCCATTGTGGTGAAGTCTGCACTGAAAAAGATTAAGAGTACCAAAAGGCACTCTTCTACCCCTCCAGGACGAGAATGTAAGACCCTAGACTCTTTTGGCAAGAAAATTTTCCAGGCTACTATGCTTATAGCCAGGATTAATTCTTACAGTCTGTATATGGGCATGTTTCTTAGAGAACTTGCCCTAAAGATACGACCTTTTGCCTCCTTTATCCCTGAGGATAGAAAAGAGGAGTTCATTTCTCTGGTGAAACAGCTTTTAGATGTTTCTAAGTTCTCCAACAGAGCAGCTTTTGATTCCTTTGAGGGTGCCGGTAGAGCTTCGGGCATTGCGATAGCAGCCCGACGACTTGCTTGGCTCCAGGCCTCTGACCTCGAACCCTGGGTCCTGGATGGCTTACGGAATCTGCCCTGTACAGGTGAGAACTTATTTGGTAAGGACTGGCAAATTAAAGCCACCCAAATGGATGCAGAAAATGCTACCTTGGATAGACTTTCTAAGTCTACCTCTGCTCCTGCCAAGAAAAAGTCTTTCAAGAGGCCGTATTACAAGAAGGCCAGATTTTCCACAAATACTGGCCAACAATCTTCTCAGCCTCGCTTTGCTACTAAACGTCAGCAACCTAAACAGGCAAAGTCAAAGCCTGCAGTGTCTACCACTCCTCAGCAGGCTCAACCCCCTCAGGGGTTTTGACTTGCCTCTAGAGAACTTAACATTTCTGGCTCTAGAACAACCAGAGCCCCTCACCATTCCCGGAAGGTTAGCTCACTTTGCTCCCAGATGGGAGCAAATCACATCAGAGCAATGGACCCTCTCTATCATCAGAGAGGGCTACAAACTTCATTTTTCCAACCTTCCTCCATATACCATGGTGAGGCACTTCATTTCTCCCCCATTTCTCCTGGACCTGTTGGATCAGGAGGTCTCTTCTCTCCTTGCCCAAGGGGCAATAGAAGAGGTTCCTCTTCTTCAACAAGGGACAGGATTCTACTCCCCTTATTTTCTCATAACAAAGAAGACAGGGGGATTCAGGCCTATCCTAGATCTGAGAGAATTGAACAGATTTCTGTACAAGGAGAAATTCAAAATGCTTTCCCTAGGCATTCTCCTTCCATACCTTCAGAGTCAGGATTGGCTTTGTTCTCTAGATCTCAAGGATGCGTACACACATATACTCATCCACCCATCCCACAAAAAATATCTAAGATTTCTGTTTCAGGGAAAACATTTCCAGTACAGAGTACTTCCCTTTGGTCTAGCCTCTGCTCCAAGAGTGTTCACCAAATGCATGGCAGTTGTTGCCGCATTTCTAAGAGGTCTGGGAATTTTTGTATTCCCATATCTGGACGACTGGCTCATCCGAGCTCCATCTCAGTCAGAGGCCCAGATTTCCCTGGACCGCACAAGGCACCTTCTGCAGTATCTGCGACTGGTGGTAAACCTTCCCAAGTCTCAACTTACCCCTACTCAGTCTCTAGAATTCATAGGGGCCCAGTTGGACACCACCACTGCAAGGGCCTACCTGCCCCAAGTCCGGGGCCAACGTCTGCTGTGCTTGGCCTCCCAAGCTCAGTCCAGCAGTCACTTGACAGCCAGAGAAATGCTGCGACTTCTGGGCCACATGGCCTCCACGGTACACGTGGTGCCCTACGCTCATCTTCATATGAGAGCAGCTCAATGGACCTTGGCCACCCAGTGGACTCAAGCATCAGGAGCGCTCTCCGACCAAATACTCACCTCAAAGCGTCTGTTTTGGTCCCTCCAATGGTGGATGTCCACCAAGAATCTGTTGTTGGGGGCCCCCTTCCAACCTTTGTTGCCCCAAGCAACCCTCACAACAGATGCCTCCCAAACAGGGTGGGGAGCCCATCTACAATCCCTCTCCACTCAGGGTACTTGGTCTCCGCAGGAGACCACCCTTCACATCAACCTCCTGGAACTGCGAGCAATCTTCTTTGCCCTCAAAGTCTTCCATACCCTCCTTGTAAACCTGACCGTCCTAGTTCAGACAGACAATCAGGTGGCCATGTTCTACGTAAACAAACAAGGAGGGACAGGCTCTCTGTCGCTTTGCAACGAAGCTCTCAGATTATGGGCCTTCGCCAGAGAGCATCAAATTCATCTTCTGGCAGTATATCTTCCAGGGGTTCAAAACTCTCGGACAGACAGACTCAGTCGAGTTCTGCTCCCACACGAATGGTCCCTACATATGGACCAGATAGGCAAAATCTTTCAGGAATGGGGAACCCCGGACATAGACCTCTTTGCAAGTCCGTGGAATGCCAAACTTCCCTGGTTCTGTTCCAGGACTCCGTGTCAGGAAGCTCAGGCCAATGACGCCTTCCTCCTGCATTGGGGTCAGGAATTCCTATATGCCTTTCCACCCATTCCTTTGATTCCCAAGACTCTGTTCAAACTCCAGAGGGATCACGGATCCATGATCCTCATAGCTCCACGCTGGCCACGCCAAGTGTGGTTCCCTCTACTTCTGCATCTCTCCCAGGGACCCTCCCTGGACCTGGGAGCTGCGCCAGACCTTCTCTCTCAGGAGAAAGGGACTTTGTGGCACCCAAACCCCAAGTCCCTACACCTCAGAGCTTGGTTACTGAAGGCCTAAGCCTTCATGACTTCAATCTTTCTCAACCAGTGAAAGATATCCTGCATGCCTCTAGGAAACCCTCCACGAGGCGTTCCTATGCTTTCAAATGGAAGCGCTTTTCCATTTGGTGTGCTCAACAGGGTCTTGACCCTCTAGCACTTCCTTTGAATTCTCTACTAGACTATCTCCTGCATCTTTCTAATGCAGGCCTTAAGATGAATTCAGTGAGAGTCCATTTGAGTGCTATTGCAGCATCCTTAAAACCTATAAATGGACAACCTGTCTCCTCTCATCCGCTTGTTGCAAGATTCATGACAGGCCTGACCCTAACTAAGCCTCCCATCCAACCTCCTCCGGTAGCATGGGACTTGAACCTAGTTCTAGGTCAGCTTATGAAGCCACCTTTTGAGCCCTTACACTCCACCTCCTTGAAATTTCTTTCATGGAAGGTAGTTTTCCTCATTGCAGTCACTTCAGCTCGCCGCATCAGTGAACTGCAGGCTTTAGTGGCTAATCCACCTTATTCTAGATTTCATCATGATAAGGTGGTCCTTAGGACGAACCCCCACTTTATGCCCAAAGTGGTTTCGCCTTTTCATCTTAATCAAGAGGTATATCTACCTGTCTTTTTTCCGGCTCCTCATGCATCCACTGCAGAGAGGAACCTTCATACTTTAGATTGCAAAAGAGCTCTTGCCTTTTACCCCAACAGGACTCAGCCACATCGAAAGTCTTCCCAGCTTTTCGTGGCTTTTGATCCTTCTCATTTGGGACGTCCAGTCTCCAAACGTACACTTTCCAATTGGATTGCTCAGTGTATTTCCTTTGCTTACCAGAGTAAAAACATTTCTCTGGAAGGCCATGTCACAGCTCACAATGTGAGAGCCATGGCCACTTCTATGGCTCATCTTCACTCTGTCTCCATAGATCAGATCTGTCGAGCCGCCACATGGGCCTCGGTTCATACCTTCACAGCCCATTACTGCTTGGACAAGGACTCCCGCCGGGATGCCTTGTTTGGTCAGGCTGTCCTCAAACACCTGTTCCATACTTGAACAACTCCTGCCCACCTTCCCAGGATGGATGCCTGAGATCCATACGAAGATGGCGAACCCTTGGAACGGGATCTCCCAGGCATCTTAGCTAGGGAGTCCCCATATGTGAGGACTTATTCCTGCTTGTTCCTGGAGATAGCACAGTTACTTACCTGTAACAGGTGATCTCTGGGAACAGCAGGAATTAGTCCTCACAACCCACCCACCTCCCCTAGGAGTTGTATCTTCTATCTATCTATCTTCCTTTCCTCTCTCTATTGTCTCAGCTATAAACTCGAACTGAGGAGAGCTGGTCAGGAAGGCGGGAAGGCAGCGCGCATGTGCAGTGGGAGGCCCCAAAAGCTTCCTTTCAGGGAAGCTGGGGAGCTTTCCCGCGCAGGCTCCGTCGGTTCCGACGTACCCATATGTGAGGACTAATTCCTGCTGTTCCCAGAGATCACCTGTTACAGGTAAGTAACTGTGCTTTATCCTTATCAGCTTCTATATATTCCTCCTCTGCACTCTTGAGTCTGACAATACCACTCTTGGCCTTCCTCTTCTCACTAACATATCTGAAAAATGTCTTATCCCCCCATTTTATTGCATTGGCTATTTCTTCCTCCTTTTGAATCTTTGCCTTCCTTACTACTTTGCTAGCTTCTTTTAAGTTTTTCCAAATATAGATGCCTGTCTTCCTCTCTCTGTGATCTCTTGTATTTCATGAAGGCCTCCCTCTTTTTCTTCACTTTTTCAGCTACTTCTTTCGAAAACCATAGTGGTCTCCTTTTCCTTTTACCTTTATTTACCATTTTAACAAAAAGGTTGGTTGCCCTTAAAATATCCCCTTTCAGTTTTTCCCACTGTTTTTCTACATCCCTCAGCTGTTCCCATCCCACTAACGACTCCCTGAGGTATTGGCCCATCTTCGCAAAGTTAGTCTTCCTAAAGTCTAAGATCCTCGCCTTTGAATGGTTTCTAACAGCCCTAGTCCTAATACTGAACCACACCATCTGGTGATCACTGGATGCAAAATGATCTCCCACTACAACATCAGAAACACTTTCACCATTGGTAAGCACCAAGTCCAGTATGGCCCCTTCACGTGTGGGGTCTGTTACAAATTGCCTGAATAGTTCTCCCTGTAGAGAATCCAGGATCTCCTTACTTCTAAATGATACTGCAGCAGGAATGTGCCAATCAACATCTGTCATATTGAAATCTCCTATCAGTAGCACTTCCCCTTTCCTAGCAATGCTGCGCATGTCTTCAATTAACTCTCTGTCCACCTCTTTCTCTTGTGAGGGAGGTCTGTATATCACACCAATGTAAATAGATTTCTCTTTCCCTCTTTCTAGTTTAACCCACAATGCCTCCTCTCTTCCTTTTATGCTCTTTAATTCCAAAGCTTTAATAGTAGTTTTTCTATATAGTGCCACTCCTCCTCCCCTTCTTCCTACCCTGTCCTTTCTGAATAAAGTATAGCCAGGTATAGTTACATCCCAATCATGGTTTTCTGTGAACCATGTTTCTGTAACTGCCACTAAATCCAAGTCAGCCACTCTCACCAAAGCTTCAACATCAGGGATCTTATTTCCCATGCTACGGGCATTTATACACACTGCTTTCCATATGTTACCCCTGTTACCCATTTCCATAAAGATATTTAATATATCACCTACCTGGGGGCTTTCACCTACCTGGGGGTTACTTCACCCATCCCCAACGAATCTAGTATAAAGCCCTCTTCAGTAGATTAGCCAGTCTACTACCGAAGATGCATTGACCTTTCTTGGACAAATGGATGCCATCTCTGCTCTGCAACCCTTGGAACAGCATCCAATGGTCTAGGTTGTATTCCTGGTGGCGCTCACATCCGCTCGCAGAGTTAGAGAGCTCCAGGCTCTCGTGGTGGAGGCGCCTTACACCAGGTTCTACAAGAGCAGAATGGTGCTTTGCACCCACCCCAAGTTCCTGCCGAAGGTAGTGTCACCCTTCCACCTTAATCAGTAGGTGGTGCTTCCTACCTTCTTCCCTAGACCTCATTCCAGTCAGGCAGAGACGGTCCTTCACTCATTGGACTGTAAGAAGGCCTTATCCTTCTACATCCAGCGCACCCAAGGACACCACAAAGCTTCTCAGATTTTCATCTCCTATAATCCCAGTAGGCTGGGGGAGGCAGTAAACAAGCGTACGCTGTCCACTTGGGTGGTGGACTGTATCGCCTTTGCTTATGAGCAGGTTAGGCTTCCGCTGGAAGGCCATATCATGGTGCACCGTGTCCGGGCCTTGGCGTCTTCGGTGGCAAACTTGCGCTATGTCCCACTGGTGGACATCTGCCGAGCCGCCACCTGGTCTTCAGTCCATACTTTCGCAGCTCAATACTGCCTGGAGAGAGAGTTCTGATGGGACAGTGCCTTTGGCCAGGCTGTGCTCCGTAACCTTTTCAGGGTCTAGGCAACTCCTACCTCTGACCCTTCTGTGTTCAGGCTACCGGAGTACTGTTCCACTGGACACAGTGTTCCTACTGGGGTCCGTGTGTACAGACCAAAATTGCTGCTGCTAGCGGCTCCCTGCAGGGCCCTATTTTGCTATGAGTTTTTGGTAACCTGTAGCTTGGGAGTCCCGTATGTGAGGGCTGACTTCCTGCTTGTTCCTGGAGAAAGCGTAGTTACTCACCTGTAACAGGTGTTCTCCAGGGACAGTAGGAATCAGTCCTCACAACCCTCACTCCTCCCCTTGGAGTTGCTGCTGTACCATCTTTTTTTTTTGCCGGCTTTTAGCTATGTCATCTGACTGAGCAAGATGGCACCCTTGGACAGGAAAGGACCACACGTGTGGTGGCATCTCCCAAAGGCTTTCTTTCAAAACTGGGGGGATGCTTCCTTGAGGGCGCCGTTGGTGCTGACGTCACCCATATGTGAGGACTGATTCCTGCTGTCCCCGGAGAACACTTGTTACAGGTGAGTAACTCTGCTTACTAGATGATCCTCACATCCACCGGTCACTCAGCTATCTACATGCCTAATATTGAAATCACCAACTATAATGGCTGTCCTAACCCTTCCTTCATGGGCACATGTCCCTGGAGAAACCTCGGTGCAAGAGGGTCTTACATCTCCTGGAGGATCCTAGCTACAGGATCATTTCCTGCCACACCAGTGTGATGCTTTTTTGTCAGGTGACATCTCTCCTCCATGGCGACAGGAAGGCTGCCAAACTGGAGGTGGGATTTCAGTACTACATCCCTGTAGTTCTTGTCTATATACATCTGTCTTCCTTATGCCCTCCAAGTCTGCTGTTCTAGCCTCCAGAGATCGGACTCGTTCCCTGAGAGCAAAGAGCTCTTGCATCTAGTGCACACTTAAGACCCCTCACCAACTGGAGAAAATCATACATGCCACACTCATTGCAAAAGACTGTAAAGCCCCCATCTCACTGCTGGACTGCTGTCTGCATCTTACTTTTAAGTTTTTGTTTATGTATTTAAGTTGTTTACTTAGGTTTGCTGGGGATCCTTATACTAATACAACTATACCTAATATGTTTAATGGACTTTGTTCATCTCAAGATTAATTAATCTTAGGTCCTTAATTAATGTATTCCTGATGAGGATAACTATCTGCACCTGAAAGTGAATATGAGCACCTCCTTACCTTTAATAGATTTAAGAGCCTATAAAGCTAATAATATCCCTGGGGTGGGAGAGAACGAAGTCTTAATAAAAGCTGACTTGCTACACGGTGCCCTGATCTGTGCTTCTAAGGTAAAGTCTTATCTTTTTCCTGTGTGATTCATACAGTCCTTGGTTTGATAGATGGGGCCTTTCAAATTGTCTCTTTGATCTGTCACTTGCCTTTTACACCTATTTAAGACAACTTCACAGATATTTTGCCTTCTAACTGGAAGGCCCCTTTGTATAACTGGAAGGCCTCTTTGTCTACTTCAGTAGAAACAAGTGTATTTCTTTCTACTCAGAGACTATTCTACTTGTATGCTAAGCTATACTCTGATTTGATTTAAATAAAAAAAGCTCTCTAGAAACAAATTTATTTCAGTAACTACTCTATTTTAATTTCTATGTTAAGCTATACTCTGATTTGATTTAAATGAAAAGCTCTCTGGTGGTACTAAGACCTGGCTGACTCAGCAAAAACAATGAATTCTAAAATACACAGTTTTATCAGATTTAACCCAAAGAATTCCCTTTTCCCTAAGATTGAGAGCATATTTCAGAAGATAACATAGTAACATAGTAACATAGTAGTTGACGGCAGATAAAGACCAGCATGGTCCATCCAGTCTGCCCAGCGAGATGGCAAGAGTAGGTGCACCTGTCGCTCCGCGCAGGCCACCCCTCTCCATATCCTTGTTCAGGGGTAAACCCACCACTCCATATAGGACACCCCTATTTGTTGAGACGTTATATGGTTCGGAAGTTAGATGGTTCGGAAGTTAGATGGTACCGTTTATTTTGGGGTTTTTTTCCTATTTCTGTAAAGGGATCCTCTGTGTTTGTCCCATGCCTTTTTGAATTCCGTCACCGTGTTCGCCCCTACCACTTCCATCGGGAGGGCATTCCAAGCATCCACCACCCTTTCAGTGAAAAAATATTTCCTGACATTGCCTTTCAATTTACCCCCTTGCAGTTTCATGTTATGCCCTCTAGTTTTACAGGTTCCCCGTCTTTGGAAGAGGTTTGTTTGTTCATCATTTCTCTTTAAGTATTTAAAGGTCTGAATCATATCTCCCCTGTGCCTCCTTTCCTCCAAGGTATACATATTTAGGTCTTCAAGTCTCTTCTCATAAGGCTTCTGACGCAGGCTCCAAATCATTTTGGTCGCCTTCCTCTGAACAGTCTCCAGTCTTTTTACATCCTTTGCAAGATATGGTCTCCAAAACTGAACGCAGTATTCCAAGTGAGGCCTCACCAGTGACCTATACAGTGGCATAAGTACCTCTTCTTTTCTGCTGGTAATCCCTCTTTGTATGCAGCCCAACATCCTCCTGGCTTTTGCCACCGCCTTGTCGCACTGTTTTGCCACCTTGAGATCAGCAGAGATAATCACACCAAGGTCTTTTTCCTGAACTGTGCATACCAACCTTTCTCCCCCTATCTTGTACATTTCTCTTGGATTTCTGCTACCCAAGTGCATGACACTGCACTTTTTTGCATTAAATCGTAGTTGCCAAGCTTTAGACCAGTCTTCCAGCTTTTGTAGATCTTTCTTCATGTTAACCACTCCCTCAGGGGAGTCCACTCTGTTGCAAATTTTTGTGTCGTCTGCAAAAAGACAGACTTTTCCATTCAGTCCTTCAGCAATATCACTCACAAATACATTGAACAGTGCCGGGCCCAGGACCGAACCCTGGGGCACCCCGCTAATCACCTTCCTCTCATCCGAGTGAGCTCCATGTACAATCACCTTCTGTCGTCTGTCAGTCAGCCAATTTCTAATCCAGTTTACCATCTTGGGACCCATCCCCAAGCTACTGAGTTTGTTGATAAGCCTCCTATGAGGAACAGTATCAAAGGCTTTGCTGAAATCCAGGTAGATGACATCCATTGCATGCCCCTGATCTAGTTCCCTCGTCACGCAGTCAAAGAACTCGATCAGATTTGTCTGGCAAGATCGTCCTTCGGTAAAACCATGTTGCCTCGGGTCTTGCAAGCTGTTGGTTTTCAGAAAGTTCACTATTCGCTCTTTCAGGAGCGCCTCCATTACTTTTCCTGCCACCGAGGTAAGGCTCACGGGTCTGTAGTTTGACACTTCTTCCCTGTCACCACTTTTGTGTAGAGGTACGACATCAGCCATTCTCCAGTCCTGAGGAACCTCTCCTGTTTCCAAGGATCTGTTGAAGACATCCTTTAACGGTCCTGCAAGAACCTCTCTGAGCTCTTTCAGTATCCTGGGATGTATCCCATCCGGTCCCATGGCTTTGTCCACTTTCAGTTTAGCAAGTTGTTCTAACACCTCCTCTGCTGTGAATGGTGTGGTATCCACTTCATTCCCATTCCTATACTTGGGAGTCACAGCTGGTCCATCCCCAGGATCCTCTTTAGTAAACACAGAGCAGAAGTAATTGTTTAGCAATTTTGCTTTTTCAGTGTCACTTTCCACGAGTCCTTTCCCAGCACTTCTGAGTCCTGCAATTCCAACTCTGATCTTTTTCCTTTCCCGAATATACCTGAAGAAATTTTTGTTGCCACCCTTAACATCTTTAGCCATCTTTTCCTCTGCCTTTGATTTTGCTATCCTTATTTCTCGTTTTGTCTCTTTGAGTTTGATCCTGTATTCATTTCTGTGTTCTTCGGTCTGCAAGCTTTTGAATTTTGCAAAAGTTGTGTTTTTGCCTTTATATGAGCAGCCACCTCTTTGGAAAACCAAATAGGTTTCCTTCTCCTCTTGCTTTTATTTACTTTTCTTACATATTTATCTGTTGCTCCTTTCAATGCCTCCTTTAGTTTAGCCCATTGCAATTCCACTTCCTTTATCTCTTCCCACCCCGTCATCTCCTCCTTTACATACTCTGCCATTTGATTGAAGTTAGTGTATTTGAAGTTTAGGATAAATACTTACAAGTACAGATCTATTTCCAGCTGTAGCCTGTCCCTTTTGGTAGTCCTTCAAGACTGAGATTCCCATAGCTCTGGCTGACCTATTTATATACTTGTGCTTCTAAAGTAAAGTCTTACCAATTTCCTGGGTGATTCACACAGCCCTTGGTTTGATAGAGAGGGCCTTTCAAATTGCCCCTTTGATCTGTCACTTGTCTTTAACACCTATATAAGACACACACACTATTTTATTTCAGTGTAACCTGCACATAGTGGAGCCAATCACTCTCTGTTAACCCAAATTGCTCTTTCATCTTACTAAAGGCTCTTACTGATCCTTCTTTCATCAACAATTAACCTAATCAATACAGGCCCATTTCCTCCCAGGCTCTGAAAGCATCAGGGGGGATATTCATAAGGATTGACACAGCAGACCTGCTAACTGTGTTAATCCCCTTATCCGGTTAGTGCCACTGAATATCCACAGGTGTTGCCACTACATGCCTTGATTTTAAACGGGTATTCCAGGGGCACCATTCCTCAATAAGTGAGCAATAGCAATAATGAGCCGCTGCCCTGTTATTGGCATGCAGCGAAAATAAGCCACAGTAAAGGCTGGCCTAACATTCACTGCGGAAACTAACTGGGTAGAAGCTGAATTTGGCCATTGCCCGGTTAGCTTCCTAGCAAACCGGACAACCTTGATATTCAATGCCGGGGATTGGATATTGCCCCGACATTGAATATTTGGGTTTAAAGTTCAGCGGCAGCAGCTAGCCATGTTAGAATGGCTAGTCATCGCTGCTGAATATCCTCCTCCCATCATATATTTGCCCAAGATGGAATTCTGACTTTTAACAAATAAGGAAAAACCTCATCATTTTTACCACCTAACAGTTTTCCTCTAAACTCCTCCCAGTTCCGCATTGTACAGATCATCATCTGATGGTTTGCTCCCTGCAAGGTAAACCCACACCTCCCAAACCAGCTCATCCAAGGGAATCTCAACCATTGCTTGTTGATCCCTAACCTCCCATTCCCCAATTCAGTAATAGCGCATAACTATACTGCATGAAAATAAGCTTGCAAATAAGGGACTCTCAGTCCACCCTCCATCTTTCGTGTATAAAAAAAATGTCCTTGCCTCCCTGGGTGGGCGCTCCTTCCAGATAAATGAAAAGATATTTTTCTGGGGGCTCTTCAGGAAGGCTTTGGGATGTCAGTTACCAGCGACATAAACACTATTCATGGCAAGATATTAATCTTCACTCTTGTACTTCGCCCCATGCAGGACATTGGTAAGTTGGCCCATGTATCCAAAGCTTCTGCTCAATTGGAGATAATTCTGAACAAACAATTGAGGCATAGGTTTATTCAACTGTATACCCAAATATCTAATCGACTCAGTGGTCCATCTAAACAGATTTGCTTCCCGCAAACATTCTTCCCTTCTGATTCTCTAAGTGATTCTCAACACTTCAGTTTTCCCCAAATTCATTTGATACCTTACTATATTGCTCAATTTCTTCCAATACCACAGACAAATAGATTAACAGCTCAGATAATGTAAAAATTGTGTCATCTGCCAAAAGAACTGTTTTATAGGTTACCCCACCCAGATCGAAACTGTTAATGTTCCTCCTTACACACACCCTCTCCAAAAGAGTCTCTATGACTAGGGCGAAAAGAAGTAGTGACAGAGGGCACCCTTCCTCTACCCAAAATAGACTCTTTTGAGTAGCTCCCATTATCCCTGATTCATGCTTTTGGTGTTGAACACAAGGCCAGTTGTCCCCGGAAAAAGTCCAATTTTTATTATTGAGTTTTGTCCAATTTGCGTACCGGTTCCTTCCCATCCCCGAACCAGCTCGGCGTCACTCCTCGTGTTCATCTATTCGTTTTCTGATTTTTCATCAAAGTGTTCCTCGGCCAGCATTCGCATCTTTTTTCAGCCGAAGGCTTCAGACCCCTGCCAGGAGGTGAGAACCCCCTTTTTCCAATGGCCTGCAGTGGCTTCAAATGATGTCACTCACCGACCCACACAACTGCTGCCTCCAATGTCTTGGCCCGGACCACAATGACTCCAACTGCAAGCTCTGCAGAACCATGACCTTTAAGGCCTTGAAGAGCCACCATCAGCAGCAGAAAAGATTTTTTTTTCAGAAGACTGACTCTGCGCCAGAGTCTCTGGTGACACCTGCTCCAGGGCTTCCTCCGATACCTCGGTGTGCCATGAAGCCAGAGCCTCCTCGGAGTCCCGTGGCTTCTCCGAGTAGAAATCCCCGGAGGTGGAACACAAGAATAAGAAACCCTCGAAGACCGCTTTTCAGAACAAATATGGGAAAAAGGAAAAATCCCACCCCAGGATCCGCAGTCCGAGGAATCGCGGCAGGAGCAGCATGCCAAGCTGTCCTGTAAGGAGCCGTCGGCACCCACTGACCAGCTTTGAACCTCTGAGGACATCTTCATCAAGGACTCCCCTTCAACACTGCTGACGACGGGGCTGAAAGTCTCGGTGTCTGCATTGAAGGCTGCGGAGCCAACTGGTATGGAGACCAGAATGGCAGCCGTAGAGAGCAGTATATGGCCTAGTGGCTATGCAGCAGGAGTTCATGACCAGCTTGTCCAGTTCATCCACCCTGATAAGAACATAAGATATGCCATACTGGGTCAGACCAAGGTCCATTAAGCCCAGTATCCTGTTTCCAACAGTGGCCAATCTAGGTCATACGTACCTAGCAGTTTCCCCAAAAGACACAGGTTCCACAATGCTTGTACTGGGTCATGCATTGATATTCTGGGTCCCTTTTTAATAATGATTTATGGACTTTTCCTCCAGGAACTTGTCCAAACCTTTTTGATGACGGGACCCTTGACATCGAGGGCTTCCTCAGACGTCGAGCCTGCCTCAAGAGAGCCTCCGGCTCCGGACGAGGTTATGGTTCCATTCCTTGGGATACCGGTCCTCCCCGCTGAGCACCCATGGCTCAGACTGACAATCCTCCAGATGTCACGGATCACCAAGAGTGGCCCTCGACTGAGGTGACCACGTGGTGTCGGACTCATACTTGGACTTCGAGTCCAAATGGGAGACCAAGAACGTAGAGTCCGCGGACATGAGGCGACATTGTGATGTGCCTTCGGACCCATCTCCCCCAATGACCTGACGCCATTCTCCACCCGAGAACGTTGCGTTTCTCGATTTTGTGTGGGACATGGCCAAGGCTCTCGCTACCGAGACTGAGGCCAGAGGGGACCCATGCACCGAGGAGTTGGAGATACTCCAATATGAGGCACCCCCTAAGGAAACCCTCATAGTACCAGTGACCAATCCTCGACTGCCTCCACCTCCGGATGTGGGAAACACTGGCGTCTGTTTCAATCATTAATAGATGCCTTGACACCATGTACCCTGTATGCCAAAGCCCTGGGTTTCAAAAAAACCAGCTTCCCCACAACTCCATGGTCATAGAGTCGTTGATGCGCCGGCTTGAGAGCCAAAAAAAAACATTCATTGGTGCCACCCAGAAGGGAGGCCCGAACCCTCAACGCTGTCAGCCACTGTTCAAAGTTCACTGCGACAGAGCATCGCAAATGCTAATAGCCCCTTGGTGACCCAGGTAGCTCTGGTTCCCACTGCTCCTCTCCCTATCAGCGACGTCACTGATTCCTGTGGGCTGAGCTCCAGGGCTACTCTCACAGGAGCAGGGCTCTCTCCTACACCCCAATCTGTGGTCCCTCTCACTCACAGCTTGGATGCTGAAAGGTTAGCATTAGCTGCCTTCACCCTCCCCCCCATGGGATGTGGAAAAGATTCTTCTGGCCTCTCGTAAGGCCTCCACCAGAAGGGCATATGCCTTCAAGTGGCGCCGATTCTCTGTGTGGTGTGCGGAAAGGCGGGCAAACTCATTTTGCTGCTCAGTACAAGTGGTACTCCAATACCTGCTTCACCTATCACAGGTGGGACTGAAGTCCAATTTGGTCAGAGTACATCTGAGCACCATCGCAGTGCATCACCATTCCATTGAGGGAAAGCCCCTCTTGGCTCAGCCCCTTGTGTCCCAATTTCTGCGGGGCCCCATGTTATCCAAACCCCCGGTCCATCCTCCAGTAGCGGAGTGGGATCTCCATGTGGTGCTCTCGCAGCTCACTAAGCCTCTGTTTAAGCCTCTGTTTGAGCCTCTGGCTACCTGCCACCTCTGGTACCTATCCTGGAAGGTTGCCTTCCTTTTAGCACTCAAATCAGCTTGCAGAGTCAGCGAGCTCCAGGATCTGATAGCAGAGCCCTCCCTACACGAGGTTCTACAAAAACAGGGTATGCACCCCAAGGTTCTGCCAAAGTTGGTGTCCCCATTCCACCTCATTCAGGAGGTGGTTCTCCCCACTTTCTTTCCGAGGCCTCATGCCGGTAGGGCAGAGATCATTCTCCACAGTCTGGATTGTAAGAGAGCCCTGTCCTTTTACCTGCAGTTACCGTGGGTCACTACAAAGCACCACAACTTTTCGTATCCTACAACCCCAGCCATCTAGGGCTCCCAGTGACTAAGCAAACTCTGTCCATTTGGGTGGCGGACTGCATTACCCTTGCCTACGAGCAAGCAGGGATCTCACTGGACCAGAGGGTCACGGCACACCGCGTCAGGGCCATGGTTACTTCCATGGCAAATCTATGTTCCGTCCCCATGATGGAAATCTGTCTGGCTGCCACCTGGTCTTCGGTCCATATCTTCGCAGCTCACTACTGCCTGGAGAGGGAGTTCAGACAGGCCTGCACCTTTGGCCAGGCGGTACTCCGTAATCTCTTCGGGGTGTAGGCAGGTCCTGCCCGCCGACCTTTCTGTGCTCAGGCCACTGGAGTGCAGGTTCCCTGCCGGACACTTGGGTCTTTCAAATGTCTCTCCCTTGGAACTCAATTCCTGCTGATCCTGGCTCACCTTACAGATCACCATGGCATTTTTGTTTTGCAGGTTCTTGGTAACCTTTAGCTGGGGAGACCCATATGTGAGGAGTGACTTCCTGCTTGTTCTCGGAGAAAGCGTAGTTACTCACCTGTAACAGGTGTTCTCTGGGGACAGCAGGAATCAGTACTCACAACCCTCCCTCCTCTCCTTGGAGTTACTTCTTTACCGTATTTTATTTTTTCCTTGGCCGTCTTAGCTATGTTATTAGACTGAAGCAAGATGGCACTATGGTGGGAAGTGGACCATGAATGAGTGGTGCATCTCCCAAAGGCTTGTGGAACCTGTGTCCCTTGGGGAAGCTGCTAGGTACATATGACCTAGATTGGCCATTGTTGGAAACAGAATACTGGGCTTGATGGACCATGCGGGCTCTATTGGCACCAACGTCACCCATATGTGAAGACTGATTCCTGCTGCCTCAGAGAACACCTGTTACAGGTGAGTAACTATGCTTTTGCACCTGCCTTCCGGATGAGGTTTTACAATAACTCTTTGTCTGTTCTCAGAGTACTGTAATTAATACACCACAAATCCTATTTACTCTATTACAACATCCGTCAAACGTGGTAACAATTTCTTCTGTGGAGATATTCTTGGCTTCAATTCTATCAAAATGCTCGGAATGTCTCAGACTCATCGGCACTAAAAAATCTATATTGAAAATATCTGATCGTGGTGCCTAATAGCATCAATGACTTTTCTGGCATATATTTCTATATAGATACTCCCACAGATGAAATCTTCAAAATATATTTAAATGAATATTGCTTAGCTTTAAGTGCTCCCCAACGCCATCCATTGGTGCCCTTTCTTGCGTTTCACTCTATTATGAGTTTCTTCAGGGGAATCTACAACATTAAAGACTTTCACATAGATGCTGCAGACGTTATCTTCTTTGAGGTTTTCTAAATCAGTGAATGTTTCAAAAGGCCGCAGAAAACCTCAAAGAAGATAACATCTGCAGCATCTATGTGAAAGTCTTTAATGTTGTAGATCCCCCTGAAGAAACTCATAATAGAGTGAAACGCAAGAAAGGGCGCCAATGGATGGCGTTGGGGAGCACTTAAAGCTAAGCAATATTTATTTAAATATATTTTGAAGATTTCATCTGTGGGAGTATCTATATAGAAATATATGCCGGAAAAGTCATTGATGCTATTAGGCACCACGATCAGATATTTTCAATATCGATTTTTTAGTGCCGATGAGTCTGAGACATTCCGAGCATTTTGATAGAATTGAAGCCAAGAATATCTCCACAGAAGAAATTGTTACCACGTTTCACGGATGTTGTAATAGAGTAAATAGGTTCCGGATGAGGTTTAGCAAATTCTGAATGTTGTCACTAGCCTGCCTTCCCGGAATGAAGTCCGATTGATCATCCTTCACTAATTTGGGCAAAAAGACATGAAACCAATTAGCCAAGATATTAGCTAATAGTTTTGCATCTTTATGAATTAATGAGATGGTCCTTTAAGAACTACAAACTATTACGTTTTTGCTCATTTTCGGTAATGCCGTAATGCTAGCAGTATTCATGGAGGCTGGAACCCCCCTCTCCTTCTGCACAGTATTAAAAAAGCATAACCAAGGAATCCATCAAGATGTCCTTGAATTTTTTGTTAATTTTTGCTGTGAGCCCATTAAGCTGAGGTGCCTTACCTAGCTGCAAAGATTTGATGGCGTCTAAAACTGCCTGTCTATTGTATTCCTGTCGAGAATGCCAGCTTCCTCTTCACATAGAAAGCAGAGGGTAGGGCTAAATGGCCAATTTTCCCAATGGAGAAAGGTGAATAGTGGTGTACCCCAGGGATCTGTGCTGGGTCCGCTGCTTTTTGACATATTCATAAATGACCTGGAAAGTGGAATAACAAGTGAGGTTATCAAATTTGCAGATGACACAAAACTATTTAAAGTTGTTAAAACCCAGGAGGATTGTGGAAAATTGCAAGAGGATCTTGATAAATTGGAAGACTGGGCATCAAAATGGCAGATGAAATTTAATGTGGAGAAGTGCAAGGTTATGCACCTAGGGAAGAACAACCCAAACTATGGTTACACGATGCAAGGTTCCACATTAGGAACCACCACCCAGGAAAAAGATTTAGGCGTCATTGTGGATACCTTGTTAAAACCCTCGGCCCAGTGTGCAGCGGCGGCCAAGAGAGCAAATAGAATGCTGGGTATGATAAGGAAAGGAATGGAAAATAAAACAAAAGATATTATAATGCCTCTATATCGTTCCATGGTGAGACCGCACCTTGAATATTGTGTGCAATTCTGGTCGCCGTATCTTAAAAAGGATATAGCGATTTTAGAAAAGGTTCAGAGAAGAGCCACCAAAATGGTAAAGGGGATGGAAGGCTACTCCTATGAAGAAAGGCTAAAAAGGTTGGGGCTCTTTAGCCTGGAGAAGACAGCTGAGGGGAGATATGATAGAAGTCTATAAATTAATGAACGGAGTGGAACGGGTAAACGTAGATCGATTGTTTACCTTATCAGAATATGGAAAGACTAGGGGACATGCAATGAAGCTACAGGGTAAACTATTTAAGACTAATAAAAGAAAATATTTTTTCACTCAACGTGTAATCAAACTCTGGAATTTGTTGCCGGAGGATGTAGTAAAGGCTGTTAGTGTAGCTGGGTTTAAAAAAGGTTTGGACAAGTTCCTGGAGGAAAGGTCCATAAACCATTATTAAGAAGGGACCCAGGATATCAATGCTTGAACCAGTACAAGCATTGTGGAACCTGTGTCCCTTGGGGAAACTGCTAGGTACGTATGACCTAGATTGGCCACTGTTGGAAACAGAATGCTGGGCTTGATGGACCTTGGTCTGACCCAGTATGGCATATCTTATGTTCTTATAAGTCTAAACAAAGCGCACCCAACCCAAAAAGGTCTCCCTTCCTCATTTCCACTAGCATATAAACCTTCATAATATTGCTTAAATACTGACTAGATCTTCTTTGCACCAAACACCAGCTGACCCCATGCATTTCTAATTTGAAGCCCTTATTGCTGCTTTAATTTTTGTTTTAAAGTATGTGCCAAAAGCCTGATGATCTTAATTCTGAATTCAGACTGAGTCTGCTTTAATAATATCAAGGTTAGGAGCCAACCTCACCACCTCCAACCTTGGCATGTCCCCTCTCAAAACATCTAACTCCAACAGAATTTTTCCCTGTACACCCCTTAGTTTTCTCAATTCCTCTTCCCAAAGCAGTCCCTGTTTCTTCAAATATATTGCCTTCAATATGGAGTGTCCCCATATCACTGCCTACATCCTGTCCCTCTTAACCCCCTCTGCCTCTGCACTTTCACTGTTCAATCGGAAATACGCAATGGAGATTTGAGGGAAGGGATATCTAGCAGTGACGGCTGGCACGATTACATGGCCACTGAATATGCAGGTTAGCTGGAGAAGCAGGAAGCTCACTGAGCAGCGATGATATTCAGCCACTGCCCGCTTAGCTTCTGCGGAAAAATTGAGGCCACCCTTTCAGGCGATATTGAGACGCTGCCTCTGCTCTGGCCACAGAATGCTCTGAGGCTAGCGGGGATATTCTGCGTCATGATTAGCAGGTCTGCTAACCATATTAATCATGTTGAGTATCCCCCACATGTTTTTTATTTCTGAGCATAGTTTCTGCTCCCTGGGTTGGCTGGGCTGAAGGGAGGGGTGTTTAAGTCATTACATAACATTGACACCTAGTGGACATACTCAGGTTGCATATGGACCATATTCCTGGGAGGCTGTGGTTTGTTGGCCCCGGCTTGGAGTAGTAACAGTGAGTGTAAAAGACACTCCTGGGCTGATGAGCACGCTCTGTATTGCACTATATGATATTTACTGATCTGGGGCCCTTGGCGTTAGTGAGTCCTAGTCCTTGGCTCTGCCCGCTCTGTGTCATGTAGGCATGAAATCAGGACATTCAACTGTACAACACAGCCTGCAAAATGCAAACATATACCTCTTGTGAGATCTTAAGGCCTGTCCTGTGCTTATGTGCAGCTCTGCGGTGGACACTCTGCGGCTCATGCTCATCCGGGGCAGCAGCGAGGAAGTGGCCAGATCTGTGGAGAGCTGGGGAGGCTGGGAGAAGATGAAGAACAGTGACCAGCACCATGATGGAGTCTCTGTGCTGGCCAGGTACAGTGCCAGCACTGCTCTGAGTAGAGCATTACATTTAATTAAAAAAAAACATTTATGTGTTGCCCTTATGATCCTGTTTTCAAGGCAGTTCACAATAATAAAAACATCAACAGTCACATAGCAACTATAAATCAATAAATTACAATTCTCCATGAGGGAAAGCAGTTCAGCATTCTGTCTGTATCCTCAGCTGCCCTGTGTGTCCTCTTGTGTTGCTAAACGTCTGGCATGGATTACTGGAGCAGAAGAGACACTGGCAGAAGAAAGCATTCTTTTACTGCCAGTATGGTGGGCAACAGTGTAGCATTGCACAGAGCACACACTGTAAACATCAGGAAACATTTAGTACAGAGCAGTCTGTGTCCTCGTCATAGGTCTGTGACACCTCTCTCTGACAGGAGCTGTGGTGGCCCCTAAAGTTGTTCTGAGAACACCATCTCAAGTCATATATGGTGATGAACAGGTCCCTTGATCAGACGTGCATGGAGTGCATGCGGTGATCAGGTGAATGCTCTGTGCACATATGATGGTTTGCTGTGTTCATAGCATGCATGTGATGATCAGGTGTATGCCCTGTGCACGTGTGATGGTCTGCTGTGTGCATGGCATGCATGTGATGATCAGGTGTATGCCCTGTGCACGTGTGATGGTCTGTTATGTGCATGGTGTGCGTGCAATGATCAGGTGTATTCCCTGTACATGTGTCATAGTCTGCTGCGTGCATGGCATGTGTGTGATGTTCAGGTGTATTCCCTGTGCACGTGTGATGGTCTGCTGTGTGCATGGTGTGCATGCAATGATCAGGTGTATTCCCTGTGCACGTGTGATGGTCTGCTGTGTGCATGGCGTGTGTGTGATGAGCAGGTGTATGCCCTGTGCACTTGTGATGGTCTGCTGTGTGCATGGCATGTGTGTGATGATCAGGTGTATGCCTGGTGCACGTGTGATGGTCTGCTGTGTGCATGGCATGTGTCTGATGATCAGGTGTATGCCCTGTGCACGTGTGATGGTCTGCTGTGTGCATGGTGTGCGTGCGATGATCAGGTGTATTCCCTGTGTATGTATAATAGTCTGTTGCATGCATGGCATGCGTGTGATGATCAGGTGTATTCTCTGTGCACATGTGATGGTCTGCTGTGTGCATGGAGTGCGTGTGATGATCAGGTGTATTCCCTGTGCATGTGTGATGGTCCGCTTTGTGCATGGTGTGCGTGCGATGATCAGGTGTATTCCCTGTGTGCATGTGATGATCAGGTGTATGCCCTGTGCACGTGTGATGGTCTGCTGTGTGCATGGTGTGCGTGTGATGATCAGGTGTATGCCCTGTGCACGTGTGATGGTCTGCTGTGTGCATGGCATGTGTGTGATGATCAGGTGTATGCCCGGTGCACGTGTGATGGTCTGCTGTGTGCATGGCGTGTGTGTGATGATCAGGTGTATGCCCTGTGCACGTGTGATGGTCTGCTGTGTGCATGGTGTGCGTGCGATGATCAGGTGTATTCCCTGTGTATGTATAATAGTCTGTTGCGTGCATGGCATGCGTGTGATGATCAGGTGTATTCTCTGTGCACGTGTGATGGTCTGCTGTGTGCATGGAGTGCATGTGATGATCAGGTGTATTCTCTGTGCACGTGTGATGGTCCGTTGTGTGCATGGAGTGCGTTTGATGATCAGGTGTATTCCCTGTGCATGTGTGATGGTCTGCTTTGTGCATGGTGTGCGTGCGATGATCAGGTGTATTCCCTGTGTGCGTGTGATGATCAGGTGTATGCCCTGTGCACGTGTGATGGTCTGCTGTGTGCATGGTGTGCGTGTGATGATCAGGTGTATGCCCTGTGCACGTGTGATGGTCTGCTGTGTGCATGGCATGCGTGTGATGATCAGGTGTATTCCCTGTGCACATGTGATGGTCCGCTGTGTGCATGGCGTGCGTGTGATGATCAGCTGTATGCCCTGTGCACCTGTGATGGTCTGCTGTGTGCATGGTGTGCGTGTGATGATCAGGTGTATGCCCTGTGCACTTGTGATGGTCTGCTGTGTGCATGGTGTGCGTGTGATGATCAGGTGTATTCCCTGTGCACGTGTGATGGTCTGCTGTGTGCATGACGTGCGTGTGATGATCACGTGTATTCCCTGTGCATGTGTGATGGTCCTCTTTGTGCATGGTGTGCGTGCAATGATCAGGTGTATTCCCTTTGCACGTGTGATGGTCCGCTGTGTGCATGGGCTGCGTGTGATGATCAGGTGTATGTCCTATGCACGTGTTATGGTCTGCTGTGTGCATGGTGTGCATGCAATGGTCAGGTGTATTCCCTGTGCACGTGTGATGGCCTGCTGTGTGCATGGTGTGCGTGTGATGATCAGGTGTATGCCCTGTGCACGTGTGATGGTCTGCTGTGTGCTTGGCGTGCGTGTGATGATCAGGTGTATGCTCTATGCACATGTGATGATCTGTTGTGTGTGCAGTTTCTGTTTCTTGCTTGCTGAGGTGTTCTCTCTTCTATTTTCCCAGTGCCATGGCCAAGTATGCTGGGCCCAAACTGCCTGCTATTGTGAAGACCTTGGTGCCAGCAATCAGCAGTGTGTATGTGTGGCAGCGAGTCACAGCCACAGCTTTCTTTGCTGAGGTAAGGGGAGGGCACATCTCCATAGACTATTCCGAAGCCTTTTCTTGTCCATAGGAACCTTACTTTTCTCATTGAGAATGTCTCAAGCAGCATCTATTCAGCACTTGACTGAACGGCTGTAGAATGCTTTTGCTGTCATTCAGATCCGAGCAGTGATATTTTTATGAATTTGCATGGCTAGTCTAACCTGTCTTTATATGTTTGAAGAATTGGAGTGGCTTTAGAGCACATGTAGCAGTCTGCGTGTGGCGGGCTCTCAGAGGCAGCAGAGGGTGCTGTTCTAGCTCTGTATGCGGGAGGGAATGTGATTTATATGATTGGAGGCAGAGGGACTTTAGGAGCAGATGCAGGCAGAAGCCAGAATCCTGCCTTCAAAGCACATGAGTTATACTTCATCCGGAGCAGCTTTAAGCTCTTACCCTAGTGCTGAAATGTCTGTCAGATCATTTCTAGGAGCCAGCAAGCCCTCATTATCTCTCTCCTTACGTACCTCCTGAAGGAATGAGGTAACTCAAATCCTTTGCTATTGTGCAGGGAAGTGAGTGGAGCCAGCAGCCTGTAACTGGATCCCCTGTGACACACCACCTGAAAGCATGAAGCCCTTGAGTCACTCCATAAAGCCGTGCTGTCTGCCAGCAGCACATACCTCTGTCATGGCTTTTAACCACCTTCTGAATTCTCAGCTGGCTTCATCTGTGGAGAGAGTTAAAGGCCCAGCCTTGGATTTGCTCCCAGAAAACATCTTGGGTTTGGCTCTCTCCCGCATCCTTGAAGGGTCTGGAAGTGGGGCTGTGCTTTAGCTCAGTGGTTTGGGGTAGGAAGTGGATTCATTTATCTCTCCTTGCCTGAGCAGAGATCGAGTTCAACTGATTCTTTTCCAACTGCTGCCTCTTCTCACCACACTGTAGCGTGTAGGGAGTGAGCAGTGAGCTGGTAACGGGGCCACAACACGCACACGTAGACACATGCTGTCACATGCGTGCATACACGCAGCAGGATCAGAAAGACACCTTCACATGCTCTTTGCTTGAAGTAAATCAGAATACTTTGCAAATTCTTTCAAGGTTTAATAACCCTCCAGGAGCTCAGGGAATTTCTGACTTTGTTTCATGTGCTGAAGCAGTTGATATCCTGGCTGCTGTTGACTCTTAAAATGCTCTGCGATGAAAATTATAGATTGCAATAAAGACAAGTTCACTACATAGTGAACTTAATTGTGAAGTTTATGAGCTGTTTGCAAATGATTCACTTCACCACTTTCTTAGTAGCATCATAAATGACAGCATCCAGTCTGCTCAATGAGGCTAATTTTATTTATTTAAAAACACTTTTATTCCACCATATGCAAAAACATTCATAGTGGTGTGCAAACACAAAATAAAAGTGATAATCACTCTCCATCAGGGGTTGTAAGGGTTCTAACTACTGCTCTGTACAAATTACCTCCCCCCCACACCCTTCTGTTAGGCTGCACAATAGCTCCATTCTGTATATTTATTTAATTGTTTTTTTTCTATACCACTTTTCTCCGGGTCAAAGCGGTGCATATTAAACAACATTGATACATAGACAATTTGAACTTACTCACATTGATGCATAGAGCTGTATGAACTCAGTTACATAGAACTGTACGATCCAATTTGTATAGAGCCAAGCTTGTATGTAGATGTAGTAACACATTTCCATTTTGTATGGGGGTTTGTGTGCTAGGGAGTTATGAGGATGTGGGGAGTTCGGAGTTCTACCTGCCACTATGCCTTTCTTTATGCTTGCACAGAATGTGCGACTCTGTGAAGGTTTTCCCCCTCTATGCCTTTGTTTAGAGTTGTATCTACTGCCCAATGCATGTTACCCCCCCCATGCCTTTGTTTAGAGTTGTATCTGCTTCCCCATGCTTGTTACCCCCCACCCATGCCTTTGTCTAAATTTGTATCTACTGTCCATGCATGTAACCCTCCCCCTCTATGCCTTTATTTAGAGTTGTACCTGCTGCTCTCTGCAGGTTACCCCCCCTCCATGCCTTTGTTTAGAGTGGAGCCTATGTCCCATTCATGTTACCCCCTCATGCCTCTATATAGAGTGGTATCTGCTGCTCCATGTGTGTTCCCTCCTCTAGGCTTTTGTTGACATAGTAATATAGTATATGACGGCAGATAAAGACCAGTATGATCCATCTACTGCCCAGCAAGGCGGCAAGAGTAGGTGCACTTGCCGCTCCGTGCAGGTCACCCCTCCACATGCCTTTGTTTAGGGGTGTACCCACCGCTCCATGTAGGTCACCACTATTTGTTCAGATATAAGAGATAGTTATGCTTATTTTGATTTTATCCTGTTGCTATAAAGGGATCCACTGTGTCTGCCCCATGCCATTTTGAATTCTGTCACCACTTCCATCGAGAGGGCATTTCAAGCATCCACCACCCTTTCAGTGAAAAAGTATTTCCTGACGTTGCCTTTCAGTTTATCCCCATTGCAGCTTCATGTTATGCCCTCTAGTTTTACAGCTTCCCCGTCTTTGGAAGAGGTTTATTTGTCCTTTTTTTTTTTGTAATGCCATCAAGTTATTGTTGACTCATAGTGATCCAGCTACCTCTGGGTTATCTCCAGGAACAAGCAGGAATGTAGTCCTCACATATGGGTATCGTCGGTACCGACGGAGCCTGTGCGGGAACGCTTTTGGGAGCATCCCTCAGCACATGCGCACTGCCCTCCCGCCTTTCCAACTGTCCCTCTTCAGTTATTCGTTTTCCGCGGAACCGACAGGACCTATTCCCTGTCACCGCAGAAAATTACATCTTTAAACTTCTTTCTGTGGTCGCGTTTGCCTACCGCACAACGCCTACCGGTACCGCCGGTTCTTTTCTTTTCCTTTTTTAAAAAAAAGAAAAACTTTCAGTGTTTCTTTCAGAAACTTTCCTTTTTGGTGCTAGGCGCCATTTTGGGCACTAGGCCCCCATTTTCCTAAATCATGGAAAAACCAACTAGTGGTTTTAAGAAATGTACTAAGTATGGCGGTACCATTTCCGTCACTGACACCCATGATTGGTGTCTAAAATGTTTAGAACCTGATCATTCTCCAACTGAATGTCTCTCGTGCATGGGGATGACCAAAAGAGGAAGACAGAACTGGGCTGCAAAGCTCGGTACCCTTTTTTCTTCAGATGCCAGATCCATTGCATTGACATCATCGAGGGCCTCTTCTTCCTCCCATGGATCTCAGGTAACTAAACATAAAATCCGGTCCTCAAAGGGTAGCTCTCCTGCTAAGCATCGAGAGGCCGTTGACATTGCCCTTGAGGGAACCACACCGGCAAAACAGCCCCGGCGGGAGGCTTCAGCTTCCAAAGCATCGATGGGGCTTCAGGATGTTCTCGAGGCCTCAACCTCGCAAGAACTACCTGTGCCATGCTCAGGGGTTCCGGCCGTTCTTACCGGTACTGACACCCAGGCATCGGCAGTGTCGATAGACCAGAGGGTTCCTCGCTATCGAACGCAGTATCGCAGCTCTTCTCTCAGCTGCGGTACTGGTGGTCCCAAGGGCTCTGGTGCCGACATCGACATCGACGCCGGTACTGACACCGGTACAGACCCCGATGGTAACTCTTCCCATTCCACCTCTGGCTGGAGTGGATAAAGTGGTACTGGGTCACCTCGGTACCGACTTCGATCGGTACCAGGATCGTGCTTTGCAGGAGCATCAGGGTCAGGAATACTTCTATTCCTCTGATTCCGAAGACTCTGACAATTCTGCTGGCACTAGAGGGTTTCTCTTAGAAGATCCCTCTTCTCCCCAACGCAGAATGTCACCTCCAGAGGACATGTCATTTCAGGATTTCATCCGTGATATGGCTAAAGGTCTTTCAATCACAGTAGCTCCTGAAGAGGAACGCAGAGCAAAGGAATTGGAAATCCTCCACTATCCTAAAGCTCCTAAGGAGGCAGCTACTCTGCCTATCCATGAAATTCTGCATAGCTTGATGCTCAGAATGTGGGAGACACCTCTGACTACATCTCCTCACTCTAGGAGACTTGATACTATGTATCGAGTCTCAACATGTCCTGGATTTCAGAAAACTCAGCTGCCACACCATTCGATGGTAGTGGAGTCAGTCATGCGTAGAATGAAAAGTGCAAAAAGACATGCATCCAATCCTCCAGGTCGTGAATGCAGGACTCTGGATGCTTTTGGACGCAGAACATTTCAAGCTTCCATGCTTTCAGCTAGAATCAGCTCATATATCCTATGAGGCCAAGAGAGCAAATAGAATGCTAGGTATGATAAGGAAAGGAATGGAAAATAAAACAAAAGATATTATAATGCCTCTATATCGTTCCATGGTGAGACCGCACCTTGAATATTGTGTGCAATTCTGGTCGCCGTATCTTAAAAAGGATATAGCGATTTTAGAAAAGGTTCAGAGAAGAGCCACCAAAATGGTAAAGGGGATGGAAGGATACTCCTATGAAGAAAGGCTAAAAAGGTTAGGGCTCTTTAACCTGGAAAAGAGACAGCTGAGGGGAGATATGATAGAAGTCTATAAATTAATGAACGGAGTGGAACGGGTAAACGTAGATCAATTGTTTACCTTATCAGAATATAGAAAGACTAGGAGACATGCAATAAAGCTACAGGGTAAACTATTTAAGACTAATAAAAGAAAATATTTTTTCACTCAATGTGTAATCAAACTCTTGAATTTGTTACCAGAGGATGTAGTAAAGGCTGTTAGTGTAGCTGGTTTTAAAAAAGGTTTGGACAAGTTCGTGGATGAAAGGTCCATAAACCATTATTAAGTAGGGACCCAGGATATCAATGCTTGAACCAATACAAGCATTGTGGAACCTGTGTCCCTTGGGGAAACTGCTAGGTACATATGACCTAGATTGGCCACTGTTGGAAACAGAATACTGGGCTTGATGGACCTTGGTCTGACCCAGTATGGCATATCTTATGTTCTTATGTTCTTATATGGGAATGTTCCTCAAAGAAATCACAGGAGACTTGGAACTTATGAGCCCATTTCTCCCAGATGATAAGAGACAAGACTTTCTTACTCTGGTTAAGCATGCTCAGGATGTCTCCAAGTTTGTCAATCATGCAGCCTTTGACTGCTTCGAATGCATCAGCAGAACTTCTGCTATTGCCATTGGTGCAAGACGGATTGCCCAGCTACAGGCATCAGACTTGGAGACGGGTACAGGACAAGTTAGGCAATATTCCTTGCACGGGAGAGAATCTCTTCGGCAAGAACTGGCAGGAGAAGGCTAATGAGTTAGATGCTGACAGTTCTACCTTAGATAGATTGTCAAAGTGGAGGAGTGGCCTAGTGGTTGGGGCAAGGTACTTCAGGCCGGAAGGTCGGGGGTTCAAATCCCACTAGAGGACAGCAGCTTTGGGCCGGTAGGACTGGGGTTTCTAGTCCCACAGGTGCTCCTTGTGGTCTTGGGCAAGCCACTTAACCCTCCATAGCCCATGTTCCCTGTAAAATAGTTATCTCCAAGTTATAATGCCCTGTTCAATGTAATTTCAGTTTGTTCAATGTAAACCGCACTGATGCAGAATAGCGCGGTATATAAGAGACTAAAATAAAGTCTACAGCCACTCCAGCCAAAAGGAAGCCTTATAAAAACCCTCTTTTAGCAAAAAGAGGAAGTTTTATCCTTCCTATACCCACCAGATTCAGACTCCAGGTCAGGTTGCCCAAAAGGGACAAACTAGACAACTAAAGAAACCAAAAGGCCCGAGAGCCCAACCAGCTCTCCAGGTTCAGCCCCCTCAAGGGCTTTGACTCCTTCCTAGAGAGCTTTGCCTTCCTGCCTCTGAGGGGTCCTCAACCCCCCAATATTCCCGGCAGGTTATGCCACTTTGTCAACAGATGGCATCAGATAACAGCAGAAGACTGGACTTTGTCCATTGTAGGGGAGGGGTACAAACTTTATTTTCACAGCTTACCCCTTCCTACAATTCTAAAGCAGTTCAATTCACAAACCTCTGCAGACAATCTGCTAGATTATGAGGTCTCCACACTTCTTGCCCAAGGGGCAATAGAGGAAGTACCCATTCTTCAACAGGGTGCAGGGTTCTACTCCCCCTATTGTCTTATTCCAAAGAAAACAGGAGGACACAGACCCATTCTAGGCCTCAGAGAATTGAACAAATATCTGTTTCAAGAGAAATTCAAAATGATTTCTCTGGGAACTCTTCTGCCATACCTTCAAAGCCAGGACTGGCTTTGCTCTCTAGACTTAAAGGATGCATACACTCACTTTCTTATCCATCCAAATCACAGGAAATTTTTCCTTTTCCTTTTCAGGGGAAGACATTTCCAGTACAGGGTTCTTCCTTTTGGTCTGGCTTCAGCACCAAGGGTATTCACGAAATGCATGGCAGTAGTAGCTGCATTTCTACAAACCCTGGGGATTTTTGTCTTCCCTTACTTAGACGACTGGCTTATCTGAGCCTCCACAGTGACAGAGGCCAGCACTGCACTGTCTCGTACAATGCGAATCCTCCAATACTTGGGATTGGTAATAAACTTCCTAAAATCTCAACTAGTTCCTTCCCAATGCCTAAAATTCATAGGAGCCTGTCTGGATACCAGACAGTCAAGGGCTTTCCTTCCACAAGCTCGGTGTCTTCGCATAATGCAGCTAGCTTCCCAAGCAGCAGGCAAATTTATTTATTTTTTTACATTCTCTTATATACAGCGCTATTCTGCATCAGTGCGGTTTACATTGAACAAACTGAAATTACATTGAACAGGGCATTATAACTTGGAGATAACTATTTTACAGGGAACATGGGCTATGGAGGGTTAAGTGGCTTGCCCAAGACCACAAGGAGCACCTGTGGGACTAGAAACCCCAGTCCTTCCGGCCCAAGGTTGCTGTCCTCTAGTGGGATTTGAACCCCGGACCTTCCGGCCTGAAGTACCTTGCCCCAACCACTAGGCCACTCCTCCACTCCAAATCCTCCCTCACTGCTCGGGAGCTACTGCAGTTACTGGGACACATGGCATCCACAGTTCATGTAGTCCCATATGCTCACCTCCACATGCGAGTGGCTCAGTGGACCCTCTCCACACATTGGACACACACCACAGGTCATTTGTCGGACAAAATAACAATCTCTCAACGACTAATTTTGTCCCTCCAATGGTGGCAATCATTAGGAAATCTGACAGTAGGGTCTCGTTTCCATCAACCCCTCTTTCAGGCCATCCTAACAACAGATGCATCACAGGTGGGTTGGGGAGCACACCTGAATAATCTCTCTACCCAGGGCACCTGGACTCCACAGGAAGTTGGTTTACACATAAACCTCCTGGAGTTAAGAGCAATTTATTTAGCTCTTCGAGTGTTCCACGCCCAGCTCAGCTACAAGACATTCCTAGTCCAGACAGACAATCAGGTAGCCATGTTCTATGTGAACAAGCAGGGCGGGACAGGCTCTCTGTCGTTATGCAACGAAGCTTTACGACTATGGGCCCTCGCCAGAGAGCATCAAATTCACCTTCTAGTGGTATATCTTTCAGGCATTCAAAACCTTTGGGCAGACAAACTCAGTTGAGTGCTGCTGCTTCACGAGTGGTCACTCCACCTAGACCAGGTGGCAAAGATATTTCATCTCTGGGGCACTCCAGACATAGAACTTTTTGCAAGTCCACTGAATGCCAAACCTCCCCGGTTCTGTTCCAGGATTCCGGCGCACCACTGTCAGGCAAGGGATGCCTTCCTCCTTCACTGGGGTCAGGACTTCCTTTATGCCTTCCCACCCATTCCCCTCATCCCCAAGACACTCTTCAAGCTTCAGAGAGACAGGGGTCGCATGATTCTCATAGCACCACGATGGCCACGCCAAACGTGGTATTCCCTGCTTCTGCATCTCTCCAAGCGGCACCTCTGAAGTTGGGGCATTCTCCAGATCTCCTTTCCCAGGAGAACGGGACGCTATGGCACCCGAATCCCCAGTCCCTGCACCTCAAGGCCTGGTTGTTGAAGGCTTAGAACTCCAGGATTTCAACCTGTCCCAGCAGGTAAAAGATATCCTTCAGGCTTCTAGGAAACTTTCCACAAGAAGATCTTATGCCTTCTAGTGGAAACGTTTTACTATATGGTGCCTCAAGAAGGGATTAAACCCCCTAGTCATACCCTTAGAATCAATACTAGAGTATCTCCTTCACTTATCAAATTCTGGATTAAAAACCAATTCGGTAAGAGTCCATTTTAGTGCAATTGCAGCTTCTTATAAGTCTCTAAATGGACAACCAATTTCCTCTCATCCACTCCTATCAAGATTTATGAGAGGCCTTTTATTAACTAAACCTCCCATCAAGCCACCACCGGTAGCATGGGATCTAAATCTAGTTCTCGGGCAGCTCTTGAAGCTGCCTTTTGAACCTTTAGCCACTACAGCCCTTAATTCTCCAGGACCAAGCAGGAAGTCAGTCCTCACATATGGGTGACATCAACGTCGATGGAGCCCTTGCGGAGCATTTCCACAGCTTTCCATGAAAGCCTTTGGGAATGCAGGCACGCATGCGCGGTTCCCTTCCCGCCCAAAGGTGCCATCTTGCTCAGTCTCTCGTTTTCCGTGAAGCCCACCGGACGTGTCTCCTAGTCATCCCGGAAAATTGTTTGATTTTTTGCGATTCTTCGCTATTTTTCTTCTCCGGTTCGACGCCGGTTCCCCTCCCACCGGGTTCGGTATACCGGTATCGAGCACGATCTTCTTTTTCGGTTTTTGCCCTTAGTGGCTGGCGTTCGCGCCCTTTTTTCATTTTCCCCTGAAGGCCGGTCCATTGACCTCGCGGGGACTCTTTTTTCCCCGATGGCTTCCAGCGGTTTTAAGAAGTGTGATCGGTGCAACAAACTGATGTCTCTCACCGACACACACGACTGCTGCCTTCGGTGCCTTGGTCCTGATCACGACCCTAAGACATGTGGATCTTGTGGGAAAATGTCTTCCAAGGCACTGCGAAGTTGTCAGTACCAAAAGGAAAGGCTTTTTTCTGACTCGGCCTCCGGCCGGGCCCGAACCTCGTCTGAGGCCTCGACATCTCGGGAGTCAGATCCCGAGCACCGTCGTGGCTCCTCGGACATGGGGTCCCCCGACCGGGAACGCAAGAGAAAGAAGCAGCTCGTGAGGGCATCATCGGAAGAGGTCCCTGGCTCCTCGAGAGCTATGTCTCAGACCCCCGACTGTCGCCCCGGGCCTGTGGAACAGGAGAAGCCTTCCAAAGTCCCTCGACTGGAGCCAGAGTCTGCTGGACATGTAAGCCCTGTAGTCCTCGTGGACTCTCCTCCCAGGGAGCCAACGTCGGGCCCGGTGCCGCCGGGGCCCGAGTCGGGAGCTGCTGAGTCTCCTGAGCTGGGTCTCGGGTTGACAGCCTTGGAGAGCAGACTGTCTGCCTTCATGGAACAGCAGCGGTCACTGATGGCCAGCCTGTCTGGCGCATCTGCCCCGACCACCGGGACATCGACATCGAAGTCGACCCCGGAGACTGAGCTGATACTCGAGGCCATGAAGGCTCGAGGTCGACCTCGGTCGCGGTCTCCCTCGACCTCCCGTTCGGGACTGAGGGCGTCGACACTGGTGCCTTCAGCGTCAGGGTGGGTGCTCGCAGGCCCCGCGAGGTCAGACACAGATTCCTCATCGGATGAGTCTGCATGGGAGACGGAGGACGAGGAGTCCCCCGACACCTTCAAGACTCGGTGCATCCCATCGGACTCACCGCAGTCTGAACCCCAGAGTAGATCCCTTCCGGAGGATACCCGGTTCTCAGAGTTCGTTTGGGATATGGCCTCTGCTTTGGCTATCCCTGCGGACCCCAAGGAGGAGCCTCGAGCCGAAGAGCTCGAGGCCCTGCAGTACGAATCTCCTCCGAAGGAGGCCTTTACTGTCCCGGTTCCTCCAATGCTGGAATGGCTCCTCTTCCGGATGTGGGAGGCACCGGCCTCAGCGCCGGTTTTAAGCAAGCAGGTCGATTCGATCTATCGACTCCGGAAGAGTCCTGGCTTTCAGAAGGCGCAGCTACCACACCATTCCATGGTGGTGGAATCGGCCATGCATCGCCTGAAAAGTCAGAAGATGCACTCCGCGGTGCCCCCTGGCAGGGAGGCCCGAAACCTCGATGGTTTTGGTAGAAAGTGCTTCCAGAGCTCGATGCTTGCTTGCCGTGTCCAGTCTTACCAGCTGTACATGGGCATGTACTTGCGAGAGCTGGCCAAGGAGCTGGCCGGGTTCTCTGCTGATCTCTCTGGGGAACCCTTGCAGAGGTTCAAGTCCTTGTCCTCGGGGATCCGGGAATGCTCCAAGTTTATGTTCCGCGCTGCCTACGATGGCTTCGAGGCTTCGGCCCGTGTTGTGGCAGCCGGCATCACAGCTCGATGCCAGGCATGGCTGCAGTCATCGGACCTCGAGCCATGGGTTCAGGATAAGTTGGTCGATGTCCCTTGCCGAGGTGAGAACCTTTTTGGCAAGCCCATGACCGAGAAGGCCGCACAGCTCGAGACCGAGCACCTCACAAGGACAAGGTTGTCTAGAAAGACTTCTGCCCCTTCTCACAAGAAGAAAGGCTCGGGTAAAAAGCCCTTTTACCCGAGGAAGGGCACTGCCTACAAACAGTACCCACAATATCAGGCTGCCCAAGCTGCCCCTCAGGGTTAGCAAGCCAAGGGGCAGGGTAATGGGCCCCGTAGGCAGAGCACCCCCAAGCCTCTGGCCCCTGCTCCCACTCAGCAGGGTGGAGTTTTTTGACTCCTTAGGCATAGCCTCTCCATCCTTGCTCTCCCAATCCTGCACAGGCGGTCGCCTTGCTCTGTTTGCCCACCAGTGGCCACTCATCACTGGAGACAGTTGGGTGTTAAGAATAGTCCACAAGGGCTATGCACTACACTTCCAGCAACTGCCTCCTCCATACTTTCCAGGGGAGCCTCCAAGGCCTCCCCTGCACACAGATCTTCTCCTTCAGGAGCTACACGGTCTGTTGGTGGACGGGGCAGTGGAGCCTGTGCCTCCCCACTTACAAGGTCAAGGGTTCTACTCCAGGTATTTCCTGGTACCCAAAAGAACCGGTGGCCTTCGACCTATTCTAGATCTCCGAAACCTCAACAAGTTCCTGGAGAAGGAAAAGTTCAAGATGCTTACTCTTGGAACCCTTCTGCCCTACCTCCAGCAGGGGGATTGGCTATGCTCCTTGGATCTAAAGGATGCGCATACTCACATCCTCATTCATCCAGACCACAGAAAGTACCTCAGGTTCCTTGTGGGAGGAAACCATTATCAGTACAGAGTACTACCTTTTGGCCTCACCTCCGCTCCCAGGGTCTTTACCAAATGCCTGGCAGTGGTGGCGGCCTACCTGAGAAATCAGGGTATCTTTGTCTTCCCCTATCTGGACGACTGGCTCTTCAGGGGTCAGACATGCTAGGAGGCCGGACAAGCCACCCTCAAAACTATTGCTCTTCTTCAAAGCCTGGGGTTTGTCATAAACTTCGCAAAGTCCACTTTGCTCCCATCCCAGAACTTGGAGTTCATAGGGGCAAGGTTGGACTCTCAGCTGGCAAAGGCATTCTTGCCAAAGGACAGAGCTCAAAGACAGATAAACTTGGCAAGCCAGTTTCTCAGCAGGTCACTGGTCTCCGCCAGACTCTGCCTGAGGCTTCTTGGCCACATGGCTTCGACAGTACATGTGACCCCAATGCCAGGCTCCATATGAGTGCAAAAATTGCTCAACTCACTCACATATTCGGAAAATACTGTATCACTTAGGGAATAGGTCTCAGACTGAGCGGGGAAGGGTCATATCAGATAAAAACCTTTAGAACTCCAAACCCCTAAATTGCATCAAGGACCATAATTTTCCCTTTAAATGTAGTCTTTTAAATCCAGCCACTATCCTGGTGTAACTCAGCTGTTTACATAGTCATGACTCATTTAACCACATGAAAAATAGCCAAACTTGCTTATCTGTAAAAACTGTTTGAGTCAAGACACAGATCCCAGATCCCAACGCTAATCCGGAGCGCTGATGCGTTTCACCGCCCATGCGATTTCTTCGGGGGAATTCAGCTTTTTATAAACATGTAGCGACTGTTCTGCTCTGTACGTTCTAAATTATACAAACAAACAAAGTCAGTAATTTTCTTACTTCCATTAATTTCAGACAGTCATCTCTTTGAAAAAACCAATTCAGCATATCAACAGGAGAAATCGTACGTTAGAGCTCTCATCACGGGCTTATCATTGTCAAAAAACGCCGCGCATGCGTAGTCATCAGAAAAAGCCCTCTTTATACAGATTCTACCTATTGGCCCCTTCATCGTGGTCACAGCTGCATTCTATTAGCTCTTAACATTTGACGCTTAACTAGTTAATCCTAACAAGGATTTTGCACCAGCCATTTCTTAGTCACACAAAATAATTAGCGCAGCCTCCATTATTAAATGGCTGCTGTTATCATAGCAAACAATGTTGCTTCTGCAGATCCCCTGCAAGCACGTCGATCTTACTTTTTGTTATCAGTCAGCCACACTTTCTCATATGCTTCTTCACACACAAACCGCCCAATCAATTTGAGCATTCAGACCTCCTGGATGAGTAGATCGTAGTGTGTATATCCATCTTTGTTCGCATATCAACAGGCTTTGATCTCTGGTCTTGCCCGCAAAGCTTGCAGTCACTTGATCTACACAGAAGCAACGAAGTTGATCAAATTGGTGATGAAAAGATAGGCAATGGGCTACTATTGGCGCTTCCAATTTCCTACAGCGCAACCTACTATGATGTTCATTAACTCTGATTCTGAAAGGTCGAATAGTCTTCCCGATGTACAACAGTTGGCAAAGACATTGATTGAGATTTAAAATCAGTATCCTCAGAACAGTTGCGCCTGTATCGGAGGAACTGTGAAAAGGGGAGACTATTTTTTAATTGAATTGGGTGAGCACTGCGGTAATGTAACAGGGCATTTTTGTCCACTTTCTTTTTAAAGATCGAAGTCAACCAACCTTTGGCCCCCTTCTGAATTTCAACATCCAAATAAGTCTGAATGCTCAAATTGATTGGGCGGTTTGTGTGTGAAGAAGCATATGAGAAAGTGTGGCTGACTGATAACAAAAAGTAAGATCAACGTGCTTGCAGGGGATCTGCAGAAGCAACATTGTTTGCTATGATAACAGCAGCCATTTAATAATGGAGGCTGCGCTAATTATTTTGTGTGACTAAGAAATGGCTGGTGCAACATCCTTGTTAGGATTAACTAGTTAAGCGTCAAATGTTAAGAGCTAATAGAATGCAGCTGTGACCACGATGAAGGGGCCAATAGGTAGAATCTGTATAAAGAGGGCTTTTTCTGATGACTACGCATGCGCGGCGTTTTTTGACAATGATAAGCCCGTGATGAGAGCTCTAAGGTACGATTTCTCCTGTTGATATGCTGAATTGGTTTTTTCAGAGATAACTGTCTGAAATTAATGGAAGTAAGAAAATTACTGACTTTGTTTGTATTATTTAGAACGTACAGAGCAGAACAGTCGCTGCATGTTTATAAAAAGCTGAATTCCCCCGAAGAAACCGCATGGGCGGTGAAACGCATCAGCGCTCAGGATTAGCGCTGGGATCTTGGATCTGTATCTTGACTCAAACAGTTTTTACAGATAAGCAAGTTCTGCTATTTTTCGTGTGGTTAAATGAGTCATGACTATGTAAACAGCTGAGTTATACCAGGATAGTGGCTGGATTTAAAAGACTACATTTAAAGGGAAAATTATGGCCCTTGATGCAATTTAGGGGTTTGGAGTTCTAAAGGTTTTTATCTGATATGACCCTTCCCCGCTCAGTCTGAGACCTATTCCCTAAGTGATACAGTATTTTCTGAATATGTGAGTGAGTTGAGCAATTTTTGCATTTGTAATTGACATTCTCATTGCTCTATAAAACCCAATTGGAGTCACATTGTCTAGGCTCCATATGAGGCCTGCACACTGGTGCCTTTGGACTCAGTGGTCACAGGCCACAGGCAGCCTCAGAGACAGGATAAGGGTGTCCAGACAATTTCTGAACTCCCTCAGCTGGTGGCTGCACCCACCCAATCTGCTACAAGGGGTGCCTTTTCAGATTCCTGGGTTCACAGTGGTGTTGACCACGGATGCCTCCCTGCAGGGCTGGGGAGCTCATTGTCTAGGCAAGTGCACCCAGGGCCTGTGGTCTCCCTGGGAAGCCGCACAGCAAATCAATCTATTGGAACTCATGGCTATTCGGTTAGCCCTCAAAACTTTCTCTCCAACCCTGGCTCATCAGTCTGTCCTAGTTCAAATGGACAACCAGGTAGCCATGTTCTGTGTGAACAAGCAGGGCAGAACTGGGTCCAGGCTCCTTTGTCAGAAGGCACAGGACCTTTGCTTGTTTGCTCTCAGGCACAATATGCTCCTCAAGGCTGTGTATCTCCCTGGCCAGGAAAACTACCTGGCCGACAGGTTGAGCAGGATTCTACAACCCCACGAGTGGCAGCTCCATCCTTTGGTGGTTCAGAAGATTTTCCTGAAATGGGGACTTCCATCCATAGATCTGTTTGCCAGTCCACTGAACAAACAGCTGCCAAGGTTCTGCTCCAGGCAACCGCATCCTCTGCGGATAGCAGCAGATGCTTTTCTGATTCCATGGTCTCAGGGCCTCCTGTATGTGTTTCCTCCCACGCCCTTGGTGGCCCGGACTCTGTTCAAGATTATTCAGGACAAGGCCTTGGTCCTGCTGGTAGCTCCCACGTGGCCGAGACAGCCTTGGTTCCCACTTCTACTTCAGCTGGCGGTGGATCCTCCACTGTCTCTGGGGTTGCAACCCGACCTTCTCTCTCAGGATCAGGGTTCCCTTCTGCACCCCAATCTCAAAGCTCTCAATTTGATGGCCTGGAGGCTGCAAGGATAGTTTTGGCTCCCTGGGGCCTACCTCAGGAAGTTGAGGAGGTTGTCCTAGCCTCTAGGAAACAGTCCACTAGGAAAACCTATGCTCTCAAATGGAAAAGGTTTTCTGTGTGGTGTCAGCTACGTACAGAGGATCCTTTCTCCTGTACTGTACCAGTAGTGCTTCAGTACTTACTGCACTTGTCCAATCAGGGACTTAAGTCTAATTCTGTTTGGGTCCACCTCTCAGCTCTAGCAGCTCACCACTCACTGGTGGAAGGACATTCTCTGTCGGTTCACCCCTTGGTGTCCCGGTTTCTCAGAGGCTTGCTTTTGCTCAAGCCTCCAATCCGTCCTCCTGCTCCTGAGTGGGAGTTAGAACATAAGAACATAAGATATGCCATACTGGGTCAGACCAAGGTCCATCAAGCCCAGTATTCTGTTTCCAACAGTGGCCAGTCTAGGTCATATGTACCTAGCAGTTTCTCTAAGGGACACAGGTTCCACAAAGCTTGTATTGGTTCAAGAATTGATATCCTGGGTCTCTTCTTAATAATGGCTTATGGACCTTTCCTCCAGGAACTTGTCCATACCTTTTTTAAACCCAGCTACACTAACAGTCTTTACTACATCCTCCGGTAACAAATTCCAGAGTTTGATTACACGTTGAGTGAAAAAATATTTTCTTTTATTAGTCTTAAATTGTTTACCCTGTAGCTTCATTGCATGTTCCATAGTCTTTCTATATTCTGATAAGGTAAACAATCGATCTACGTTTACCCGTTCCACTCCGTTCATTAATTTATAGACTTCTATCATATCTCCCTCAGCCGTCTCTTTTCCAGGTTAAAGAGCCCTAACCTTTTTAGCCTTTCTTCATAGGAGTATCCTTCCATCCCCTTTACCATTTTGGTGGCTCTTCTCTGAACCTTTTCTAAAATCGCTATATCCTTTTTAAGATACGGCACCAGAATTGCACACAATATTCAAGGTGCGGTCTCACTATGGAACGATATAGAGGCATTATAATATCTTTTGTTTTATTTTCCATTCCTTTCCTTATCATACCTAGCATTCTATTTGCTCTCTTCGCCGCCACTGCACACTGGCTCGAGGGCTTTAACATGGTATCCACAATGACGCCTAAATCTTTTTCCTGGGTGGTGGTTCTTAATGTGGAACCTTGCATCGTGTAACCATAGTTTGGGTTGTTCTTCCCTAGGTGCATAACCTTACACTTGTCCACATTAAATTTCATCTGCCATTTTGATGCCCAGTCTTCCAATTTATCAAGATCCTCTTGCAATTTTCCATAATCCTCTTGGGTTTTAACAACTTTAAATAGTTTTGTGTCATCTGCAAATTTGATAACCTCACTCGTTATTCCACTTTCCAGGTCATTTATGAATATGTCAAAAAGCAGTGGACCCAGCACAGATCCCTGGGGTACACCACTATTCACCTTTCTCCACTGGGAAAATTGGCCATTTAGCCCTACCCTCTGCTTTCTATCTTTTAACCAGTTCCTTATCCACAATAGTACACTGCCTCCTATCCCATGACTCTTTAGTTTTGCCAAATGTCTCTGATGAGGGACCTTGTCAAAGGCCCTCTGAAAGTCCAGATACACAATATCAACCGACTCACCTTTGTCCACCTGATTATTCACTCCTTCAAAAAAACATAACAGATTAGTAAGACAAGATCTTCCTTGTCTAAAGCCATGTTGGCTGTCTCCCATTAGGTCATGACTCTCTACATGCTGAGTAATTTTATTCTTTATGATGGTTTCTACCATTTTTCCCAGTACTGATGTCAGGCTCACCGGTCTGTAGTTTCCCGGATCACCCCTGGAACCCTTTTTAAAAATTGGTGTTACATTGGCGATCCTCCAATCTTCAGGTATTAGAGATGATTTTGATGATAGTTCACAGATTACTAATAGCAGGTCTGCAATCTCATATTTCAGTTCTTTCAACACCCTTGGATGTATACCATCCAGCCCAGGTGATTTGCTACTCTTCAGTTTATCTAATAGTTGTAATACATCTTCCCGATGTATCGATATTTCCTTCAATTCTTCCGCACCTTTAAATACCACTTCAGTCATGGGTAGCATCCCTACATCTTCTTCAGTAAAGACTGAAGCAAAGAATTCATTCAGTCTCTCCGCTATCGCCTTGTCGTCTCTTAGTTCTCCTTTAACCCCTTTATCATCTAATGGACCAACTGACTGAGTTGAATGTGGTCTTGCAGCAACTGACTCGCCCACCTTTTGAGCCGATGGCTACTTGCCCTCTACGCTTCCTATCCTGGAAGACACTCTTCTTGATAGCCCTGACCTCGGTCAGGCGAGTAAGTGAGCTTCAGGCCCTGGTCTGTGACAGGCCTTACACCCGCTTCTATAGGAACAGGGTAGTCCTTAGGACTCATCCAAAGTTCCTCCCAAAAGTTGTCTCCTCCTTCCACCTTAACCAAGAGGTGGTTCTTCCAACATTCTTCCCTAGTCCTCATGCAAGCCAGGCTGAAGCAGTCCTGCATACCCTGGACTGTAGGAGGGCCTTATCCTTCTACCTTGACCGTACGCAGGGACATAGAAGGGCTACTCAGCTCTTCATATCTTTTGACCCTAATAATTTGGGGTTAGCTGTGTCCAAGCGTACCTTTTCCACCTGGGTAGCTGACTGTATCACCTCGGCTTACAGGGCGGCTGACCTTCCTTTGCAGGGTCGGGTCACGGCCCATCGTGTCAGGGCAGTGGCTGCCTCAGTGGCTCACCTCCGTTCTGTACCATTGGTGGACTTCTGCAGGGCTGCAACTTGGTCCTCAAGCCAGACTTTTGTGGCCCATTACTGTCTGGAGAGGGAGTCCCTTAGGGACAGTGCTTTTGGCCAGGCAGTACTCCGGAATCTCTTTGAGGTTTAGGCAACTCCTGCCCTCCAGCCCTCCATTGGGCTACCGGTGGGAGGTCCTGTCAGTGAAAAGCCTTTCTTTGATGCTGAGACTAGAGGGAGTTCTCTTGTTCAGCCTGGGTTCCTGGTAGCCCAGAGCTAGGGAGTCACCCATATATGAGGACTAACTTCCTGCTTGGTCCTGGAGAAAGAGTAGTTACTCACCTGTAACAGGTGTTCTCCAGGAGCAGCAGGAATCAGTCCTCACAACCCTCCCTCCTCCCCTGGGAGTTGCAGTTGTACATAGTTTATTTTTACATTTTTGTGTGCTGTTTTTAGCTATGTCATTTGACTGAGCAAGATGGCACCTTTGGGCGGGAAGGGAACCGCGCATGCGTGCCTGCATTCCCAAAGGCTTTCATGGAAAGCTGGGGAAATGCTCCGCAAGGGCTCCATCGACGTCGATGTCACCCATATGTGAGGACTGATTCCTGCTGCTCCTGGAGAACAGCTGTTACAGGTGAGTAACTACTCTGTTTTTGACTTGGAAGGTCATCTTCCTGATTGCAATCACCTCTGCCCGTCGCATTAGTTTATTTATATTTATTTTATTTATTGTTTTTCTATACCGCACTATTTTTCATCAGCACGGTTCACAGATAACAAGAATTGTGCAATGCAGAACAGTCTAACATTGAACTTACAATAAACAGGGAATTTAAACATGGTGAACAGGTGAACTATATACACTATATACAGATTAGTATCCGGGAATCGCATGACATTTTGGCATTATTTACAAAATAGGCAGTATGACTATATACGCATACATAAACATTATGACTATATACGCAAACATAAACAGTATGACTATATACCATAGATAATTGTGTTGTTAATCCGAGGTTCTCGGGGGGGTTATCGGGGGAGGATAGCTTAAATGAGCTGATTGCGGTGCGAGAGGTGGTTATTCTTTGGGAGCTGCTTTGTGTCGGGGTGCGGGTGGCTAGGTGATATTGCTTGGGTTGGAAAAGTGCTGATGGAAGAGATGATCTTTGAATGCCTTTCTGAACTGGGGGAGGTTGTTTATGGCACGAATGTCAGGTGGAAGGGAGTTCCAGCAAGAGGGTGCATATAGTGCAAAGGCACGCTTTCTTGTTGTCTTGGAGCATTTGGTGATAGCTTTCGGGAGAAGTATGGTGTTGCAGGCTGTTGATCTCCTTGATCTATTGAGGGGGGTGGACTGGACGAGGTCTGAGAGGGAGGTGGACGTGCATCTGTTGATTGCCTTGATTGTCATTGTTAGGATCTTAAAGGTAATCCTGCAGTGGACTGGGAGCCAGTGAAGACATTTTAGGATAGGGGTGATATGGTCTTTTCTGGATGCTCCGTAGAAGGTTCTGGCTGCAGTGTTCATTGCGAGCTGCAGGGGGTTCAGCAAGCTCTTTGGGAAGCCGTGCAGTATGGAATTGGCGTAATCAAAATGAGGCATTATTAGAGCCTGAAAGACTGTTCGGAAGTCTTTTGGCTCTAGGATCTGTCTAATGTGGCGTAGTATCCGAACTTTGTGGTAAATTGCCTATCTCCAGGAACAAGCAGGAATGAGTCTTCACATATGGGTACGTCGGTACCGACGGAGTCTGCGTGGGAACACTCCCCAGCGTCCAATCAGAACGCTTTTGGAAGCATCCCAACACGCCTGCGTGCTGCCTTCCCGCCTTTCCCAACTGCCTCTCCTCAGTTTTCGTTTTTCCGCGGAGCCGGCAGGACATCCTCCTGTCACCACAGAAAATTCTTCCTTTATTTTTGTTTTTTCTTGTGGTGCCTTCAATGTTTTGGACCTGAATACCATCCGCTGGAGTGTCCCTCCTGCACTACTATTTCTACAAGACGTTTTCAGCATTGAGCTCAACTCGATACGCCATTCCCCTCAGACCTGAGGGTACCAGCTACATCTTCTTTTTCGCAGGATCAGGTAACCAAACAAAAGTCTGTAAAGACTAGCCAGTCCTCGGGTGGTAGATCTCATATACATCATAGAGATGCCTTTCGGCTTGCCCCCGAGGACATATTGGCAAAACCCCGGCGGGCGGCTTCTGTCTCAAAAGCATTAACGGGGTTTCAGGTTGTTCCCGGGGTTTTTACCTCGGTGAACATACCTGAGCAATGCCCGGTGGTGGTATCCGCTTTGAGCGGTGCTGGTACCCCGGCATTGGCAATGGTGCTGGATGAAACATTCCACACTGATGATCGCAGTCAAGTGCTCTCGGTATCTTCGGTGCTGCTAGAGCTGCTACTGACCAATCTTCCCACATCGGCCTCGGTGCCGATGCTGGTATCCACGTCGGTACCCTCCAGATATGCATTGATAGACTCGCTTCTTTCGATGCCGAGTCTAGAATCGATCTCTACTCTGGATGACTGGGTATCGACTCATCTCGGCGCCAACTGCAGACGGTACCGTGGACATTCCACCGATGATCAAGGTCTGCCACATTCGGTTTCCACGGTGCCGATAGTGCCATCACAGACTGATCTTCATATAGCGGTGTTACCGACGGTACCGATCACGGCTCGCTTCCCTCCATACTGTTTGGAATCGATCCCTAGCATGGACGATTTGCTACCGACCAGTTGCGTTACCGCTTTTCAGCGATACTGACAACTATCTTTCAAACGGAATCCGATGCTCCACCCCTCCAGATCTTCTATTCTACAGAATCTGAATGAACCGGTGGATGCTAGAACTAGTTCTTCAACAGATCTAGTTCTTTCTCCTCTTCCTCGAGGACTCCCCTCTGGGGAGATTTCTTTTCAAGCTTTCTTGCTTGATATGGCCAAGTCTCTTGCCATTTCCATACCTGGTCAAGACCCTGCACCAGGGGATCCACAACCTACACAGATCCCCTGTAATCCACAGGAAGTCATTATGTTTCCTTTGCATCAAACCTTGCAGGATCTTTTATTTAGAATGTGGGAAACTCCTCTAATGGTATCCCCACCTTCTAGGGCAACTGATCTCCTATACAAGGTGCCCCCTTCTCCAGGTTTTCAGAAGCCTCAGCTCCCTCATCATTCTCTTGTTGTAGAATCAGCAATGAGGCGTATTAAGAGTACTAAGAAGCACTCTTCTTATCTGCCAGGTCGTGAGGCTAAGACTTTAGATGCCTTTGGATGTCAAACTTTCCAGGCATCCATGCTTTCAGCAAGAATCCTTTCATATATATATTCTATATGGGATTATCTCTATAGGAGGTCACAAAAGATTTATTGCTTTTGACCCCTTTCCTCCAAGAGCCTAAAAGAGCAGATTTTTCTATGTTAGTCAATCATGCTCAAACTATTTCTAAGTTCCTTACTCGTGCTTCCCTAGACTCTTTCGAGTCTGTTAGCAGAACTTCTGCTATAGCCATAGGAGCACGACGTAGAGCCTGGCTCCAAGCTTCAGACTTGGACAAATCTGTACAAGATAAACTGGGAAATGCTCCTTGCACTGGAGAGAATCTCTTTAATAAAGAGACTTTACTCCAGGCTGCTCAGTTAACCACTGACACCATTGCTTTCAGAGGCTTGTCTATGCCTTCCTCTATCCCAGTTTGTAGAAAGTCTACTAATAAGCTTTGTTCCCTTAATGGGAGAAGGTTTTATCCATCTTCTACCCATCATACAGATCCTCCCAGGCAAGGGAAACAATCAACCAGGCTCAGGAACTCACAACCTCAACGGGTTCAGCAGACCCAGCAGCCGCAGGGTTGCTAATAGACTTTTCCCTGAATCCTTTTTCCTGTTTGAGGTTTGGATCCTGTAGTTTGCTTCCTACCAATGCAAGCATCTACATCAATTCCATCCTAACTTACATATGTCCCTCTTAAGGGGACATCCTGACTATCAGCTCCAAGAGCTTCTTAAGTTTATTATGCTTTACAGGTTATACAGTTACTCCTCGTCCTCTGAACTACTCAGAGGAGTAACAGCTGTCAATAAGGTTGCCATACCTTTACCTTTGACTTTTTCTCCTGTATCAGCATATCTCAAATTACTTCAAAGATTTACTCCACCGTAAGTCTTCTTTTCAACTCTGCCACTTTTACTATGACATTTCGTCTGTAAGAGTGATACCACTTTACTGAGAGGGCTTCTCCTTAAGCCCCTAGGTTTTCTTCAGAGTTGTCTCCCCCATGCATTTTTCTGGCAGTTCTCAGACAATAGTGGAGTCTTACCACTCCTACTTATGTCTGTATTTCTTTCCCACTCTTAGGACATAAGATTTCTACTGCTGCCCTATCAATAATTAGAACTGCAGGGGCCCTTACTGGTTAGACCACTGACTTGCTGCCCAAGTCACCAGGGCTTGTTCTCCAATTTCAATGATTCTGACCTTACCTCTAAGTCCCAAAAGGTTTTAAAAACCTTTTTCTGGCTATTGTTGCAGACACATCACCTTATCTTCTATCCTTAGCCTTCCCCAATCCTTGGGCTTGGCGGAGTAGTTCATGATACCTACTGGCTCTTAAACACCAGTTTTTCTTCTGATTAACTTGCAACATGCTCTCTGCATCTCTACGGAGCAGCTCTACACTATGGGGCCTTGTTAGAGAGCACATGATGTCAGATGGTTAGGAAGGGCTTTACCTAGTCATGCCTGCTGGGCTCTCTCCTGCCCTTACCATTTTCCATTAAAGGCTTCTTAAAGGACACAGGCCTTTAATTAAGAGAATGCTTAAAGTATTATCCAATTCCCTGGGTTGCTTCCCATCTCCAGGGGACCCCTTCACCAGGGATGGATTTTCTATCAGTATAGACAATCCTTGTCTTGTCTTTCCTTCCATCCTCAACTCTTCATGGCGTAATCCATGTTGAGCACAAGAATGCACCCTACCCTTTTACCCTCATTAGGGGTACATATGGTATTTTTATTGCATCTTTTCTCCAGCTACCCGCTGGAGTTATGGAAGGATTCAGACTTACTATCTGCAGATTTACAACATCCTCTGCATTTTCCAGGTAGGTCTCCATTCCTGGTTATCCCTGGACTAGAGTTCTTACAGGACTCTAGACTTCTCTTGCCAGTGAGAGAACTCCTTGGGCTCCTATCCATACCCGGGAAGTACAGATTCTCTAACTATCTCCTCAAGCAGGTACCCCCCTTCTTGTGGTTAGATGAATTTTTCTCTCTCCACATGCCCTATGTGCGGACATGGGTATGTATACATATATATATATATATGTTAACATGTATATGAACATCTGCATGTTTATGCTCATATATATATATTTTTTTATATACATATATGAGGGATATATCTGTATTTCCCTATCTATCTATCTATCTATCTATCTATCTATCTATATATATAGATATATATAGATATATAGATATGCTTCGCAATATATGATAGTGGGTAGATATATGTCCATATACTATTCCATCTGTCGGCCTAGATATATATATACTCTTACATATATATATATATTCCCCTACGGGCTCGACAGATACTCTCTATCCCTTTCCATGCTGTTCCAGCATGCATAGGGTTCTCCATAATCAACCACTTCCTCTAGTAGTTGAGGAGTTTTTTGTACCATATTTATTTATTTATTTATTTACAGTCTCTTATATACCGCACTATTCAGCATCAGCGCGGTTCACATGGAACAAAAAATGCTCAGTACAATTAACATGTAAGAGTTTACAGATAACAGGGCAAGTAACTTGGATAACAGGGGTCAACTATTTACAGCATTTGCTACATAAACTTGTATAACAGTGGCAAACTATTTACAAATATTGCTACATGAAGTCGTATGATCGTGAATACCATAGAAACAAATGCACCACTCAGGGTTAGGGAATCTTTCTTGGCATGTTGTTGGGAAACCATATAATTGCTTAGCGGGTTTCAACTCTGTCTCAGTGGGTGAGGTTGGGTTCTATGAGATACTTGTTGAAAAGATGGTATTTAAGGGCTTTCCTAAACTGTGTGATGCTCTTAATAGCCCGGATATCTTGAGGTAATGCGTTCCAGCATCTTGGTGCACTGATACTAAACGCCCTATTGGCTGTAGATGTTGTGCACGCTGTTAATGCTTTCGGGACTTTTAGGGTGTTTGTAGCTGTGGATCTCCTTGCTCTATTAGGAGATGTGATATGGATGAGGGCCGTTATTGATTCAGGGGAGAGCTTGTTAATAGCTTTAAAAGTGATTAACAGTGTCTTGAAGACAATTCTAGCCTGGATAGGTAGCCAATGTAATTGTATCAGCAGAGGTGTCACGTGGTCACTTCTGGAGGCTCCATGGATGACCCTTGCTGCAGTGTTCATGGCGAGCTGTAGTGGATGTAAGGTGGATAGGGGCAAGCCTTGAAGGATGGCATTGGCGTAGTCAAAATGAGGTATGATCAACGCCTGGTATATAGTCCTGAAGTCATTTGGTTCTAGCATGGATCGTAAATGCCTAAGTGAGCGGATCTTATAGTATACTGCTCTGACAGTGTTCGCTATGTGGGCTTTCATGTCCAGGCGTTTATCCAAAGTGACTCCTAGGTAGCGTATTGAAGGTTTAGAATGTAACTCTGCTCCTTTTACTTTAAGGAATGGTGGTGGGGTGAAGTTAGGGTTCCTCGTAATGAAGAGTACTTCCGTTTTCTTATGTTGTATTCGGAGGTTTTGGGAGGAAAGCCAGTCAGATATTGCGTTGAAACAGCTCGTCAATGAGGAGAGGTCCTGATGTTCAGTAGAGAAGGGTATGTACAACAGGACATCGTCAGCGTATAGCATGCAGTCGACATTGAAGGATCGGATGATCTTGCAAATTGGCTGCATGTAAATGTTAAACAGGAGGGCTGAAAGGGAGGAACCTTGTGGGACTCCCTGGCTTTGGTGGAAAGGTTCCGATGTCATGCCTCGAGAACGCACATGTTGCCATCTTCCGGACAGGTAAGATCTGCACCATTCAAGAGCTCTACCAGTAATGCCTTTCTCAATTAGTTGACCTACGAGAAGCTCATGACTTACTGAATCAAAAGCTGCAGCGATATCCAGAAAGATGAGAGCAAAACCTTGACGGATGTCGTCGATGCCAGTGATTTTCAGACTTTCATGTGATTTTCAGACTTTCATGACTTTCAGTTAGGTACACCTGAAGCCCTCCATATACTTTCCTTTCCAATTAGGAGGGACTTTCTGATTCTTCAGAAGCTGAAAGGCTACAACGCCTCATTACTTCTGTCCTTCTTTGTTATCAGATATAGGGATCTTTGAAGCTCCCTTCTCTTATAAGAACTTTGTCCCTTTAAAATCAAAGGAGCTTCAGTTTTTATCTAATAGGGACTTCCGCGTTTTCCGCAAAGTCCTACCTCACTGAACTATCCCAGTTCCACTGGGATTGTTTCTTCTCACCCTAAGGGTTCTAACCTCAACCTGTTTTTTTTGTACAGTTATCTACCTCTCCGTACATTGAGGTACTCCCTGGGGATATTCTGTTGGTTCATATCCACAAATCCACATGAACCTCCATATACCCCTCCTACAATATCACCAGGTGAGGTCCACGTTGGTTTATTGCTCTCAATATTACCAATAAACATCACCTGCACAGAGACTCCTATCTGGGCGTTCTGTTTGGTCCTGCTTTTCCACAGCACATCTTTTTAGTTCAACTCCTACCCTCCATCCCTAGAATGCCTGGGGTTTCGGTAAAATAGCATGGCTCTCAGATTCGCAACATGCTGGGACTCCTCCAGGCATCTTAGCTTGGGAGTCCCCATATGTGAAGACTCATTCCTGCTTGTTCCTGGAGATAGCACAGTTACTTACCTGTAACAGGTGATCTCTGAGAACAGCAGGAATAAGTCTTCACAACCCACCCACCTCCCCTAGGAGTTGCTTTTCTCTATCTCTATCTTTCCCTTTCTCTCTCTCTCTCTCTTTGTCTCAGCTTTAAAACTTAACTGAGGAGAGGCAGTTGGGAAAGGCAGGAAGGCAGCACGCAGGCGTGTTGGGATGCTTCCAAAAGCAT